>CM069078.1:1972500-3172500 GCA_035578085.1 Solanum pinnatisectum
AAAATATTAACAAATTCTTGCGGGAACTATGAGGGGCGGAGTGCGGAGTGCAGCAGGTTGAAATGAAAAAGATTGTTATGTGGGTGGAGTTGAGCCGGTTAAAATTTTTGCGGGTTAAGTTCAACCCACCCCACACCTCTCCATTACAAATAATGTTGCCATCATTTTTCATTGCAAATATATATTTTTTGAAATCAAAAGTTGACCTTTATATATAATGTTATTTTCGAAAAAAGGGGTGTTGCTTGACACTCCTTAGACAAAGATTGCTCCACCACTGCTAAATGTGATAAACAACATATGACAAGAACTATAACGGTACAACTAGTACTATGACATACACTAATAAGCCTATACCTTTGCAAGGCAAGACAACTAATTAACGTAACCTTCTACCCTAATAAACGAAATTTACTCCTTCCTATGTAAAATCATGTTCTTGATACTATAAAATTACACCATATCCTATCTAATCACATCTAATGATCTATATTTTTTTGACCTATCTCTACCTCTCTCCATACCCCTACAACCAGACATAGTATAATTACTGATAATTAATTATTTTCAAGTTATTATATTTGGAGACTTTCTAAGTTTCTTATTGTAGGTCGATTTAACTTGACGAGGTAAAACAATTTTAATAACGGCAAGTTGTAGGAGTTAACCTCCTTTTTTAATATGAGATATAATAATATAAGACTGTTAAACAATATTGACTTCAAATTGACCATGTTTTAGTTTATTTTCCCCAGGTAGAATTAGGATTTTTGAATTTATATTTAATTATAGAAAAAGAAGCTAGAAGAATGAGTTATCAATAAATTATTATATATATTATATAGATTTTAAAAAAAATATAATACATAGTTTTAGTCAAAGCTAATGATCCTGTTGAACAGTAAGCATCCTACTTGTATGTGGTCAATAATGCACGAAGGTTGTATGTTTTTAAATTTCAAATCAAACCACTATTACATGACGAAGAGAACAAGAAAATGAAGAAATACATATGTTACATACACGTCCAATTTGTAAATAACATTTTTGCATATTCATAGGACGATAAATAAAACAAGAAAAAAAACGTTATAAGTGCTTGTATAAGATAGATGAATGTGACCCAATAACTAAAAACGGAATGTAGTCAAATCAAGTTGAGATAATTTGCTGTTATGGGTTCTAACACGTGGGATGGAGAAGCCTCAATAAGTTCCATTTGCCATTTCAAGAGATGCATATACACAATCCAATCTCCATTTCCTTTAGGGCTTGGCATTGGCATCACATATCCCGCTTTTCCGGCCCACGGAAAATGATACGACCAGAAGGCTGGCTGACCCCATCCGAAATTAATCTTTTTCGCCGGAAAATGTTGCCCCGATGACACTACCACCGCGGGTCCATCGCCATTCATGGCATATATTTTTGCCATAGATGGTTCAGGACGATGCACCTCAACCCAATCTATCAATCCAAGAAAATGCTCTTGTGTTTTCGCGATATCAAGAAATTCACGGATTACATTTGCCACCCAATTCAACGACTTCTCTTTTAGCTCATCAACTTTTTTCTCTCCAAATGGGATGGAGAGAACATTACCAAAATACCGTTTTAGCGACTTATCTTGATTATTAACACCTACATTATTACTTATCAATCTAGTCCGACCATCGACCACAATACCAAACCTAAAATTGTTGAAACCCGAAGTTTCTTTATGAATTCCACATGCAATAGTTTTCCACACAAAAGCGCTGAATGATTCAAGTTTAGACCTCTGGGACTTCATGCCTTTTTGGTCATGACAATTGGCTAATGATTGAAGGTGCTCAATTTTGTCACTAGTGACATAGTAAATTCTACTAATGATTTGATCATTAGGGTCAAGGATTTCGGGTTTCATGGGAGGTAGGGTTGATATTGGTACATATAAGTCATCAATCAAGTCATCGTAGTAACCAGGATGTCGAGGAAAAAGGGACGATCGTCGAAACGATGGGAGCTGAGAGAGTGGCTTGCATTGAGCTAATTCAGACCATGACACAAGAAACAAGTTGGCTGAGTATGCATCAGCAACTCTATGATCAAATGTGCAACCCACAATTATTCCTCCACATTTGAGTTGCGTAGCCTGCAGCATAAATTGGGTAAAATTTCAAGGAATTAAATAAATAAAACAAGAGGACAAAGTTAGGTTATGAGGGTTATCTACTTTTATATTGCTCAATTAGAAGAGTTATACTTCCTTAATCTCAATTTACGTGTCATATGTTTCTTTTTTAGTCTATTTAAAAAAATATATCGTCTTTTTATATATTTAATATCACAAATTTCAAAAACTTCATTTGTTTTTAATATTTTGTAATCATTTTCTCAACAATTAAGACTGAATATTTTTGTTGAAAACATGATTAGTTGAGTAAATAAAAGGTATAATACGTAAATAAATCATTTAATTTGGCTTTGGTTTAGATTTATACCTTTAGTAGACGACACTTTAACTTGTACAAAATTGAGCAAGTAGACATGTGAGCCCTAAGTGACAAAATACACATAGGACACCACGTAGGATGAAAATTGTCATGTAGGATGCCACGTAGGACATGTGTGTCTATTTGTTCAACTTTATACAAGTTTAAGTATCTACTTGTGCACATCCAAAGTTGGAGGGCATAAATGTGAACTGAGGCCAAATTAAAGTGCATATTTATGTGTTATGCCTAAATAAAAATATGTTTAATCTACTCCTTTCATTCATTTTTATTTGTCCACGATTTTAAAACAAAAATTACTTTTACTTATCACTTTTAATATATCAAAAAATAAACTTATTAATGTTTTTCCTATTTTACTCTCAACATTAATTACTTATTGTTCAAATCATTTCTCAAGACTGATGACTAAACACCAATTAATATGGATTAATGTCGATTATTATTTCGTAGGGTATGCTAAGTCTAAACTGGACAAGTAAAAGTGACCGGAGGGAGTAACAACTTAGCTTATGTTATTCGATCATGAAGATCACCACAAACTTTAAGATGATATTGAAGTAGACAAAGGTATTATATGAGTTCGAGTCTCTTCATCACTCATTTAAAAAAATTAAAAAAATTTGAGTGTTTGGCTCGTGAAAAGAATCAGACCCCTTTTATGAAGTGGTAGGATCATGATTTGATGTTTATAGAGGTATGATTTTAGTACTTTAAGTTACTAGATCCTAACTTAATAAGTTTTATATTTAATAGATTTTTCAAGCCAAATACAAGATGTAAATCAAAGTGATCAATTACTTAGTTTTGCCAAATCCATAATCCGAATTGTATCAGAGATTACTAGCCTCTTTAGCACCTCACACAAATAGGGTTAAGGTCTACGACTCTACGTATTATATCTCATCCTTTTCAGACGCTATTTATAAATAAGACTAAAATAATTACTGGATATGTTGTTGTCGTTATCTTTGTCACATGCATGGAATAAATAAGGACATATTTTACCTGAACAGCAAGAACACCATGCTTCTTTTTAGGAACAAATTTTCCCTCAATACTTTCATCTGGATTATAAAAATTAATCTCTTTAAGCTCAACATCACCAAAAGCTTCAATAAAAGAAACGCCACCATTATTGCAAAGAAGCTCCGGTTCTCCGGCGGAATTTTCAACTATTTCTCCAGAAAATGCATAGTAAGAAACTAATGTTTCAGCCAAAGAAGTTTTGAGTATTTTCACGATTGAGTTAAATTCAAAATTTATATTAATTTTCTCCGAAACTATTATGGGATTTAGATAGCAGAAGATAACTCCGACCTCCAATGGAGGTAAGAGTAAATCAAGATTAGATAATGGTAGCCAATGTTCTTGCATTGGCAACACTGCTGCCACTACTTCACTCTTGTTCACTCTCACATTGAAGTTTTTTGGATTCATCTCTTATTTTTTGGGGGGATGGAGGGGGCGGCCGGGGGGGGGGGGGAAGGGGGGAGGAGTAGGGGTAGTTGGAGAAATTGAGAAGTGTAAAAGGTTATTGATATTTGTTTTAGAGTGAGTGATGGATGAATGAGAGAGTTGTATTTATAGTATAAGAGAACTTTTATATTATGTGATCATTTAAAAGTTTAGACGATTACAAGTAATCAATCATAAAAAGTTTAATTAGTAATTCAAAAATTAAGACATGCACATATTGTAAATTCAGAAATGAAGTCAGACTCTGAAATTTATGAATTTTAAATTTATAATAAATATGTAAATAAAAATATTTTTTTGGGGCGACCGGTAGCTAGGAGAGGTAAGAGGATACTATATTACTGATTGGGTTTGAACCCTTCATCTCAACCAAATGAGTTACTTCTCAATGTTGCATGGCTGTACAGTTAAATATATATACATATTTAATAGTTTTTTAGATATAACTATAAGATCTATATAAAATTATTAAATTTATCGAATATATCTATTGTTGCTTTATCCTGATTGTATCAAATTAATACATACTGATAGTATAAATATTCTTTCTGTACTGACTAATGTAATTGAGTGGGATAATCATCATTCATAAAAAGTGTGACTACATGACAAATAAAGTAGATAATTGTATTATAGTTACAAGTTTAAGTATACTGATAATAAAAATGAATAACAAACAATAACATATAAAAATAAATAAATAACAAACAACATATCAAGTGTCAATATTTCTTTAGTTAAAAAAAATTAATCCATATCTATAAGGTTCAATGTTGGGTGGTTATAATATAATTAGGATTGGTGAGAACAAGGTATTATTTTGTCCAAGAGGTGGTTAGGACTTGGGAGTTTATCTTGAACAAGTGATCAAAATATATTTGATAAAAGGGACAATGCCAAAAATATGTTTGAACTAGTCGATATAGGTCAATTTTTTAATTCGTTATGTTTTTCATTAAACAATGTTTTTTTTATTACGTTTTTGGCTCAAAAAGATTTTTTTCACTAACATTTGCTCCAAAACAAAGAAAAATAGACTAGTGTAGCCCTTGAATATATAAGCTACATCATTCACTTTCACTAATTTTAATATAGATATTTGGTTCAATTAAAAATAATGTATATACATTGATAGTGATAATATATATTGCACTCATTTTCACACCCCCGCCCCCTCCTCCCCCACATAATAGAGTTTTTCCATAGATAATAGAGTTTTTCCATAGCAAATATAGTACATTAGTAGTACTTTTTATAGTTCAACTAATAGGCAATGAAGGTGGGAAATTGCAAATATAGTACTTTTATAATTATTTTAATATAAAATAACATGGAGCTTAAAAAGAAAAGAAAGTATTTTTAAATTTGTAATTATAAATATATCATATTATAGTACTTTTAAAATTTGTACTCAAACATATCATTACACAGATAGTTATAAATATATCGTATCATTATAACACTTTTAAAATTTGTACTCTTAAACATATCATTACATGAATAGTCAAATACCAATTATAACATTTAGTATTGTCAATATATAATTATAGAAAGGGCTGAGAAATTAATTAAGTACTCACTTTCTGATTCATATTAGCTATCATGTTTCACATTTTAAGAATTAAACTATCTAATCTTAGCTTTAAGAGTATTTTAAAATAATATTTTTATCAAAATAATATGAGAATAGTTGTAGCTTTCAATACTGCATATTTAGATTTGACCTCTATATAAATATTCCATAAATTTGCAGAATATTTGAGATGACACGCCCAGTGGGACCAAATCTGTCCTTCATCTGCTCGCTCTTAAATCAAATCTGAAAAGCTTCAGCTGCAAAGGTGGAAAATGAGTAATTTAAGCCTATCTTTGAGTTTCATCGAGTCTACAGTCCGACAAGCCTTGAAGCATGGGACATTTGTAGACATTGAAATTTTGCGGACTCTACAAGACATGTTCAAATTGGGACTCTAGAAGGTGTGTTCAGTTTCAATTAGAATTCTTAGAGGCTACTCAACCCTAAACCCTAGTTTATGCCTATATAAAGGGTACTAAATTCCCTAAAAAGGCATCTCAAAATATCCCATAAACTCTTGGGTATTTTTAAAGATCAACATCTAGAATATTCCACAAATTCATGGAATATTCATATAGAGGTCAAATCTAAATCATCTTAGTTCGAGAAATACGCCACTAACGGCCCTCGAATCATGGATAAATCTTATGAGAGGAGAATCAAGGTATTTATATAGAGGTCAAATCTAAATCATCCTAGTTCGAGAAATATGCCACTAACGGCTCTTGAATCATGGATAAATCTTATGAGAGGAGAATCAAGGGATCGACAGAATTGTACCCGCAATCTTGATGAATAAAATTATGTTTCTTCATATTTTTTTTGTGATTGTAATTTATTTTCTATCACTTTAAAATATGTTGCAAACAAATTGGTTTTTATAGGCATAAACTAGGGTTTATGGTTGAATAGCCTCCAAGAATTCTAATTGGAATTGAACACACCTTATAGAGTCTCAACTAAAATTGAACACGTCTTGTAGAGTCCTACAAAATTTCAATATCTACATCAAAACATGACAATTAATTTGAGACGGAAAATATGATGTTTGATAGCAGCGTATCAGCTGAATTAATTAAAAGTCTTCCTAATTAATTCATTTCCAAAGTGGAAACGGTTACGTTATATAATTATTATTAATAATGAGATTAGAAGTCTCAACAACTAACAATTAACAATGTAAGTTTCTTATGTGACATATGTCATCTTAACATCCATCCAATATTGTGAAGAAAAAAGTCCCATCTCTTTACACCTTCGGGGTGGTTTTAGAGACGAATTCATGATTTGAATTTAATGAATTGATATAATTTTCTTATCATAATTTTATTTAATTTATTGTGTTCGAAATTTATTATTTGTATATATTTAGTAAAAAAAATTCAATCGAAGTAACTTATAATTACTTCATACTGAAGTAATAATATCAAAACTACTTCGATATTATATTTTTACTTTTCAGACATAGAGTTGCATTATTGGTTAGAAATGATTTTTTTAAAAATTTGAGTACGTATCATTAATTGATTTAGTTGCACACTTGAAAGATAGCCTATAGAGTCATTGAAATGGTTGGATAATTGATTTATATATGTGGATCCTTCCTTTGTGAAAGTAGGTAGAGAAATGACATTATCAAACATTGACAAGGTAAAATTTTCATTTATTCATCAAAGAACGTCCTTTTGAAGTTAAATCTAATTTTCCTTCATACCTAGCATAATGCATGAAAGGATTGTTAAATAACCATAGTGTAACTTGAAAATTCTTAACAAAGACTTCTACAAGATATTTTATTTTTTCATAAAAATATATCTGTTCATGAAGAAAACACTAATGTGTTCGGATGAACATATAACAAATGATATACATCCCTCCTTGGTCTTGAACTTAATTTTGACCCGTTTGCTTCATCGTTAAAACTTTAAGTTTAACAAGTTTTACCTCATAGATAGAACTTTTGATTTTTGACCTTTAAGATTTACTAATGGATCGACGAGTAGAGGTCAAAAGTTTAAAATCAATTACCAATTTCAAAGTCATTCTTATAAATCATCGACATTTTTGGATTGTGATCGAATTGAAAGAATAGTGTGCATGTATTAGGACATAAAAATAAGATCACTTTTTTTTTTTAAAAAAAAAAGTAAAAATTGCATAAATCTCATAGTGTTAAGATTTAATTATATCCTATACCTATTATTTTTCCAAATTACAAAAATCCCTTAAATTTATAGAATCTCGAATACCTCAAGAAGCTTGCGGATACATAACTCACGGATTGTGAATGATGCATTACGTAATGGGAGGGATGTATCCAAGAGGGGATAGGGATGTATCTGAGAGGGGAGAAATGTCTTCGAGAGAGGATAGGAATGTATCCAAAAATGAATTTTTGTAATTTTTTTTTAGTCAAAGTAACTAATTACTTCAGACTGAAGTAATAAGATTATTGAATCAGCAAAACTGCTTCGATATTATTTTTTTACTTTCCATCCATAGGCTTGCATTATTGGTAGAAATGAATATTCTTAAATTTGACTACATATCATTAATTGATTTAATTGCACACTTGAAAGATAACCTATAGAGTCATTGAATGGTTGGATAATTGATTTATATATATATATATATATATGGATCCCTCGTGTGGGAAAGTAGATAGAAAAATGACATTATCAAACATTGACAAGGTAAACTTTTCATTTATTCATAAAAGAACGTCCCTTTGAAGTTAAATTTAATTTTCCTTCATACCTAACATAATGCATGAAAGGATTGTTAAATAACCATAGTGTAACTTGAAAATTCTTAACAAAGACTTCTACAAGATATTTTATTTTTTCATAAAAATATATCTATTCAGGAAGAAAACATTAATGTGTTCGGGTGAACATATAACAAATGATATACATCCCTTGTTTGGTCTTGACCTAATTTTGACCTGTTTTCCCCACAAATAGAACTTTTGATTTTTGACCTTAAAGGCTTACCAATGGATCAACAAGTAGAGGTCAAAAGTTTAAAAGCAATTACCAATTTGAAAGTCATTCTTATAAATCATTGACATTTTTGGATTGTGATCGAATTGAAAGAATAGTGTACATGTATTAGGCCATAAAAATAAGACCGCTTTTTTTTTTATATATATAAAAAAAAAAGAGTAAAAATTACATAATTCTCATATATAGTGTTAAGAGCTAATTATATCCTATACCTGTTATTTTTCCAAATTACAAAAATCCCTTAAATTTATAGGATCTCAGATACATCAAGAAACATGTGGATACATAGCTCACGGATTGTGAATGATACATTACTTAATGGGAGGGATGTATCCGAGATGGGATAGAGATGTATCTGAGAGGGGAGAAATGTATTCGAGAGAGGATAGGGATGTATACGAGAGGGAATTTTTGTAATTTTTTTTTAAAAATTATAAAATTTTTTAGAGATTATAATATCTTTGAACATGGATCTTGCATGACAATTGAGCTTATAATGTATTTTTCTCGTTATGGAAAACTGACATGTAGGTACAAGCCCTACATATATATAAAATTGACATTCTTTTATTTGGACCGTTAGAACATGCTATGACTGTTAAGTTTATATGTTTCTATCATAATATCCACAAGTTTTACCCAGAAATGACTACAATTTCTAAATTACTTATGCATTACTACACATAAGTTCAATTGTTCAAGGCAATTTACATTGTTTATGGATTTGGCAAACATGTAACAACAAAGCATAAGACATCATCCATAAGCTCAAAATCATGTAATTAAATGAAAACAAGCGATAAATTACTCAAACAAAGAAAAGATTCATCAAACATCACCACCCCACATTTGAACCTTTTATTGTCTTCAATGACATTTTAAATCAATTTTGTGATTTGAAACATTTGATAAATTTTCGTGTTTCATGGCATGCATGTTGATTATTGTATCTTCATTTTAAAATAAGGATTATATTAACAAATGTTTATCCTTCTTCAATTCGAAAAATATTAAGAAATAAAAACATTTATTATTTTATCTAAAAAAATTTTATCGTTATCTAAATAATAATTAATGATGGATTACTGTGTTGTTTGTTGACACCTAATTTTGACCCTCCCCGATAGATTAATTTTCGAGCTTCTTAAATCCCCAACGATTTGAAATAATTGACTTTATAAAATTCAAAATATATTCCGAGACGTTTGAAGTAATTTAGTCACGATACAACAGCAGCCCCAAAAATCCCTCACGCGTGAACCACTTCAGCGAGTGAATCAATTCCAGCTCCAACGTTCACAGACAGAGCAGCGCTGCAAACTCCTTGTCGTTTTCTTCATTTTCCCTCTCCCGCAGTACAACAGTGGCAGCAACAAGTCATGCGTTTTCGTCCTTGTGGCTGTGGGATGATGCCATGTCGAGCAGAGGGTACAAAGAAGTCAATCAAAAGCGTTTATCTCCCCTTTCCTCTTTCGGAATTGGGTGAGAATTTCAGAAAAATGATGCCTCCCTTCAATGGTGAAAGGATTTTGATTTTGAATTTTGAATGGCAAAAATTTCACCCGAATTCCCTCCAAAATTGTGTCTTAATTCCTCTTATTTATCCTCCCCTTATTCATTGTAAAGGGTGAGAGAAGAATTGGGATTTTTATTTTTTTTAAGCAAAGTACTGAGAGTAACCTAAGCAAAATTAGATGAAATATATAGAAGACGTTCAAAGCAGAGAACACTTTAGTTTTGGTCCGGGGTATCACGTTTCTATCTCGTTTTGCCATCGGTTCCCTCAAGTTTTGTTTGAGATTCGGGATTCTGCTCAGTTTTCTTGTTGCTGTTCGTATTTGAGTTTTGTGGTAGGAAGATCGTGGCTCTGCACGCGCTGTCTCTAGTTCGCTGCTCCAAAGAAGGTACATGTTCCTTTGCTCTTTCGCTTTCCCTTCGATTATTTCGAGTTAATAGTGATTGACTGCCGTGTGAATAGCGAAATGCCGTTGGATTAGTTTCTTGACGTTGATATGGGCCTATTTTGTTTCTAAAACGGCTAATTTTGTGCTTTGTTCTACTCGGAATGGTTTAAAACTTATTTGAATTTCGATATTGAGCTCGTCTGTTGTGTGGCCTGAATCATTTATTGTCAATTTTATCTTATGTGTAGTTTTGGTTTTCGATTGCTTCGACTTGTAGCTACAGATTTGTGCTAATATTAGCTTATTATCATGTCAAGAGTAAGTCTGAGCTTTGTTGTCTTCTGCGAACTTGAGTGGTGTCCTTATTTGTTCATTATTTTGCTTTCCATAATATCGTATTGGGCGGGTAGTTTCTTTGGACCGATTGTTCCATATTATGCACTGTTTGATTAATAAAGGCTTGTCTTGTTTTTTGTCATAGTTTTATTCTATCTAAAATGGTCTCTTAAGCTTGAAGTTTAGATTCTTTTAATTTGATTAGAGCCTTTTGTTAATTCTAAGTGTAGTCAAAAAATTAGAAATTTGTTAGTGAGCATGCTTATTAAGACTTAGTTAAAATTAAGAGTTTTCCATTATCAATCCTAGACGCTATCTTGTTATGTTTTTCTTTTTATTTATGTAGCATGGCTTGTTGGTATTTTTAAACTATGTCCCTTCTTTGATATCTTTTCACTCTTATAGCATACGTGTTCTGTAGTTTAGTGTTCATTTAGGAATAGTTCCTTCAAGATTTCAATTTATTTTCTACATGTATACCGAGTCATTGTGGGTCCACTGATGCATAATACTTATATGCTTTATCATCTATACTAATGCTCTATTATATATATATATATATATATATTATGTCTTAAGAAAAGGGTTAATGAGCTATACTTATATATTTTATTCATTTGTGTTGCATGTGGAACCTCCCCTCGAGTTTCTTACGGATTCTATCTCCTATCCTTGCATTTTGAGAGAGCCATAAAGGCTCAAATCCCACCTTTAGTGAATCGGACAGCAGGGAAAATTGAAGAACATGTCTATGGATTTGGCGTACAAGTGTTCGGAGCGGATATACATGATTGTATACACTAGTATACACCTAGTGTGTACGGAATTGGGCCAAAAACCCATCTTCCCTTGAATTGTATATTGTTATCATTGGGCCTAAGCCCACTTATTTATTATCGTCTTGTTAAAGTTTAGGACAGGTGAAAAAATTGGGCTTAAGGCCCAAAGGAAAAACATTTCTTTAATGTTAGACTAGGACAGATGCAAGTGCGAAGTGGGTCAAACGCCCAAAATGAAATTAGGCCCAAGTGCTGGTCCAGGCGGACAAAAACCAGACTTGGGCCTGAAACTTCGCTCCCTCTTTATTTTATTTGTTTTCGTATTTGTCTAATTATTTATTTGCTAGTTAATTCTATGATTTTTCCGTAACTCAATTCCCCAAAAGACAAAACAACCATATCTTTAAAATCAAACAAATATTTTATTTTACTTTAAAATATCTAGTGCTTAACTAATATGTTTATTTCATCACCCTTTCCCTTTAAAAAACAAGTTCAAGTCTTAAGTTGATATTTCTTCAAACAAAGTATGCTTTTATTTTAAAATCGTTTAGCCAAATAGTTAATTATCGAATAATTGCATGTTAGCAGGCATTTTGGGTGCTTTCAAACCCTTCCTGTAATGTTAATTTTTTTTTTTTAAAATTAAGTGGCGACTCTTAAAACCAGTCTAAATTCATTTCTTAATAAAACACTGTTATATATAAGAAAATTAATGTTAGGTTAAAAATATTTTTATTATGAAAAAATATTTGTTAAAAAGAAAATAAGTAATATGTTTATTAGAAAAAGAGCTTTTTAACTCAAAAATAACAATGGGGGCGTTTTTGAATCAATAATAACACATACACATACACTTCCCTATGATTTGAAATTTTTGTTGTTTTTTGGAACTTTAGCGTGCCAAGACTCACGGGTGTAAAGTTAAAAAAAACTTCACATAGTATAATCTATATTATTATAAATACAAGGGAAAAAAAGGGCGTAAAATACCACTACCCTGTTTTATGGAACCGTTCCCTACGCCCACTTCTCAACCCGGATCCCAACTTAACCTGACCCTATTGCTTGTTCTTGGCCCAATAGCTCTTGTCAGCCCAATAACTACTTTCGTGACCCTGATAAGTGTTATCCACATTGGGCTGCACTTGGTTCATAATAACAAGTATTTGCAACTAATAATGATTCTTTTCTTCAAATTCGGCCATTCTAACTTGACTTGACATCATAAGCACCTCAACTTACAAAATGATCATCTAGACCATTATTACTCCGCAATTGTGGTTGGTAAGCCAATATATTTCAAAGGGAAGAGGCTTTCCCTATAAGCAAAAATGCTACCAACCCAAGCATATTCTTGTGCTTTAGAATATCTCCAACTCTTATTCTTCACATGATAGTAAAAAAAATAAGCCAAAACAACATCACTTGATTGTATCCATATTGCAAACACAATTTCTTCATCACCATACTTGCAAATACCAAAGGGACGCAAGTATATTACATCCTCATG
This sequence comes from Solanum pinnatisectum, assembly GCA_035578085.1. Classification (NCBI taxonomy): domain Eukaryota; kingdom Viridiplantae; phylum Streptophyta; class Magnoliopsida; order Solanales; family Solanaceae; genus Solanum; species Solanum pinnatisectum. The sequence goes on from CM069078.1 coordinate 1,985,588, forward strand.
TTTCCATTCTAAAGGAAATTCAAATATTTGATGTAATTCCCATTCTTCTTTTAAAATCCATAAATGGATGTCTGTAGTAAGAAAGACCTTTGGAATATACATAATTCCTAATTTTCCATTCACATCTATTAGCAAATAGTCTTTATGTCCGTATTTGTCAATAATATTCATATCTATACTGTTATATATGCAATTCAATCGACATTGCGATAGTTGTGAAAATTTCAGATTTAATATCAAACGCGGCTATACAAAATTTCGGAGAATAGCTAAATCGATAGATGATCCCACTAATTATGCAATGTCCATATGCGAGATTAGAAATATTATAATCATGTTCACCATATGTAATCATCTCCCTCCATGAATTATCTATACCTAAAGTAAAAACCCATGCTCTTGATAATCCACGATGATTTCCTTTATAAATAGTCAAAAGAACTTTATACTTGTTTTCTTCAGGCTCAAAACCTATTGAACACATAAAATACGAAACATCATGCAAACATTTCAAGTAGGGAAGATATCTTACTTCTCTTGTGCTTTAAAATATCTCCAACTCTTATTCTTCACATGATAATAAAAATAAGCCAAAACATCACTTGATTTTATCCATAATGCAAATACAATTTCTTCATCACCATACTTACAAATAGGGATGTACATAACCGGGTTGGTTTGGGTTTTTCAAATATCAAACCAAACTATTTGTGTAAAAATTTTAAATTTATAAACCAAACCAAACTAATAAAATTTGGATTTTTTCGGGTTTTTCAACCTCGGGTTGGTTTGGGTTTTTTAAATACCAAACCATTATGTCAAATTTTTAAATTAATAAATCAAACCAAACTAATAAACCTCGAACTTTTTTAGATTTTTGGATTTTTTCGGTAAAGTTTGCATACAAATATATAATTAACTTGTGCTCCAAATATTTCTTTAGTCCAACCAAAATACAATTATCTAAGGTGTTTCTTAAAAAAATAACACAAAATATGAGATGAGTATTGATGATACAAAAATATTCAATAAAAAATAATAATGAAATCATCATATAAAATAAATATTGCAAAGTCAAAATGAAAATGATCATAATTTAAAAGTACCAAATCATGCTAAAATAAGTTTAATAAGTATTAGTTACATTACTAAATATTTAAGGAAAAATAAAATTAGATTATGTATTTTAATTGTCTAAACCAATGTGAAACTAAAGAACAAATATTCAATATTATTGTCATTCTTATTGTTGAATTGATTTTCTTTTTGCATTAGTATTAATTTGATTTTGATTTAAGTTTTATTATAATTATCAACATCTATGAACTATAATCTTTATTAGACCATTCCGAATTCTAAGTTTTAAACTTGAAATAATATATTAAAAGATAAAAACTATGAAATAGTATAAGAAATATTTTAAAATTATATCAAAGTAAATATTTTTATGTATAAAATAAAATTTTAAAATTACATATATAATGTCGGGTTGGTTTTTTTTAGTTAAAACCAAACCAACCCAAATATAGTTGGGTTTTTTTTTCCAATACCAAACCAAGTCAAACCAAACCACTAGTCGAGCTTTTTTTCCGGTTTGACTCGATTTACAATTTGATTCAGTTTTGTACACCCCTACTTGCAAATATTAAAGGGATGCAAGTATATATCATCCTCATGTTTCCATTCTAAAGGAAATTCAAATATTTGATGTTCCCATTCTTCTTTTAAAATCCATAAATGGATTTCTTTAGTAAGAAAGACCTCTGGAATATACATAATTCCTAATTTTCCATTCACATCTATTAGCATATAGTCCTTATGTCCAAATTCGTCAAAATTATACATATCTATACTGTTATGAAATTCAATCGACATTGTGATAGTTGTGAAAATTTCAGATTTAATATGAAACGCAACTATACAAAATTCAGGAGAATCGCTAAATCGATAGATGAACCTACTAATTACGCATTCTCCATATCCGAGATCAGAAATATAATAATCATGTTCGCCATATGTAATTATCTCCCTCCATGAATTATCTATACCTAAAGTAAAAACCCATGCTCTTGATAATTTAAGATGATTTCGTTTATAAATAGTCAAAAGAACTTTATACTTGTTTTCTTCAGACTCAAAACCTATTGAACATACCCGTACGAACCATCATAACATATCAAGTAGGGAAGATATCTTACTTCTCCTGTAGCGGGATTGAAAATTGAAATATATTTCTCATTCCACGTGCAAAACAAACCATTATCGTAACCAAAACAATTAGAAACACGATCAAAGTGATGACACAACTTATCAAAATTATCAAGTTGATAAGACTTGGTGGCGTTTCCATCTTCTTCTATAGAGTAAAACACACCGCCTAGGCATTCAAGCATGCGATTAATCTTAGAATAATTGGATGAACGGATATCCACGAAATTGGTTCCAACACAATTGTATTATAAAATTTTGAAACACACTTAAAAGCATTAAAGACTTAGCAGGAAGGCACGAGAAAATTTGGATGGTAATATCTTGAGGAATTGACATATTTTAGGATTCGTTTTATTTTTTATGGGTTACAATCTTCGACTCTTTAAGTAGGTTTTTTCTTTGTTTAGTTTTAGGTTTAGGACTATTTTAGAATAAAACTCTTTTAGGTTTAGGACTCTTTAATTAGTATATAAAAATAGCTAAGCAAAAAAGTCCAAAAATTATTATTTTTTTCTAATACGGTAATAATTATATAGATGAAAATATGTAAACCATGATTTTTTTTAATCATTTGAGGGAAGTTGATTCCTAAAGTAATTGCACGTGCCTATTTTGTAAAAAATAAAGTAGGAATTAAAAAATAAGAATAACAGTACGTAACTTCCCAATTTACCATAAAAAAATATAGATATTTGATTTTTTAAAAATTCAAATTAAATATTATTTACTAACTAATTCTTGTCATAAACTGCCACAGTTCTTCTCTTGGACTGCCATTTGTCTTTATTAGGATATACTTTATTCCTTTTAATTATATTCCACATGTGCGTTGGTTCGGAGGACAAATATAGGATTTTCAAGTTTAAACGAGGCCCGAATCGGTAAATAGGATTTTTTTTCAATTTTTGTGTTAGTCTATAATTTTGTGTGATATATGTGTCTGGTGATTTTTTTGTCGAAATTCTGTGGGAGTGTGACGACTGACTAAATGGCGTGGGTTGGTTTAGAGGCGCGAATGTAGGATTTTTAAAGTTCAAACGAGGCCCGAAACGGGAAATAAGAATTTTTTCATTTTTCATGTGTTATAGTCCATGAATTTTTTGTTATATATGCGATCGGTGGTTTTTTGGTCGAAATTTTTTGTGGTCGTCCGTGAAGACCTATTAAATATATATCATGCATTAGTTCGAAGGGGCAAACATAGGTTTTTCAAGTTCAAACAAGGCTAGGGCAGTGAAATAGAAATTTTTTCATTTTTCCGTGTGTTATAGTCTATAAAATTTGTGTGATATGTGCGCCCGACGATTTTTTGTGGGCGTTTGTGACGACATTCTTAGTGGCTGACGCGTGTTGGTTTAGATGGGAAAACATAGGTTTTCTCGAGTTCAAATGAGGTTCGGAACGAAAAATAATGAATTTTTCATTTTTCGTTTGTTATAGTCCATGGATTTTGTGTGATATATGCGCTCGACGATTTTTTGGCCAAAATATTTTGTGAGCATCCGTGACGACCTACTTAATGGCGCGTGTTGGTTTAGAGGGGCAAACGTAGTTCTTTTCAAGTTCAAACAATGCCCAAACCAGGAATATGAATTTTTCCAATTTTCGTGTGTTACAGTCCATGAACTTTTTTTTTTTTTGGTCGAACTAACAGAATTTATTGAATTCCCTCAAGTGTCACTACTACAATCTATTACTAACCTGCTCTATATTCTATCATTACCAATGCAACTATAATCCTATCTACATCAATTAAACAAATTATTTATCCAAGTCGCATCTTTGCATTTCTTCTGGGTGGCTCCATTTGCTCTGCTTCAACTCTCTTCCTTGATCATCTTCAAGATTTTCCTTGGTCTTGTTACTGCTTTGTTTCACAAGGCCCCATTTCTCGCCTTCCATTTATGGTATAATAGTGCAGCAAAAACTGCATTGATCAGTGATCTACTTATCTTTCCTTTGGCTCTTCGTGTTATTCTCCTCCATAATCCTTCAATGTTTGTTCCTTTGACCCCAATCTTCAACCAATCAAGGACCCCTTTCAAGCATTCATTTGAGAATTCACACTCAAAGAATAAATAGTTTATACTCTCAGGTCTACTCCCACGCAGTAGACATTCTTTATCTTGACTGTGAGAAATATAGGAAAATAATATTATTGAATTATTGTTGTGTCTACATTATTACATTGAGACCCTATTTATAGACACTAGAATACAATCCTTTACCAAGTAGGATACTATTTACTATTCCTATTTTTATTTGTATTTGTATTCCTATTCTAAATAGGATTGTATAAACCTATTCCTATTCTAATAGGATTGTGTAAACTTATTCTAATTCTAATAGGATTGTATAAACTTATTCATATTCTAACACTCCCCCTCAAGCTAGTGCATACAATTCATGTACCTAGCTTGTTACATATGTAATTAATACGAGGACCAATGAGGGGCCTGGTGAGATATCTACAAGTTGATCAGTCCACTTTACAAAATTGACGGTCAATCTCAATGTGCTTGTCTTCTCATTAAATACTGGATCTGATTTGATGCATAATGTCAGTCAATCTCAATGTGCTTAATCTTCTTATGAAATACTGAATTTGATGCATAATGCCGATAAAACACAGAGTGATAAAATTACAGTGTTGAACTTCCCAAACCAAACTTGCAAATACTGTTCAGACCATAGAGTGACTTACGTAATCAACATACAAGACTACTAAACTCCCATATAGACTTCTTCACAATGCAGCGGTTGTTGTAAGTGCTCAAAATCTAGTATAAAGTATATGGATCATGTTGGAATCAATAGATGAGTCGATATTAGAGAAGAAAGTCACCGAAAAATTGGTCGAAACATGTTCATACACCAGAGTATTAGATTTGATGGCTAAAAATAGTCACAATCTAACAAATAATATTATATGGGTAGGGTTGGAATGATGTCACGACCCAACTAGAAAATAAAAATTGTATAGGATAGTTTGAATTGATGGAATGACCCCATTGAAAAAGAGAAATAATATGGGTAGGGTCGGAATGATGGCACGACCCTGCTGAAAAAGAAAATTTATATGGGTAGGGTTGGAATGATGGTACAACCCTACGCAAATCAGATTTGAGGAGTCACCGGAAAGACGAATGGAACTATACAAATCAAATCTGAGGAGTCACTGAAAAGACACATTATGCAACTCATATATGAGAAAATAGTTTGAAAAAATCCACGGTACTACACAAATTATATATGAAAAGTAGTCCGGAGAGATGCACGGTGCTATGCAAATCAGATATGCAAAAAAAGATAGTCACCGGAAGGATGATACGGTGCTACACTAATTATATATAAAATAGTAGTCACTAGAATGATGGCACAGTGCTACACAAACTAAATACGAAAAGTAGTCACCAAAAAGATCGCATGGTGCAACCCAAATTCAATATGAAAAAATAGTCACCGTAATGATGGCACGGTGCGACATAAATTAAATATGAAAAAGTAGTCACCGGAATGATGGCACGGTGCTACACAAATTAGATATGAGAAAATAGTCACCGGAAAGATACACGGTGATCCAACTTTTGCTAACATAATCGTTGACCGGACGGGCAACAGATATGGATAATAGCCACCCGCCGGCAGCGGAAGCTCTTTGATTGTTTACCAAGATCGTAAAGGCTCTGATACTATGTGAGAAAGATAGGAAAAATATATTATTGAATTGTTGTTTTGTCTACATTATTACATTGAGACCCTATTTATAGACACTATAATACAATTCTTTACCAAGTAGGATATTATTTACTATTCCTATTTCTATTTGTATTTGTATTCCTATTCTAAATAGGATTGTATAAACCTATTCCTATTCTAATAGGATTGTGTAAACTTATTTCTATTCTAATAGGATTGTATAAACTTATTCCTATTCTAACACTGACCAATGCCCATTTTTGCAGGTCTTTCTCTGGTTAATAGTCTTCGATGCATGACAATCCAGTATATGAAGCTATGTTTTGGTATATTCATTTTGGTCCAGGTTTCCCTCCACTATGGCCATTGGAAATCATTTCCTCTTCCCCATTGGAATCCACTTTCAATCGTATATTCTCCTTTGTTTGCCATCCATCTATTCCCATCAAATCCAAGTGTGAACTTATCCTTAATGACACAAATTTTCCTCCGGTACCAGCTGCTGTCAGTAGGAGGTTGATATTTCCACAGCTCCCTTCCTTTCAAATATATTTGATTCACCCACTTTACCCAGAGATTATCTGCCTTTTTTGCAATATTCCATACATATTTAGCTATGGCTGCTTCGTTCCATATCATACAGTCCATTATTCCCAGTCCTCCTCATTTTTTACTTCTGTACACTTTTTCCCAAGCTATGAGTGATGGCCTGGAAGTATTCTCTTGACCACTCCATAGGAAATTCCTACAAACTGCTATAATACTCTTCAGTACTTTCTTTGGTAGCAAGAAGATAGACGACCAGTGTGTATGTGCATGCAATAGTACTGAGTTTACCAATTGTGTTCTCCCCGCATATGATAAGTTTCTTGTCCCCTCATGTTCTGATTCGGCATACCAGTTTGTCCACTAGCATTTCACAATTTGCAGCTGTTAGTTTTTTGGAAGAGATGGGGACCCCTAAGTATTTAAAAGGCATTGTTCCTTTTGAATACCCAGTGATCTCGCAAATGTCTTCCAAGCTCCTCCTCTCCATGTTAGCACTGTAGATGTTTGACTTGCCTGTATTGGTAGTTAGTCCTGATGCTTCTGAGAAGGTTAAGAGACCTTGCAACATCAATTTGATTGAAGCAAATTCTCATTTACAGAACTAGAACCCCTTTTGTGTTGTTATCCACTTCATCAATCTAGAGAAGTACTCCATGCATATTACAAAGTGTAGAGGGGATATGAGATCCCTTTGTCGCATACCTCTTCTTCCTTTAATATTTCCATAAAGACCCCTATTTATAGCAATCACAAATTGTTCCCAGCAGTCTTTGAAGAACTTGCTTTCATACCCATCAGGCCCTGGTGATTTATTCCCACCTATACCTATAATGTTTGCTTCACTTCTTTTTTTGTAAATTCTTTCGTGAGGTCTCCACTTTGTGTCTCAATCACCAAATTGCCATTTTGAATTATGTCTCTACACACATGTGTCCTATTCTGATTCTTTGTTCCCAGCAAATCTGTATAATAGTCCACAAAAGCTTTGCTCACCTCTTCAATCTCAGTTTGATGTACCCCATTAGCATCTTTGATTGTGAAGATCCTATTGGTACTCCTCCTTGCTTTGAGATAACTATAAAAAAATTTTGTATTCTGATCTCCTTCTTTATGCCACTGCACTTTGCATTTTTGTCTCAAAAATTGAAATTTTGCCTTTTCCAGTATTCTTGCCTCCTGTGCTAGTTGTTTTTCGTCTATATAGAGTTCCATATTCAAATGGTCTGATTGTATTCTCTTTTGGTATTGGCCCAACTTCTCCATAGCTAATTATGCTCTTTGTTCCACCTCACTAAACTTATCTTTATTCAGTGTTTTAAGCACCTTCCTGAGTCTATTCAGTTTCCCTACAACTCTGAACATATGTCTACCTGCGCTTCTCTCTTGCCAGCTTGCTTTCACCTTGGCCTGGAATTCTGGTGCTAAACTCCACATATTAAAATAACGGAATTTTCTTCTCCCTCCTGTACTTCCCTATTCCCATCGGATTATTGCTGGACAATGATCATATAACCCTTCAGTCATGAAGTAAACCTCAGTTGCTGGCATTTGTGTCATCCATGCACTATTAATCAATACTGTATCAATTTTGCGTTGCACTCTATCAGCCCCAATTTGTTTATTGTTCCATGTGAAAAAGGCTCCTGATGGTTTCATGTCATGTAAATCACACATCCTTATGCATTGTCGAAAATCTCTTACTTCTGCTACAGTAACTTACCTTCCCATCCTTTCTTCCATATTCAATACGCAATTGAAATCTCCCATAATTGTTCATGGTCTTGACAGCTGGGAGCCAATTCTCTCCATTTCCTTCCATAGTTCTCTCTTTAACCCTTGGTCATTGTACCCATACACCATTGTCAACCAAAGTTGCTTCCCTGTACCCTTATGACAAACTTCATTGTGAATCATCTGAGCATCACAGTGCACTATGTTTATGTAACATCTCGCAATTTGAAATAGCTAGGAAGAAGGTAAGAATTGGAAATAATCATTTTTGGAAATAACGAAAATATGGAAATTTGTTGAAAAATGAATTTTTGGTCAACTTCAAATGACCATAACTTCTAGCTCAAGATGATTTAGAAGTACTTCTAGATATGGTTAGGAAGCTCTTGTAATAATCTTTCCAACGCCACCAAGTTTGCACAATTCTGAGTTCGTATGAGTGAGATATGCCCTTTGGAAGTTGGGCTGTTCAAATAAGGAAATGTCCAATCCGGATTTTTAAGGGATATTTTAGTCTTTTCCTTGCCCTATTATTTTAATCCATTTTTAGGAGTTTAATATGGGTCAAATAAGGTTTTAGTCAGTTTTAGAAAATGGAATTTACGCTAGGGCTTGGAGAAAGGAGAAAAGAGGAGAAAGAAGAAGAAAGAGCAAGATTCATCAAGATCGATCAATTTTGTTGTGGTTTTCACCAAGGATTTATTCCTACAAGGTATGTGAGGCTTCCATAATGTTGGGTTCATTCACCCACGTGTCAAACATATTTATTTCAGCATGGATTCGTCCTAAAAGAATTTGAAAGTTGATGTTCTTGATATTTATTCTTGATTTGATGTTGTTCTTGAATTTGGTTGATATTGGGATGTTTTTGAGACCGTTACGTCGTATTATAGAGTCGTTTCGAGTTAGGTTCTTAGGTACATTTGTTGGGTATCTGTATCTAAAAGAAATTTGAGAAAAAGAACCGAGTTTGGGCAAATTGGGGCTGGAAAACGAAGAAGAAATTTCGTCGGACGAAATCGGGAAGTAGAGACGCGTCGCATGTTACGACCCGATTTTGAAAACTAAAGGTTTCGAAGCCATTTCACAACTTTGGCAATTTTGTTAAGTTTGGAAAAAAACTTAATTTGGAAGTCGCCACTTAATTTTTAGGAAAATTAAGAAACCGTTTTAAAAAAAAGAGTTTTTTGAAAGAAAATATTTTAAATAAAATTAAAGTCGGATAAGGGTTCAAATAATTCTCTAAGGAAGGGTTTAGGCATCTTAGAGAATCCACTAACACGCGGTTGACCGACGGATATAAAAGTTGGCTAACTTTAAAGGTAACTTTAAGCTACGTAAGAAAATCTTTGTGAGAATGAATATAGATTAGTTATAATTATCAAGTAATGGAATGTTAAAAAAAAAAAAAATTTTTTAAAAAATCAAAAATATTCTTTAACTTAAAAATCTATCCGAGTTAAAGATTTTGAACCAAATGGCTAGTTCAACTCCATTAACGTGGATTCAAAGCCCTTTTATTAACTATGAAAGAACATGAATGGTTCTTAAGTTATTTCATAAGCTTAAGTCACCTAAAGATAAACTGTGTTGATAAATGATTAGGCGAACCAACTCCTTGACAAGGAATTTGATAAAGGAAATTGATAAATAATGTCAACTCTCAAAAGGATTCATCTAAGGCAATAAAACGTCAGAAAAATATTTGCAGTCATAATGAAAATAATACTAAGGGAATAAACATAAACAATGAATCATAAAAAAAACTGAAATTTCCAGCCCCTATTCAACCATTTTGGGGGCTGAAATGTTAAATCTGCCACGTCACCGATTAGGGGTTTTAACCCAATTTTGCTCCTCATTTAAGCTCTTTCGAGCTACTGCCGCTGACACCTACTTTTCCGATCTTTTAAGTCGAAGAAAATGCTATTATTTAGCACTTTAAGGCAGCTGCTACCCTGCTACTGCTGCTACTACTAGTTTGGGTTTTATCCCACTAATATTAGCTTCCTTTCGCGAATTTGATGATGCCAACTCGAAGGAGATGAAAATGCAAGGGAGGGGAGTCCATTGGACTCATTCGGAGAGAGTTCATGCGAAATAGAGAAAAGGAAGAAGAATTAGCATATGTAGCAAGAAAATGACACCAAGTTTTGGACAATCAAACACTAGGATGCAACCAAATAAAGCTATTGTGAACAGGGAGGGCAAAGAAAACATACCCAAAGCTATTGCTAAGTTCAAAAATCCACAAAATGATTAATTAGTCACTGGACGCTTTGATCTATACAACCAACAAAAGGCATACTTATAAAGACCAAAATTGTACTAAACATGCAGCCATAATTAGTCATTGACTAGTGACTGCTTTCACCAAAACAAACTCAATGCGCACATCTGTAACAAAACTACACAAGCAGACCTTTTAGGCCGCAACTCTCATAAAATCGAATAACACAACTTATATACTTTAGATAGGAGAAAATAAATTCCAGATTCGAACCGATTAAAATCAAACATACTCGAGCTATTGGAGTCGAACAATATTCAGAAAGATGAGAACTGGACAGGTTTCAAAACAAAGAAAACTAAATAAATATTCCAAACTCAAACAAGTTTCGAAAGTGAAGGAGTGAGGGAGACGGAAATGGATTATTATTACAGAGCACATAAAACCAAAGGGAAAGCTGAACCGAGAACATTCAATACTAAACGACACGGATCAGCCTTCTCAAACAAAGCACAAGACGAAGAAAATTGTTTTTAGCATAAGCTAGTGGATCCACTAAGTTAAGTAGTTCTATATGACGGCAAAGTATAGGACAGTTCTGGCAGTGTGGGCAAGACGTTGTATCACTACTTAGGCTCATTGTGGTGGTTGTCGGTTAGAGAATCTCCCACAGAAACTATATTACTTTCTTATATGAGTAAAGTTAAGTTTGTTATTGCTTTATCTTTAACGAACTAAGTTGTTTGCAACTGTTTTATAAGCTTTATATATATTGCATGTGCTTTGTTGCTTTATATTTGAGTCAACTTATTCAGAAGTTGAGAAGAGCCAGGTAAGTGTTTCTTTCAGAATCCTTTCAAGCTTATATCTGTTTTATTCGAAAATATAAATAAAAGAAAAATGACTACGTTTCGAAAAATCGATTAAACTTATGATTTAAGGAAAATTGAATTTCCAAAAGAGCAGAGTCGCCACTTAATTTTTTAGTAAAAATCAAGAAAAAACTTAAGGATTTCAATAGACTCAAACAAATAAAATCAATTGAAAATAAAAGGGTTCGAAGTTCAATGTACATTTCGAGAAGGTGTTAGGCCCTCGGAATGTCCGCTAACTTGCGGTTGACCGATGATTTGACCAAAATGACTTTGACTAATTTTGAGAAAATATTAACTAAGAAAACTCATTTTTATTTACTTATGTTTATTATTATTATTTTTTAAATTAATTATTATTTTTTAAGGGGAATAAACTAAAGGGAATCATTCTAAAGGGAAGTAATATTAAATGCTGACAAAAAAATACTAAAAAAGCTAATTATAAATATGTTAATTTTAATGTATAAAATAAAGTGAAATGGCCATTTTTGGAAATTTAATTAAATTAAACCATAAAATGAATAAAGTTAGTCAAACAATAATAAATAATAAGAGAGGAGAAGATGTCAAATTTGGGCCTTTTGCCCAAATTCAAATTCTTGGCCCAAACCTGTCCTAAACTCTAAGAGTGGGCCTACTGATGGGTTTCATCCCATTTTCGCCCTTTTTACACTTGGATTTTGTGTATACCATCTATGTATACCGCTGTATATAGGGCCATATTTTCCTATTTTTCTGTATTTCAGCTTTTGACCCGTATTTCATCTTCAAACCTGCATATCTACCTTCAAACTGTACTTTAATTTTCTGCATTTTAGAGTTGTATACCGACATTTAGATCTGTATATCAGTTGTATACTGTTGTATATCAGCGTGTATACAGTCCATTTTGGACTTTTCCAGGACTCGTAAATCAGTTCCAGTCTTGTAACATTCCCTCCTTTTCACTTGAATACGATAAGGCAGACTCGAAAACTCAACAACGCAAATGAGGGATGGGGAGTCCATGAGGACTCGAGCTTAGTTCATGCATAATAAAAAAAAGAAGAGAAAGCTTAGCAAGCTAAACCAAATCCAATTAATATTTACTAAATCGGGCAACAAATAGTAAAACACTCCACGATGAATTCAACATGAGCCTTTCAATTTTTTTAATGAAGCACACAAGCTACCCAAGACAAGACTAGACAAGATATAAAAAAGGGAAACAAACAATACTCAATACACTTGACAGTTCTAAAATTCCAAAGAAAATTGAGTAATTATATGGAGTATTTTAAAGAAAATAAAGAGCATTTGGGGAGAAATTTGAGTCAAGACATGCTATTAAAACAAGCAGTAACATTTACTTCCAACTTTGGATTCATAAAATAAATTAAAAAAATAATCAAAGCCATACACTTTATATGGTAAACAACAAACATTTTTTTTTTTAGAAAACTCCTACACCTATTGAGGGTGACACTAACAGTAGCAAATAACTAAAACCAGAACAGGGCATAGACAAGAAAAACACCTAAATGCAAAGATATACTAAATACTAAAATTAAATCAAGAGGAGCATGACAAGATTATGTATACTAAAAGAGTCACAAAGGGGAATTAAGACAACCCATAAGCTAGTTGAAGAGCCAACTAAGAGAGGTATTGGCTGAAATGAACCCAAACAAAATATCACAATGAAGGAAAATCAGCGAAGATAGTAAGCAATACTCAGGTTAACATTAAAATCGATTTAAAACATTGAGCATTCGGCCATGCCTGTAAAGGAACGAGATTAGGACAATAATGCACTAAGAAGTTAAACTATGATAAGATAATGATGGAGATAACAAGGAAAACTCTGTGAAAGCACACTCTAACAACAACATATAAACAGTAACTAAGAAATCTAATAAGATTAGGAGTGTGTCCACAAGATGCTAACACATGAACCCCAACACATCATTTTTAGACAAAGAATGCATATCAACAACAAGTCACACGCCTCATTTTATTTATAACAGGGTGAACATCGCAATGAGGTTCATGATAAATCAATGACAACATGAATGAAGTGGCATCGATGGACATCCTAATAAATATTAAAGAAAGTTAAAGCCTAAATTCAAAATGTAATCAAACAAACAACCCATTAACATAGAAGTAAAGAATGGAGAGGGATTTTACCTTGTCTGGAGCAGCGAACTGATTCGGCAAGCTGAAGAACGATGACTTCACCACAAACGGAGCTTCACCTGATTCCGACAAGCTCTGACGAATTCAAATGAGAAAATCACTAAGCTTGTGAGCCCTTAATATATGTTCTCTGTAGCTATTTATGGAGATTTTCTATTTCTAAGTCTATTTCTTTTGACGAAAATTCCCTTTGTTTAGATAGTAATTAGCGTCTAAACCAAAAAAAAAAAACCCCTTTAACTTTAAAGGAAGATGAGTATATATAGGAGGAGAAAAGAACCGATTTAGAAGGGAAATCGGGAGGGATTTTGGAATGAATTCCCATTCGAAATTCAAAAGCTCCTTAAGAGATAAGGTTGCCAGCTTGAAATAGTACCAATCACCAACGGAAAAGAAAGGTGTCCGTCCGATTTCGAGCAAAGGACAAAGATGCGAAGGGATCGCTCCACCTAGAAAATCGAGTACGTTCTCGTACGGAGAGGATAAGGGTGAGGTGGATAGATGCGTAGCTGCCCGATTTCTGGGCTCGGGTTGCGATTTTGGGTTGCTGGATCGAGATTTGGGCGTCTGGTTTGCTGTTCATTTTCGGGTTTGCACGAGGAAAAAGAAAAACAGTAAAGGGTCGGGTTGCGTTGATAATGGGCTGCTGTGAATTGTAAAGAAATAGGGGTGGGGTCGTTTGGTACTGCGGTTGAATATAATGTTGTCATGTTTTTGTGTAAGTGATTTTATTAGGCTAAGTTATTGAATTAAGAGTGAAGTCAAATGAAATTCATTTAGTAAATTTGGCAAGCGATTAAATAAGATGAATTAATATAAATTAATCAATGAGCTTCTTAATTTTAACAAAATAAAATAATTGACTTAATTGTAAATTAATCAATTCAAAAATATACACTATTACCTAAACCAAACTAATTTACAAAATATTTAACTAAAACTAAATCTTTCCGAGACAATTTTTCGTATATTCATGAAATATACTAATTAACATAATTATTTAAAACATATATATTATTTAAAAATTATAAAAAGTGGCAAAACTATTTAAAATAACTTGAAAAATATTTTGGATTTTATAAAGTCAATTAGTTCAAACCGTTTGGAATTTAAGAAACACGATGATTAATATGTATTGTTGAGGTCCAAAATTGGGTGTCAACAATATCTTGTTTTAGCTTTCCAACTCGCATACTCGTACATTCAATGTACTGATGCCAGTTGGCCTGCATCTTATTATGATGCAGACGCAGGTAATCAGGATCAGCATCCAGCACCTCGTTGATCCAGCTTGAGCATTTAGAGTCTGTTGGTGAGCCTCCTTGCATTCCGGAGGACTCCTTTATTTGCTTTCTAGTCTTTCAGATGCTAGGATGATCGAGGGTCCTATCCCGACATCCCTCTTTGTTTTAGAGGCTTCATAGATAGTTAGTAGTCAGATGTCTTTACATTGTTATTTCATATGTTAAGACTTGAGTTGACATTTTGGCCAAGTTGAATGTTGACTGTTAAACATTCTGAGTTATTTCACTAAAGTTATTTGAGTAAGTTCATTTGATCATAGTAAAAATGTTTAGAGTCTTCCGTTGAGTCAGTAAGCTAGGCTAAGGGTTCACTTAAGGCCCGCAATGGTCTTTGTGCCAGCCACATCCGAGGTGTAGGCTCGAACGTGACAAACTTGGTATCAGAGCACAGAGTTCAAGTATCCTAGGGAGTCTATCAAACTGTGTCTGTAGAGTCCTAGTTATTGGTGCGAAGTGCGCCACATCTATAATTAGGAGGCTGCAACACTTAGTAAAAATTTCTCACTTCTTTCACACCCATTTCGTGCATTAGAGTTTGATCTCTAAAAATTTTCTCTCTAATTTGTGCTTGCGCGTGTTTTCAGATAATCATGCCTCCACGAAAAGTTGTCAGAGGTCATCCTGCTAGACGCAATATTGAGGAATAAGAGTTACCCAATGCACCTGAAGTGCAACCGCAAGGGGAAGTTACTAATGCTGAGTTTCGTGAGGCTATCCGAATATTGAGCCAAGCAGTAACTAACCAGGTTGGGCAAAAAAGGGGAGCTCGACAAGAGGAGGCCGACACTTCAAGGATTCGTGAGTTCTTGAGGATGAATCCTCCAGGTTTCACTGGTTCAGGCACTCTTGAGGATCTGGAGAACTTTGTGGATGAACTGAAAAAGGTATTCGATGTGATGTATGTTGCTGATATGGGGAGAGTTGAGCTAGCTGCATATCAATTGAAAAATGTTGCTAGGACTTAGTTTGATCAGTAGAAAGAGGGTAGAGCTAAGGATGCACCACCTGCGAGTTGGGCCTGTTTTGAGGAAGCTTTCTTGGGACGTTTCTTTCCCCGAGAATTAAAAGAGGCTAAGGTACTAGAATTTCTTACACTTAAGCAGGATTCTCTAAGGGTACATGAGCATGGGTTGAAGTTCACCTAACTATGTCGTTATGCTCCGAAAATGGTTAAGGACATGAGGAGTAGAATGAGCTTGTTCGTTGCTGGGTTGGCCCGTCTATCAAACAAAGAGGGCAGGGTTACGATGTTAATCGGGGACATGGACATATCAATGTTGATGGTTTATGTTCAACAGGTTGAGGAAGAGAAGCTGAGGGACAGAGAAGAGTTCAGAAATAAGAAAGCTAAAACAGGAAATGAGTCTGGGCAGCAGAAAGGTAATGTGAACCATTCGTCCTTTCAGCAAAAGCAAAAGGGACCTACTCCATCGTCTACTAGTGCACCTGCACCTAAAAACAAAGGTGAGTATAATGGCCAGAATTCGCAGAACTTCAGAGCTAGACCTATACAGTCTCAAGGTAGTGTGGCACAAAGAGATAATTGGGCTCCTGCATGTGCTAAGTGTGGTAGAACCCACCCAGGTAAGTATCGTGATAGCCAAACATATTGTTTTAAGTGTGGGCAAGAGGGTCACTTCATGAAAGAGTGTCCTAAGAACAGACAAGGTAGTGGAAATCAGGGCAATAGAGCTCAATCTTCATTAGTTGCCCCACTAGACAGGGCTGCACCTAGAGGAACTACTTTCGATACTGGTGGAAGAGCAAACCGCCTTAATACAATCACTAGTCGTCAAGAGCAAGAGAACCCTCCAGATGTTGTCACTGGTATGATCAAAGTCTTTACTTTTGATGCTTATGCTTTGCTAGACCCAGGAGCAAGTTTATCTTTTGTAGCCCCTTATGTTGCAAATAACTTTGATGTTCTTCCAGAAAAACTTTGTAAACCCTTCTATGTTTTTATACCTGTTGGGGAGTCTATTCTAGCAAAAAGAGTCTATTATGATTGTCCCGTTTTCATCAATCACAAGAGTACCATGGCTTATTTAGTTGAGTTAGACATGGTAGATTTTGATGTCATTTTAGGTATGGATTGACTTCATGCCTATTATGCATCAATAGATTGTAGAACTCGAGTTGTCAAGTTTCAGATTCCTAATGAGCCAGTCATAGAGTGGAGTAGTAGTTCAACAATGCCTAAGGGTCGTTTCATTTTGTACCTTAAGGAGAGAAAGTTAGTTTCAAAGGGTTGTATCTATCACTTAGTCCGAATTAATGACTCTAGTATTGAGATACCTCTCATTCAGTCAGTTCCTATAGTAAGAGAGTTTCCAGAAGTCTTTCCTGATGATTTACCCGAAGTTCCTCCTCAGAGAGAAATAAACTTTGGCATAGACATCAGTCCAGATACTCTTCCTAGCTCTATTCCGCCATATATAATGACACCAGTAGAGTTGAAAGAGCAGTTGAAAGATCTCTTAGATAAAGGCTTCATTCGACCAAGTGCCTCACCTTGGGGCGCTCCGGTCTTATTTGTGAGAAAGAAAGATGGTTCCCTTAGGATGTGTATAGATTACCATCAGTTGAACAAGATTACCATAAAAAATAAGTATCCTCTTCCGAGAATTGATAATCTTTTCTATCAACTTCAGCGTGCTTCCTGATTCTCGAAAATTGACCTCAGATCAGGCTACCATCAGTTGAAAGTTAGGGTTCCAAAGACAGCATTCAGGACATGTTATGGTCATTATGAGTTTTTGGTCATGTCGTTCGGTTTAACTAATGCACCAGTAGCGTTCATGGACCTTATGTATAAAGTCTTCAAACCTTATTTAGATATGTTTGTAATCGTCTTCATTGATGCATACTAATAAATTCAAGGAATGAAGAAGATCAAGCTAGCCATCTCAGAATAGTTCTTCAGACTTTGAAAGAAATGAAGTTGTATGCCAAGATTTCTATGTGTGAGTTTTGGCTTGAATCTGTGGCATTCTTAGGCCACATTGTGTCTAAAGAGGGAATTAAAGTAGATACTCAAAAAATTGAGGCAGTGCATAATTGGCCTAGACCCACATCTCCAATTGATATTAGGAGTTTCTTGGGTTTGGCTGGCTATTATAGAAGGTTTGTAGAGGGGTTCTCGTCTATTTCGTCCCCTTTAACCAAGTTGACGCAGAAGACAGTGAAGTTTCAATGGTCTGAAGCTTGTGAGAAAGAATTGAAAAAATAGTTGACTATTGCCCCAGTTTTGACCTACCAGAAGGCACTCACGATTTTGTGGTGTATTGTGATGCATCTAGAGTTGGCTTAGGTTGTGTATTAATGCAGAATGGCAAAGTTATAGCTTATGCCTCCAAACAGTTGAAAGTTCATGAGAAGAATTACCCAACCCATGATCTAGAGTTGGTTGCTATAGTTTTTGCTTTGAAGATATAATGTCATTATTTGTATGGTGTTCATGTGGATGTGTTCACCGATCACAAGAGCCTTCAATAAGTGTTCACTCAGAAAGAACTTAATCTTAGACAGAGAAGGTGGTTAGAGTTACTCAAAGATTATGGCATGAGTATTCTTTACCACCCAGGTAAGGCTAATGTTGTTCCTGATTCCTTAAGCAGGTTGTCTATGGGTAGTACCACCCATGTTGAGGAAGAAAAGAGAGAGTTAGCAAAAGATGTGCACAGACTTGCACGCCTGAGAGTCAGACTTATGGATTTCACAGAAGGAGGAATAATGGTGATGAATGGGGTTGAGTCATCATTAGTGTCAGAAGTAAGAGGCAAGCAAGACCAAGATCCTATTTTGCTTGAATTGAAGGCAAATGTTTATAAGCAAAAAGTATTAGCTTTTGAACAAGGGGGAGATGGTATGTTGAGATATCAAGGTAGATTGTGTGAACCAATGGTGGATGGACTTCAAGAGAGGATCATGGAGGAAGCTCATAGCTCTAGATATTCCACTCATCCGGGTTCCACCAAGATGTATCGTGACTTGAGAGAACTCTATTGGTAGAGTAGTATGAAGAAGGGCATTGCAAAATTTGTTGCTAAGTGTCTGAATTGCCAACAAGTTAAAGTAGAGCGCCAAAGGCCCAGTGGTTTAGCTCAGAATATAGAACTTTCGGAATGGAAGTGGGAGATGATTAATATGGATTTCATCACATGCTTGCCAAGGTCTCGCAAACAGTATGATTCTATTTAGGTGATTGTCGACAGAATGACAAAATCAGCCCATTTTCTGCCGGTAAAGACTACCCATTCAGCAGAAGATTATGCCAGGTTATATATTCAGGAAGTGGTAGGACTTCACGGAGTCCCAATCTCTATCATTTCAGATAGAGGTGCACAATTTACTACACAATTCTGGAAATCTTTTCAGAAAGGTTTGGGTTCAAAGGTGAACTTGAGTACTGCCTTTCATCCTCAAACTGATGGAAAAGTGGAGCGCACTATTAAGGTACTAGAAGATATATTGAGGGCTTGTGTGATTGATTTCAAAGGTAATTGGGATGATCACCTACCCCTTGTTGAATTTGCTTATAATAATAGTTACCACTCTATCATCCATATGAAGCTCTATATGGGAGAAGATGCAGATCTCCCATTTGATAGTTTGAAGTTGGTGAAGTTGGGTTAATAGGACCAGATTTAGTTCATCAAGCAATGAAGAAGGTTAAAGTGATTCAAGAGAGGTTGAAAATGGCACAGAGTCGTCAGAAATCCTACACTACTGTTAGGAGAAGGGAGCTAGAGTTTGAAGTAGATGATTGGGTATACCTGAAAGTTTCACCCATGAAGGGTGTTATAAGGTTTGGTAAGAAGGGGAAGCTTAGTCCCCGGTATGTTAGTCCTTACAGAATTTCCAAGAGGATTGGCAAAGTAGCTTATGAGTTGGAGCTACCACAAGAGTTAGCAGCGGTTCATCCGGTATTTCATGTCTCCATGTTGAAGAAGTGCATGGGCAATCCTTCATTCATTATACCAACTGAAAATATTGGGATCAAGATAGCTTATCTTATGAAGAGATTCTGGTTCAGATTTTAGATCGCCAAGTTCGCAAGTTGAGGATAAAAGAGGTAGCATCAGTCAAAGTCCTTTGGAGGAATCAATTTGTTGAGGAAGCTACTTGGGAAGCTGAGGAGGATATGAAGAAGAGATATCCATATCTCTTTGAATCCGGAGAAAATGCAGACCAAGGTACTAATTCTCTTCTTAGTACTCTTTAAATTATGAGTGAGCATGTTATTTGTTGGGTGTTTGAACTTACTGTTACTGCCCTTAGCCTAATAAGAGAAATCTCATTCGAGGATGAATGTTCCCAAGAGGGAGATATTGTAACATCTCAAAATTTGAAATAGCTAGGAAGAAGCTAAGAATTGGAAATAATTATTTTTGGAAGTAACGAAAATCTGGAAGTTTGTTTAAGTTAGGAAAAGTGAGTTTTTGGTCAACTTCAAATGGACCTAATTTCTATCTCAGGATGAGTTAGGGGTACTTCCAGGTATGGTTGGAAAGATCTTGTAATAATCTTTCCAACGCCGCCAAGTTTACACAATTTCGAGTTCATCTGAGTGAGATATGCCCTTTGGAAGTTGGGCTATTCAAATAAGAAAATGTTCAATCCGGATTTTTAAGGGGTATTTTAGTCTTTTCCTTGCCCTATTATTTTAATCCATTTATAATGGTTTAATATGGATCAAATTTTAGTCAGTTTTAGAAAATGGAATTTGCGCTAGGGCTTGGAGAAAGGAGAAAAGAGGAGAAAGAAGAAGAAAGGGCAAGATTCATCAGGATCGATCAATTTAGTTGTGGTTTTTGCCAAGGATTTATTCCTACAAGGTATGTGAGGCTTCCATAACTTTGGGTTCATTCACCCACATGCAAATATATTTATTTCAGAATGGATTCATCCTAAAAGAGTTTGAAATTTGATGTTCTTGATATCTATTCTTGATTTGATGTTGTTCTTGAATTTGGCTAATATTGGGAAGTTTCTGAGATCATTACGTCTTATTATAGAGTCATTTTGAGTTAGGTTCTTAGGTACATTTGTTGGGTATCTATATCTAAAAGGAATTTGAGAAAAAGAACTGAGTTAGGGAGAATTGGGGCGGGGAAACGAAGAAGAAATTTCGTCGGACAAATTTGGGAAGTGGTGGCACGTTGCGGACCCAGTCCCGATATTTGGGAAAATTGGTTCGCGTCGCAGAGCCGTCACGGAGTGTTCTGCCTAAAAAGTTGTTTTTGAAACCAAAAATTAAATATGCCTCCGCGTCGCGGACCCACCTTAATATTTTGATATTTCAGTCTTTTCTCATGTTTAGCTATCTAAAATCATTCCTAAACATCATGAGATCTTTCCTATCATAAATCCTAATCCTTGAATCCATAATTCAATTCAAGGAAAGCTAAGAGTCGAGTAAAGAAGTCAAGAGTTAAGTCAAGAGAAGTTCTTAAAGTTTTCAAAAGTCTTTCACAAACATTTTACTTTGTTTTAAGACGTAAGTTTCAAGTTAAGCAAAGAGTAAAGATTTGAAGTTCATTTCTTCAAAGAAGTATATGGGAACTATGTATTCCCAAGAAGCTTGAAAATGTTTTCACATTTTCACATTTTGAGAAAGAAAAGGAACATCAATTCCAAGAGAGCTTTTAAGCTAAGTTTTGAGTAATTATCTCAAACCAAAGAAAGAGTTTTGTTTTTACAAACACATGAGCTAAGTATATTTTGGGAATAGTATTGAGCACCGATATGGGGATGTGAGTTCATATTAACTCAAGTCTCCATAAACCATGTAGCAATCATGGGTAGTAAATGATCATACTTTTTAGATGACTCCTTAAGATGCTTTTAGCATAAGCTAGTGGATCCACTAAGTTAAGTAGTTCTACATGACGGCAAAGTATAGGACAGTTCTGGCAGTGTGGGCAAGACGTTGTATCACCACTTAGGCTCATAGTGGTGGTTGTCGGTTAGAGAATCTCTCACTGAAACCATAAGACTTTCTTATATAAGTAAAGTTAAGTTTGTTATTGCTTTATCTTTAACAAACTAAGTTGTTTGCAACTGTTTTATAAGCTTTATATATATTGCATATGCTTTGTTGCTTTATATTTGAGTTAAGTTATTCAGAAGTTGAGAAGAGCCAGATAAGTGTTTCTTTCAGAATCCTTTCAAGCCTATATCTTGTTTTTGCTTTCCAACTCGCATACTTGCACATTCAATATACTGATGCCAGTTGGCCTGCATCTTATTATGATGCAGACGCCAGTAACCAAGATCAACATTCAGCGCCTCGTTAATCCAGCTTGAGCATTTAGAGTCTGTTGGTGAGCCTCCTTGCATTCCAGTGGACTCCTTTATTTGCTTTCTAGTCTTTCAGATGTTAGGATGATCGGGGGTCCTGTCCCAACATCCTTTTTGTTTTAGAGGTTTCATAGACAGTTAGTAGTCTGATGTCATTACATTGTTATTTCAATTGTTAAGACTTGAGTTACCATTTTAGCTAAGTTGAATGTTGACTGTTAAACATTCTGAGTTATTTCACTAAAGTTATTTGAGTAAGTTCATTTGATCATAGTGAAAATGTTTAGAGTCTTCCGTTGCATCAGAAAGCTAGACCAAGGGTTCGCTTGAGGCCAGCAATGGTATTCGAGTGCCAGTCACGTCCGGGGTGTAGACTCAGGGCGTGGTTGTTTACATCATACACTTTTGGTTTCCAAACCATCCATATTCTTCCTCCCAGATGATGTGAAAGGTTTGTTGTGAACGACTAGCCTTTACAAAGATTAAGAGCTACATGAGTAGCTTTTATTCTCTTAATATTTGTCTCTAGGAGGCCAAATAGGCAAACATTGGAATTATGCATAAACACCTGCATTTCCTTTTGTTTGTCTGCCCTATTTAGACCCCTAACATTCTAGAATCCTATTTTATACATTAGGGATATGTAACATCTCACAACTAGAAAGAACTAGAAGGAAGTTTAAAATTTGGAAAAAGTTACTTTTGGAAAGAATGAGGAAATCTGGAAATATTTAAGTAAGTTAAAGTGAGTTTTGGTCAACTTCAAATGGCCGTAATTTCTAGCTCAGGATGAGTTAGGTGTGATTCCAAATATGGTTGGAAATCCCTTGGAATGATCTTTCCAACGCCACAAAGTTTGCATGATTCTGAGTTCGTATGACTAAGTTATGCCCTTTCGAAGTAGGGCTGTTGGATTAAGGAAAGTCCAATCCGAATTTAGAGGGGTATTTTAATCTTTTCCTTGCCCTATTATTTTAATCATTTTTAGCAGTTTAATATGGGTAAAATCAAATTTTAGTCAGTTTTAGAATTTGGAATTTCACGCTAGGGCTAAGGAGAAAGGAGAAGAGAAAAGAAGAAGGAGAAAAAGGGCAAATTCATCAAGATCGATCAAGAAAGTTGGTGTTTCACCAAGGATTTACTTCTATTAGGTATGTGAGGCTCTCATAACGTTGGGATCTTTCTTCCATATGCCAAGCATATTAATTTCAGTTTGGATTTGACCTAAAAGAGTTTGAATATTGATGATCTTGATATCTATTCTTGAATTCATATATTGTGCCTGAATTTGACTGAGTTGGGAAGTTTCTAAATTTGTTACTTTGCATCATAGAGTCGTTTCATCTTAGGTTCTTAGGTATATTTGCTGGGTAACTGTATCTAAAAGTAATTTGAGAAAAAGAATCAATTTTAGGCGAATTAGGGTTAGAAAATGAAGAAGAAAATTCGTCAAACGATATTTGATATTAGTGGAAAATCGCGCCCCCACTCCCCAGTTTTGAAAATTTTTGCTTCGCGTCACGGAACTGTCATGGAGCGTTCTATCTCAAAAGACATTTTCAAAATCAAGATTTAATTATGCCTCCGCGTCGCGGACCCATCTTCGTATTTTGATTTTTGGTCTTTTCTCATGTTTAGCTATCTAAAATCATTCCTAAACAACATGAGATCTTTCCAATCACAAATCAAAAATCCTTGAATCCATAATTCAATTCAAGGATTAGTTGAGAGTCAAGTCAAGAGCAGTTAAGGTCAAAGTCAAGAGAAGTCAAGACTCAAGTTAAGATAAGTTCTTAAAGTTTTCTAAGGTCTTTCACAAATGTTTTAACTTTGTTTTAAGACTTTAGTAAGAAGTAAAGTTGAAGTTCTTTTCTTCAAAGAAGTATATGGGGACTATGTATTCCCAAAGAGATTTACAAATGTTTTCACATTTAAAAAAAAACGGAAACTAAGATTTCCAAAGAGCCTTCGGGCTAATTTTCAGAAAAGAGTAATAGCTTTCTAAATGAAGCAAGAAGGGAAATTGAGATTTCCAAGATAGCCTTTGAGCTAAGTTTTTGAGCACTAATCTCAAATCACAGAAGAAGTATGTTTTTAAAAAAAACATATAAGCTAGTATATTTTGGGAGTAGTATTGAGCACCGAATTGGGGGCCAGCATGAGTTCAGATAATTCACGTCTCCATAAAACCATGTAGCCACCATGGGTAGAAAAGGGTCATACTTTTTAGATGAACCCTTTTCACAATAGACTAGTGGATCCACTTAGTAGTTCAGGTCCTATACCTTTGGCTGGGTATAGGATGCACTGGCAGTGTGAGGTAGATCGTTGTATCATCATTATAGCTCTTATGTGATGGTTGTCGTTTAAAAAAACTCCCACCGAAGTTATTGTATTTTTATATACATTAGTTTATTGTATTTTTTACATACATTTCAGAGTTATGTTGTATCCTTGTATATACACAAGTTGACATCATGTTTTTAAACAACTTTTCTTTATATTGCACTTGTTTTAAACTATTTTATATTGAAATGAGTTTCAGTTAAGTATTTATGAATTGAGAAAAGCCAAGGTAAGTGTTTCTTTCAGATTCCCTTTCAAGCCTTTGTTGTTTTAGTATTCCAACTCGCATACTTGTACATTCAATGTACTGATGCCAGTTGGCCTGCATCGTCTTATGATGTAGACACAAGTAACTAGGATTGACATTCCAGCGCACCATTGATCCAGTGAGCAGTTCAGAGTCAGTTGGTGAGCCTCCTTGCATTCCGGATGATCTATTTTCATTTCTTTCTAGTTAGTTCATTAGGATGTTGTGGGGTTTGTCCCAACATCCATATCAGTTGTTTTAGAGGCTTCATAGACAGTCAGATGTTAGTCCTTTGAGTCTTTTCATTATCACTTCTTATTGTTAAGACTTGGGTTGCCACTTTTGGCCAAGTTGATTGTTTAAACTTTAAACATTCTCAGTTATTTTATTATTCAGTTCAGTTAAGTGTTACTGATCATTATAAGTATGAATATTGTCTTCCGCTAAGTTAAGTAAGTCAGGCCAAGGGTTTGCTTGGGGCCAACAATGGTCTTCGAGTACCAGTCCCGCCCAGGGTGTAGGCTCGGGGAGTGACAGGATATGCAATCCCTCCTCCCCTTGTTGCCCATTTTTGGCATACCTCATTTGTTGTTCCTTTTCCCTCCTGTCCTGTTGATGTATTTCTCCCTACTCCTTGGTTAACACTTCATAATTATTCCCTGTTCACTACAAAAGAATGGTGAATTCCATGGGAATTTTCTTGGGGATTAGTATGAAAATTTGCAAGATATTAATTTTATTGCAGATTTTCAGACTAATCCCTGAGAAAATCCTCATTAATTCACACTTTTCTTGTAATGGTTGTTATGTTTATCCTTGGTGTATGCAGAATCCTCCTTCCAGGTGATCTTACTTCCTTAAATGTTTCATCCCTACACTGTCTATTTCCAGGTTTGTCTACTTGTGCTTCCTCTTGAATTTCCTTGCTTCTTTGTTGCCCATCCTCTCTATTTCCTTTGTTGCTATCTGCATCTGCATCTCTCTGTTGTCTCTTAAATTCCTTCAGCTCATGCCCATAGTTCTTACATTTAGTGCACCAAACTGGTTTCCATTCATATTCCACCTTTTGCTCTATTATTTTCCTAATCTCATTCTCAAACATTATCCCCGTTGGGTAATCCTTATTCAGGGGCATCTCCATTAACACTCTAGCATATGTTAGCCTCACCTTATTTGTTGTTGTTGTGTCTGCCTTAAGTGGGTTTCCCACTAGTCCTACTATCTTCGTAAGTGCATTATTTCCCTAATATTTGATGTCCAGCCGCACCAACCTAATCCAGATGGGCACCTTCTGTATTACTTCTTTATTCAACTCTATCTTCGGCCTCTATGGCTTCACAACTACTGGTTTCCTATCAAACATTTGTACCCCATTCTCCACCACCTTACTTCTACTGTCCTGACAGTGGAATCGAACTAGGAAGACCCCTCTATTGACTTGCGCAATTTTCTCAATTCCCATTCCTTTCCAGATCCTATTGAAATACCCTTGCATGACTGATTGTGGAGGGTTGGATCCTAGTACATAGCATATCACTGTTATATTCCAATATTCCACCTCTTTCCTAATGTCATCCATAGTGATTTTTACATTTGAAACCCCTTTACTGCCTGAAAAATCAAACCCCTCAATTGTTTCCCCATTACCTATAATTTTACTCCACGAGTGAACAACACTCGGAGGTGATAAATGCAACATACCAGATACCTGCTTCATCATAGTTTCCTCCTCCACCTGATTTGCCCATGAGCTAGGGTTTCTCGTTGTTTGGTTCCCCATTTGCGGCGGTGTGTGTGCCAAATTGAGCGGCATAATTCCTTGTATTACATTGATGTTTTTTGTTTGTCGGGCATCCCCTGATTGCGGAACTTTCCGATTACCCACCATGTTACTTGTGTCCTCTGCTTGGATCTGTTGCCCCCTCCCTCCTTGTTTTGATTTCTTAGTCATTTCAGCAGTTGCTGAGAGAAATCGCCATTCTAGAGAGAGAAACTTTCCTCTTTGTGTGATATGTGCGTTCACAATTTTTTGGCCGAACTCTTTTGGCGTCCGTCACGAGATATTAAATGACACATGTTGGTTTGGAGGGGCAAATGTAGGCTTTTTCAAGTTCAAACAAAATCCAAAATGGAAAATAGTGATTTTTCAAGTGTTATAGTCCAAGATTTGTCCATCCGACGGTTGTTTGATCAAAAAATTTTGTGGGCATTTGTGATGACCTATTAAATGGTGTGTGTTGGTTCGGAGGGGGCAAATATAGGTATTTTCAAGTTCAAATAAGGCCCAAATCGAAAAAATATGGATTTTTATATTTCGTGTGATATAGTCCATGAATTTGTGTTATATGTGTCCCCGATGATTTTTTGACTGAAATTTCTCATGGGCATCCGTGACGACATACTTATGGTGCATGTTGGTTCGGAGGCAAAAAAAACATAGATTTTTTCCAATTCAAATGAGTCCTAGAACAGAGAATAGCGATTTTTTTGTTTATCATGTGTTATATAGTCCATGAATTTTGTGTGATATGTGCATCCAGTGATTTTTTGTGGGAGACCGTATTGACATACTTAATGATGGGCGTTGGTTCGAAGGGGAAAATGTAGTGTTTTTCAAGCTCAAACAAGGTCCAGAATGGAAATAGTGTTTTTTCTATTTTTTTCATGTGTTATAGTCCATGTATTTTGTGTGATATGTGCGTCCGACGGTTGTTTGACCAAAATTTTTTGTGGGCGTTCGGGATGACAAACAAGTTAAAACGAGGTCCGGACCGAAAATAGGGATTTTTGTCGTTTTTCATGTGTTATAGTCCATGGATTTTGTGTGATATATGCACCCGATAATTTTTTGGCCAAAATTTTTGTTGGGCGTCCGTAACGACCTTCTTAATAGTGCGCGCTGGTTCAGAGGGGCAAACATATGTATTTTCAATTTCAAACGAGGCCCGAACTGAAAAATAGAAATTCTTACATTTTTCATGTGTTATATGTGAGTATGAACCGATAAATTATTACTCAAACAAAGAAAAGATTCAATGTGAGTGAAATACAACTAAAAAAGAGTATAAATTCACCAAACATCACCGCTCCACACTTGAGCCTTTTATTATCTTAAAATAAAAGGGTTAAAAATAACTCCTTCGGATGACAATTTTAAATCAATTTTGTGATTTGAAACAATTTAATAAATTTTCGTATTTCATGGCATGCATTTGATTGTTGTATCTTCGTTTTAAAATAAAGGATTATGTTAGAAAATATTTATCCTTCTTCAATTCGGAAAATATTAAGAAATAAAAACATTTTTATTTTTATTTAAAAAATAAATTTTATAGTTATTTAAATGATAATTAAGTTGTATGATATACAACGCCTCTAGTTCTACTGGAAAATTAAAAAATAAATAAATCTCAATGATAATTAATGATGGATTACTGTGTAAGAAAATTAATAATAGGTTAAAATATTTTTATGATGGAAAACTGTGTTAAAAAGAAAAGGAAATAATATGTTTATTAGAAAAGGAGCTTTTTAAACCCACAAATAACAATGGGGGCGTTTTAGAATCAATAACAACACGTACACATACTCTTCAATATTACTGTTTAGAGTTTGTTACAAAAATGACTCATATATACAAATGCAGGATTAGGGGTGTAGCTACCCTTTGTTGGAAAATAATATCATATTTATAAGTAAAACGATACATGAAGTGATTAAATAACAAAATTTTGGACACTCTTGATAGAATAAGGTGATGTAGTTCGTGATTTTAGATGCCTTGAAAGAGCCCTAAATGCTCATTGTGTTCGAATCTCACTAGCAACATTTTCCCCCTTCCTTCGTGAAATTTTTGTCTCCGCCACTATGCAAGATTGTAGACTAATGACAAGTATTGGTGTTGAACCTATGGAAAAACTATTTGCAACTAATAATGATTCTTTCCTTCAAATTCGACCATTCTAACTTGATTTGACATCATATGCACCTCAACTAACAAAATGATCATCAAGACCAACATTTTGCATTATTACTCCGCAATTGTGGTTGGTAAGCCAATATTTTTCAAAGGGAAGAGGCTTTCCCTATAAGCAAAAATGCTACCAACCCAAGCATATTCTTGTGCTTTAAAATATCTCCAACTCTTATTCTTCACATGATAATAAAAATAAGCCAAAACATCATCACTTGATTGTATCCATATTGTAAACACAATTTCTTCATCACCATACTTGCAAATACCAAAGGGATGCAAGTAAATATCATCCTCATGTTTCAATTCTAAAGGAAATTCAAATATTTGATGTTCCCATTCCTCTTTTAAAATCCATAAATGGATGTCTTTAGTAAGAAAGACCTCTGGAATATACATAATTCCTAATTTTCCATTCACATCTATTAGCATATAGTCCTTATCTCCGTATTTGTCAAAAATATTCATATCTATACTGTTATGAAATTCAATCGACATTGTGATAGTTGTGAAAATTTCAGATTTAATATCAAACGCAACTATACAAAATTCAGGAGAATAGCTAAATCGATAGATGATCCCACTAATTATGCAATGTCCATATCCGAGATCAGAAATATTATAATCATGTTTGCCATATGTAATTATCTCCCTCCATGAATTATCTATACCTAAAGTAAAAACCCATGCTCTTGATAATTCAAGATGATTTTGTTTATAAATAGTCAAAAGAACTTTATACTTGTTTTCTTCAGGCTCAAAACCTATTGAACATATACAATACCAAACATCATCAAAACATTTCAAGTAGGGACGATATCTTACTTCTCCTGTAGCGGGATTGAAAATTGCAATATATTTCTCATCCCACGTGCAAAACAAACCATTGTCGTAACCAAAACAATTAGAAATACGGTCAATGTGAGGACACAACTTATCAAAATTATCAAGTTGATGATAAGACTTGGTGGCGTTTCCATCTTCTTCTATAGAGTAGAAATCACCGTCTAGGCATCCAATCACGCGATTAATCTTAGAATAATTGGACGAACGGATATCCACAAAATATGGTTCCAACACAATTGTATTATAAAATTTTGAAACACACTTAAAACGCATTAAAGACTTAGCAGGAAGGCATGAGAAAATTTGGATGGTAATATCTTGAGGAATTGACATATTTTAGGATTAGTTGTTTTATTTTTTATGGGTTACAATCTTCGACTTTTTAAGTAGGTTTTTTCTTTGTTTAGTTTTAGGTTTAGGACTCTTTTAGAATACAAAGAATAAAACTCTTTTGTTTAGGACTCTTTAATTAGTATATAAAAATAGCTAAGCAAAAAAGTCCAAAAATTATTATTTTTTTCTAATACGGTAATAATTATATAGATGAAAATATGTAAACCATGATTTTTTTTTAATCATTTGAGGGAAGTTGATTCCTAAAGTAATTGCACGTGCCTATTTTGTAAAAAATAAGAATAACAGTAGGTAACTTCCCAATTTACCATAAAAAAATATAGATGTTTGTTTTTTTTTAAATTTAAATTAAATATTATTTACTAACTACTTCTTGTCATAAACTGCCACAGTTCTTCTCTTGGACTGCTATTTGTCTTTATTAGGATATACTTTATTCCTTTTAATTATATTCCACATGTGCGTTGGTTCGGAGGACAAACATAGGATTTCAAGTTTAAACGAGGTCTGAATCGGTAAATAGGAATTTTTTCATTTTTCTTGTGTTAGTCTATAATTTTGTGTGATATGTGTCCGGTGATTTTTTTGCCAAAATTCTGTGGGACTGTGACAACTGACTAAATAGCGCGGGTTGGTTTAGAGGCGCAAATGTAGGTTTTTTTAAAGTTCAACCGAGGCCCGATACGAGAAATAAGAACTTTTCCATTATTCATGTGTTATAGTCCATGAATTTTTTGTGATATGTGCGATCAGTGGTTTTTTGGTCGAAATTTTTTGTTGTCGTCCATGAAGACCTATTAAATATCATGCGTTGGTTCGGAGGGGCAAACATAGGTTTTTTCAAGTTCAAATGAGGCTAGGGCCGTGAAATAGAATTTTTTTCATTTTTTCGTGATATGTGCGCCCGACGATTTTTTGACCGAAATTTTTTGTGGGCGTTTGTGACGACATACTTAGTGGCACGTGTTGGTTCAGATGGGAAAACATAGGTTTTCTCGAGTTCAAATGAGGTTCGGAACGGAAAATAGTGAATTTTTCATTTTTCGTTTGTTATAGTCCATGAATTTTGTGTGATATGTGCGCTCGACGATTTTTTGGCCAAAATATTTTGTGAGCATCCGTGATGACCTACTTAATGGCGTGTGTTGGTTTAGAGGGGCAAACGTAGTTTTTTTCAAGTTCAAATAATGCCCAAATCAGGAATATGAATTTTTCAATTTTCGTGTGTTATAGTCCATGAACTTTGTGTGATATGTGCGTTCGCTGTTTTTTGGCTGAACTTTTTTGGGCGTCCGTGACGAGCTATTAAATGACACATGTTGGTTCGGAGGGGCATATGTAGGCTTTTTCAAGTTCAAACAAGATCCAGAACGGAAAATAGTGATTTTTCAAGTGTTACCGTCCATGATTTGTGCGTCGGACGGTTGTTTGATCAAAAAATTTTGTGGGCATTCGTGATGACCTATTAAATGGTGTGTGTTGGTTCGGAGGGGGCAAATGTAGGTATTTTCAAGTTCAAATGAGGCCCGAATTGAAAAAATTTGGATTTTTACATTTTCGTGTGCTATAGGCAATGAATTTGTGTTATATATGTCCCCGATGATTTTTTGGCTGAAATTTCTCATGGCGTCCGTGAAGATATACTTATGGTGCATGTTGGTTCGGAGGCAAAAAAATATAGATTTTTTCCAATTCAAATGAGTCCCAGAACAGGAAATAGCGATTTTTTCGTTTATCATGTGTTATATAGTCCATGAATTTTGTGTGATATGTGCACCCAGTGATTTTTTGTGGGAGACCGTGATGACATACTTAATGATGGGCGTT
The DNA here is from genome assembly GCA_035578085.1 of Solanum pinnatisectum. Taxonomy (NCBI): domain Eukaryota; kingdom Viridiplantae; phylum Streptophyta; class Magnoliopsida; order Solanales; family Solanaceae; genus Solanum; species Solanum pinnatisectum. Next base: position 2,017,260 of record CM069078.1, read on the forward strand.
GGTTCAAAGGGGAAATGTAGGGTTTTTCAAGCTCAAACAAGGTCTAGAACGGAAAATAGTGATTTTTCTATTTTTTTCATGTGTTATAGTCCATGTATTTTGTGTGATATGTGCATCCGACGGTTGTTTGATCAAAATTTTTTGTGGGCGTTCGTGACGACAAACAAGTTAAAACGAGGTTCGGACCGAAAATAGGGATTTTTGTCGTTTTTCATGTGTTATAGTCCATGAATTTTGTGTGATATATGCACCCGATAATTTTTTGACCAAAATTTTTGTTGGGCGTCCGTGACGACCTTCTTAATAGCGCGCACTGGTTCAGATGGGCAAACATATGTATTTTCAATTTCAAATGAGACCCGGACCGAAAAATAGAAATTCTTACATTTTTCGTGTGTTATATGTGAGATATGTGCGTCCATCGATTTTTTGACTGAAATTTTATTTGGGCATCCGTGACGACATACTTAATGGTGCGTGTTGGTTTGAAGGGACAAACGTAGGTTTTCAAGAGTTCAAACGAGGTCCGGAATAAAAAATAAGACTTTTTTTATTTTTCATGTGTATTAGTTCATAGATTTTGCTTAAACTAGACGATAATAATAAAATAAACTATTTGGAGCAAAATAAATACAATTTTAACATAAATTTGTTTAAAATTTAAATATCATATTAATTTAGTGTTGAATTGGTTCGAATATTTATGATTTGCAGATAGTGTTGATGAGTTGCCTATCTGAAGAAAATATTGATTTCTATGCTAACAAATTGAACCAATTATTATCCATATACTCAACTTACCTTTATTTTAGGCATAATACATGACTCTTAACTTGATTTCAACAAATAACTATGCCTTTCAACTTTAAATGTGCACAAGTAAACACTTAAATTTGTCTAAAATTGAACAAGTCGAAACATGTGTCCTAGATGGCATAATACATGTAGGACGCCACGTAGGATACAAAATTGCCACGTATGGTGCCGTGTAGGACGAATGTGTCCATTTGCTCAATTTTATACAAATTTAAGTGCCTACTTGTGCACACCCAAAGTTAAAGGTCATAGTTACGGGCTGACACCAAGTTATCGAACAATAGTTAAAACACACGAAAAAGTCTAGAAAATCAGTAGAGTATTAATTTATTTGATTGGTTTTTAGTATTATTGGAGTTGGCGTATCTCAACTAATAATCATTCTTTTCTTGAGAATATATTAACTAGTCAAGAAATTAAGGCAATTATGATTAATTTATAAGACACAAACTACAAAGTAATGAAAAATGTATATAACGAGAAAAATTTAATCAAACAAATTTTACTCTATTTGTTGTCAAGCGTCCTTTCATATTCTTTTGCAAATAAGAGATGACTTGACATTAGCACTTCAATTTATCTTCCGTCCAACCCTTTAATTTACAGAATCATCATCTAGACCAACATTTCGCATTTCTCCGGAATTGTGGTTGGTAAGCCACTATTTTCCAAAGGAAAGAGACTTTCACTATAAGTAAACATGCCATCAAGATCAGAAAATTCTTCAACTTTAAAATATCTCCAACTCTTATTCTTCACATGATAAAAATATAAGCCAAAACATCACTTGATATTATGTTTATTGCAAATACAATTTCTTCATCACCATACTTGCAAATAAGATTGGTTCTCAAGTCCATAACCTCATGTTTCCATTCTAAAATATTTGATGTTCCCATTCTTTGTCCATAACCTCATGTTTCCATTTTAAAATATTTGATGTTCCCATTCTTTTTCAAAAATCCATAAATGGATGTCTTGAGTAGTTAGCTCGAACTCTGAAATATTCATAATTCGTAATTTTCCATTCACATCTATTAGCATATAGTCAAAATAAAACTTATCTATACTGTTATCAATCCTGATAGTTGTGAAAATTTCTGATTTAATATCAAATGCAACTATACAAAACTCAGGAGAATAGATTAATTGATAGATGATCCCACTAACTATGCAACGTCCAGATCCATATATAGAAATTAGATAATTAAGTTTGTCATAATTAATCATCTCCATCCATGAACTATCTATACCTAAAGTAAAAACCCATGCTCGTGATAATCCAAAAGGATTTTCTTTATTCATAATCAAAAGAACTTTATACTTGCTTTCTTCCGACTCCAAACCTATTAAACATTCAAAATCATCAAAACATTTCAAGTAGGGAAGATATCTTACTTCTCCTGTAGCGGGATTGAAAATTACAATATATTGCATATTCCACATGCAAAACAAACCATTATCGTAACCCCAACAATTAGAAATACGGTCAATGTGAGGACACAACTTATCAAAATTATCAAGTTGATGATAAGACTTGGTGGTGTTTCCATCTTCCTCCTCTACACAAGAATAAAAAACGCCATCTACGAATCCAATCACGCGATTAATCTTAGAATAATTGGATGAATGGAGATCCACGAAATATGGTTCCAACACAATTGTATTATAAAATTTTGAAACACACCTAAAACACATTAAAGACTTAACAGGAAGATACGACAAAATTTGCATGGTAATATCTTGATTCATCGCCATCGGTCGTTTGTCAATATTTTTGTTTTATTTTTTATCTTTAACTTTCCCGTTTTATTAAGTAGGTTTTTTCTTTGTTTGGTTTTAGGTTTATGACTCTTTTAGAATACAAATAATAAAACTCTTTTAGGTTTAGGACTCTTTAATTAGCTATAAAAAAAAGGTCCAAATTTTGCGTTGGGCACAAAGTTACTTGGCCACTAAGTTTACTTGGACACAAAGTATATTAATGTGTGGACATCTATTTTACAACACTCATGGCAATTATGCATTCTTCTTATTTATCTGTTTTTACAATTTCACACAAACTTGGTCATATCTAAGATTGTCATATGAGCAATACAAATGCTCAAGGGTTTCTACGATTCCCCTCGTAAACTTCAAATCAGCTTGAGATATTATCCTACATATATATATATATACTACTATATAAGATAGTGGGACTATGGAAAGATACAATTCCATTATTTTGTATTACATGTGTGCACAAAGAAAGGTTACATACACTTATAATACTCCATATACATATATAGAAAGCCAAAAAACTTACATAAAACAACAAGCTACATGGTCAATAAGCCATACATTTGTTTATTTTGGAACACGAAATTCGAAAATTTTAAATATATTTTCTTCTTATTTCACATGTCCGCGATAGAATTACCATTCACCTTGCTACAAACATTGCGAATTTCCAACTGAACGCCACGAGATGGGGGCAATTTCCCCATCTTTATCATGGCATCGTTGAATTCGCGTAAGAATAGAGCAGGGTCACTATTATAGGTCCGAACAACATCAGCAGTCGCAGTAGATCCCATCAATACTTGGTCTGAGAAAAGAAGTCCTTGATTTCGAATTAAATCCTCGTAATAAAACTTGTCGAAAAAATCAGGAGTCATTAAATCCAATGTTACTAAGTTTGTGTTATTGTTACTAACTGGGCAACCACATTTTAGTGTTGATTTCATGGCCGGGTTAATGTTTCTATCGTCACATAATGTCACACATCGTGCAAATCCTACTGTGTGGGACCCAACTAATGCAACCATTTCCCGAGCAGACATTCCCTTATCGCTGAATTTTTTTAATTGGACATTGAGATCGTCGAATGGGGCTGGAAGTTGGGTTAACGCGCCGGTGAAATTCGCGGTCCTTGCATCTCTCCGGCCTAGACTCACAGGATATGGAATTCCTCCTAACTATTGATTTGAAATGAGCTTAAATAGAGTGATATGAATGAAGAAAAAATTATATAGCATAAGGTGCATGTAATGTATAGACTTACAATATATAAGAATTTATAGTAATGGAGGGCATATATGCAATAATATATTAAAAATGAATTTAAATGAAGCAACTATAATTGTCCACTATAAATACTACTCCCTCAGTCTCATTTTATGTGACACCATTTCCTTTTTGGTCAGTCCCAAAAAGAATGTCACATTTCCTTATATGGTAAGTATTTAAAGGTACAATTTCTCTTTTGCCCTTGTTGGTCCCACTTAATCTTAAAGATAGTACTTCAATACATTTATGAGGAGAGAGAAAAGCGAGTCTACTTTTTAATATGACTATTTTTTGAGGAGGCAATTTGGTAAACATTTCAAAGTCTTCATTTATTTCTTAAACTCCGTGCCCGGTCAAATATTGCCACATAAAATGGGACGGAGGGAGTAATAATATATAGTTGTCCATCTTAATTTTTTTAGTTCTGAAAATCAACAGATAATTTATTATTTTGTGTCTATTTTATCAGTGCTATTAAATATTCGTCATTTTCAATATTTAGATGAGTTACAATTACGGGTGATTATATAGTAAAATTACTCTTCTAGTTATTGTTTCTTAAAGAGTATGCAAAGTCAAATATGAGCAAATAAAGATAAACGTATTTGAGATTGTCGATAAGTAAGATATAGTTCCAACTGAGGAATAATTCTTGTCGAAGTAGTTGAACTAGTTAATATCATGAAAACGATTGTTGTAATTAAATTATATGAATTAATTATATATCTAAAAAAATGTTTTGAAGATAAGAACACTACAAATCAACATCAAGAAATTTTGTGTCCACTTTTAAAATGAAGAAAATTTAGGCATGATTTTGACATTTGATTAAAAGACAGTGGGCTGCTTGTGACTTGCACAAGTTTAATTTGTTCTTTTATTTCTTCTTGGAGTAGGTACATGTGCATTAATTATTTATTATTATACAATTGGCTTCACCACATCCACCAACACCTACTTTAATTCAATGTGTGTTAATTGGAGACAAGTATTGTTGAATATTTGCTTTCTTTAGTTGTATAGCAATGAGTATAAAGTTAGATAAATATTATATCTAGACAAGTGTTTGAAGGAAAAATGTTGACACGTTGATGATATTTCATGTTAAGACATATCACATAATTTAACCAGGATTTAAGTTATATACATCGATGATATTATAATATATAGCTTAATTAATATGTTGTAACATGTTAATTATCATACATTATCAGGTTACCAATTGATATTTGTAACTCAAATTACTTGTAATTACCTTATACATGACGTAATTGCATCAACTATACTCCTTATGTTCTATTCTATGTGTGTTAATTTGACTCAACATTAAAAAGATAAAAATCATGATTTTTTTAATTTTTGTGGTTTTTAACCGAAATAAGTGTATAACATATCTAAAATATACTTTGTATCTTGTAATTTTTAGACATGACATGTCATTTCTCTAAGAAAGTGTGGATAATGGTAGAATCACGATGCCACATATGATTCATTCTATTTTTAACTATAGGTCTCCAATTTACGTCATGTATAAGTCAAATGTGAGACATATTTAAATTAGTCAGAACTCCAACAGAAATAACAATTACCAGGTCAAAACCATTAATAAAAATGGTGAAATGAGATCATTGAACAAAAAAAAATTAAGTATAAAAAGTAACACTCTTTAAAATCGATATCTATTTTTATATATATCAGTCAGTGCATAATACTTAAATTCGAGCGTAATAAACTTACCATAGCAACAGAGTCACGAGCAGCAAGGGCAAGAATATCAGCGCAAGAAACAGCTGCCCCAGGGCACATAGTTTTAATCCTTTGTTTAGCTTGATCAATTACTTGATAACCTCTCACTGAATTATTATTTGGTGGTGATGTTTTTTCTCCTTGGAACCTTCCAGGAATATCATCTAGAAGAATTCCAGCATCACATCCCTAATTAAATAATATCACAACAAATTAATATAATGTTAGGTCAACAAACATTAATATGTACTATACTAGAAGATAAGGTAATTAATTAATTAATTAAACAAATAGTTATGTACTTATGAAGATATACTCTTAAAATTTAATGTTTGGTAAAAAAAAGTCATATAAATTGAAACAGATTATGAAGAACTTACATCGACAAAGCAGTCATGGAAGAAGAGGCGAATGAGGGATGCTCCCATTCGCCTCTCCCTCGCAATAGCTTCCGCCACAACTGACCCAACCGCCGCGAAAATACAAAAATCTTGAGTTAACATTTCTGAATTTTGCTCCAAAATATTGTTAATTGGCTCTTTTTTACCATCAAAATCTGCTTTTACAAAAACAATTAGAGCCATAAGGCAAAGTGCCAAGCTCAAATGAGTTGCACCTAAAGCCATTTTGATTAATTGATACAAGTGAAATAACTAAAAAACTATTATTAGAAGAACTTGCTTTTTTTTTTTGTGGGATGATTTTGTTGTGTGTTTTGGGCTCCTTTAAATAGGAGATTTGGATTGCCTATAGGTCAATTTTTGGCTAACATGATATTACAAGAAAAAGACTTTGATGGGAGTGGTTAGGTTTGTAATGGGGTGGTTTTAGATTGTCGTTTATAGATTCACGTCAATTCAGTAGTTTTCTAGTATATATATATATATATATATATATATATATATATATATATATATATATATATATATATATATATATATATATATATATTAAGAAATCTACAAAATATATATATAAGTATGTGATTGTAAATTAAGTTATAATGGTTTAATAATTTAAGATTGACATAAAAATTTATAAACTTTAAATTTCGGATATATGTCTTCATGTATTAATCAACTTTTGGCTACACTATTTTTCTAGTAAATATGATTGTATTAAGAGTGGTTGGGTTTGAAATTTGGAATGCCCAAAGTGCAAACATATAGACATATTCAAGATTTAAATTCTATCGATTGGTCAATCTTTAAATATTTTAGCATTGAACCCATTATATTCCTAAAATTGTACGTTCATACCTATTATTTGTCATAATTTTTATAGATTTTTATACATAAACTTTTGTTCCACATCAACAGTACGTATTCAATTTCAGATGAACTTGATATCGTAACTGTGCCTCCGTCCCTATAGGCAACGGTTGATCTCAGGTTCATGTGCATCTATATGATTGTCAACTCAATTATTACTATTTATGAATTTGAGATTAATATAAAATTCTTAATACTTTAAATTTTGAATCGAACTTTGGTCAATAGTCAATTTTTATTAAGAGTGGTTGGGTGTGGAATGGACTTATTCCTGTATGCTCATATTTTTCCTCTCTGGCCCTTTTTAATTAAGCACGCTCCTTATACTAAACTTTCCACAAATGAATTTTTTGTTTATTTGAAAAGTTAGATATATTCAGTGTACCTTGAGGAAATAATATTTCTAAAATTATTTCTATTGTGAATATCAACTTTTTAACCTATAGTAAAAATGTTTTCTTGTTGTAGGTAAAATGATAAAACTTGGAATAAATTTTGACAAATAGCTACTTGTATGGCTGCTGATTGAAAATCAGCTACTAATTACACTCCTAAATGTCAAAACCAATAAAATATGGTCGATTTTTCAGAAATATACATAAAAAAAAATGTAATAATATGGAATCGAACTCAATTCAATCACTCAATCACACATGTTCCTTGATGAATATTTCTATTATTTTTACTTATACTCTTCAACTGCAATTTTGTACTTCAAAAACTGATGGAGTTCCTTGTTTTTTGGAACATTTAACATTTCTTTAATTTAAGATCACAAAATTCAAAACTCTTCTTTATTTTTCTTGAATTGTGCTAAGTCTTAATCGACAAAACATTTGAAACGAAAAGAGTATATAAAGAGGGTATACTTTTATATTTGTAAAGAGTATATATTTTTGAAAAATCGGACACAAATACGACAATATAGGTTTTATCCCCTCATTTTCTGCTCAAAATCTTGAGCTATTGGATCTTGTCCGCTTGACTTTTTAAATTTCCCTTTCAATTTTGAACATTTTGAAGTTCTTGTGGAACAATTTAAATTTATAGTATGATAAAATGTCAAATCAGATATTTAGTATCAATTGTTCTTCTACTTAATTTGTTAGTCGGTGAATATATATATATATATATGTGTGTGTGTGTCTGTATCACTTTTTTATGAAAAATATACTAATTCTAAATCGTAAAATTAAAGAATATATTTGCATCATTTTGATAAGGTTACAAATTGATCATATGACTTGGTCGAGATAGTACCATACATTAATTGATGTGGTATTCTTCTTTATTTCAGTTCATAAAGATTTACTTATAGTTACCTTACAAATTTGGCATTATATAGTGTGTTGGGTTGTTGAAATTCGAAAAAAAAATTTGGACAAAAAAATTCAACTGCATTTTAGAAGTGGAGGCATGAATGAAAAAAGTAAAATGGTGATAAATAGATTTGTTGTTGTTTTGATAAATTGATAATTATAGTTTGTCTTTTATGATATATTCAAATAATATAAGCTCTATTGGAGTACGTTTGAGTATTGAATTGTGTATTGGATTGTTAAAACTCAAAAGACAAAAAGAAAATGGCAAAAAAATTTAGATACTCATAACTAAAATTTTAATCAATTTTTAAATGCACAATTCGGGTACATGTGATTGAAATTTTAGTCAATTTTTATATGCATTATAGTTAAAAGTGTTTGAAATTAGCCTTTACTAGTCAGGTAAAACTTTGGTAAAAAAACTCCGAGTCTTGGCCTTATTAAGTCCACAACTTAAATAAAAATATATCCAAAGTTAGCTTTGTCAAGCAATGCCAGATTTCAGACAAAAATATTTGATATTCGGCCGTCAGTAGACTACATTTCAAACAAAAATGTATTGAATTAGACACAAATTTTCAACTTCAAACAAAAATGTATTGAATTAGACACAAATTTTCAACTTCAATCGTATACATATGAAGGTATTCACAAAATAGGTAAACTTACAAAGAATATTAAAAAGGGGGCACAAGTTAAACTAGCGGCCCCAAAAACGGATATTTGAGTACTTGGCCCGTTGGAACCTCAAAATAATCCGAAAGCCCAATTGTGTGAAAGCCCACCTAGAGGACAAGATTTATTTATTTGTAGTCCAATTTGTATTAGTTAGTCTCTAGTTCATTTTTTGGTCTTAGTTAGCCTACTTTGTATATATATATATATACAATGCTAATATACATGTCTCTCCCTTTGGCGATTTCAATTTGATCACCACACTTTGATTCAATTTAATGCGTTAACATGATATTAGAGTCAACTTCATCGATTTACTCGATATTGAGTACCTCATATTACACTAGTGTCTATATACTTCAAAATTGAAGCTTTCATTAGAAATCCTGATTAATTTAACTTCAAAAGTGAATATCAAACATCAGGAATCACATTTATAATGCCATGAACAATTACTAAAGAACCACTAACCTTTATAATGGATGATGGTAGTATCGACACTTCATCTTTAATCAGAAGTTTCGAATTTGAGCTTTAAGAGTACTAGGAAACACTTAACCATCAAAATAGGACTTTTCTATGCTAATCCAAATTATTCAGGCCTCATACCAAATATCAAATACCGAGTAGAAAAAAAAAAAAAGGAATCAATTACTAAAAAAAAAATAACTATACATATGGATAATCTAGATGTATATATATAGAGACAGAGAATGCAATCAGCCTAATTACAACTTAGCAAGAGTTTCCTCCAACCACATTCTTGAAATGTCCATTAAATCAGGACTTAAACGTACCATTAATACACAAAACTCCATTTCATTCAAACAACCATCACCATCCAAATCACCTTCACTCAACATGCACATCACCTCATCATCACTCATATTGTCCTTCAATCCCAACAACTCTGAATTCTTCTTCAAGCTCTCAAATGTTATGACTTCCTTCTCCTCATCCATTAGAACCCTAAATCCATTGCTTAGCTCCTTCAAGAATCCCTCACCTCCAAGTTTCTCTACCATAGAAGGGAAAAAATCCTCAAACACCACGTCGTGCCCCAATGCATGAGCCATTGATATCAGACTAGCGGTGGAGTAAGAAATTTTGTCAAAATGCACCCCTAGGATGTGAACGCGAGGCTCTCTTTCACTAGTATAATTTTTCAACGAAAGATATTCAACTGAATAAATCCCCTTCTTGCCCTTAACAAGTACTATTATATTGATATTGGACTAGAAATTATGAATTTTAACTAGGGATTTCGAAAAAAATGTAACAATGCAAGTTGCAACCACTAGGATTTGAACTTGATACCTTTTTTACACGATATAATTTTTTAACGAAATGTATTCAGAACCTCTTTCTCTCCCTATTGAAGCAAAAAGCATTATTGGATGTAGTACACTCAAGATGGATGAATTGTGATGAGTTCAAAGGGAAATTATATATATAGATAAGAGAGGAATGTGGAGGAAATTTTGGTGGAAAGAGTCCAAGAAGATGCAAATTGCAAAGGAAGGAAGCTGAGGGAGAATGAGGATAGAATTATGGTTGATGGCAAATAACATTTCCTGGAAGTTACATGGAAGGGTACCACCACACTAATTTTTTTTTAAATTTTTTTGGAGGATTCTATATGTCATGGAGAGCATTTTCCTTAAAGAAATAAATAAAGTTTTAGATAATGAAAGGGAGTTTCCTATATATGTGTAGGTAAGTACTCATTTGGTGTTTATTTATTTTTTCTATAAAAAAAAGTGGGGAGTAGGGGATGAGGAAATGGGGCCGGGATGATAAGCTGGAGAATCGAACCATATATCACCAACAAAGTAAAAGTTCAGATAGTCAATCAACTGATTTTTTCTTGTTTTATTTGAGCAGAATATTTTGAGGCCCTCCAAAACTCTATCACATTCTATTTATTTAGCCTATATTTGAACTATTTTTGAGCCTAATACTTGAGCTAATGTTTGAAATCCACATATATAATTAAATAATATTTGTGAGATTGTACAAAACTATACTAGACTTTTCTCATTTTAGTTGTCCTTTTATTTCTTATATATCATGAAAAAATCTACTAAATTAGGAATCAACAAGAAATGCCAGATAATGAAAATTATTCACTATAATTAAATAGCAAGCTAATGATTAGTCTTAATTAGTATTGTATTTTCTTTTATTCCGTTTCAACTAATCTCATAAAATCTCGAATCTTAGTGTTGTTTAGTGGCCTGCTGAAATTTCAAATTAACTCTCTCTCTCTCTCTCTCTCTCTCTATATATATATATATATATATAAAATCAACATACCTAAATAATTTCACAAGTTTAAGAGTTGAACGAGACCGACTTCAAGGATTTTTCACAACGTCTTAACTAGTAGACTAAACTTTAACTTGTGTCAAGAGGTATCAATACTTATATATATATTTATCAAATCAAAATTTGACCTCGATATACAATATAATTTTCAGACGAATTATCGCTTGACACCCCTTAATTAGCTAAGGGTGGATCCATCCCTGCAGGTAGATCTTCAACTCTAGGATAAGTATATCAATTAAAACAGTTTGGGAATAGAATGACGGAAGTGAAGAAGCCAAGATAAAGAATAATATAAATTGAAGAACAAGAAAGCATGAAAGTATTATAGTATTATGACTATTAGTATGGATGGATAAGCTGTGACACCATGTTCAACTATTACTGGCCTTCAATTATAATCTATGTCCTCTATAGCCTTCTATCTAAGGTCATGTCATCGATAAACTGATCTTCTGCCTAATCACCTCTCCCCAGACCCCAATACTTCTTTACCCCATCTCTCTCTTGAAACCATCCATACCCAAACTTTCACTCCTCTGCATTGACTGGTTGAGACATCCGTACATCTCCTCTTCACATATCCAAATCATCTCAGTGTCGCTTCTCTTGTCTTTTCACGTGGCCATTTCCAACAAAATAATACTATATATATATATATAGGGAAAATTTCATAAATGAGCCATAAAATTCAAAGTAATTACAAGTTCATACTCAAATAAAAAATAATTCTCAAATACCCATTCTCTCATAAATATTACAATTCATACCCCTCCATTTATTAAGGGTGATAAATTGCTTAACTGATACTAAATCGGTATCATATACTGTATTGGTATCATTAAGGTAGATAATTTCACTTAACTGATACTAAATCAGTATATATATATTGTATTGGTATCATTAAGGTTTCTTGTTCAGAAATTATTCATTAGTCAATGATACAAGAGTATACTCCTCTGCATTGACCGGCGAACCCAAAGGTTCTACTTGGGATTGAACCCTGGTCATTTGGGTGGATTTGTTAGCTTATACCACTGGTACAAAGCACCATTTCATACTTTTGTGGGGCACTATTAAAGATATTTAGTTTCTGTCAGTTTCTTAATATAGAGATACATATATACACATGATTTTTTCTAAAGTTATTGGGTGTACATCCACAATAGCATGTGGGTCCGCCTTTAATATATATATATATATATATATATATAGTCCTTTTTATCAGAATTTTCCTTGTCATGATTGATCGTATTAAATGGATATTAAGTAAGACATTTCTTCTGCTTCTTATATTGCCAACCAGGAAACTTACAATTACAAAGTCAAAAGGTTAACATTCTAAGAAAAAGTATTTTTTAAACCATATATTTGGACTTTGATATATAATTAAAAGCAAGATCAAAGAATATTTTATGAAGTATTTTGGATAAATTACATGTTTCCAATTAAACAGGTTATGGGAGAAATATTGATTATAAGTGTGGTGCAAACATATTCATAAACAAGGCTTTACTAGATTTTAAGCGGTTTTTTGAGTATGTTAGTTCACTAACTTAGTTGTCCGACTCTATTGTCTAACCCGAGCCTCACAGGCCTGGAGACCAATACTTGTTATATTTTCATTAATGATATATTTTATTTTATTTTAGTTTTTCAGTGTCACAAAATAGGAATTTACGATTTTAAGTACTAGTTCATTGATTTTTGTAGAAATCAAGAGACTGACTCTGCTTGTCCCCAAACTTGGCTAGGCTCGGCCTGGTTACCATTACATTTTCATTATTGGCGTCTTTTTTAGCATTTCAGTGTTATGAAATAAAAATTTAAAATTTTATGGGTTTTGATGTGTGTTAGTCAACTGATTTTTTGAAAACTAGTAAATTGACTCGGTTGACCCCCAAACTTATCCAAGCTAGTCCTCACAGATTTTGTGATCAGTATTCATTGCATTTTCACTGACGATATTTTTTACAGTGTTTTGATATCACGAAATAGGAATTCAAAATTCTAAACAATTTTCATGTGTGTTAATCCATTAATTTTTTAGAAATCTGTCATTCGACTCTGTTAACCCCCAAACTTGGCAAGACCAGTCCTTGCAAGTTTGGTGACCAGTTCTCTTTGCATATTCATTAATATCGTGTCTTTCTTTTTTCCAATGTCACAAAATAAGAATTCAAGAACTTAAACATTCTTTAAGTGTGTTAGTCCACCAATTCGGCAGAAATTAATCAACTGACTCCGTTGGCCCCCAAACCTTAGCCAAGCTAGGACTCATAATCCTAGTGGCCAGTACTCATTATATTTTCGGGCCATGGACCCTTTGGACTCAAGGTGGTCTTTCTAATTGGCCCAACACGCCTTGGGTATTGGGTCATCTTAGGCCAATGCGTTAAATTTTGGGGATTTGATTTTGCTCTACCTTATTCTGACTAAGAGTGGGCTTTCTTTATAGTAGATTGGTGACCCAAGCGGACTACTTGGGCTGGGACAATTAACGACCGTTGACCATCCAGTAGCCAACTATATTTGTCAAGGTGCCCCGAGAACAATTTGGTTAACGAGTGACTGCGGCCCGCATAGTTGTCCTTTAAATGGAAAATAATAAATAAGTGTCATTTGACGAAATATATTATGCCATGAATACAACAGTTTATAGCAATTTAAACACATAAAACACAAATAAACAATTCAACAATTAATAACAATTAGTCAATTAGTCAAATCTTATGGTTAGAACTTAATTAAATCCCCATCAGAGTTGCCATTTTTGTCGTGCCATAATTTTCCTATATTTAGAAAAAATTACTTTTTTTTTTAATATTCTAAGTATAAAATAATTTGATAAAAATACTTAGAAAAAAGTCGCCACTTAATTTTTTAGAGAAATTAAGAAAACTTAATTTGAAAAGACTTTAACAGATGAGCCTTTAAAAATTTAGAGAAAAATGGGTAAGAAGTTCTTATTTACACTTCAAGAAGGTTTTTAAGGCACTTGAAGCGCCCGCTAACACGCGATTGACCTACGACTTGACTAGAAATATTTTATGACTAATTCTAGGAAAATGAAAATAATTTACAATATTCGAATAACTTGAGAAAATAATTAAAAGAACATTTTGTTTATTTTATAAGAAAATTGGAACTTAATTGTAACAACTTCGTCAATTAGGATTTTAACAAAATTAGATTAAATAGAATTTATTTAAATCATTTTAATAACAAATTCAACTAATTTGATTAATTAAAGCGTGAAAACCATTTAAATTAATTGAAGAATAAATTCAAAGTCTTGGCTAAATATACTCAATAAAAGTGTTAAGAGTTGATAAAAAATATACTAACATAAGAATATAGTTCATCTTTTTGGGGAATTTAAGTAAATTAAACCAAATCAAATAGAGGGTTAGAGTTAAACAAATCACAAATAAGCAAATAAGTATAAGTCAAATAACTAAAGAAATAATTTGACTCAGGCCCAAGTCTAGTTGCTGAAAATGACCTGGGCTTCAACCCAAATTTTTCAAGAATTGTTGTATTGGGCCTCTTTGCTCAATTCCCATTTTTGTATACACCTAATGTATATCAGTGTATATCGGATGTATACGAACTCGTTTTTCTGCCTTCCAAACCTATAGCAGCTCCATTTTAACCTGTTTCAGCTTCCCTTACAACATGTATTCTCTTCCCGAACTCTACATGATTCCAATTACGAGGTTGACTCGATAAGACGGAGAATGCAAGAGATAGGAGTTGGGTCCAACTTGGACTCCGCAAACATACCATAAATCAAACACAAAAAAAATAAAATAAAAGAAGAGGAATTAGAGTTGGGCAAGATCCAAAAAAAAAAAAAAAAAAAAAACTTAGCATAATGTTCAAATCACAAGCAAAGAAACTAAATGGTAATTCCCGTAATTAATATTAAATAGACCATCAATTTTATTTCATCTTTTCATTGAGAAAAAGAAAAAAAAAAGTAAAAAGAAAGAAAATAAAATTAAAAATTAAAAATCACTTCAACAAATATAAAAGGAAAATAAACATGGACCACTAAAGTAAGTGCTACTTTATGGAATTAACAAACAAGACAGCTTTATGAACATGACAAGCATTTGACAAGTAAAGTATGCACACTGGCAAAGATTATTCATTTGCAATAAAAGTGTATAAATTATAAGTCATAATAGCATATGGACTGTAGTAAGCGGGTTTAGCAGCATTCAAGTGAAATAGTTTTGGGATGAAGAATAGCAAAGACACAAAATTAGTTTAAATAGCTATGTATGTCGTGATTCCCATATTTAGCTTAGAGTGAAAGAGCAACAAAAAAAAACACGGCATCGAAAATTGGTTGTTAATGCGTATGCATAGCAACTACGACTTAACTAATACAAGTGTAGCAGTTCGAAATTTCAACAAAATACCGTTATGCGGGCAAGAATATAAGAATAGTAACAGTTATGAACAAAAATCATCTTCGACATGAACCGAACCAAAACTTATTTATTATTGAAACTGAATGCATTCTAAGCAATTGGAACAAGAACTCAACTAAATCTATCCATAACACGAGATTAGGCTAACATTGATAGGAATTCTTAATACCAAATCCTAATACAACAATCAAACAACAATTCCTAAGAAAAAAAAAATCAACCTTTCCAGGTTCTTAAACAGCAAGGGAAAGTTAGCAATATGAAAGAAACATAACACATTTTGGAAAGAGAATTGCAAACTCATATGCGAAAACAAGAAATAAGCGGCAACACACACTCATCATATAATCACAACATGAGAAAAACAATTACAGAGCTCGATGAGACAACTTAAAATACTACACATAACCTCAAACACAATAATCCAAGTGCTCTTGAAGTTAACAGAACAGTAAGAAGAGAAACAAGTTTTACCTTTTTGAGGGCAGCGACTGAGGCGAACGAGTTGAGGCGAACTATTTCACCACCATGCGAAAAGAAATTCGACGAAAGCTTCCAATGGCAGAGAAAAAGAGCTTAAGCCAAGAGTTCAAGATTTGAAATTCTTAACTTAGTAACTATGGAAATCAAAATTCTTCTTATGAACCTGTATCACAGTCTTTTTTCCTCTATTTTCGTCTATCCCCCCGCATTTTCAATGAACAAGAGTAGAGTATATATAGGGGAAATTGTAGGGTTCAATTTGGAAAGGAAAAGGGTAGAACCGGGATTCGAATTCGACCCTAATTTTAAATTTCTTTCCCAAGGAATGGAGAAAAGCTGTCACTTGCACAAGGTTTCAACGGAAATCCCCTAAAATCCGGGTGAAGAGACTGGGGTGGGAGGCTGTTGCAGAGAAAGGCTGTGGGGGCTGCTTTGACGTTGGGAACATTTGGAGACACAGCTGCGTCTTGTCCTTCACCAGCTACTGTCGACGTTGGGTTCTGCAGCGCGTTCACGTGTTGGTGAAGAAGAAGGAGAACGCAGGTGGGGCAGGTCGTTTGGAGTTGTATTGTTGTTGAATGACTATTGTTGAATGTATGTGTGGAATGGGCTGCTGAGAAATCAGAATTGGGCCGGGAAATGTTGTAAATTGGGCTGCTGAAGGGTTCTCTTTGCTGCTGGAAATTAAGGGGACTGAGGGAGTGGGCTAGGAATTTGAACTTAATGGGCTGCTGAAAATTGGTCCAAGCAAGAAAAGGGGTTAGATATTTTAAGAGATAAAAATATTGAGTTTAATTTAGATGAATTAATATTAATTAATTTCCGAGCTTCTTAATTTTAACAAAATATAATAATTATTTCTATTAAAAAAATAATTAATTTAATTAGCTCTAAATTATAACTATAACTTAAAGTAATAAAATATTTAACTAAAATGTAAAATCTTTGTGATGATTTTCAAATATTTATAAAATAACATGTTTGTAAAAATATACATATTTATTATTAAAATTATTAAATTTATTAAAAATGATAAAATAACTTGAAAGTACTTTGAATATCATAAAATTCATTAATTCAAAATTATGACCCTTACCACTAATAAAGTATTAAAAATATAAAATCTTTTCGAGATAATTTTTGAATACTCATAAAATGCATGAATTATATACATAATTAAATAAAACATATATATTATTAAAAAAGTGACAAAACTATTTAAAATAACTTGTAAACTATGTTTATTTTATTTTATTTCTGAAATTTTTTATAAAACTAATTATTTTAAATCGTTAGAAATTGAAGAAGCTTGATGATTAATTTATATTGTGGAGGGTCAAAATTGGGTGTCAACAATGACATTTCTATTTTCAGTGGGTCTCTATGTCACATAATAGGGATACATATAACATTTATATTATATATATATATATATATATATATATATATATATATATATATATATATATATATATATATATAAAATATAAAAAAATATTTAATGGATATTATTAAGATATAACAATTATATTAAAAATATATTTTAATGTATATCATATAATAATATAAAAAAATATTTACTGGATATTATTTTAGTGGACCATTATAATATGTACGTTAGTTTTGAAGAATTAACCTAATACACACCCACCATAATAATTTAAACTAAAATACCCCTCAAATGTATAATATGTGTTTGCTCATGTATAATAAATGTATATACGGTTAGAAAAAGTCTATATTTACATTTCAATCTCTGTTTAAGTAATTGTAATTTGGAGAGAAAAAGTATAATATGTTGTTGCATTCTTTTGTTTTTGAGGCCCAATTAACTCTTGAAAGATTGAATCTTTGCATTTTAGATGGTGTGAGATCAGCATTCATTGACAACCAACCACCAAGTTGGGTTTTTTTGGCCCGTAATCAGAGATGTCAGGTTCGAATCATGACAAAAGAGAATCTTCAGTGGGGACACTTTACCCTTTTGAGTGGGATTCCTGGTGTAAATCTAGATTAGTCGAGCTGTGGGATTTGGGTAGGGGTGTGTATCGGTCGGTTCAGTTCGGTTTTAAGTATTATCGGTTCGGTTTATCGGTTTTCGGTTTTTGAATATGCTAAACCGATAAACAAACCAATAAGATATTTGTTATCGGTTTTCGGTTTATCGGTTTTAGGTCTTTAACGGTTCGATTTTCGGTTTAACCAATAAAAAAATGATTTCAAAACAAATATATGACTTATCTAATAATTTGACGTGATACGCATACATCGAAATTAATCATCACAAACGGGACAACAGGGACCAACATGCAATATTTTAGTCATCACAACAAAGTCTTGGTCAATTTTCGATCACCATAATATATCAAACGAGGTCCCCTTTATGCAATAAAGAGAATCAAATAAAACCAAATCATAGACAAGAGTCAAAACAGTAGCAAATGAGGTCATGCTTATGGTAAATCATATATAAAGAAAAGACCCAACTAAATGAAGTTCTTACTTTATTTTAAAAAAAAAAAAAACATAATCTGAATTCCGTTAATCCAATTGCACATATTAACAATCGTGCAAAAGCTAATATTAGTCAATTATAAATTAACTAAAGTAAATAAGTAATACTAAAAAGTAGAACCTAAAGGTTGAATAACTAAAAGTAGAGAGGAGAGTTAACTGTTAAGTAGTGTTAATTATTGCGTAGGGTTTTTATATTTTTAGTCTAATATACTACTAATTATATTAATATTTTTTGTTTAATATATTATATATATGTATAACTAAAAATTAAAATAGTAAATAATTATATTCTTAATGGGTTATCGGTTAACCCAATAACCCAATATTAAAAAACCAATAAGGAACCGATAACCCAATAATTTTTTTTTTAAAACCATTAAATAACCGTTAACCCAATAACCCAATAACAATAAACCAATAACACTTTTTTCGGTTCGGTTTATCGGTCGGTTCGGTTTTTGCACACCCCTAGATTTGGGTACCAAGATAGTTGAGCTGGAGAAATACCCTTAATTAGAAATGTAGGATTCGAAGTGTGAGAATAAAGAATCTTCTAGTGGGGACACTTTACCCTTTAACTGGGATATTGGTGTGAATTTGGATTAGTGGATCTTGGGCTTTGGTGTTAAATGATTAAACAAGAAAAAATTAGAAATGTTGGGTTAGAACAGAGAAAATTAAGAATCTTTCAGTTGGGACACTTTACCCTTTGGAGTGGGATACCTTGTGCGAATCTGGATTAGTCAAGCGGTGTGTTTTGGGTAGCAGATGGTTAAGTTGGAGAAACACCCTTAATCATAAATTAGATGTGTGCTTATTTAGTTCAGAATTACCCTACCTGGATAGTTTTAAATCTCATAATTTACGCTTTGCAAGCGAACTTATTAGTTACTGTAACATGTTGTGTTGTTTTGGTGTTTACTCTGAAAAGGAAAAATACTTTCTACAAATAATATATAGTAGAGAGAGAGTGAAGTCAAGGGAAATGTCCTTTTCATTGATGTATCTTAAATAGACAATAACGAAGTAAACAATCGATGGGAGGTTCTGGACAACTGAAACAAGGACAATGTCAAACAACTAGTTGGTATACTGTTAAACAGAAATACTAAACTATTTCCCACAAAAGAATTTGTCAGAGTATTCATCCTCCTGAAGAAAAAAAAAAGGGAGTGAAATCTCAAAAGGGTTGTTCAGAGGGATGCTTTTGGAAAGTCTTAATTATTTGAATTTCTAGAGCAGCTCAGGCTGGGAATGAACAAAAAAGGAAAGAAAATGGCATGGCCAAGATGGGACTTTTTTCTGTTTCTGATGTTCGGAAGGATGCTTTTAGCGCAAGTCTCTGCTACAAGTGATATCTTAACTCAATCCCAACAACTGTCACTAAATCAGACACTTGTCTCTGCTAGAAAAATATTTGAGCTGGGCTTCTTCAGTCCACGTAGCTCGAGGAGTCTATATCTTGGAATTTGGTTCAAGAATATTCCTCGTCAGAGGATTGTATGGGTAGCAAATAGAGTAAACCCACTCCCAGCTTCTGACTCAGCTGCAATCTTGAAAGTTGGAGGTAATGGGAACCTCATAATTATGGATGGCAATCAAAATATCATTTGGTCAACAAATATCTCTGTTCAGTCTAATAAGACTACTGTTGTACTAACAGACAAAGGGGAATTTATTCTTAAAGACGATGTCACAGGATCATCTTTATGGGATAGTTTTAACTATCCTTGTGATACCTTGTTATCAGGAATGAATATTGGATACAACACCAATTCTGGGGTAAAACTTGTTTTATCGTCCAGGTAGGCTGAAAATGATCCATCTCCTGGAAAGTTTACTACTGGACTATCAGTGGAGATGCCACTTCAAGGCTTCACTTGGACTAATTACTCAAGGCCTTACTGGAGAGGTGGACCATGGGACGGAGCGAACTTCATAGGCATACCTGATGTCAACAAGGGGTATGCAAGTGATATAAATGTAATAGAAAACAAGCAACATGAATCTGCCTTTCTCAGTTTCAATAATTTCAACGATTCTGATGTTATAATCATGGTCCTAAAACCATCAGGGCTATTGCAGACGATGGTATGGATAGAAGAACTGAAGGCATGGCAAGTCACGTGGGAGGCACCAGGTAATCCATGTGATGTTTATGGAACTTGTGGTCCTTACAGTGTTTGTGACAAGAATAAGTCTCCAGTCTGTGATTGCTTGAGAGGATTTGTACCAAAGTCAACTAATGAGTGGATCAGAGGAAATTGGACTGGTGGCTGTGTGAGGCGAACTAAACTTCTATGTGAAATCAGTACAAGTGGAAATGCTACAAAGGGATCGAAAAGTGACAACTTCTTGCAACTGACAGAGATGAAACTGCCAGATTACTACACATATTTTTATGTCTATGATGCTTAGAGCTGCAAAGAGTGGTGCCTGAATAATTGTTCCTGTGCAGCGTATGCATATCCAGATAGAATTAACTGTATGGTTTGGACTTCAGAACTTGTTGATGTTCAGCAGTTTCCATATGATGGTGTGGATTTGTTTCTTCGTCTTGCTTATTCTGAACTAGGTAAATTTCAATTCTCATCATTATGCTTAGAGGATTAAAAAATTGTTTTATGTTGTTACCTTTCTGCATTATAACAGATCATAGTTTAGATGAAGATAAAATGAAGGAAAAGCTTGTCATCGGCTTCACAACCGTTTCAAGCATTCTCATATTGGGCATCTTCGGATACATCTTTTGCAGGTGGAAAACAAATCAAAGAGGTAAACTATTCTTTTGATATCAATATTTTATAGCCAACATAGTAATTATTTACACTAGTTTTGCCGAGCTTCACCGTAATATTCTTTTGATTGGTATAACTGGAAATACCCTTTTCCTTGCTTTTCTTCTATGAAGTGATTTTGTCATTAACCACTCAACCTTCATGGCCATTCTCTAATTTTGATGCTGAGTTTGTATTTCAAAACATGGTGTGACTTGTTCACATCTCTCTCTATTCCTATCAAGCTTTCTGTTAAAATCATGTTAGGCTTCTGTATGTATCTTCGTGTGAAGTATCAATATTTCTTTTGATAAGTAATACTCCAAAATGCAACCTTCATAATTGTACAGTTCTTTAGTCTGATATATCTATTCAAATCAAAAGTAGTACATGATGCAAGGATGAATTTCAAGTAATAAAGCTCAGAATTGGCAAGATCATGCAGTTTTACACTAGTAAAACATTCTGGATGTCTTCTTTGACATTACCAGTTTTCATTGTAAACTTTTATGTCTACTCATATGGATCCGAAAAAAATCAGAAAATAAAAGAAATAGAGTTGAAGACCACATTTCGTCTGATAGGTGTCAGAATTCAAGCGAAATGTCTACAGATGAATTGTGAGAAGAGCAAGCATTGCAAAAAGATTCATCAGATCTACCACTTCTTGACTTTGCTAAACTGGATATTGCAACTGATAACTTCAGTGAAATAAATAAGATTGGAGCAGGAGGATTTGGCCCCGTTTACAAGGTAATACCAGTATGCCGAGTGTTTTTCACACAAATAATTGCTGCTGATGTGAAAACTAAAGCCACCATAACGGATATCATACAGGGAAAACTGGAAGATGGACAAGTGATTGCTGTCAAAAGATTATCTAGTCACTCTGGACAAGGAATTGAAGAGTTCAAGAATGAAGTCTTGCTAATCTCCAAACTGCAGCACAGGAATCTCGTCAGAGTATTGGCCTATTGCGTTCACGGGAAAGAGAAGTTACTAGTTTATGAGTTCATGGCTAACAAAAGCTTAGATACTTTGTTGTTTGGTAAGTGGTTCCAATTATAATTTTTGTTATGGCATATGGTTTGATCAGCATATTTTACTTATCCGTGTATTTTTATAGTTAGTGATCCTTCATGTCATATTGTGGATATGGAAATTATGACATGTTTCAGAACTATGAATTATTGTTCCCTTGGTTAGGAGCTTATGCGATTCTTCTCTAAGATATTGGCCAAATACTTCAGAAAAAGAAGCACGGTAAAGGCACTGACCAGTGGCTTAATGTTCCGAGAATTTGCTGTTTAGCATTCTGGTTCCTTCAAAGGCGTGCATCACACAAACATAGTGTCATTTGCCATTTAACAATGGTAAATCTCTTTGTTCTTCAAGTATTTAACCATATCCAATGCTATAAATGACACTGTCAGATTCAAAAAAGAGTCATCAGCTTCCCTGGCCAAAACGTTTCAACATGATTCAAGGCATTGCTCGTGGCCTTCTTTACCTTCACCGAGATTCTTGTTTAAGGGTAATTCACCGAGATCTGAAGGCAAGCAATATTCTGCTGGACAATGATATGAATCCAAAAATTTTAGATTTTGGATTGGCTAGAATTTTTCAAGTGACTCAAGAGCTAGCAAACACTAACAGGATAGCGGGAACATTGTAAATATCTCTACAGTTCTACTTCTTGTAACAGAATATTTTTCTATGTTCCTACATTTCTTCCGTCAAACAAGTTCATCATAACAGAAAATACCAACACGTTCTTGTATCAAATGTGTTGCAGCGGTTATATGTCACCAGAGTATGCAATGGGAGGACTATTTTCTGAGAAATCTGATGTCTACAGCTTTGGCGTATTGCTACTAGAGATTGTCAGTGGAAAGAGAAACATCGGATATTATGACCACGAAAGGCATCTCAACCTTCTCAGTTATGTAAGTGCAAAATCAGCAGGATCTCTTGCCACAAGTTATTCACACAAACTTACAGTATTCATGTCAAAATGATTTCAGGCGTGGCAGCTGCGGACTGAAAGCAACGGACTAGACTTAATGGATAAATCAGTTTTGGACTCAGATTCCTCTGCAACAGTGCTGAGATGCATACATATTGGCCTGCTTTGTGTCCAGGATCATGCTGCTGATAGGCCATCAATGTCGTCTATCGTTCTTATGCTAAGTAGTGAGATGGATCTTCCTCAACCAAAGCAACCTACATTTATATTTCAAAGATGGTTGAATTCTGATGCCCATTCGCGAATCAGCAAAACGCAGTCTGTTAATGATATTACTGTCTCTGTGGCAGAAGGACGATAACCAATTGAAGATGTTGCTTATACCATTTTAATATGTGTACACAGCTTGTCTAAGCTACTATATCATCTGATCATTTCTTTGTTTACTTACTCTAAGTCTTTACTGCATTCAATAGTAAAGGAAATTTCCTCCAGTATGTGTTCTTGTGCAACAGTCCGCCAACTTGCAGAGCCACTTGGGAAGATATGGCTATTGGGCCAAACTCTACCGTCAAAGACATCTTATGCGGGTAGGATTTCATAATGCCATATAAGGAGACCACTAAACTATAGTGTGGATTACATAGGCCTAACATTGAAAAACACAATGACAGTGATTGAATTGTGAAGATACAGCTCTTGAGAATGTGGGACTTAAAATACTTGTAGCTTGTGAAGTTGTACATGTGCTTAATTGCCAAAGTTAGAGGAAAATTCCTTGTTTAATGACCATACTGAATCAGTTGTAAAGTTTAGTTTTGTTATTGAAGTCAAACTTCAGTTTGAGTTCTTTCCTTGTCTGTAATCTGTGTTTTCTTCCTTATTCTTGTGTGTTTGATGTTTGTTTATATTGGCACACTCTATACATGTTATACTGGTCTTGGTCTAAGCTCTTATTTGAATATTATAAATGACTTTTTTTCTTCTTGGTTTCTATCACCAATTATTTTTATCAAGTCTTCCTTTGAGTTTTTGTCTAAGTATACCCTTGAAAGAGACCTTGTACAAATTTGACAATTCAATTAATCTCTTAAATTAGCTTTGCGAACATGATGACATGCTTTTGATGTTCAACAGTTTCTGTATCATGGTGTGGATTTTTTTCTTCATCTTGCTTATTCTGAACTAGGTAAGTTCAGTTCTCACTATTATGCTAGATGATTAAAATTGTATTACGCTGTCACCTTTCTGTATTATAACATAACATAGTTCTGTAAACTATTCTCCTGATTTCCAGATTCTATCGCTGACCATAGTAGTCATGCATACCGGTTTTCGGGCTCTACCATATAATCCTTTTGATTATTACAACTGTAAATGCCTTTTCCTTTCTTTATGCTCTGCGAGCGAACTTATTGGTTACCTGTTACTGTAATATGTTGTGTTGTTTTGGTTCTTACTGTGAGAATGAAAAATATTTACTTTTTATCGTGTCAAAGCTACAATAAATTTAGATAATATATACTATAGAGTTTGAAGTCAAAGGGAAAAAATGTCATTTTCTTTGATGGATCTTGAATAGACAAAAATGTAGTAAACAATAAATGGGAGGTTCTGTGACAACTGAAACAAGGACAATGTCAAAATACTTGGTATACTTTTTAACAGAAATCTTAAACTATTTCCCACTATACATTTGTCAAAGGATTCAGAGGGATGCTTGTAGAAAGCCTAATTGTTTGAATTTCTAAAGCATCTCAGGCCTGGAATGAACCAAAAAAGGAAAGAAAATGGCATGGCCAAGATGGGATTGTTTTCTGTTTCTGATGTTCGGAAGGATGCTTTTAGCGCAAGTATCTGCTGAAAGTGATACCTTAACACAATCCCAACAACTATCACTAAATTAGACACTTGTCTCTGCTGGAAAAATATTTGAGCTGGGCTTCTTCAGTCCACGTAGCTCGAGGAGTCTATATCTTGGTATGTGGTTCAAGAATATTCCAGGTCAGAGGATTGTATGGGTAGCAAATAGAGAAGAACCACTCCAAGCTTCTGATTCTGATGCAATCTTGAAGATTGGAGGTGATGGGAACCTCATAATTATAGATGGCAATCAAAATATCATTTGGTCAACAAATATCTCTGTTCAGTCTAATAAGACTACTGTTGTACTAACAGATAAAGGGGAATTCATTCTTAAAGATAGTATCTCAGGGACATCTTTATGGGATAGTTTTAATTATCCTTGTGATACCTTGTTACTAGGAATGAATATTGGATACAACACCAGGTCTGGGGTAAAACTTGTTTTATCGTCCTGGCAGACTGAAAATGACCCATCGCCTGGAAAGTTTGCTATTGGACTTTCGGTAGACATGCCACCTCAAATCTTCACTTGGACTAATTACTCGAGGCCTTACTGGAGAGGTGGCCCATGGGATGGAGGGAACTTCTTAGGTGTACCTGATGATGAAAAGGGGTATGCAAGTGATATAAAAGTAATAGTAAATAAGCAACAGGAATCTGCCTTCTTCAGTTTCAATAATTTCAACGTTTTTGATATAATAATCATGGTCCTAAAACCATCAGGGATATTGAATATGGTGGAATGGCTAGAAGACCTGAATGCATGGCACGTCTTTTGGGAGGCACCAGCGAATCCATGTGATGTTTATGGAACTTGTGGTCCTTACAGTGTTTGTGACATGGGTAAGTCTCCAGTCTGTGATTGCTTGAGAGGATTTGTACCAAAGTCAACTGATGAATGGGTCAGAGGAAATTGGACTGGTGGCTATGTGAGGCGAACTAAACTTCTATGTGAAATCAGTGCAAGTGGCAATGTTACAAAGGGGTTCGAAAGTGACAACTTCTTGCAGCTGAGAGAGATGAAACTGCTAGATCACTACACATATTTTTATGACTATGAGGCTCAGAGCTGCAAGGAG
Source organism: Solanum pinnatisectum (assembly GCA_035578085.1). Lineage (NCBI taxonomy): Eukaryota > Viridiplantae > Streptophyta > Magnoliopsida > Solanales > Solanaceae > Solanum > Solanum pinnatisectum. The sequence continues at coordinate 2,043,596 of CM069078.1, forward strand.
TGGTGCCTGAATAACTGTTCCTGTGCAGCCTATGCATATCCAGATGGAATTAAGTGCATGATTTGGATTTCAGAACTTATGGATGTTCAACAGTTTCCATATGATGGTGTGGATTTGTTTCTTCGTGTTGCTTATTCTGAACTAGGTATTCAGTTCCTCCCATTATGTTTAGAAGATTAAAGTTGATTTCTGTTGACCTTTCTTTTGGATTTGAATTGTGACATAACATAGCTTTAGATGAAGATACAACGAAGGCTAAACTTATCATCATCTTCACAACCGTTTCAAGCGTTCTCATATTGGCCATTTTCGAATGCATTTTCTACAGGTGGAAAGCAAATCAAAGAGGTAAAACTATATTCCTGATTTCAGGATCCTACCACAGACCATAGTAATTATGTAGATCAGTAGTCTCAAGCTTCGCCGTGAAATTAGTTATATTGGTATAAATGAAAAGGTCTTTTCCCTTTCTTTTCTTCTTTGATGTTACTTGGTCATGTGTCTGATATTGTGTCTTATAAACTCACTCAAAGGTGGATATTGTCCTTTTGTGCTAGAATCATTTTTTAAAAAAGTGAAAATGTTTAGGCAGGCTTCTGTTATTTTTTTCAGAATTTCTGTCAAATCATTTATTTTAACCTTTCTATCTCTACAACTCTTTGATCTATTATATCAACACAAATTGTTAGCACTCTATGATTTGCTAGATCATGCACTTTTAGTTGAGTTGCATGTTCTGGATTTCTCCGGTTGGCTATGACTTTTTTTCTTTTTGTACCCTCTCCTAAGAGCTCTCCATTTTGCTCTCTTGGTGACTTGAATCGACAACCTCAAGGTTGGAAGCGGTGCTTACCACTTGAACAACCCTCTCTTATATCTGCGGCTTTGACTGGTTATTGTTTTGCTAACCGGAGACTTTTTCATCTTGATATTTTGGACTATATCAGGAAATAGAAGAAATAGGGTTAATGACCTCACTCCAGCTGTTAGGTCTCAGAATTCAGAGGATACATCTACAGACAATTTGTTGGAAGAGCAACAATTGCCAACTCTTCTCGACTTTGCTAAATTGGCAATTGCAACGGACAACTTTAGAGAAATTAATAAGATTGGAGCTGGAGGATTCGGTCCTGTTTATAAGGTAATTCCAGTCTCTGAAATGATTCACAAACAAAAACTAACACTGCTAATGTGAAAACTATTGCAAATCATACAGGGAAAACTAGAAGATGGACAACTGGTAGCTGTCAAAATATTATCTAGTCACTCTGGACAAGGAATTGAAGAGTTCAAGAATGAAATCTTGCTAATCTCCAAACTGCAGCACAGGAATCTAGTTCGAGTATTGGCCTATTGCGTTCACGGGCAAGAGAAGTTACTAGTTTATGAGTACATGGCTAACAGAAGCTTAGATACTTTGTTGTTTGGTAAGTGGTTCCAATCATAGGTGTGCTTATAGAAACATAGTGACATTTGACATTTAACAATGGTAAATGATACTGTCAGATTCAAAAAAGAGTCATTAGCTTCCCTGGCCAAAACGTTTCAACATGATTCAAGGCATTGCTCGAGGGCTTCTTTACCTTCACCGTGATTCATGTTTAAGGGTCATTCACCGAGATCTGAAGGCAAGCAATGTTCTCTTGGATGATGAAATGAATCCAAAAATTTCAGATTTTGGATTGGCTAGAACTTTTCAAGTAACTCAAGAGCTAGTAAACACTAACCGGATAGCAGGAACATTGTAAGTACCTCTACTCATTCTAACAAAATATTTTCAAAGTTCCTGCATTTTCTTTCGTCAAACAAGTTCATCATAATAGAAAATACCAACGCGTTCTTGTAGTGGTTATATGTCACTAGAGTATGCAATGGGAGGACTGTTTTCTGAGAAATCTAATGTCTACAGCTTTGGCGTATTGATACTAGAGATTGTCAGTGGAAAGAAAACAACGAATTTTATGACCATGAAAATCATCTCAACCTTCTCAGTTATGTAAGTGCAAATCAGCAGGATCTCTTGCCACTACTTATTCACACAAACTTATAGTATAAATGATTTCAGGCATGGAAGCTACAGACCGAAAGCAAAGAGTTAGACTTAATGGATAAATCAATTTTGGACTCAGATTCCTCTGCAACAGTGCTGAGATGCATACATATTGGCCTGCTTTGTGTCCAGGATCATGCTGTTGATAGGCCATCAATGCCGTCTGTTGTTCTTATGCTAAGCAGTGAGATGGATCTGCCTCAACCGAAGCAACCTACATTTATATTTCAAAGATGGTTGAATTCTGATACTCAATCGCAAATTAGTAAAGCTCAGTCTGTTAATGATATTACTGTCTCTGTGGCCGAAGGCCGATAATCAATTTAATGTTGCTGATCATGTGAAAACTGATGCAATAACTTTACTTACTGAATCTGTATAATAATGTGTACAGATAATAAAGCTGATTCTTAGTGTCTGAATATGTAGTTACCATAGTTAGTTCATTCTCTTTATGGAATGTATGAAGACATTTTTTATGGTGCTTGATGAACCTCTTGTTTGGATTTGTTGTAGCTCATTCTTTGTCTTGTTTGGTTTGCTAATGAATTTCTGATGATTTTTGTCAGAAAGTGAACCTTACAAAGTTACCATGTTTTGAATACCTAATCATTTTTCCAGAAGACTTTGGTCTTATTTGTTAAAAATGCCATAAAACAAGCATCAGACTCATTCATCATCTTTGTTAAAGTGAGTTTTGTTATGCCATGATTTTCCTATCTGTGGAAAAAATCACTTTTTGAAATATTCTAAGTATAAAACAATTTGAAAATTACTTAGAAAAGAGTCGCCACTTAATTTTTTAAAGAAATCAAGAAAACTTATAATTTTCAAAGATTTAAACAGAAAAAATCATTTGAAAATACCAAAGAGGGTTCGGGGTTCAATTTACACTTCGAGAAGGGTTTAAGCATTCGAAGTGCCCGCTAACATGCGGTTGACCTGCGACTTGACTAAAAAAATATTTTTTGATTAATTCTTTAGAAAAACGATTTAACATAAAATATAATAATTTACAATATTTGATTTAACTTCAAAAAAATAATTAAATAAATGACACATTTTTATTTCATTTTTAATTTTAGAGAAAGGGATCCAAAATGGAACATTTGAATTTAATTACGAGTGATTAGAATATTAATAAAACTAGATTAATTAGACTTCATGTAATTCATTTTGAAATAATAATCTAAACCAATTCAACAAATTAAAAACATGAAAATCATTTTTAATTGATTGACTAACTTTTTTGAGAGAGTGACTAAGTGTAGATGCATATATTTTTATTTTATTTTATTAATTGAAAAGGTTTCAACTAATGTTTTTAAAGTTTATTTGAGAAAAATACTTTAACTTAAAAAACAATTTTAAAAATGAATAAAAAAAGTGACTAAATGAAGAGACATTTAAACATATTATTATTATTATTATTATTATTATTATTATTATTATTATTATTATTATTATTATTATTATTATTATTATTATTATTATTATTATTTTAAGAACAAAAGGTTTCACTTGATTAATATGTATAATTAGACCAACATATTTGATTAATAAAATAAATGAACACTAAAACATTGAAATATATTAACATTAAACCAACACAGAGGAAAGTGGCTCATCTTTTAGGGAATTTCTTTAAGTTAATTAATAACTATAAAGTTAGAGTTAAGTAAAATTAGTCAAACATAATCAAAACAAGTAGGAGGGTAAAACAAATAATGAAATTGGGCCCTTATTGGGCCAATTTCGCTGCAAATTCTTGGGTTTTAGCCCAATCCCCTTTTTGTATATATTTTCTGTATATCAGTGTATATGAGCATGTATATCAGCTCTTTTCACGTATTTCCTGCTTCCGAATGCATTTTTACGTTTTTGACCTGTATATCAATGTATAATGCTGTATACAACACATATACAACCCCTTTTTTGGGGTTTTGAATTAATTTCCAGCAACATGTTGGATCTCCGAGGCCTGTAACAGCTTTAGAATATATAGGGGGCTGACTCAATGGAGGAAAATCAAAGATCGAGCCTCTATGGCTCAACTCCGAAATGCAAGAAATGAGTTCCAAGTGAACTCGGATCGTTGGTGTCACATGTATCAAAAGTAAAGGGAAAAGGAATTAGTGAGGTATTTTGAACAATTCATATATATAATTGTGTATTCAACTAGAGATAATTGTTATATAACTCATTCAAGACACTTACAGATTACTACAAATATCCAAAGAGAACATATAGGCATCAAAAGCATCACTAATGCTCACCGGGTAATTCATATATCCCTTCCAATAATTCTATCTTGACAAATTAATGCACATCTCATGCTTAATCAATTAGAGAATTGAAACGGAAGGACATTATTCACGAACTTAGATAAAACATCTTTTAAATAACATGACAAATTACTATATTTCCTGATTTCAAAAGTCATTGGAAGCACAAGTATAAACAAATGTTGAAGGACTTAATATTCAAAGCAAAACATCTACTAGCACTAATTGAGATAAGAACAGATCTAAAGGATTAAGGCACTAGCGATTAATTTGAATATTGGAAAATAGTGATCACAAACAGATACGGCAAACTTGAATGGAGAAAAAGAAAACAGAAACTGAGCAAATGCCATATGAGAAAACGGAAACAAAGCCTACACTCCGAAGTAGACTCAACAAAGTAACCCAATAAAAGGAATAAAGAACGAGCAGTAACAGACACAATACAAGAACCCCAAAAAAAGTAGCAAATGCGGCACATGAACTCGAAATATTTATATGTTAATTCCTTCATTCAACTCGGGGAAAAAAAAATAAGGATGAGACGTCAAGCATTAAACATTAATGCTGGCTATGAGAACACACTAAGGCTAATACAACATTCTGAACTTAAACACAATAATATTATGAAAGCCAAGAAAATAAGAACTCTAGTAGACAATGGCCATCCTCCCAACATCCACATACATATTCCAGTCACCTTCCAGACTAAATACAAAAGTGAACAAATAGCTCCAGCTCTTATTAACAGCCAAAAGCAAACAATCATGCCAAACAGAACAAAACTAGATGACGCGAGAAAGGAAGGAACCGAAAAATAACTTGAATAAACACAAAAAAAAAGACACTATACTACATGATTTGAAACCAGCAAACAGCTGAAACATGATCCCAAATAATAACATATGGATAGCTTCACATAGTCAAAAATCCAACAACGACACATTAAAGTAAAATGCTTGAATTGAAAGATGAGTATTACCTTTAGGGGTGTAGCGGACTGAGCAAAACGAGCTAGCCACGAAGGTAATTTCACCACCAAAATGAGATTACAAGGATTCTTATGAATGAACAAGGAAACCACACTATAGTCGCACTAATCTCTCTTCGATTTCGAATGTATTTGGTTTGTATTCTTACTGTTTTTTCACTCAAGTAGCTTTGTGTATTTTTCTCTAAAAAAAAATCCTCCCATTAATGGAGAAGAAGAGACATATATAAGGGGGAAATCTCGAGTTCAAATTGGAGGGGAAAAGGGTAGAATCGGGATTCGAATTCGGCCCCAATTTGAAATTTCTTCCCCAAGGGATGGAGAAAAGCTGCTTGTACAAGATTTCAACCGAGATTCCTCAAAATCTGGATGAAAAGATCGGAGTGGGCGGTTGTTGCAGGCCTGCTGGTTTTGACGCAATTTTCGTTGGGTTTCGTGAAGAAGACGAGAACCGGTATGGGCTGTGGGGTCGTCTGGTTTGGGCGTCTGCTGTAGCTGCGCGATTTTTGAGTCTTGCAGTGCATTCACATTTTTTTGGTGGAATTTTCTGGATTCTCTGGACTGCTGGAGAAGAAAGCAAGATGCAGGGGTTGTTTCTAGTTGTTGTTGTATCGTATTGTTGCTATTGTATTGTTACTTTTGATGGGCTGGGTCAGAGGGTTGAAAAAGTGGGCTGGGAGTTGATTTGGGCTGCTGGAAAATTTCCAGATAGGCCCGAAATTGATCTTCTAAGGATCCAAAAGGTGAGGTCAAAAATGGGTTATATTTAGGACTCGTTTGGTAGGCGGTATTAAATAGAATAGTCCATGGATTAAAATTTAATCCATCTAATACATTGTTTGGTTACATTATTTTATTTAATCCATGGATTGCTTATACACATATATGGTCTTATTTTATCCCTAGTAAATGGAGGGATAACTAATCCATGGTTTGTTAAACCTTAGATAAGACCCCTAAATGACAAAATTATCCCTTTATTTATTTTTCTAAATTTCTTTTGTAATTTAATTTTCTTTTTATTTATGTTGAAATAATTATAAATGTTCTTTTTAATTCTCCAAATTCGTTTAGTGTAATTTAATGATTTTATTAATATTTTTTTCTCCTTTTTTTTATTCAATGTAGTTCGTCGATTAACCACTTAGACTATTTTTTTTAATAAGCTTTAGCTATAGAACAATATAAGTAGTCTTAAATCTATGTTAAGTTTAAGATATACTTGACCAACAAAAAAAGTAGTACATCATACCTCAAACTTTTATTTTATATATATATATATATATATAACTTAACTAGTTAAATGAAATAGAAAATCCTAAAAAAAACAATATTGTCCCACAACAACTTTGATTAATTATTATCCGGGTAAGGGACTTTGGTATAAAATTGTATAAGTGTATTTTTAGATCTTCAGTTTTGATAAGTTTGAACTCTTTTGTCAACATCCGGTTGTCATATACAATAATTATACAGGTTAAAATTTATAAAAATAAATAAATAAAGATTTAGCATATTTTTTTTTTTTACTATGAATTTTATTCAACTGTTGCGTAGTATTAAATTCTTGTTATTAATTATGCACAAAAAAGAAAAAAAAATTGTTTCAATTTATACTCTTTTTCTTTGTTGTTGTTTTCTAAAAAGAAATTACTTTAGTGTTATGGTCCGGTTATCTACCTTGACTCAATTATATGAAATAAACAATCTCATAATAACACAAGGGTATAATAGGAAAGAAATTTTTTGTAGAGTTTTAAATCAAACACAACATTAAGTGGGAGGCAATGAACCAAACACTTGACAAAAAATAATTCCTGCACTACTAATCCCTGCATTACTGATCCCTGTGTTACTAATCCCTGCATTACTAATTCATGCGTTATTAATGTTTGTGCCAAACGACCCCTTAGAGTTTAAGAAATAGCCAAGTTGAGTTAAATTAACAAATTTGGCTAAATCCTAAACAAGATGAATTAATATTAATTAATAAACGAGCTTCTTAATCTTAACGAAATAAAATAATTAATTCGATTATAAAATAATTAATTTAATTACAAACTAATGAACTCGAAATTATAACTATAATTTAAAACTAAATTAAATTAATAAAAATATTTAACTAAAATGTAAAATCCTTTGTGATGATTTTCAAATATTTATAAAATAACGTGATTGTAAAAATATACGTATTTATTATTAAAACTATTAATATTATTAACAATGATAAAATTACTCTAAAATAACTTGAAAGTATTTTGAATTTCATAAAATTCATTAATTAAAAATTACAACCCTTACTACTAATAAAGTATTTAAAATATAAAATCTTTTCGAGATGATTTTTGAATACTCGTAAAATGCATTAATTATATACATAACTAAATAAAACATATATATTATTAAAAAAGTGACAAAACTATTTAAAATAACTTGCAAACTATGTTGATTTTATTTTATTTCTGAAATTTTTATAAAACTCATTATTTTAAATCGTTAGTGTTGCGCCGTAATTTTCCTATCTGTAGAAAAAATTACTTTTTGAAATGTTCTAAGTATAAAACAATTTAAGAAAAATACTTAGAAAAAAGTCGTCACTTAATTTTTTAAAGAAATTAAGAAAACTTATAATTTTCAAAGATTTAAACAGAAAAAATCATTTGAAAATACCAAAGAGGGTTCGGGGTTCAATTTACACTTCGAGAAGGGTTTAGGCATTCGAAGTGTCCGCTAACACGCGGTTGACCTGCGACTTGACTAAAAAATATTTTGACTAATTATTAAAAAATAATTTTATCATAAAATAACAATTCATAATAGTTGATTAACTTTAAGGAAATGAATAAATGACAGTTTTCATTTTAGTTTTTAGGCTAAGGAACCTAAGAATGAAACGATTAAAATTAATTACAAGCGATTATAATAAAACTAGATTAAATAGAATTCATGTAATTCGTTTTTGAAATAATAATTTAAACTAATTTGATGAATTACGTATGAAAATCATTTTTTCATTTAATTGACTACCCTTAAGAAAATGACTAAGTAGGTATATATATATATATACATACATATTTAGTTGAAAAGGGGTTTGGCTAATTTTTAAAGTTTATTTGAGAAAAAATACTTTAACAATTTTAAAGTGAATAAAAAGTGATTAAGTGAGAAGCTTAGAAATATTATTTTTTTAGAGCCAAAGGTTTAACTTAATTAAAGTGTATAATTTAACCTACATATTTGTTTGAAGTAAATATTAAAAATATGAAATATGTTAAAATTAAACTAACACAAAAGAAATAACTCATCTTTAGGGGATCTAATTAAGATAGTGATAATTATAAAGTTAGAGTTAAGGAACAAACAATAAATAATCGCAAATATATAATTAAAGAATGAGAGAGAAATTAAATTTTGGGCCTTTTGGGCCTATTTCGTTGGGATTTTTGGACTTTTGTCCAATCCCGTTTTTGGTATACACTGGCTGTATATCAGTGTATATCGGCATGTATATCAGTGCTTTTTACGTATCTTTCGCTCCCGAACACCTGTACTTCGCCCCTGCACAGTATTTTCACGTTTTGACCCTGTATATCAATATTTTCTCCATGTATATCGGCGTATACTGATGTATACAGCCCTGTTTTGGGCTTCTGGATTAATTTCCAGCAACATTTTGAGTCCCTGGGATCTGCAACAGTTTTCGGATATAGGAAGCTGACTCGATAGAGAATCCACTCAAAGAAATGCAAAAGGGGGGATAGGAGTTTATGTTGAACTCCGAGCAAATTCACATGTAACAAAAGAGCAAGGAAATGCACATTAATATTTAAACTAATAACAATGCATTAAAATGAAACTACACAACTTATGATAAGATGAATTATCGCAATGATCTTTGATAAGCATAAAGGGACTATGATGAACTAGCGGGGAAGAATAACAAGGACTTATTAGATTCAATTAAGGGCACAATGTATAAATACATTTAAATCAGTCTAGGCTATTAAATTTGTCCCTAAACAAAAGATGGCATGTCTGAAATTTCCTTCATGTGAGCAAAATGGGGAAATTAAAATGGCAAGCAAAATTGATATATTACTTAACTACACTAATTAGGCACCAAAAATGCATTCAATTTCCTTAAAGAAAGAGTGTCTTGAGGGAATGAAACCCAACCACTATATTCTTAACAATTCTAAAATGACCAAACTAGAATTTTTAGCTAACTAAGAAGTCATACAAGTGATTTGGCTGAAAAATAAATGCCAAGGGAGAAGATGGGATCTAATAAGGAAGATAACAAACAACAACTTATATGAATATGGGATTTGAGAACCCAACTCAGAACATCTTCAAACGACCCACAACTTTGAGCAGCCTCCTTTTATTCGAAATAAACACATTAAAGTTAATGTCACCGCTACCTTAAACAAATATTATTGCGATAAGGCATCCAAGTTGTTAGCAGAAGAGGTCAATTTATAAGACGAGGAGTGAAACATGACTTAATTTTTTCTATTACAGTAACTTCCGATGCAAATTAGTAGTAGCAAACAACTTGCCAAAATCTACAACATGTTCATGAAGGTAGCGTTTCGAACCAGTCGCATTATTAATTCAAACGACCTTAGCATATAGAACTCGATGTATATTCGGAAGTAAGCGAACAATAGAAATATAAACTAAATCAAAACAAGATTATGGCGAATCACAAGCACAACATCAGTAGTTGGGATACAAGAGAAACACAACCAGCCTTCAAATCATCTAGGAGCATGAATAACTCCTATGAGATTAAGTTAGCCATGGCGAAAACCTATTGCGATATATCAAAACGACAAAGAAGATAACCGAAACGCACCAACAAACAATAAAGGAACGGAATGATATCTAGCATGCTCGAAATTGAAACCACATGTATAGTATATTATTTCGAACAAAGATTAAAGGAGGATTCAGCAAGCTTATGACATATAACACATAATCCCAAAGGAACCTTATCGGCATGTCAACTCGTGCTTATGATTCAGAAATTCACAGAAAAATATAAAGCCGATGCAGAGGAATCACAGTAGAACTTTTACCGAATATCGAATACATAATACACCATATTGAGGCGGAAATAAAAGGAGGCGAGTTTACCTTTCTTGGAGCAGCGAGTTGGGACGACGAGCTTGAGAGGGCAGCGATTCTTCCACCACTAAAAGCCAAACACAAACAACAAATCGAAGAAGAAAGAATGGAGGACCTTCTCCGAACTTAGAATAAGAAAGCTAAGTATAAAATTTTGAAGTGTGCAACCGCTACTGCCAAGGAATTCTAAATCAAAAACCTCCCCCCAATTTCAACATTAAAGAAGACCAATTTATATAAAGGGACTTGGGGTTTATTTGGGGGGGGGGGGAACGGATGGATTTTGAATTCCAATTTGGAATCTCCCTGTTTCTTTAAAAATCCCTGAAAAGAGGGGAGGGGACGTGAGGTGATCGAATTGGATTGCTAAGTTGTGGGTTGTTACAGAGCAGTTGGATGAGGGTACTGTTTCTCCCGATTTCTTGCTGCTGTCTGCGATTTCCGGTGGATTTTCTGGGCTAGCCGGACGCAGGAGGCAGGTGAGGCGGTGGATTTTGCCACTGCTGTTCACGTGCTGCTACAGTTTGTGCCATTGTCAACAATTGTAGGCGTTGTTGACGTTGGGCAGAGGAGAAGAAGAGGAAGCTAAGGGGTCGGGTCTCTGGTGTGCTGCTGCGTTGTATGTTGTTGTGTGTATTTTTGTGTGGGCTGCTGTGTGGGCTGTTGTATTGTTTGGAATTGTATTGTTGTGGGCCATCTGGATGGGCCGTCTGGAATGCTGGGATTGTATTGTTGTTGTTGATTATATTAAATTGGGCCATTTGGAAAATGGCCCAAATAGGAAAGGGGGTTAAGATTTTAAAATTTCGGATTTAATTTGGATGAATTAACATTAATTAATTATCGAGCTTCTTAATCTTAACAAAATATAATAATTATTTCCATTATAAAATAATTAATTTAGTTACAAACTAATTAACACGACATTTAAATTAACTTAAAGTAGTAAAACATTTAACTAGAATGTAAAAGCCTTGTGATGATTTCCTAATATTTATAAAATAACGTGATTGTAAAAATATGCATATTTATTTTTTTAAATTATTAAATTTATTAAAATGATAAAATTACTCTAGAGTAACGTGAAATTATTTTGAATTTCATAAAATTCGTTAATTCAAAATTACGACCCTTACTACTAATAAAATATTAAAAATGTAAAATCTTTTCGAGATGATCTTTGAATACCCATAAAAATGCGTAATTACATACATAACTAAATAAAACATATATATTATAAAAAAGTGACAAGACTATTTAAAATAACTTGCAAACTATGTTTATTTTATTTTATTTTTATTTTTGAAATTTTTATAAAACTAATTATTTTAAATCGTTAGAAATCGAAGAAGCTTGATGATTAATTTATATCGTGGAGGGCCAAAATTGGGTGTCAATAGTTAGAAATCGAAGAAGCTTGACAATTAATTTATATTGTGGAGGGCCAAAATTGGGTGTTAACAAGTTTAAAGTCCCACATTGGTTGGAGAATGTATTGACAGTTTGCCTATATGAATTTGGGCAATCTTAGCTTTAGGGGTTGAGTTAGACCCAGGTATCATATCATTACATGGTAACTGAGGGGAGCCGAGCTAAAATGGAGTCAAATCGAGCTCTGCCCAGACCTACAAGTGCATAATTGAAGGAAAACTGAAGAAACATTGTTATTGCAATGTGAAAATATACGGTACTTACCAGGGTAGGGAGGATAGTTAATATTCCCTCCGTCCCAATTTATGTGTCATCCTTTTTTTTTTATCTGTCCCACAAATGATGACATATTTCCTTATTTAGAAATAATTTTACTTTAAAATTCCTATGACATGTTTTCGATCACATGTTTTAAAAGTTTCTTTCTTAAACTCCGAACCAGTGCCACATAAATGTTGGTAGCTAATATGTCTCTTTCATTTTGTCCAGTATGAAGTTGACTCACCAACTACTTAATAAAAGTCTTTGCTGTATAACAAAGTTCATCCAATACCCTTTCTGAACACTTAGCAGTTTCAAAATTCTCTTTACACAGTATTTTAGCTTTCTCTAATTTCAATCTGAACAAGGTAATCATGGTTTGGTGGGAGGCAGTGTTATCTCCAGCTCTGCAGGTTCTTTTTGACAAATTAGCTTCAGGGGATATCTTAAACATACTTCAAGTATGGAATGTTAATGAATTGTTACTTGACAAACTTAAGATTTCTTACTTCATCAATACAGCTGTTCTTGATGATGCAGAAGAGAAACAGTACCTCAATCCAGCGGTCGAGACTTGGATCGATATGCTCAGAGATGCTGTCTTTGAAGCTGAGGATACTCTTGATGAACTAGCTACTGAAGCCTTGAGATGCAAACTAGAGCCAGATTCTCAGAAATTTTCTCAGCAGGTGCGTAATAGTTGGAACTTTATCGGTATGAAATCAAGAATAGAAGAGCTTATAACTAGACTAGAATATATTGCAAAACAAAAAGATGTTCTTGGTTTAGAAAGTAACAAAAAGTGTTGTTATGGAAAGATGTGCAGGGGTACTCCAAGTACTCCTTTGTTACTTGGATCACATGTTTATGGAAGGTATACTGAAAAAGAGGAACTTATCGAGTTATTGGTTTCGGATTGTGATGATACAAATAGAGTTGCTCCATTTTGTGTTATTCCTCTTATTGGTATGGGAGGGATTGGGAAGACAACTCTTGCTCAGATTGTCTATAATGACAAGAGAATTTGTGAGGAGTTTGACATAAAAGCGTGGGCTTGGGTATCTGATGATTTCAGTGTAACAAGTATAACCAAGTCACTGCTTGAATCTGCTACTGCAAAACCCTTCGACACGAATAGTTTGGAAATTATTCAGAATGGTCTGAAGAATCTGTTCAGCAAAAAGAGATTTTTGATTGTTTTGGATGATGTATGGAGTGAGAGCTGTGATGACTGGAATGAGCTTTTAATCCCTTTCTTCGAGGGAGATAAAAGAAGTAAAATAATCGTGACAACACGAAATGAAGGAGTTGCATCAATCACTGGAATGCTTGCACCTTACCGTTTGCAGGAAATGTCACATGATGATTGTTGGTCTTTGTTCTTGCATCATGCTTTTGGTGTTCGAGGCATGGAGATGAATCCGAGACTGAAAGAAATTGGAGAAGAGATCGTGAAGAGGTGTAAAGGCTTGCCTTTAGCTATCAAGACTCTAGGAGGTATGTTGTCTTCGAAATTGGACATTACTTATTGGACTGAAGTCTTGAATAGCAATTTATGGGATTTGCCTTCCAAGAAATATTCTGTTCTACCATCTTTAAGATTGAGCTACCATCATCTTCCGCCAAATTTAAGGAGATGCTTTGGATACTGTTCAATATTCCCGAAAGGGTATGAGTTAAACAAGAAAGATCTAATCTTGCTGTGGATGGCAGAAGGGTTCGTGCAGCCAATGGCACAGATAACTATGGAGGAAGTGGGGAATGGAAATTTTACTGAACTGCAATCTAGGTGTTTTTTCCAAGAATCCTCGCAAAATAGATCTCTCTTTGTGATGCATGATCTAGTACATGATTTGGCACTTAGTGTTTCCAGGAGAACATGTATTCAGCTGGAGGAAAATTGGAAATGCAGATTTTATGAGAATTGCGAGAAGGCTCGCTATTTCTCATGCATTCGTAGTAAATACGATGTCTTCAGAAAATTTGAAATGCTTAGTGAAATGAAGCGTTTACGCACATTCTTACCTTTAGCATCATCAGAAGGAGCTGAATTTTGCTATTTAACAAAGAAGGTACTGTCTGATATTTTGCCTAAGCTAAGCTGCCTTCGGGTGTTATCTCTGAGCTATTATTGTATCACTGAGATTCCGGAATCCATTGGATTCTTGAAACATCTTCGCTTCCTCAATTTTTCCTACACAGAAATTAAATACCTTCCTCAGTCAATCAGTGATCTTTACAATCTACAAACGTTGCTACTACGCAACTGTTATTATCTCATTGAGTTGCCTGCTGACATGGGGAAACTGCTCAATCTTCGCTACCTTGATGTTAGCGGAAGTGGTTTACAAAAGATCTCGCTTGGTCTGGACAAATTGGTGTGCCTCAGGACATTACCAGAGTTTGTTGTGGGTAGTAATGATTCTAGTAATAGGACATTACCAGAGTTCACAGTAGATGCTAATAGCGGTGGTACATCCGATCAAAAAAGTAAAGGTTCTGGTATAGGTGCATTGAGTAACTTGTTGCACCTTGAGGGTTCACTTTCAATACTGAATTTGGAAAATGTGGATAACATTTGGGATGCGCACGGAGCTAGTTTGATCACTAAGAAGCACCTTCGCGAGTTATTGCTTCAATGGAGTGATAGTTTTGAGGACTCAGAGAAGGCTAGAATGGAAACTGATGTTCTTGAGCTGTTAAGACCCCATCAAAATATAGAGAAGGTTACCATCAAGGGATACAGTGGTACAAAACTCCCTACTTGGACGGCGAATCCTTCATTCCACAAGCTGGTTTCTTTGAGTTTAATCAATTGCAAAGGCTGTCGATTCCTACCATCACTTGGTCAACTTCCTTCACTCAAAAATCTCATGGTTAAAGGACTAAGTGAGATAAGAAGTATCGGTGATGAGTTTTTCGGCTATACTTCAACCATATTGACTCCTTTTGCATCTTTAGAGACTCTATCCTTTACGGATATGTTGGAATGGGAAGATTGGTTACTTGGTTATGATGGAGATAGAGAAGCATTCTGTAATCTCTTGGAGCTTCACTTGGAGGAGTGTCCTAAACTGCGGGGAGAATTACCTGACGTCCTTCCTTGCCTAGTAAAGCTTGTGATTTGCGAGTGTCAACTGCTAGATTCTTCTCTTCCGCGACTTCCACAACTAAATGAGTTGGAACTAAGGAGTTGTCATGTTAGGTTGATTAGCAGCCCGCGTGAGGTGACAAAACTCACTTCATTACAACTGTCTAATCTTTCAAATGAATATCTACCTGAATGTTTCCTAGCATCTCTTCGGCATCTGGTAATTAGGCATTGTGACTTACTGGTGTCCCTTTCCGAGGAAGGGCAGAATCTGCCTCGCAGATTGGAGTATGTAGAACTGGAGAACTGTCATAATCTGCAGAAGTTACCGTCGTTACTTCATACTTTAACGTCCCTTGAAGTAGTTATAATCACAAATTGTCCAAGGCTGGAATCTTTTGCAGGGAAGATGTTTCCTTCTAACTTAAAAGCCCTTGCCATTCAAGGATGCAGTGTGGAGTCTTTACCTGAAGCTATGATGAACAGTATCTCGTCTCTCGAGTATTTGTCCATCCACGGGTGTTTAATGCTAGCTTCTTTTCAAAGAGATAGTGAGTTGCTTCCAACCACATTTCAGCAGCTGAAAATCGAGAAATGCCCGAATCTGGAGTTTCTGCCTGCAGGGATGATGCACATCAACAATACATCTCTCCAAGTTTTGGAGATTTTCGATTGTTCTTCTATATCATCATTTCCGGGAGGCCAACTGCCAAACACTTTGAAAACTCTCACAGTTTGGAACTGCTTCAATCTCGAGGCATTACCTGATATCAGAACCTCAACGATGCTTCTTGAATCTTTACGAGTTGGGAACTGTACAAGTCTGAAGCACTTACCTCATGGCTTGAACAAGCTGTTGAATCTTAGTTATTTTGAAGTTGATGGTTGCCATGGTATCAAATGCTTTCCTCGAGAAGGCCTTCCACAAAACCTTACAAAAGTACTAATCATCGACTGTGAGAATCTAACATTCCTTCCAAAGTGGATGCAGAATCTTACATCTCTTCAAGAACTTCAGCTATCGAATTGTCCACTAATCACATCTTTCACGGAGGGCGGTTTTCCCACTAGCCTTGTGTCTTTGGATGTCAAAGATTGTAAGAATCTTATGCCAATGTCTGAATGGGGATTGCACAGGCTTGCCTCTCTTAGAAGGCTGACAATTCATGGGATAAGTTCAAATCTTTCTTATTTTCCTCAATGGTTGCTTCCATCAACTCTAGAAACACTCAATATAGTTCAGTTATCCAATCTTGAATCTCTTTCTCCCTGGCTGCAAAATCTCACTTCACTCGAAAATCTCAAGGTCAAAGATTGTCGAAAGCTTCTTTCGTTGCCAAAGGAAGACATGCCACCAATGCTTTCCTATCTTGAGATAAGTGAATGTCCCTTGAGTGAACAAAAGTGTGACTTGTCCAAGATTGATCATATCCCTTGCACTGTGATGTAGGATACAAGATGGATTCTGATATTTGCTTCCGTTTTATCTAGTTCACTTATACAGTTGTACTGGATCTTATGGAACCTGCTCATGTACAACATGATTCGGACCTGATTATAGAAAATATTCTCTTTAAGCGAACCAACCTATCCTCTGTATAGGG
The DNA here is from genome assembly GCA_035578085.1 of Solanum pinnatisectum. NCBI lineage: Eukaryota > Viridiplantae > Streptophyta > Magnoliopsida > Solanales > Solanaceae > Solanum > Solanum pinnatisectum. The sequence continues at coordinate 2,060,442 of CM069078.1, forward strand.
CTTGAAAATTCAGTTTTTTGTTTACTGAAATCAAAGTTCTGCTCGAGTTCTTTCCTTATTTTTGTGTTCAGTTTTGGAGTATACTGGAGGGGGATCCTGAGTATGGTATGTGGGTTCACGGAAAATTAGTAGCTTTAGTCTAAATCCTATATATATATATATATATATATATATATATATATATGGTAAGAAATCTACTAAATATTTGACTGTGAACCGAATTATTATTGTATATTTACTTGAGGTCGTTCTAGATATTCATAAATTTCAAATTTTGGATTCGCCTCTAGCTATACTAGTCTTTCTCTAAGCTTAATATTGAGTTCAACCACATAAATAGAAGATGTCTTGAGTTGCATTTTGTGTTTATCATCCATCTCATCATGAACACACCATCACCCTCTCCCTCATCATCATCGCCATGATGACTTCAAATTGTTTCAATGTGGCTATCTTTGCAGGCATTTTCTGTCTGGATTGCAACTCATTTACTATCTGGACACGTGCTTTGCATGTGTATCCCATGACTTCAAACGTTTTGAAACAAATTCAATTTGTTATCTACTTGTTTTCATGTTACAATTTTGAAACAAATTGCAGGCATGACATCTTTTGACTGAGAATAAGACACTAGATTTAATGTATAAAACACTTTCGCGCTCATTTTCCCCTGCAATGGTGATGAGATGCATACATATTGGCCTGCTTTGTGTCCAGGACTACGTGACGTATAGGCCATCAATGTCAGATGTTGTTCTTATGCTTAGCAGATGTTACTGTTTCGATAGCAGAAGGGAGATAACTGAAGCAGAAGCGCGATATATATCTGAAGTCTCAAAATACTATGAGTAGTAATTATGTAATGAGTTTCAAGCTTGTGTAAGCTATTCTATTCACCTAATAAGCTTCCTAATACGTAGATAAACACCTTAACTTAGCCTCAATTGAACACCCCAACATTGAGAATGCATATCCTAGACAACTCTACTCATTCGTGTTGTGTCTCATCGACATCTAATTCTGACGTGACACATAAATTTTGGAGATGTCTAGATGAATATTTAGTAAGTTGATTGTCCTTGCTATAATAATATCTATTAATAATGTGAAAACTATGTGATTTAGATCACATAGTTCTTTATAGTGTGCTTCAGTGTGAAAGACTTAATACCTGTATTATTCAAAAATGACTTTTGATTGACATGATACTATTTTTAGACACCAGAGATTTAGTTGAAGTCAAAAGAAATTGACAAGGACATTAGTCACTTTACAATTAATCTTCTTGAATTAAATGTTCATGTGTATCTCACTTCAATTTTCAAGAAAGCCTGTGAGGTAGGTAGCATTGTACTCATTTCGTTTCAATTTATTTGTCATATTTTAATTTTTCAAGAATTTTGAATCTTGTGGTCTTAAACATGTTATATGAAAATTTTAAAATTAAAGAGTGCGTTGTCAAAAAAGAAAAGAGACATTCTTTTTTAAACAAACTAAAAAGAAAAGTAAGACAAACAAAATGAAACAGAGGGAATAATTATTATGTTTTCTACCATGAAACCCTATAGCACTACATCAAAAATGAGCTTTAGCGGCAATTAATTAGCAATTACCGCTAAATATGTATTTTTAGCGGCAATTAGCACTCTTTGTATATGTCTCTAAAGACTTTAGTGACATTGGATCTAATGACACTTAACTAATGTCAGTAAAGACTTTAACACTCTTTATTAATGTGTCTATTTATTGCCGCTAAAATTATTTTTGTTATAGTGTAGGCAGGGTTGGAGCTAGAAGGGTGGAAGGGGGTTCGGAGGAAGTCTTTTGTCATAAAATATACATTGTATATAAAAGATAGAAGACTAGATATACATTTTAACTTTTGTCGTGAACTGATAGTTGAACACTTCAACTTGATACGAATATGTCTAATGAATACCTTAACTTTGAAAATGCACGTCTAGTTAAAAACTGTGCTGACTTTTGAAAAATAAGGCCACACAAACCTCACCAAATCAATGGATAATGATTTGATGACCTCACTAAAAGAAAATTTTGGATAAATTAAAGTGAAATAATTCATACCAAATTTGAGAGTCTAAAATGTGGACTTGGTTCTTGGAATCATCATAAAAAAGAAACACTACCCCTTAAAATGAAAATATTTTGTGTTTGTAAAAGAAAAATCTAATGGAACAGATATATTCATGATTTAAAGTTTATGAGTTCTGATCATGATCTTAAGTTAATATAAAATAATATTTAGGTTCATAATAACTTTTTTTTCATAGATTTACTAATTTTCTTAATATATATATATACAAAGTCTTAAACAAAACTATTAAATTTGCGTGAACTTCTTTAAAAGGTGTTTGAGGTATGTACCTATACAACGTAGTTCTATTGTAAAGTTATTGTAGGTAAAAAGAAGAAAATAATTTTATAAATTTAATTATAAAAATATTTATCTAAACTACCCTTTGATAATTCACTGGCCAAAAGTGAGAGTAAATTCAATAAAATTAAAATAATTAACAAATGACTCTTTTTTTTTTTCATTAATAAAACATCAAATATGTCAAACAAATTCAGTTGATCAAAAAACACTGCAGATATAATATCTAATTGTGAAATATTATTGTCAAAAGTAGCAATGGTCTGCTCACACTAATTTAATTTTCAACTCTTTTTATAATATAGTCTATGCTCAATATATATATATATATTTAAATAAATAGCCTATGATAAACATATTTTTGTCCCCTCCACTTTAAGCTAAACTTATGTCAAACAACTACTCCCTACCCTGTCTCGATTTATTTGATATTTTTTGTTTTTTGAAATTTAAATTATGTAAATTTTAACTGATAAATATATTATATAATTTTTTATAAAAAACATAAGTTATAATTTTTGAATGTTTAAATTCAAATTTAAAATATTAAGTTGATTGTATTCAATTTAATTAATTTCAAAATTAGTTAAATTGACCTTTGGTTAAAGTGTTAGAAATAGTAATGGGGTATCATAGGATTAAGAAGAAAAAGAGGAAAAGAAAATGCAGAATATATATGCTACTAACTATCTTCTCAGAATATGTTCATTTTTAAACTTCTCGTTCAATGATACGTTGGGTTTTTCTATCTTCATTTTCTAGAATATTGCTTTAATCTCGTTATTAAAAATAGAGTTGGCTAGCTATCGTAATATCTTTTATAGCCTCTGTAGAGTCCCAACTTAATATATAACAAACACATGAAATTCAGTCATTTCACTTTGAAATTTTATTAATGGCAAGAATAAATACAAGATAATTTGTTTAAGTGTAAGAATATTGGTGGTCCAAATGTTATAATCAGAGACGAACATATAATATTAGATATAGATACCAATGTATTTCGATGATTTTATATTTGTATCAAAAAGTATATTAGATATATACAAATCTTTAATTACATGACACTCAATGACTAAATTGACTCATAAGTTCGATTACAAATTTAGAATTATAAACTTCAAATTCCGGCTCGACTCTTGCCACGCATATAATACCACTATGACACGCCTTGGAAAAAGAGTAATCGAATTGCCTATGGTCTAATATCAAAGCCAAACAAAAAAAAAAATTGAAGAAGACTAAGTCATGTTTGGCCCACAAGATTATTCTTTTAAAAAAAATAAATTGTTTGGTTACCAAAACCATTAATTTTCTTCATAAATAAAAATAATTCCAAGAATTTTAAAAGAATAGAGATTATTTTCTGTTTCCATATCTAACGATACCAAACCAATATTTTATAGGCATAAATAAGCTACAAATTTTTGAATGATAAATTTATTTTATTAAAATATCTCCATTTTTTAAATTTAAATTGTTCAATATATTCATCCTCCAACCACTATTAAGATATAAGAATTAGCATCAGATAAATTGTATACCTAAATATTCGCATACTAATTTTGTTTAGTGACGGACTCGCGGTGAAATATCTAAAAATTATGTTAACTGAATTATTTAGCGACAAATTTTCCGATGAACTTCATAGCTCTACATATATACCTGTGTATACATGTGAACTGTAATTCTCTTGGATTAATTTCTGGAAAAAAAAATTAATATATATGTAAAATTACTAACTATTACTCCAATGTATATTCTGCAAAAAAAAAAAAAAAAAAAAACAATTCAAATGGTTTAGTTTATTAAAATGATTTATTTAGTAGCAAATTTAAAATTATTTTAAAACCTGCGTGCATGGTCATGGATTTGGACCAAATTTCACCAATACTTTAAAAATGAGAAAGGAGAATTAATGTGAAAACTAGCACAGCCTGACGCGGCATAGGAAAAAGAAACTTATTTCGGGTTGGATATTTATATTGAAATTCGAGTTCGACTAATTTGACACAAACAAGAAAGTGATTCATTTCGATAAGATAAAAAGTGGATTAATTTAATAATTAATCAAAATAAATATATAGCTTTTAATATTTTGTAAAAACATTACCTATAGCAATATTGATTTAAGAAAATACTGCGTAAAATTAATTGAGTAACTTTTCTGCTATAAAATAAAATTAATTAATTTTTTTAAATATAATTATCATTAATTAAGTGATCAAGAACAAAGACACTAAAATGATCGCTTTAGGCCTCATTGTTCTTTTATTCGGTGTTTGTATTGAATTTGAATGCTTTTTGTTAATTCGATTGACGAAGCAAAATACTTTTTGATAAGATTCTTTTCTTTATTCTACGACTTTTAATTTAAAAAATTAATAAATTAATAAATTAAAAATTTTTAAAAATATTAAATAATAAAAATAAAGCCTCTCATTAAAATTAATTTTATGCCATCAATTTTATCAAGCCGCTTCCAAGACACCAAACCATTTTTGTGAGTAAATGGCAGTGAGTGGTGAACCAAGCCTTAAAAAAAATAAAAATCCGTGAAGGACGTGGGAATTTTTTTTCTAAATTAAATTTTTATATATATACTTACTCTCGTTGACCTTTAAATTTCAATTAGTTTGTTCACAAACTTTTGGACTACATGATTTATTTATTTTTTCCATGCACTTAATTGCTTTTTTTTTTTTTTTTTATTTCTCATTTGGGTTCATATTTATATTCAAATTCATTTTGAGAAGTTTTATTTTGAAGGTAAAGCGCTTCATATCAAAGAACTTTATATCTATGATTCGAACCTAAAACATTTAATTAAGGATAAAGAAATATTTATTTATATCTATGTGTTAATTGTTCATTTCTTCTTTTTTTCTTTTTAGAAATTAATGTATATAATTAGAGAGTACTTAATTATAGTGTTGTTTGTCGGTAATAGTGACCAAGTTGATTGATCGGATGATTTTTTAAATAAGGAGTTTTAGATTAGAATTCTTTTACATTCATGCTTTTTCAATCAAGGTCATTCGGAGAGCTACCACCCGAATAATAGCGAATACGGATTTTCTTATAAAATAAATAAATAAATAAATTAAATAAATAAAGAAATTTCAATTCTTTCTTAACTGATTTGATCTAACTTAACCTACCCACTATAAATTGCAATGAGCCAATTTGACTTTGAAAAGTGGGGTCTAATATATTGTGACTTTAAACCCCTCTCCTCCAAGTGGAGTTTAATTAAGTTTATAATGATTTTGCACACAATGATTCATAAGCACCTTTTAATAATCTTAAAGATTATACTAACATCAATCGGCAAATTAAAATAAGTGATGTGGTCCGAATTACAATTTATAAGGGTTAGTTAATTGATATCTAATGCAAACTTGGACATTTATTTCTAAACATTTTTTGAGATAAAATTTGAATTTTTTTACTTTATAACAAAGTGGACAAGTCACAATTTTCTTTTTAATATACACGACTAGACACTTCAAATTTGGCATCGGCTAAAAAATTAACACTCCAATTTTAAATATGCACATCTAGATACCTCAAATTTGGCCTCAACTGACAAGTAAACCCTCCAATTTTGAATATACACATTTAGACACTTCAACTCGTCTCCATTGTGTCAGTTGAACACTTCAACTTACAAAATAATCATTTAAACATCTCGAAAATTCACGTGTCTTGTCACCGCACCTAATGTCCACAAGACACGGTAAAAATAAGTTGAAGTGTTTAACCATCAATTAAAACCAAATTAAAATATCTAAATATATATGTATTACGCCTAATTAAAATAACTATATATATATATATATATATATATATATATATATATATAATCCAGAAAGAATCAAAACGTGGAGGCTTGTGGATTGGATGTCAAATAAAAAAAAAACTTTACCTCCCTTTCCATGTTCCTAACAAACAAAATTTTTAAAAAATAAATCTTTATAGACAACAAGAAGTACTACTACATAAGCTAAGAAGTACCCCATTTTTTGAAGTCAACAATGACAAACATTAACACCAAAAAACACATTTTTCACCTATGTTCTTACTTCTACTTTCTTCTAATTTCACAAATCCTCGCAACAGCAGCAACAGATAATACAATCACGATTACAAATCCCCTTACGATATCGAAAACTTTAGTCTCTCAACAAAAAAAATTCGAATTAGGATTTTTCACTCCTGGTGGTCCGAATTCAGACAAATGGTACGTCGGAATATGGTACAAAGAAATCAAAGAAACGACGATAGTTTGGGTCGCAAACAGAGAAAACCCCTTCACCAATTCATCGTCTTCCCCTGAGTTAAAAATAACACAAGATGGACGTCTTGTTATTGATGACGGAGATGGAAATTATACGTTGTCATTAAATTCCGCGAATAATAGTAGTACTACTACTACATTTATCGCTAAGTTATTAGATTCAGGTAATTTCGTCGTTCTAACAGAGAAAGACGAAATTATGGTGTGGCAGAGTTTTGATTATCCAACGGATACTCTGTTACCCGGGATGAAACTCGGGTGGGACTCGAAAACGGGGTTTAATCGGAATATAACGTCGTGGAAATCGCCATTTGATCCTTCTCCGGGTAATTATACGTTTAAACTTGATGTTAATGGTTTGCCTGAAGCTTATTTGACAAATAGAGATACAATTTTCTATAGAAGTGGACCTTGGAATGGTGTTGGATTTAGTGGTGTACCAGAAATGAAGCCAACTGATATTATAGTTTTCGAGTTTCAGATGAATAAGGATGAAGTTTACTACACTTTTGAGGTATGTATATATGTCTCTTCACGTGTGACTCTGATTCTTTTTTAGTAATGACGGGTAGCGTTATGTTGAGTTTCATGTTAGTAGGCAATCTTCACTTCATGAACAAGTTATTGGTGTTCAGTTTCTATTTCTTATCATGGTATCAGAGTTAGACTTGTTTCAATTCTTCGTTTATATGATGTTAGTGGGGTTAGGGGACTCTTTTGTTTTCTTATACGGTCTTGAGTAATCTTCACCTTATGAGGTAGATTTTGGGGTTGAGTTAGGTCTGACATCCATTTCTTACATGACTGATGACATATATATATATATATATATATATATATATATGCTCTAATACCATGTTAATTTTTGAAAAAACGTGTTTTTACTTAATTATGTTTTTGATAGGTGCTTGACAAGAAAATATGTTCGAGATTGTTAGTGAAGCATAATGGTTTTTTAGAGAGGTATACTTGGATTCCGACTAGTAACATTTGGAACAAATTCTGGTACGCCCCGAAGGACCAATGTGATTTTTACGAAGAGTGTGGTGTTTCGGGAATTTGTAACGCGAATCTATCGCCGGTATGCAAATGTCTAGTAGGGTACAAGCCTAAAAATCAAGTGGCATGGGATTTAAGAGATGGATCAGATGGATGTATTAGATATCATGATTTGGATTGTGAAACTGATGTTTTTAACATATTGAAGAACATGAAATTACCACAAAGTTCAAGTTCATTTGTTGATACTAAGATGAATTTGGAAGAATGTGAAAAAATGTGTAGGTACAACTGTTCATGCACGGCGTACACCACTGCGAACATTACGGGTTTGGGTTCGGGTTGTGTCATTTGGACAAAGGAATTAGTCGATATGCGCCAATATTCGGCAGCAGAAGGTGGACAATTTCTCTACATTAGAGCTGCTTCTTTTGACGCAGGTATATTTTTCATTTCAATATAATGTTTGATATCTGTTTGAATTATTATAGAAAATACCTTTTTGTGGTAAAATAGTACTCCATATCAAAATAACGAAAATGTAATTTAATTCTTTCTCTAAAACTTGAATCTAAAACCTCTGGTTATTATGAAAAGAGTGCTTAATATCCTACCGCTATTCTTAATTTAGTAGGAGAGAGTTGAGTCGAACTCAATTTAATGGAGTGGTTGGGTGTTGGTAGAGATATATATGGAATTTTAATGTATTTGTTGGGTTGAATAATAATAATAATAATAATAATAATAATAATCGGTCTCATTTTTCATGAAATTTGAACTATATATTTTTAAATGATAAAAGAAATGGTTGTCTAGGCCATTTTTTACCCCTTTATTTTAGAATTTTGAAGTTATATCATGGGTTGGACACGTGGAGATTTGCCACATCACACTAAGTTGTTGGCACGCCCTTGTTGAGATTTTACGAGATTTTGAAACGATTGTGTAGATGATGAAGTTCAATATTTTATTTTAGGATATTCTGGAATGATTTTGTAGGTGATAAGAGTTCGATATTTCTTTTTTAGGATTTTAGAACGATTGTATAGATGATGGAGTTCGATATTTCATTTTTAGGAGATTCTAAAATGATTGTGTAGATGATAGAGTTCGATATTTCGTAATGAAAAAAAGATGCTTGTGTAAAATATCTTGTTAATTAGTGTATATTTAATGAGAGTAATTAATAGAAAAGTAGTTGGTGCTATACTTTGAAAACAACAAGAAGTTAGTACATATTGTCATTACAATAAGCAAATTATAATTAATTAAAGTCCATTGACTCTTGACAAAGACTTGAAAACAGCCAACTTTATATTCAAATATATTATCTTGCAATATATTTTATTTGATATTGAGAGAGACAAAACATATTCTTTGTGGTAGGCACGTTTTTATTTTCACTTAATATTTCCTTTTTTCTTTTTTGAATTATTATGCATTGAAAAATTAAAGAAAAAAATGTAAACCAAAACATATGAAAAATACCCTCAAAAGTCCTAAATTAGTTAATTATATGGTTTATCTACTATTAGGTGTTTGAATTTTTTTTTCCTTTTTGATTAGATTGGGATGGTTAATTAGTTAGAAAATAATGCACCTATATCTCAAGCTTCTAGAATTAATTATTTTCCATTCAAAAGAAAATTCTACTAATACAAAGTTTTTATTCCCCCTTTGGTAAGCCAACTAAAAGTGAGTTTCCTTTTCCTTTGTTATCTTATTTTCTTCCTATGAATAAGCATGATATCATATTTCAACTAGAATTTAAGTTAAGTTACATATACAAATAATATGGAAAAAAGTTGTAATAGTAATAGACACACGTATAAAAGGCTAAATACTTATTAGCACTCGATGTACATTAATAAAAATAAGTGAGTATAAAAGGTACATTTCTAGCTTTATTAATTAGTTTGATGTGAACACTTACGGCCTTACAGGTTCACATGAATTCAATAGCTTTTATTCATACCATTGTTTTCTTTAGGGTGAAGCTATAATAAGTCGGTAGGCAAGTTCTATAGAACTTAGTAGCTTTGATCTATACTCTATATTTTTGCTTAAAAATCCACAAATCATGTATAGATTATTTATCAAGAACTCAGCAAGCTATTTTTTTCTAGAATTTATAATTTTTAAACTTAAAATTTTAGCTCGGACTCTTATTATAAATATTCTTAAACATTAAATCTTAAATCCGGCTCATTATAAGTTAATGCTTACCTTAAAAAAAAAAAAGGTGAGAAAGGGGTTTAAAATTAAAACATGGTCATAAAGTGAACAAAGCGTGTGTTACCTTTTTTTATTTTGTATTTTGTATTGCTAACGTAAATTGTTGCGTGACATAACGAAAAATACATTAATTTTTTTCTGTTTTTATTGTTATATTTTCATGAGGATATCATATCTTTTTTTAATTATTATTTATTTTTAAAATCTTGATAATGATGGAAAAACTAAAATTGGTGGACAATTGGCCCTACAAGTTAGGTGTAAGTTCACACAAAAGATTCTTTTTTGAAATGGATGAATGAGAAAGAAATCAATTTTTTGGACCCACTTTATATTCCAAAAATAGTCATTTGGCCGATTATTTTGACTTTGACTAATTTCAAATTTACATATAGTATGAGTTCTACTTTTAATTTTTCATAAGGTTTACTTTCATATTGTAAATATAAAAAATAAATACGTTTTGACAAGGACAAAGTCTTTGGGTCATTTGAATGGTGTGCAAGTCACATTAAATTTATAATATTTTTAAAAAATAATGTATAATATTATTTAATATATATGTATTTGACTTTACATTGGATAAATTAGGATTAACAATTATTTTCAATAACCTTAGATTTAATCAAAAGGACCTTGGAAGAAGAATCTCAAGAAAGGGCATTTTGGGCATTTTGGTATTTTATCTGGAGATTATTATCCGCATTAAAGATTGTATAAAAATAATATTACAATTACAGTGTAACAACTAGCCCCAAAATCGAACTTTCAATCACACATAATAATATAATCTCACGTTTCATCTCGGGATTGTTATCTGTCATTCCAAAAATCAAACGACTGTAGTAATTACTATTAAGTTATGTTGTTATGTAATGTGCACTAATGTTCTTGGATTCATGACAACGGAAACTTGACCTTCCGTTCATTTGTATTTTTCGTTCAATTCACACCTAGTTAAAGTTATTCAATCGCGATAAAAATAATTTTGTAACTTTACTGTTTATAAATAATACAACCTTTGATGGAAGACTCATTTTTATGTGTTAATTTTCAGCAAAAAGTGGAAATGTTGGATCTGAAGATGGTTCTGGCAAAACAAAAAGAATTGCTATGGCTACTGGAATTACAGCTGGTGTTGTTCTTGTTCTAATTGGGGTTGTAAGCATTTGCTTTTTATCAAAGAGAAAAAAATTATTGGAAGGTCCAATAAGAAAGAAAACAGAACAAAGAGGTATGTTATTATAAGCCTATAATTTCTATTTCACTATGGTATTCGGTATTTACTTTAAGGCATAATACATAAAGAATGCACATCTATAGACACTATGACTCGTTTTTACTGTGTCTCATGGACACCTAACGTTGTTGTGACACATAAATTTTGGAAATGCCTAAATAATCATTTTGTAAGTTGGAATGTACGTTTACTAGACATGGTGGAGACGAGCTGAGGTATCTAACTATATGTTACTCAAAGTTAGAGCGTTCAGTTATCAGTTGAGGTCAAGTTAAGGTGTCTATCTCTATATTATACAGTAACTATCTCATAATTCATATTTCTTACACTATTTTTGAACCAGGCTCTATTGAAAGAAGTCAAGATCTTCTAGTAAACACAGCCATTATTCCAAGTAAGAGAGAAATTTCTGGGGAAACTGTCGCGGACGAGTTTGAATTGCCATTATTTGATCTCAGTACCTTAGCTATGGCTACTGAAGATTTTTCTGATGCAAACAAGCTAGGCCAGGGCGGTTTTGGTTGCGTTTACAAGGTAACACTCATCTAGACGTTAAAAAAACTGCTCGTATTGGTAAAAAATGTTGTCATATCCATGTCAGATCCTCTAAAATTGCATTACTTTGGAGGATTGATCTAACACGGGTGCAGTGACATTTTTCAAGTATCTAAGCAATACATGAAAAACTAGTCCTTTTTTTTTTTTGCATTTACAATGTGAAGCTCAACTAGATGTGAAAAAACCTATGTTGTTTGGATTCTACAAAAATGTCATTGCACCCCTATCGGATCTAACACGAGTGTAACAACATTTTTCAAGGATATGAACAACATATGAAAAACTAGTCCTTTTTGCCTTTACAAGGTAGACGTGAAAACAACCTATGTTGTTCATATCCTACAAAAATGTTATTGCACCCTTGTCGGATCTCCTAGAAAATGCTTCATTTTCGGAGGATCTGACACGAGTGCTGTGACATTTGGAAAGACGGACTCCATTTTATTGGAAAATGTGAAGACATTCAACAAAAGAACATCTTTTTTTTTAATCAGGGAATAATCGATGAAGGTCAAGAAATAGCAGTGAAAAGGCTGTCAAAGAACTCAGGCCAAGGAATAGAGGAATTCAAGAATGAGCTAAGATTGATTGCAAGACTTCAACACAGAAACCTCGTTCGCCTTCTTGGATGTTGCGTTGAGATGGAAGAGAAAATGTTGATATACGAATACATGGAAAATAAAAGCTTGGATTCAATCTTATTCAGTAAGTCGTTTTTCGTTCAATACATTCTTATGATCAGTAACTATGTTCATGTGTGCTATTGGACTTCAAAATTAACAAATATACGCGTCTCAGATAAGCAGAAAAGCTCGTTGCTTGATTGGCAAAGACGTTTCAGCATTATATGTGGGATTGCTCGGGGGCTTCTGTATCTTCATCAAGATTCAAGATTTCGGATTATCCACCGAGACCTCAAAGCAAGCAACATTCTCCTTGACAAGGAAATGATCCCAAAAATATCAGATTTTGGCATGGCACGGATTTTTGGAGGCGATGAGACCGAAGGAAATACAAAGAGAGTAGTTGGAACCTAGTAAGTAGAATCACATTATTCCTTATAAATCATTCATAAAAAACACTCGAAAAGTGTTGGTAACTCGACTTTTTTTTTTCTCTTAATGTAGCGGTTACATGTCTCCTGAATACGCGATGGATGGTCTATTCTCTGTTAAATCAGACGTTTTCAGCTTCGGAGTTTTAGTGTTGGAAATAGTAACAGGGAAGAAGAACAGAGGATTTTATTTTCAGAACAACCAAAGGAACCTTCTTGGCCATGTAAGTACACCAAAATCATCACAACTTAGTCATCATTTCTAACAAAGTCGGAACCAGAATTTTGAGTTTATGTGTTCTGAATTCTAAAAAAATATAGCTAATTAGTAGGTCCACAATAAATTATTTATGCATATTAAGTAGATTTCATAACATAAATACAAGGTTTTTACTAAAGTTGCTACAGAGTTCTGTCGAACCTGTAACTTCCTCTCTAGTTCCACCCCTGATTTCTAATACACAATGTATAATCGCTCTGCAGGCGTGGAAACTATGGAGAGAAGGAGGAGCCTCAGAACTACTCGATCCATCAGTTGGTGAATCATTTTCTCCGTGTGAAGTAATCAAATGCATACAAGTCGGGTTATTGTGTGTTCAGGAGCAAGCAGAAGATAGACCGAACATGGCAACCGTTGTATTGATGTTAGGAAGTGAAACCGCAACAATGCCTCAGCCTAAACACCCTGGTTTTTGCCTTGGAAGAAGACCTGTTGATGAACACTCGGAAACTATTTACGAAGAAACTTTCACTGTGAATCAAGTTACGATTACCATGCTTGACCCCCGGTAGAGTTAAACGTTGAGACAGATCATAGGCTTGCCCGCTTCTACGTGACAGAATAGAAATCAAGGCAAATTCCGCTGATGGGAGTGTGAACATAGAGATTCCACGACCAACGAATGCAATACATGGATGATGGATCCCTGCTGGCAAAAATGTGTATATATAGTACATTAGTGTTTTTTCTCCACCCGACCATATCAGGAGGATCAATAGTGTTTTAACTTGCCCTCGTATAGTACATTAGTACTACAAGTGGTTAACAATTTTCTCTTTGTACACTTACCTTGATTTTTTTTACAAAAAGAATGTTTTTTTTGGGTACTAATTATAGAAATAGTCTTCTTTCTCATTTTATGAAATTGTGAAGTTCCAATATATAAAAATCTTTTTTTTTAAAAAAAATAATGATCTTTTGCTATGTACATAATATAAACCTTGTTATATGAATAAAAAGATTGAAATGTTCCTTTAATATTTCTTGATCATAGATTTCAAAATTACATGTATATGTATTGTCAACTTTTAACTACTTTTATGATTCAAATTATTGATATTGTTGAGTACTTTTTTGTTGCATACTGAATATGTATTATAACACTAGTAATTTAATACTTGCACTTTTTTTTAAGAATCTTGGCGATTTTTAAAGTAATATATGATTGAAGAGACATTAATTCGGAAGAAGAAAAACAAGAAGTTTAAAAAAAATAGTATACTGCAAAGTGAGAGGTAAAACAAAACACAACAAATTTTAACTAAGGAAGACTCGATGAAGTCGCCCTACTCTATCTGTTATTCCGTAATTTTCTAGTGTTTACTTCTTTATATTTTGAACGCCTTTGATGAAAAAAATCCTCCCTCCGCCATGAATAAAAGTATAGTACGACAACATTTAGACTAAATTTTACATACACCATTATCAGCCACATTAATATTGATTGTGATGTACTTCAAACTTGCCTCTCCATTTGATAACACGAACATTGATTTTCATCCACATTAGTTTGCTTGGGTAAAAAATGGACAAACAAACAAGGTTGAACGTTCTACTTCGTAGAAATATGGCACCTGAATCTAACTCAACTTGAAAAATTAAACTAGCTCACGAGAGGAGGTTTGTCCAAGTCTATATGAGGAGACCAATTTCTCAACTCTCTACCGATACCGATGTGAGACTTTTTATCACTCCCCCGCACGCCCACGCTTTTACCGGAGGGGGGAACACTTATTTTTTGGTGTTAACAAGTAACTAAAAAGAAAATATTATCTATCAAATATTTATATATAACGTAAACAAACACTATATGTGTTACTACTAGAAAATCACTAATTTAGACAGCCAAATTCCATTGGATATTAACAATTCTCTAAGTATTAATTATTGTAATTGTTTTTCCAAAACATCTCAACCAACCAAACACGAAAAAAAAATTGAAAAACATTTTCCGAAATCCATAACAAACACACATTGAAAGCCTTTAGGACCCCACGAGTCTCCTACGTCAACAATTAATTACACACAGAAATCAGACAACAACAATAAATTTCTAAGAACATGAAAAACTGAAAATAAGGTACAAAAAAAACACTTAATTCACTATGTTGGGGGTAGTTGTGCTTCATTAATTATTACAACAAACTTTTTTTTACCTTTGTAGTACTACTTCAACTAGCTATCTCAAAAGGTTATAATCATGAATTTCATGTAAACTCTATTTACAAAAAAAATATATATACTAAAGCTAGTTGCTGATTCAAGATTTGAATTCTACGAGTCTGAGTACGAGATTATCCATACTTATTTAGTGGATTTTTTATGCATATATATAGTATTCAAGCTAACGGGGTTCGATCGATTGAACCATTATTTGTTTTAAACATCATGTCCAAGACAAAATTGTTCATGATAGTTTTACTAGTATTTATCTTATTTTATGTCCAATTTTGTACTTCCAATGATACAATTTCCTTTAACAAATCTCTAAAAGATGGAGACTTGTTAGTTTCTTCTGGAAAATTATTTGCTCTTGGTTTCTTCAGCCCTGGAAATTATTCCAACAATCGATACGTCGGAATTTGGTACAATAACATCCCTGAACTAACAGTCGTTTGGGTCGCTAATAGAGAGAACCCTGTAAATGGCACGTACGGGGTTCTCTCTATCGACCCAACAGGTAATCTTGTTATACTAAATCGAAATACCAAAATATTCTCCTGGAAAACCAATATTTCCTCTGCTCAGTTATTTGATTCAGGGAATTTCGTGTTTTTTCGCGACACGAAAAGGAAAGTTATTGTATGGCAAAGCTTTGATCATCCTACAAATACTATACTTCCTGATATGAAATTTGGTATTGACAAGAAAACCGGTTTAAACCGGTCTTTAACGTCGTGGAAATCGATGAATGATCCTGGTTCAGGGGAGTATGTATACAAGATTGAGATAAATGGAATAGTACCTCAAGTTTTCCTGTATAAAAATTCTAACAGGATATGGCGAACCGGACCCTGGACCGGTCTAGGTTGGAGTGGTGTACCCGGAATGAGGCCTGGATTTATATTTAACAGCAAATATGTTGACAATGAAAGTGAAGTCTCTGTGATATTCACTATGAAGGATCCTGTTATCTCGAGATTAGTACTGAACGAATCGGGGATGATGAGTATATTGAACTGGCAAGAAGGCGCGAAGAAATGGGTACAATTTTGGTCCGCCCCTGAGGACTCGTGTGATGACTATGTACATTGTGGAAAATTTAGTAATTGCAACTTGTACAACTTGGGTGAATTTGAGTGCAAGTGTCTTATTGGGTACGAGCCAAGGGAAAACCGGTCATGGTACTTGAGAGACGGTTCACAAGGGTGTTTGAGGAAGGAGGACGAGATCGTGTGCAAAAATGGCGAGGGGTTTGCTAAATTGAGTAATGTGAAGGTCCCAGACACTTACAACGCGCGATTGAATAGGAGTATCGGGTTGAAAGAATGTGAGAAATTGTGTTTGAATAATTGTTCTTGCTCTGCTTATGCAAGTGCTAATGTTAGTATTGGGGGAATTGGATGCATCACTTGGTATGGTGACTTGATAGACACAAGAGAATTTACAGATGGAGGACAAGATTTGTATATCAGAGTATCTGCATCTACTTTGGGTAAAATTTATATTGAGTTAATAGCGTGTGATCATCTTGTCTAAGAAGTACTTAAGCGGTTAGAAAGATTAATACTTTTATTTACTTAATTATGTTCTTGTATCTCCTTGAGCCGAGTGTCTATCAGAAACAATCTCTCTAGCCTCACAAGGTACATAGAGGTAAGGTCTATGTACACTCTACCCCTTAGATCCCACCTGTGGGACTATACGGGGTGTTTTGTTTTTGTTGTAGTACGTCATTTTGTGTGTGGGAATGACTATTGTCTACTCTGATACTAAGTTGAATTGTTTAAGAGTTTAAGTACATAATAGTGTAAGTTTTTTCTAACATGTTAAGTTTTTAGATCAGATGGTCACACAAGTCAACCAGTTGTTAATGTTTTACGGTATTGTGTTACAAAAAGTTTTACATTTTTGTTCTTTCAGCTCAATTCTCGAAGAACAACAATGGCTATCTCATGAAAAGAACCATAGCAATTGTGACAATCTGCATTGGTGCAATACTCATCGCGCTCTCGTTTGCTTGTTGTTTGGTAATAAGGAAAAGGAGAAGAGGTAAAGGGTACCCCTTAATTTCTTCGTGTGTTTACTTCTTTATTGAATCCCCTTAGTGAAATCTTGGCTCCGCGACTTACAATAGTACCGAGTTACTTCATGTACAGATAAGGAGGACCAATTCACCAGTTTGAACACTTTGACAAGGAATTTAGCATCCTATGAGAACTCTTCAAAAGGTAATGAAATGGATGGAAGTGAACACGTCGATGTGTTAATCTTCGATCTAAGTATTATCATTTCTTCCACTGATGATTTCTCTGATGCTAACAAACTCGGAGAAGGAGGCTTTGGTAGCGTTTACAAGGTACCTCCCGATATTTTACCAACTTCTTACTCATTTGTTGAGCCAATTTTACTTGAGAACAAGCTTACATTTTGAATTCAGGGCCAGCTAAACAACGGGCAAGAGATAGCGGTCAAAAGACTTTCGAAAAACTCAGGGCAAGGAGTGGAGGAATTCAAGAATGAAGTAACGTTAATCGTGAGAGTACAACACAGGAATCTTGTGAGGCTTTTAGGATGTTGCATACAAAGAGGAGAGAAAATGTTGATCTATGAATACTTGCCAAACAGAGGCTTAGACAGTTTTATCTTTGGTACATACATACATTTCCAGATTGTGTAAAAAATATAAATAGGCATGTTACTGATGGATTGCTAAATTATGCATTTCGAATCGTGTATTGCAGATAAAACTAAAGGGTCGCAGTTAGATTGGAGAAAACGATTTGAAATCATCGTTGGAATAGCACGAGGATTGTCATACCTTCACCACGACTCACGAGTAAGAATCATACACAGGGATCTAAAAGCCAGCAATGTTTTACTAGATGCCTCAATGCACCCGAAAATATCAGATTTCGGAACTGCTAGGATATTTGGTGGTGACCAAATTGAAGCTAACACGAATCGAGTCGTTGGAACATAGTAAGCATCACTTTTATGTATGAACATATGTGTATTTTTCTCAAAGGCACTTAAACTTGTATAAAGTTGAACAAGTAGACACACTCGTCCTACGTGATGATTCGCATAAGATACACTCGAACTGATTTGTATTATGCCATGTAAGACACATATTATGTCATGTAGAATGTGTGTGTCTACTTGTTCAACTTTACATAAGTTTAAGTGTCTACTTGTGCACACCTCATAGATGTCAGTTGAGACTAAGTTAAATGACACGTTTATTTATTATGCCATATTAAAATTGTGGATCTTGACATAGCTATTGGTTCATTTCAGTGGTTATATGTCACCAGAATATGCAATGGAAGGGCATTTTTCAGTGAAATCTGATGTTTTCAGTTTTGGTGTTCTGTTGTTGGAGATCATTACTGGCAGGAAGAACACTACACATTATCAGGATCATTCATTAAATTTAGTTGGAAATGTAAGACATCTCTTCATCAAGAACTCACCTTTAGTTAAAGATGTATCTTGTTTTGCTCTAGCCCTTATACCATTGCTCTAGAGAAGGATATATGGAAATGTTCATCTCTTCTTTTTTTTCTTATACGGTGGAGTCAGGGCTAGCTTGTGCATACTTTGACTATTACACTATGCCTGCTACCCTCCACCAGCATAGGGATGGAAACAATGGCGGAGCTACATGCATTGGAAGGGTATTCAAATTGAATCCCCTTCTTTAGGAAGCTATGATAGAAACTATTGGGTGTGTCTGAACAAAGTCCCACATGAAAAGTAAAAAAAAAAAATACTCCTTTAAGATGTCGGATAATCTTAATGTTATGAAGTCTTCTGAAAAAACTATGCGGGTTTGGTCCAAGGGGACAATATCATGCTATGTTCGGAGTATCTCTGGATTATTTTAGCTAACAACTGATATCAGAGCCAATGATTTGGTGGGACAATTATAGAGATGGTAGAGTGATGGAGTGGGGTCCGACTTGGTGCCTTTTACCACCTATGGACCGGTTTACTATCTTTACCTGTAGCCTTAGAGATGCTTACACAAAAAGAAGCTAGTGGCCGTTCGTGACCATAAATACTCTATTGATATGGTGGCACATAGTGAAATCTCCAGATAAGCCTATAAAGTGGTAGGTCATGTGAAACTTAGTTTAAGGAGAAAACTGTTGAGTGTACGTAAACAAAGTTTCACATGAAAAAATAGAAAAAAGATAACTTATAAGGTATTGGATACTCTTAATATTGTGAGGCCTTTTGAGAAAACCGTTGGGGTTTTGTCCGCAAACTGACAATGTCACATCATGTTAAAAGTATCTTTGAGTTATTTTAGCTCAATAGAAACACATTCTTTCGTCAAAACATATATGAAATTTTGGACCCCCTTAACCCCAGACACAACATTTTTGTATTTTCTTTGAATCCCCTAATCGAAAATCCTGATTCCGCCACTGACCAGAAATGTTAACTTTGCTCTCCCTTTTTTCAGGTATGGGATTCATGGAATGATGACAAAGCTATAGATGTTGTTGATCCCTTATTGGGGGATTGGTATGAAAGTAGTGAAGTTTTGAGATGCATCCAAATTGGACTATTATGTGTACAATCATATGCAAATGAAAGACCAATGATGTCTCAAGTTGTCTTCATGCTTTGCAATGAAACAAAATTGTCTAATCCTGAACAACCTGGTTTTGTATTCAGATCAAGAAATTCTTCTTCACTTCCTTATTCATCATCAGCTAGTATTGGAAATTCTGTATATGACATTTCTATTACTGCACAACATGCTCGCTAAGTGTATGTATCGGATCCTTCAAAAAGTAGTACGATACATTTTTTGTGGATCTGACATGGGTGCATCAACGTTTTTGAAGAGCACTGAGCCATATGCATATGGTCATTAGGTAATTTATACTTGATCTATTTATTGATTTAGTTTAAGAATTTTTACATTATCCGTGTATTTTAATATGTTATAACAGGTAGCGTATCTTTTCTTAGTCCTACTTTTTTTATGAATAATTACTTATAATTAATGACTTAATAATGTAAATATTCTTTTATATTGTAAGTATATATTAATTATTACTTAAAACTCTTTGTAGAGTTTTTGGCTATCTAACATATTTCCTATGAATAAAAAGGTATACTATGACACCTATCAACCAATCAAATTCAAATGTCACATAAAGATCATAAAAAAGTGATAGCAAGAGATGCTAATAATCAACAAAAGTTTTCAACTGTTTTTGTTTTCTTCCATACCTAGTGACTTGTTTGGTATGTACATTTTTTGGTTCACTTCAATTGATCAATAGCCACTTGTTTTCCTTTCCCTTGACTTGCTTTTCCCACTTGCTAGTTTGTTCGATATTCACGAATTTAATTAAATTTGAAATTTATGTTGGGATTTAACTAAATTCATATTCGAGCATTGTAGGGCCCAATTCTGAAGATGGTGCTTTCAATAAGATTTTTTAAATTTTCATAGGCTCAAAACTTAGACCTCTAATTAAGAGTGGAGGAATCGTAATCATTCAACCACAATCCATATCGAGAATAATGCGATGTTTATTCCTTATTCTTCTCCACAAGATCATTTAATTAGTTAAAATAACTTTCTTTGATCAATTAATTATACATAATTTCTTAAGCTTCTCCTCGTTTTGGTCAGTGTTTATATGATCAAGATGGAGGTAGGGTACGTATACGGTACATGTTCAGCTGAATCCAATAATAACGCCGGTCTAAACTTTGTACTATTTAACTTAATTAAGATATTCATTTAATATGTACACAGATCGAAACTCATTGATTTCAAATTCTAAATCTGCCTCGAAGTCTATCTGAATGTTCTTCCCAATGTTGGTGTCCAAAATTCCATTGTAGTCTCAGCTGCTAATGGGAAAGTACTTGATATTGGTACTAAACATAGCCCTTTGCTCCTTAATCCTTGTTTTAATCCTTCTTTTAATTCCTTAACCTATCATAGTTAATAAAAAAAAATGAGAGTTCAACAATCTATATTCTCAAATAATACAAAAAATATTTATATAATCACGTCATTTAAAAAGTAATTTCATTTGTAATAAATATATTATAATATGGTGATATAAAAATAACAGGTACTTACTTAATTGTATAAAAATGAATTATATTGATCCCCTACCTGTTGATGTTGAGTGGGTGGTCCATTTTTCATATATCGATTGCTAAATACCTGAAAAAATCAAGTACTAATTCATCATATTTAATTTTTATAGGTTAAGTTTTATATTAATTTTGTGGAGTTATATTTAAAAAAAGCATACATTGACTTGATCATGGAGAAAATTGATGTATTCGATTGCTTCTTGGAGAACTGAAGCTGTATCAGTCTGAGACAACAAAATGTGAATTCAATTAATAAAACTATATATATATATCAAAAACTTGAAGAATTAGTAAATTAGATATCGTGAAAGAAAGTGACGTTCTAAAATAATAACTAATTCCATCGTTTCTATTTACATATTATCTTTACTAAAAAATGATGTTTCATAAAGTATCTGACATTTCACAAATCAATGCATAAATGTCATTAGTTTTCCTATTTTATCATTAAGAAAGTATGTATTTGACCAACATGGGAAAAATAAGTAACGAATTCATGTTCACTGGTTAAATTAATTAATCAAAATAAATTCATTCATGTTCATTTATTAAAAAATTGACTTCAAAAGAACACTAAATAATGAAACAATAGTAAACTTATCTAGTTTTTTAAAGGGCAAACCTAAAATGATGACAACTAATAACTAAATAGAAACGGAGGGGTATTAATTTAGTAACTACCTAAAAAATTAAGTTTTTTTATACACTATAAATAGCATGATATTTTAATATGATTTAACCAACTGACTTACATATAAAAATAATATAAATCAAAGTACAAAAACTATCGAGAAACAAATCTTTCCCTAATCAAAACTCTCTAAAATAATTTTAAAAATAAAGTATTTACCTTTCCAAAAGGTGAAACCAATTGCTGGAGGGCAGTTATCCGGTCACCCAGTTTCTCTTTTCTCACCTAATAATAATAATAAAAAAAATAATTAATAAACAAAGCTCAAAATTCATTTTATTTGACATTATTTTCTTAGTTCATTCAGAAAAGAATACCCCTTAATATAATTCTTTTATAGACATATAAATATTATGACATATTTAAAATCAAAAATCATCTTTTTATGTTGGAATCAATAGTGGAGCTATGTTTTTTCATCAAAGGGATTTAGAATATAAAAAGGTATAAACACGAAGAAATCAAGAGAATTCAACATTTTGTATATATATATATATATATATAGATAAAAAATAATTTTAATTTTGTATATATGTATATATAATTTTGAATAAAAGTGTAATTAATTTAATTCGCAGTGAAGAGGGTTTAGATTAACCCTTAATGCTCCTCTAGCTCCGCGCTTGTTTAAGATCATAAATTTCATGATTTTATAGCCACACATAACTAAGTTATGACATATTTAAAATCACAAATTTTTAAGTTTTTTTAAAACATCGTACCGAGTCAGTTAAACTATATCGTATAAAACTATAAATTAAAACGAATAGATGATATTTACATATATACCTTAAAAGTTGGCAATGGTGATGGTGTCTCAATTCTCTGTCGTTTGTATGTTTGTTCATTTGTGTTATTCTTGGTAATTGAGCTTAATTTGGACTCTCCAATTTCTTCAATATCAGACTAAAAAAAATTGTACCAATAGATTAAAATAAAATAAAAGGAAAAAGCTTAAATATGTTATCAAATTTTGAAAAAGGGCTTATTTATGTCCGCGTTTAAAGTTTGACTCATCTATGTCATTTTTCGTTTGAAAAAAGGCTCATCCAATATGCATTATGAGTTAACTGAAAACTAAGTTATCCATGTGGCAAACGATGATTTGATCACATCATCAAAGTTTGATGACATATTTAAATCTGTCAAAAGTATATATATGTGATGTACTTACCTTAGGCAAACAAGGTACAAAATCATTCAATTTTTGTCTATCATTTATGGATGATGATGGATAATTGAATGGTTGTTCTTCATGAAGATCAGTACTAGCAAACAATGTTTGAAGCAAATCTGAATAGTAATTAGTGAAATCTTGATTCATAATTGGTTTAATTAAGGAATTATCTTCACTAATTATGCTGGAAATGTTCCTCCTCAATTCATTATGATGAGGACAATTCTGTCTTGAATTGAGATTTTCTTGTAGCATGGAATCATTGCTGCAAAATTCCAAGGAAAAAAAAAACGATGGAATATATAAGAAAACTTTACCAATAATATACTCACTACTATACGTTGTTACCGTATTAAAAATAGACGTACATTTTTAGTTGTTCAAATTGGAAAATTAAGAAATACGCAATGAAAAAGGAAACTATTCTCTCTCGTTTCATTTTAAGTGGTCTTGTTTGACTAGGTACAAGTTTAAAGAAAGAACCAAAGACTTTTGAAATAAGTAATTAAAAATAAGTCATAAATGTTTGTGGAACTGTATATAAATGATCTCATTAATGATAAAATGAGAATTTCAAAGTCAAATTATATTTAAATATAGAAAAGTTATTCTTTTTGAAAAAGTCAAAATGAAAAATGTGTCAGGTAAATTAGAACAGGTTAGTGATAACTTCTAAACTACCATTAATCCACCCCCAATTTAATTTTAAATTTTCATTTTTTTACCCTTAATAATAAGATGATTTAGACTAATACAACTATCTATTGGTTAATTTTATAGACCACAAGCTTCAAAACTCGTTCGGTCTTTCTTAAATCTCGAACTCAATCAAACACTGACACGTAAATTGAGACGAAGAGAATAACCCAAAAATGATGAAAAACAGGATTTACTTACAGTGAGTGATTCCAATCTGGTGAAGAAGAATTTCCATTAATACCCAAGTTATGATTTTTGGGTAATTCTTGAAAAACCATAGAGTCATCAGAACTAGAATAATAATCATCATTATTGGACCTATTTTTCATGTCCAAAAATTGATCATCATTTGGCCATGCAAAATTATATTGTCCAATAATTGGATCAAGAATTGAAGATCCACAATTAGTTGATGATGATAAACTAAAAACACTTTTTGTTGAATTAATCCACAAGCTTTCTCCATAGACTCCATCTTGAAAAAATTCATCAGCCATAATTAATCAACTTTATAATTGCTATTAATACCTTCTCTATTCTTCTTGATAATTTCTAAGATTCTTTTTGGTTTGATTTGGTTTTACATGAAATTCTCAAGTCATAGTTGTATTTATACACACATATAGATATATGTTTGGGGTGAGGTGGTGGATGGGTGATTGATGGGAGGGCGTGGGGGAAAGTATTGGAATTTGGTTGACATTATTCAAAGAAAGATGATTAGACAAAGCAATTAAAGGAGTTAGGAGATAAGCATATTTAATTATGCTAAATAAAAATTAAAAGGTATTTTGGATTGAATTCTCTTACTATTATTTTATATTATTATTGTTTGACCTGTTATTTTAGATATGTATGTACCCTTTCTTCTTCCTTTTTCTAGTTAAGTGTTATTGTAACAGCCCAGTCTGCTAGTGCTATTGTCATATTTAGTTCTAGGTTTGTACCGATTTAAAATGTGTTACTAATGTGTAAGACTTCTTATTTATATATCCGATCTCTCTCTTGTATTTTATCGATATGAGACTTGTTATTTTAAGCTGGAGCATCACGGTTATCACTCTATCTAATTTGATTTGATATGATATAATAGTTTCTTTTTAAATTTGTTTTAAAGATAATACTAGTAATATATATTTTTTAGATTTGTGTATGATTTAACTTTTGACTTCTGATTTATTTTTGATAACACGATTGTTAATTATATGTTTATCGTCCGTTTTGAAATTAACAATTTTAAAATTCATTTTTTTTTTCTTTTGAATTTTGTATGTGATTATAAGTTTATGTGACAAAGGGCGAATTGTGTACTTACTATTTTCATACCTTAATTACACGGCTCGAAATGTCATTATTTATAATTGAGTTGCGAAAATTTCTGTATAGGTGAAATTATGAATTTTATTTGTTGATATCGCACATAAGAAAATTAAAGTCAAAATTTTGAGGAGTTGTAAACTGATAATTAAAGTATTTTTTCCTTTTTTTATTAATTAATCTATTTGATTTGATGGAGTAGTAAAGGATTTGAATGAAGCAGTTGACCAACTAATACATGCAAACAATAGTCAACACAGCTGAAGTTTTAGTTGAGTCACCACAATTTTTTGGAACTAGTATGATCAGGTTAGATTTAAAATTTAATTTTTATGAGTTCAATATTTAAGATTTTAAGCATTGAATTCGTTATATTTTAAAAGTTAGAGATATATATTTACTATTTATTGTAAAAAAATTATGAATTGTACTTCATATCGAAAGTACTGAGTTCAGATGAACCTGATACTATCACTCTGCATCTGCCTCTAGTGACTAGTACTTTAGTCAATTCGTTGAGTTCAGCAATTTATCTCTTACTAATATTGGCTGTAGGGTGTGATATTTGAGACGCCTTCCTTCTTAATCAGACGTCTCTCCTTTGAGTTTCTTAGAATGAAAAGAATTATGTCGAGAGTATCATCCCTAGAAAATTCGAGCCTTTGAAAATGGTAAAAATCATGTTGAGCGCGCCATCACCAAAAGTAAGCTCTACAATGTGTCGAATTCAAATATAATAATTGAATGATTTAATACTTAATAATTTAATAAATTTGAAAAAATTCACATTCAAAGAAATTAAAAAGTGTAAATTCAAGTTGATTGGAATGTTTAAATATGTACAATGACCTAAATTAATTTAATAATTTCCCTAAGTTCTTTCTTTCTTGCCGCCTATTAATAAGTTATTAATTCTAATAGGATTAAGTCCAAGTTGTGTCAACCATAAATTAGATTAAATATTTCAGTGTCCTCTATGATTTAATTAATTAATAATTACTACTAATACCTTTGTAGGTTAGGTCAGTTCCATGGATTACATTGTTTTCTACTAAAATGGAAGGACATTGACCACTAAGTAATACTCATCCGTTCCATATTAGTTGTTCACGTTAAATAATTATTCTTTTAAAATTTGTTTTGAAGATAATGCCAAAGAAGAAAGTGGACATTCAATATGAAACAGAGAGAGTAATCAAGAGCCACCCCACCAATCGACCACGAATCATAACGCACTCTACACACCACACCGATGAAGGCAACACAATAAGTTAAAGTTCATCCAAAAAGTATGATGAAATGAATAAGATTACGATACTATCAAAAACTTTCAAATTTAAACTCTTAAAATGGATAAATTCTTAAAAAGGAAACACTTCCTCTTTAAATGAGTATTCATATATCAATAAATTTAAATTAATCAGATCAATAAATTTTAAATATCAGATAATTATACTCCCTTCGTCCCATTTTATATGTCATCCCTTTCTATAAATAGCTGGACCACAATACTTGTCATTTTATAAAATTTATGCATAAATTACCATACTTTGCCTATTATACCCTTGATAGAATAGTTAATTAATCTTGTCATTTATTAATAAAGTTGACTTAAGAAAATATTAAATAAGGGGAGAAGGGTAAAGTTACATCATTTCTTAATGCAAGTACAAAGTAAAATGGTGACATATAAAATAAGACGGAGGGAGTATTATTTTTATAAAAATATATCAAAGTTAGGGAGAAAGTCAAAAGAGTTGGTCGTGTTGACTTGATGACGATATTCAATTTCAACTCCACTTTGCCATTCGTCAATGAACCTTATTTTCATGTTTCAAATTTCTTAATTTTCTTTCTCTGTCTTAATTTATTTGTATAATTTCCCGATATAATCTTTTATTTTTTTTACTTTCTTAAAAAAAAAACTTTTAGATTTTTAGAGTCTTAAATAAAAAAAAATATGCATAATATATTAAAATATTTTTTGAATATTTTTTAATCTTAAATATATCACGTAGTATATTATGTATTAAAATGTTTTTAAAAAATAAAACAAATAAATTAAAATAATAATCTCTCTGTCTCTATATTATATGGTGATTTTAACTTGACCATTATCTTTAAAAAATTCACTCACCCTCAGAAAGTAAGAAGTGTTTCATTTAATTAATTTTAATTAAATATTACCTCTTAAATATGACTTATCAATTATGTGAAAACTCACTAATCTGAATTATATATAGCTTAAAAAATTATTTATGTTTAAATATTTCTATTAAAGGGAATTAGTTGACTCCTGTCCATTACTCTTTGGATTTTCTTATTGTCATCCTTATTGCCATTTTGTGCATTGTGAATTATTCTACCCAAATAAGACTTTGAAATAAGTCCAATTAAAAAAATTAAAATAAGAAATATTGGGAAAAAATAGGAATTTGTTATTATCTTAATAATAAATTTTAAGTCAAATGTTGGACAAACTATTTCAGACAAAATGACTTTTTCTTCCAATTATGAAACAGAATCGGCACTCTAAAAATATAATATAAAATAAATTACGATTTCAATATATCAAAGATAAATCTAAAAGAATATATGAAAAGAAAAAAAAGAGTATCAATAGTGCATTCTAGCCACTCTTTGGATATGTAATTAAAAAATAATCAACTTCACAATCATAACTATTTTTTAATTATCGAAATTGATGATTTTTTTTTTTAGGGGATAGGACATAAAAACACACCTAAACTATGATAAGATTGTTAATTTCATAATTAAATTAGGCAAGGATTGTATTATTCCAAAACTTTTTTTATAATATATATTATTTATCGCCCTGTATTATACGAAAATCTTATCACCCCACGGAAAGTAAAAAAAGTCCAACTTTAAGGTCAACTTAAAATCATGATAGTGTTTATGTCATGATTTAAGACTTCCTTTATTTCAACACACCTAATTTGTTTGTATAAAGAATGTCATTAAATATTAATGGCCCCCAAAGCCCTATAATTAAATTTTAAAATATTAGAAAAGCACAATTGTACGTAGACCAGACATTTACCAAAAACATCAACTTATGATAAAACCCTATTCTTGTCTCAACTCTCTTATACTTTAAAATTATTGGATAATGTTTATCCTTAATTAAAAAAATCAATAAGCAATTTGATTAATCCCATAATCAATTTTTAAATGAATTCTTCTCATATTAGAAATATATTATTATTGTACTGTTTTTCAGTTGTGACAAATAAGATAAGAGCATGGTGTTTTCCAATGTACAATACATTAATTGGTTTATTGCATATGATAATAATGCTCCATCTATTTTTGTATTTAGGTATGCTATAAAAAATATATATTTGCAGTTTAAAATTTTATTCCTTTAATTTGTTTATGTTGGAATACTAGTGATGTATAGTCCAAAAAAAAAGGGGAATACGATCTAGCACAATTAAAAAGTTATTATTTTTTAATTAAATTTTTTCAAGAAAAAATATATTCAGTGGCTATTTCTACATATATTTTAATTGAACCAGTGAGAAAAGAAATACTAATAATAATATTTTCACATGTAAAAATTAGGAAGCTTTCTGGTATTTCAGTAAAAATATGTTTCTCACCATGTGTTTTCCTATTGAGTTGGTGACTTGGTTCTATGAAAAATGGGCGGAAATTATATTTTATAACACAATTTTTCATTGATTCCTGGTGGAAAAAAATCTTTATTTAAATTTATTTACTTTAAATATTATTTTTTTAAAATATATATTTTATGTCCAAACGGCTACCTAGTTTCTTACAATACTTTTGGTGGTTAAAGATTTTTGTTTTGAGCATAGTCCTAAAATTAATATATTTGGATGCTACTTATTTGGATTATTGCTTTAGTCAAACAATAAGATGATTTTTTTCTTGGTGAAAAGATATATATATATATATATATATTTTGGATTAATGCACTAATTAGTCAAATAATAAGGTGATCAAATCCCTTAATAAGAAAAAGGTCAACGTTATTACTTCCAAGAAGTACATGCCAAATAATTAACTTCCAAAATGGAAGTTAGAACTGCTCTTTCTAATAGTTTTTTATTCAATATTTCTAGATGACCACAAAAGAAAATAAAAATAAAATTAACAAAGAATATGGGATAATTAGTAAGGGAAAAAAAAAATCCTACAATACCATGTCATATTTTTGTAACCAAGGCCTGCCCATAAAGACTTTATATTAAGGCCTAATTTTTTATTCGATGTCTGATATTTATATTAAGAGTTGAATAAATTTAAATTCGCATATTGAATTTGGAGACGTTTGATTAATGGTTAACGGTGCATGAATAGATATGACAATTAAGTGGAACTTTTGCAGTTATGTTTCCCCTTCCTGGACAAATTTTTTCATGCGTTTCGATATGATTTGGTTGAATTTTTTTTTAAAAAATATTTGAAGTTGAAGTTACAAAAGTATATTTGAAAGTTGAGCAATTATGTTTGAACATAAATTTGAGTTACTTTCTTTGTCTCAATTTGGATGACACAATTCAAAGTATGAAAATCAAATTATTTAATTTTTCACATAAATTAAAATATGAAATCTTTAAATTTGTTAAAATAAAATTTGTGCTAGTATGAGAAAATTCATTGTCAATGCATGACGTTATTGAGTTCTTAAGTGAACCAACTTCTTTTTTATTTTTGGGCCAAAATTTCAACTCTTAATTTATTCAGTACTACTCACATATAATAAGTGGAATAGATATGGAAATTAAGTTGACTTGTTGCAGTTATGTTCCCTTCTTTAACAAACTTTTCAGTTGTAGTTTTTTTTTTTAGTTTTCCGTTCCATCTTTCAGGTTAGATATTTATATTGAAGTTTGATTATTTTAAATTTGTGCCACATATAAGGATGTCAATGGAACGGGACGGATACGGTGTGGGGCGGGTTTAGGGCTATGCGGGGCGAGGCGAGGCGAATTGAAGTGGGTTTTCTCAAACTAATGCACGGGATGGGTTGCGGTATATGTGATTTTAATTGAGTTCAAACTTAATTTTAATGTTTTACATGTTATAAGAGTGATAGGACATTATTTATTAAGATAATTTCTTTAAAGCTACTAAAATATTCAACATAGTAAATAAAAATAGTCCAATAAAAATAATACAATTTCTTATATGTTTCCCAATTCACCTCTAAAAAATAAAATTTTAAGTCACTTTCTTATTAAATTAATACAACTTAATGAAAAATTAAATTTATTTTTATGAATTTTATTTTTAGTATCAAAATTAACTAGAAAAATAAATATTAAAAAAATTATGCAGGGCGATTTCATGCGAGCGGGTCTATGCGGAGCGGGTTGAAAATGAAAAAAATATTATGCGGGACAAGGCGGATTAAAAATTTTACGGGTTAAGCTCAATCTGCCCCACCCCATCGCCATCCCTAGCCACATAGGGTTATGTTCAAGGAAAGCGCGCTCCCTACCAAAAAGTTATCTTATACCATGTAAAAGAATTATGTTAAAGAATGTCTAGTTACTAGTATCGTTACTCGGGGGTCTTTATAAAATTATATGTTTTTAAAGTTTGTAATCACAAAGATTTACTTATAAAATGAACATGGAGATATGCGATTTATCAATGCAGCGCCTTAATATATATCGATATGTTATTATGAACTATGATTTGTGATCTTTTGGTAAAACTCTACAAGAATTGGAGAAATTTTGATAGTTTGTGGGGTTTTCACTCATGTTAATGAGAAAAAAACCGCTTAAAAAATTCAAATTGCATGTCCAAATAATATTTTCAATTTGCTATTACATTTTATTTACACACTTGAACTATCATTTGTCCCAATTGAAAATATAAAGCACTTCACCTCGCTTTTATAGTATAGCATTCTTCTTATAGTCAGATATAGTGAAACCTGAAAGAAGCGTTAAAAATTGAAGGGAAAAAAAGAACAAGAAGTGCAATTCTCTTCTCCTCACAACATCAATTCACCGCAAAATATCATTGACTTCGTCAAACTCTCAACTACTTGAACACTAATATTCATATTAGATAGTTTCAATTTAAAGTTTGAAATTTTTTAATAAGCATTTACTAGGTAGTTAGGTTAAACACACAAAATATATATCTCCTTTAATTATACATACTTATCTATTTCAATTGGAGCATGAGCCAACCCCACTTATGAGCAATATACTAGGTATGTTGTATTTAAATTGGAATGATGCTAATGTGAATGAGTTAAACAAGTGACATATTTTAAGTGATTAACTTATATATACGACACATTTGAAAATATCCTCAAATTAACAACAACAACAACATACAAGTGTAATCCTACCAATGGGGTTTGGAGAGAGAGCATAGTGTACATAGTCTTACCTTTATCGCGTAAAGATAGGGGACTCTTAGCTTAGAAAAACTTGTCAAACAATTTGCAAAAAGGAATACAAATATAAGGGCAATCACAACAAGAGTCTGACCCCAAAACAAATACCTTTTTGAACGTCACATATCAAAAGACACACTCCCTAAAATTACATATCAAAAAGTGGGTCCTTTTTTGTTTGTATTTTTTTAGAGCGACTCCCTTTTGGTCTATAGCGTCCAAAAAGTATTCATTTTGAGGCCGGATTCATCACAACAACACATTAACGTGAAATGGAAAGTTACACAACAAATCGGGAAAGGAATAGTCACAAAAATGAAATAATACAATGATCGACACACAAAAACACCAATTAAAGCCGAAATTGAAGACCAAGTGAAAGTAAAAAAAATGTATTTCAGATTTACCAACACGGCCATACAAGACTCATGAAGTGTTTCACTTAACCAATGGCCTCGCTCGACGCAGGTATGGACACCAGGTGGGAAACCACAAAAAAAAAAGTATTTTAGATCACAAGTTTTAAGTATTTCATTTGTCTTTTTTTCTTTTTTTAATTCATCATTTTACACTTTAAACATCTATTTGTATTAAAACCCTCCATAAACCCTACTCACTACACTCTTACTCTTTTCTCACTAAATGGCCTCTTTTAGCAGAGTGATCCGCCGGACTTTCTCGACGGCTGAAGCCTCAGTATCTCCGATCAGATCAATCTCCGACGACTTATACCAAGAGAGGAACCTCAAAAGACTCGTTGAGAAATTCAAACAGTATTCAGATGTCACAAGATTTCGTACAAAAACCGGCATTTACGAATCTACAGTTCATCGATTAGCCTCTGCAAAACGGTACAAATGGATCGAAGAAATCCTCGAACACCAAAAACAATACCGACCCGACATCTCCAAAGAGAGTTTCGCGGCAAGGCTGGTGAATTTGTATGGAAAATCTGGGTTATTTGAGAATGCCCAGAAAGTGTTTGATGAAATGCCTGAGAGAAATTGTAAGCAGAGTGTGAAATCTGTTAATGCCCTTTTAGGGGCTTGTGTTAATTCGCAGAAATATGATAAACTTGAAGGTTTGTTTGAGGAATTGCTGGTGAAGTTGAAGGTGAAGCCGGATGTGGTCACGTATAATATAATGATTAAGGGGTTGTGTGACAAAGGGGAATTGGATAAAGCAGCTGCCTTTGTTGATGAGATTGAGAAGAATGGGTTAAAGCCTGATTTGGTTACGTTTAATACGATTCTTGGGGTGTTTTACTCGAATGGTAAGTTTGATGATGGCGAAAAGATGTGGAAGCTAATGGTTAGCAAGAATGTTGTTCCAGATATTAGAAGCTACAATGCTAAGCTGGTAGGACTGATGAATGAGAACAAAGTTTCAGAAGCTGTCAAGCTTGTTGGCGAATTGGGAAGTTTTGAGTTAAAGCCTGATGTGTTTACTTATGGTGCGTTGATTAGAGGATTTTGTAAAATGAGTAATTTGGAGGTTGCTAAAAAGTGGTACGAAGAACTTGTGAAGAGCGGTTCTGCTCCAAACAAGGTGATTTTTGCTAGTGTCATTTCATCTGCGTGCGAAAAGGGTGATTTTGATTGGGCTCTGGAGTTGTGCAAAGAGGTTTTTAAAAGGAAGTGTAATGTTGATGCGAAGTTGTTGCAAAGAGTGGTCGATGGGTTGGTGAACTCATCTAGGACTCGAGAAGCTAAGGAGGTTGTGCATTTGGGCAAGTCAAATGACTACCATCTTTATAAGCTCAATCTACCTTCAGATGATTAAAGAGGACCAGCCGATTTGCTTAGCATTTTAGATGCTGATTTTGGTACGTTAACCTTGTGTACGGACTTAATTTGATGGTAGTTTCAACTTTCATGACTGTTAGCAATAAGCTGTATTCTTGTTTTGGATGTTAAATGAATTTATACTTTGCTCAGCTTTTTGTGCGTGAAATTCCGGTCGACTTAATGGCCTCACTTGATGTTGGTTTAATGGTCTTGTGGTATAAGGTTGCCAACTAAAAAATACCCTCTCTAGTACTTTTTAGGCTTTTGTATAGAAATCTTAGTTCTATTTCATAAAGCAAAACAGAATTCAGTTCTAAGCAAGAGTATGCATATATGTGTTCGAGTACAAAGTCGACAATAAAGTTATTTCTTGATGATAGAACACCAAACTAGTGTTATTTATTAAATGTTGCTTCTTCTGTATTACATTAAATCTTGTTTATTCAAAACAAATATTGACAGAAAAGTGCTGCTCTTTGCCACAAAGATTCATCAGTAAACTGTTTCGATCTTCAATAACCCCTTATCTTTAAAACAAGCAACACACTGATCATAAATCTCTTCAATCCCATACTTAAAACTGAATCCCTCTTTGATGAGTTTTTCTGACGTGATGATCAACTTGGCTTTAGATGGGAATTCTCCGAAACTGCAATACATCAATCAGATACAAAGATATATATATATATGTCAGTAGCCAAAGGGAACAGTTGGATAGTTGAGGTGTTTATTCAATATTTCTAGTTTCACACCCCAACTATCAGCTGTTTAGGTAGGAAAAGGGTGTTGTTGGATAGTTGAAGTGTGTTTTAATACATAGATGGTGATAGTTCAGGTAGGAAAAGGGAACAACTGGAGTGTGAAAATCGAGAAAAGATGATAGTTCAGGTCTATTTGATATTTGTGACATTACTTACTCAGTAGGAACATATAAAGTTGGATATCTTTTCTTCAAGAATCGTGCAAGCTCTGGTACACTGGTGTTGACTGCAGAGCAAATGTATCGTCCAGAAGCTGATTCTTTTTCAGCAACAAAAATATGAGCACGACAAACATCCTCTACATGTGTAATAGAAATTGAACCTGATAACATCTGCATCCCCTTCAAGTTACTTATAAGATATTCATCCCCTGTCAACATATTTGGAGGGATAAGATTAAATTCTTCCAATTACTCCTTCCCTACCAATTTATGTGACCTTGTTTGATCAGATACAATCTTTAAGAAAGAACTGAAGTCTTTAAAAACTTATGATAAAACACAAGTCTTAGGTTGTGGCCTAGCAGCTAATGGTTTGAGAACCATAAAGTTTTAGTTCATTCAGCCTTGACAAAACATTAGAGGATTTCTTTTTCCATATGTCAACCATAGGACAAAGTCACTCGATACTGTTGCTAGTGGGAGTTAGCACTAAGCATGTATCGTGTGGAATTAGTTGAGGTCTGCATAAGCTGATTTGAACACTATAATTATAACAAAAAACAAGTCTTTAGCATTTGCCTGACTATAAATCATAACATTAAAGGTAAAATGAGAATTTTAAAGTTGAATCGTTTCTAAATATAAAAGGTAATATTCTTTTTTTACACATACAGGAAAAAAGAGCGTGTCACATAAATTGGGGCAGAAGGAATACGATATTCATGTGCAAGTTTTTAATGATGTTTTTAGTCAAACCTGTGATTAAGGACATGGCTAGATCAACACTGCTTGGAGTTTCTGGAGCAAAGTAAGGACCAGCCATGAGAGATGGAATTATAGTGATAAGTTTAATATTGTTTTCCTCAGCAAATTTCCAAGCTTCTTTTTCAGCTAATGTTTTTGAGACAGGGTACCCCTGCATAGTATTAAAAACTTTTTTTTTAGAATTGTAAACCATATTCTTAAAACATATGAATAAATATAATGAGAAATTACCCAAGTAGGTGGTTTTGTTGAAGTCAATAACTCAACATCTGTCCAATTAGACTCATCCATGACTAGGCCTGTTCCACTAAGTTGGTTGATTGTCACAGCTGCAGCTGATGAGGTCAATACAACACTTTTAACTGTTTTTGATTTGACACATGCTTTTAGGACATTCACAACTCCTTGTATTGCTGGATTAATCATATCATTCTGCAAATAAAGAGAATATAATCGAGGCGGATTAAAGATTTAAAATTAATGAATTCAAAAATGAGAACTATGATTTCATTGTGTACATTTTAATCTTATGTAATTTATGTGGCATGGTTTGAATTAAGACGATTGAGGTTGATGTAGAAATCCAAATACGGTTTGCCGAACTCAACAACTTATGTTTAAACAATATGTTTGTGTTAAAGAAAGTCTCTGAATTTGTAACATATTATTAAATTTAGAACTCAATTATTAGCGATTGAAATTCTGACTCTGCCTCTGTTTGATGGATTTTATGAAAGAAATGGAGAATTTTGAAATTTGAAGTCGTAAACATGCAATATCGATAGCATTTATGTGGTTATAAAATTGTGGTCTTACATATGCCATAATATCTGTATAATTATAAAGGTTTATTATTAAATGTAAAATGAAAAGTGTACCGTTAATTGTTTTAAAATTTAGAAGTTATGTGTCATTCTTCTTACAACAAACTAGAAAGAAACATGTCACATAAAATGAAATGAAGAAATAACACATTTTGAATGGGGTTTTTGCGTATGTATACATATTTTGGACAAAAAGCAACATTCAGTTGAACTCACATAACCATCCCTAAATCTGCCTCTGAGGATTACATTAAATGTTATAAAAGCTCAAGAGATTTAATATAATTCTATATATTATTATATATATACCTCTGGATCTTGAGAAGCAAAATTAGTTGGTGTTGCAACATGGAAGACAATGTCACATCCATTTATAGGGATATCAAAACTTGTTTCATCTGTTAAATCAGCTTGAAATATTCTCAATTTTCCCAACTCATGTAATGCTAATAGGTGAGAAATCTTCTTATGATTCCCTAATAAAAAAAATAAGAAAGCAAAAAATAATATTAACCAAAAATAATGAGATATTGTACAAATATCGACAAAATAAAAATAAAAATAAAAATAAAGGAAACATAAGCATGGATCAATTTGCTTTTAGCCCTTGCTCTATTTATCTTTTTTCTTCCACCTAGTGTTCGATACTCATTTTATAAGAGCCTCGACTAATCTAAATTCACATTCCGTAAAGATCATTAGAAGGGAAAAACACTTCCTATCAAACTCAATAGGGTTTAACTTCCATATATACATGAAAGTGTAATTTCTTTCTATAATAATACTAGTATCAGGTCACCTAATCAATGAAATTAATAACCTTAACCTTCAACAACAGGCTAAATCATAACGATACTATATGTAAAAAAATGTTTACATACACTAAATATTAGTAGTAGATATATAAGATAAAGCGTCTCCCCTGAGTGGGGAGGGGTGAAACTATTGGGAAGTTCATGTGACACAACATCAGAAATCTCGAATTTAATAGAATCGTCCTACGAGATACCCACTACTCGGAGTACCAGGATCCCGGACAGTTGTATTAACAGTGTAGCCTTTCTCAAGCAAAAGTTTGACAAGCAAAGATGCCATAAATCCAGTGCCACCAATTACACAAGCTGATTTCAATCCAAATTTTGGAGTTCCTTCCATGAAATAATCTTTTAAAAATAAAAAAAAAAATTATAAGACTAATAAAACCTTATAGAGAAAAATAATGTGAATATTCAAAACATTAATATAGTTTAGTGTCAAATGAAAGTATGTTGTGTGTTTATATTTGGATTTATATCACTAAGACCATTAGGTTATACATGAAGTAGATAGGCACATGGAGTTACCAAATTGTCAAACTTCCAAGTTCAAAAGCAAAGTCCATAGAACCAAAAAAAGGGAAGTTATAAATTTGACCGCTCTATCTAAAATATTTATAGTTGCTACCAATATACAGTCAAATTGTTTCATTTTTCTACTTAAATGATAGTGATATTTCAAGTAGAAAAGGAAATAACCAATAGTTGAAGTATGCTGATTTACAAATATGACAAGCGTCGATTTACACTTGTTCATCCCATACACTTTATCAGTTGAGTTTGACAACTCAAATTAGTTTTCTTTTCTTAATTCTAATTTTTAATGGGTTGAATCCCACAAATAAGATTGATACCACCATCAAGTTTTAGATCCTTATGAGATGTGTGATATAAGATTTGCTATCTTCAAACTAGTAGGAGATTATATTGATGTATATATGTCATTGTTATAGTAATATGACTAACCATATACATATTAAAGAGAAAAAAGATTGAAGGATGGACAGCTTTGTTAGTTGTTAAACTTCAAAATAGTATTTGTGGAAGTAATACTAAAATCTTTCTTTCCACCTTTTAGTTTTTATATGTTCCATGTATTCAAAAGAAATAACAAGAAAAATTATTATTATTATCTGGTGTGTATAGATTTCACTGTCTGTCTTTATTATTCATCTTTTCAAAATATACTAATGGCTTAAAATTAGTAAATATGCGTATTGTTAATAAAATGATATTTATTTGATCATTTCATTTAAAGTTGACAATCGACAATCTCAAATAATGAAATCGTAAAGATTTTCTAAAGAATGAGTATTTTTTTTTAAAACAAAAAATCATAAAAAGTAAGTAACTAATATTTAAAGTGTGAAACTCATAAAAAAAAAAAAAAAGCTATATGTTTTTTACTATCATCACGATAAATAATAAATTGCATATAGAATAAATACAAACGACCAATACATATATTTATAAGTTGTAACCTATATATATTTCAATAGGTAGTTTTCCAATATATGGAAAACCTATAAGGTTACATATTTATTTTTCTTACACAAACTTGGAAACACGATAAGAATATTTCACCACTTGTATTATACACATTGAGAAAACAAATTCCCAAATGTAACACAATTTGAACAAATAAAACCTTCTTGGCATTCACTACGGGTGTTGCAACGTTTCCCGCAAGTACTAGTATCAAATAATTTCCCTTTCATCTCTGCAACATTAACGTCTCGTAATGCCATCACTTGCGGAGCCCAAGAGAGATTAACTATAAATATACCAAAGATTAGTCTAATAATATAAATATCAATGTTTAACTATTTAAAACAGATTAAAAAAAAAGTAGTAAAACACATATATCTGATAAAAGTTTAGAACCTGAAATTGCAACAAAGAGAGCAATAAAGAGAAATGCTTGCTTAAATGAGGCCATCTTAATTAATTTGTAAAATATATACAAGAAGACTCTATTTATAGGCCTAAATTAGCCAGTATTGAGACTTGTGAAAAAAATGACAAAATGGTCACGTAAATATATTTTTGAACAGATTTGTCCTTTATGTTTGCAAAAGAGAGCATATTTGGTCTATGTCAAATATTTAATAATTTTGATTATCAGATTATGTGAGAAGAGTGAATTAAAAAATTAAGGATTTAACGGGAACTACTAAAAAAAAAAAAATGAAATTAGCTACGAAGGGTGTACCAAATATGATTTTTTTTTTTAAAAAAAAATCTATTTCTAAATAGGGTTAGTGGTGAATTTTTGTTGTTTAGCTACATAATTTTTCATCGTTAATTCCTATTGTTCTTTTTAGTACTGAACTAAAATTTAGAGATGTAGGTTCTTACCGTTAATCTAAAATAACTAATAACTTTTTATATTATACAGTTAAATTAAATTGATAATACAGTAGCAATATATATATATAGTTTGAATTTTCCGTAAGAAATATTTTTAAATATTCCCCTATATATTATAGAATTGCTCACTTTAATCATCTGTTACACTTTTAATCCATCCAAACACGTGTTATATCGAACCATTTAGTATTTTTTAACTATTAATAACAGAGTTTTAACACGAAACGAATGGACTCCATGTGTCCAAAATGTTTAATCCATATTTTACCTTTTTTGTAATTGTATCACCACTAATACTCAAAGCAATGTTAGTTCTTTCTTCATAAGTCATAATTGTTAGGAGTAGTTTTCTTTGAAAAAGACATCTTTCTTGAGTCTCTTTTTGAATGTTTATGTACAAAATATGCAAAAGTATCAGAAAAGAAATTAAAATTTAACCTATTAATATGGCTAAAAAATACTTATTTTTATTTATTGACTTTAAAATATCTTTAACATATTTTTTTTTTAATTTTAAGATGTCCCTAAAATTAACCTTTCACTAGAGAGGGCTTGTGTTTAAAATGTCCCTAATGAGTCATGTCAAATAATTTTGAGTATAAATTCAGCGCAATTGTAATTATCTGTGTTGTAAACCTTCTTCGGTTCCATATTGGACATTTTATAAAACTATTTGTTTCATATTACTTGATTACTTATTAAATTAGGATAAAATTAATTATTTTTTCCATTTGCCCCCGTAATTAATATGACTTTGAAAGTTTAAATAAATTTTGAAGATCCAAAATTTCTTTTTCCAAGAGGCTAATTAATATGAACAAAGGCAAAATAAGTAAAGTTGATCAGTCGATTAATGATTTCTGTGTAAAATAGGAAGTGTATCTAATATGGAATGGAGTTATACAATAACACATATGATTTCATAATAAATCAGATCACAAAAAAATTATATATATATATATATATATATATATATATATATATATATATATATATATATATATATATATAGTCGAGTTATTGATTTTTTTTCCACTTCATTTTTTCTCTCTCTCTCATACATAAGTATTATTTTATTTTTTATCCTATTATTATTATTATTATTATTATTATTATTATTATTATTATTATTATCATCATTATTATTATTATCATTATTATTATTATTATTATTAATTTATTTTATCGGGAACCCATAAGTTTAGTATCTCGAATCCGTTTTTGGGTGGAAGTTATTTTTAAAGCCAAATGGCAATTCCCCAATCAAAAAAAAAAAAAAAAAAAAAAAATTAATTTAATAAATATTGGTCCGTCAATGAAAAGGGCAACTATGTACATTTATTGGATGTTGAGGATATATGTAAATCGTAAACTGAATCATCTTTTTGAATGAGCGATATATTAATTATAAATCACAAAATTAATGAATTTATCATATCCTTTTCCTTTTAAAAAAGTTTAACCTATTATGATAGTTAATACTTTATTCTTTACTTCATCAAGAGAAAAAAATAAAATCAATATACATAAATACATATATATTTTTCAGGACAAAACCTTAAAAAAAAAAAAATTCAAAGCATTTTGATTAATTAACATGAAAAAAAATCAAAACCCCCTCCCCCTGTCTCATAATCGTATTGAGGAATTAAAGAAAGTTAATCAAAGAAAAATAAAAAATTCCACACCTAGAAGTCTAGGGGTGTATAAAACCGAATCGAAAATCGAATTAAACCGCAAATTAAGTTAGATCGAAAAAGAACTCGACTTGTGGTTTGGTTTGATTTGGTTTGGTATTGGAAAAAGAAACCCGACTATATTTGGGTTGGTTTGGTTGTAACTAAAAAAAACAACCCGAGACCAAATTAAACCAACCCGACATTATATATATAATTTTAAAATTTTATTTTATACATAAAAATATTTACTTTGATATAATTTTAAAATATTTCTTATACTATTTCATAGTTTTTATCTTTTAATATATTATTTCAAGTTTAAAACTTAGAATTCGGAATGGTCCAACAAAGATTATAGATCATAGATGTTGATAATTATAAAAAAACTTAAATCAAAATCAAATTAATACTAATGCAAAAAGAAAATCAATTCAACACTAAGAATGACAATAATATTGAATATTTGTTCTTTAGTTTTACATTGGTTTAGACAATTAAAATACATAATTTAATTTTAATTTTCCTTAAATATTTAGTAATGTAACTAATACTTATTAAACTTATTTTAGCATGATTTAGTACTTTTAAATTATGATCATTTTCATTATGACTTTGCAATATTTATTTTATATGATGATTTCATTATTGTTTTTTATTGAATATTTTAGTATCATCAGTACTCATCTCATATTTTGTGTTATTTTCTTAAAAAACACCGTAGATAATTGTATTTTGGTTGGACTAAAGAAATATTTGGAGCACAAGTTAATTATATGTTTGTATGCAAACTTTACCGAAAAAATCCGAGGTTTATTAGTTTGGTTTGATTTATAAATTTAAAAATTCGATACAATGGTTTGGTTTGGTATTTGAAAAACCCGAACCAACCCGAGGTTGAAAAACCCAAAAAAATCCGAATTTTATTAGTTTGAGGTTTATAAATTTAAAATTTTTACAGAAATGATTTGGTTTGATATTTGAAAAACCCGAACCAACCCGGTCTTGTACACCCCTACCTAGAACTCGTTGGAACAACTGTTGAATCGTAATATTCATGTAGTTCAAAAAATTCTAAAAACACCTAACAATTTAAATCTAAAACTAACAAAATAATAATAAATTACTAATATAGAATTTAATTTCTTGACGGGAAGATTTTGTATTTATTCAATGTTATAGTTTACCTAATTACGCTTCATAGTTATAGTTTCGTTTTCTATGAGTATTTCCATTTGTATATTTCGCTTACCAATATACAACTAAATATATACAAATTCTATATTTATACATTTAGAAATTATTCATAATTCCGTTTGTATATTTCATTTGCTAATATACAAACATGGTAATTTATTATGAATTTTTCATAACTTATACAAATCAAATGTATCAACAAATAGCTAGGGTAAGCATATACAAATTCTGAATTTATACAATAGGAGCCGAATTATACAAATTCATAGAAAATTTTAAAAAGTTATAGTCGCAAATCATAGATATCCGAAACTGTAACTACATTAAATAATACACTATAGATATTTATGATTTCGCGTAAATTTTAGTTTAATTGATTAAGTACTTAAACAAATAAAAAAAACTTAGATTGACTATTTGTTGCGCTTCTTTTTTTCAGTTCAGTATAATAGTAAATTAAATAGAAAGACATAAGTATTTCTGAGCTATATCCGAACTTCAAAGTACCAAATATATGATTTATTTTTTTGGGGGTTCTATTACCTTTTAAAAATATTTTAAAATGAAATAGATATAATTTACGTTCTGACGTGATATTGATTTTTTTTTTTCCAATTCAATATTTGGTATCCATATTAAAGCCCGATTAAATTTGGATTCACATTGGAAAGTCCCACATTGGGGGTAAAGTGCTCCCTAACAAAGGTGATTCTATACCTAGGCAACTCAAACTCGAGACATCTGACTAAAGATAAATGAATACTTACCACTCTACTACAATCCTGGTTGGTGACATAGAAAATTAAATTTGTGGTAGCTAGTGAAATAGACACTGCCACATGTAATTTCAATTTTTTAAAAATAAGAATCTATTTCGTTTTTTCCATTTTTTATTTATTTTTGTTGAAATAAATATCATTTGAGCTTGATTGGTGTAGATT
This sequence comes from Solanum pinnatisectum, assembly GCA_035578085.1. NCBI lineage: Eukaryota > Viridiplantae > Streptophyta > Magnoliopsida > Solanales > Solanaceae > Solanum > Solanum pinnatisectum. The sequence continues at coordinate 2,103,397 of CM069078.1, forward strand.
TTGATGAGTTTTTGTTGAAATTTCAGCTCTTGTAAATGTGCGATAAAATGACGATGAAGAGCATGTAATTGGATGAAGAGCTATTGAAAAACAAATATTAATTGTTTCATTATATTTTTCGTACTTAAACTATCACAATAGATATATTAATGAACACCATGAAACTAATTAGGTCAATTGTATATCAATAGTTCCATTTGTTTATCTGAACTATAGGTTAGATGAAAAAATGAATAATTGATAATTGAAATCGCGAAAATATAATAAATCAGATGTATTATTTTGACTTTTATCTCATTAAATATTGAATTGCATATAGGATAAAGACAAGCGGCCAACATATACATATATTTAAGTTTGTAACCTGTTAGAGTAGGTAGTTTCCCAATATATGGAAAACATTATAAGGTTGCATATTTATTTTCTTACACAAACTTTGTAACAAGCAATTAATAGTTCATTCATTTCACACAACAATATTTTATGCTCCAAGGATATTTCACCAGTAAAAGTGCGCTTATATCATACGCAATGAGAAACCGCAGACCCAATTTTAAGACAAGTTGAACAAATAAAACCTTCTTTGCAATCGCTATGACCCTTGCAACGATGCCCGCAAGTCACAATATCATCAAGTTGAAATAATTTCCCTTTCATCTCTTCAACATCACCAGATAAGTCTCGTAATGCCATCACTTGCATCTTACTTGGAGCACAAGAGAGATAAACTGCACATTGTAAACACAACAATGAATAGATTAAGTCAGAAACGGAGCTAGTAAGGGTCCAAGAGTTTATCTGAAGTACTCTTTTCGACAGAAAATTATACTGTTTATATATAGTGAAAAATAAAAATTATATTTTATGTATAGATAATAGATGCTGATTTCCTTTTGACTTTATCATGTATTTACTTCTTCACAACTTGGACCCGTTAATGAAAATTTCGACTCTATCACTAATCGCAGTGTTTATAACAAACTAAAATAGGAAAAGAGTTGTAAAAGTTTTCAACCTGATGAAATTGCAACAAAGAGAGCAATGAAGAGAAAAACTTGCTTAAATGAGGCCATCTTAATTAATTTGTAATTTGTAGAATATATAGAAGAACTAATGTATTAATATTGTTGATTTTATTCCTTCATGGAAAGCTGTATTTATAGGCCAGTATTGCGATCTCTCAGAAAATAACATAAAGGTCACTTAAATATATTTTTGAACAGTTTTGTCCTTTAAGTTTGAAAAGATGAGCATATTTGGTCTACGGCATATATTTAACAAAGTCTGGTTATTAGATTTTTTAAAAATTAGAACAGTAAAAAGAATTAAGGATTTTGCGATAACGACTAGGAAAAAAATGAATTAACTGCAAACTTTGTAGCTAATAGGAAATTTTGATAATCAGTCTCTAAATAGGATTAAATATATAATTTAAATTCCTCATAAGAAATATATTTTTTAATATGCCCCTATATATATTAAATAGAATTACTTACTTTAGTCATTCGTTGCACTTTGATCCATCAACATTCGTGCTATATCGAACCATCTAGTACTCTTTAGGCATAATACATATGCATTTTAACTTGACTTTAGTTGTTATTTATTACCTTCAACTTTTAGCGTGCACAAGTAGACATTTAATTTTGCATCTACATGAAAATTTTGTGTCCTACATGGTGTTTTATGTGTATTTGCCACGTAGAACGTGAGTATCCGCTTGTTTAATATTATACAAATTTAAGTTTCTACCTGTATACACCCAAAGTTGGAGGTCATAGATTTCAACTGAAGCCAAATTAAAAGACATATTTATTTATTATGCTAATTTTTTATCATCATATTGAGATTTCCAACACGAAACAAATGAACTTTATGTGTCCAAAATGTTCAAACCATAGTTTACCTTTTTTTAATTTCTATCACCACCAATGCTCAAAGTAATGTTAGTTCTTTCTTCATAAGTCATAATTGTTAGGAGTAGTTTTCTTTGACAATGACATCTTTCTTGAGTCTCCTTTTGAATGTTTACGTACAACATATAGAAAAGTGTCAAAATAAAAAAAACTTCAATCTATTAATTTGGCTAAAAATATATTACTTTTACATATTATTAGATTATATATATCTTTAGCATTTTATTTTTATTTAAATATGTCTTTAAAATTAACTATTGACTAGTGAAGGCATTTATAACAACCTGATCCGGTCGCTATGAGTAGGTCCATAAGGAAAGAGGTTGGGTCAAAAGACCTTTTGGGTAGTTATCACACCTCAAGCCTACATCCTAGACATGACCGGCACTCGAAAACCATTGTTGGTCCCAAGAAAACCCTTGACATGGCTGACATACTGAACGGAAGACTAAACATAAATGCAGAAGCTTAAATAGATGAGTATTTGAAATACTTAACTAATCATCATGCACTGTTTGGAAATACTAAGTATAAATAATGAGATTGTTCAAAACATTTGAAAGGAAATACTGAACTGAATCTCTCTAACTTTGTCCGTAAAGTCTCTACTAAACTGATGGTAGAAGTCGGGACAAGACTCACGAGTCACCTCAAAAAACCTAACTATCTACTAATACTGAAGAAAACATAATAAATGGAGTCCTCTGAAAGTAAGGAGGTCTTAGCTGACAATGTAATGATCTCAACAAAGTGTCTATTGATGATTCTAAACACTTGTATCTTCATCATAAACTAATGCAGCGTTGAATGACACCAGTACATAGAATGTACGATATGTAATAAAGCTGAATGAAGTAAATAACTGGACTGAATAGATAAACTGAAAGTAAAGTATGAATATGAAATGAAATCATTAAAGATTTACAATGAGATATGCAGTAATAGAAAAATACTTACTTTACTCTTCTTGGAGAGTTTCTCTAACCGACAACCATCACTATGTGCCTTGTGCTGATACAACATCTTCCCACATTGTTAGAATCTTCTTATACCACGTCAGAGCATAGGACAAAAACTCAACTTATGGATCTATCTAATAAGCCTCAACGAGGTTGGTGAGAAGTGATCACCCGAATCAACGTACAGAACGATCTTTTCTATGGTGGCGATACATTTTATGAGATTTGAGTTATCTTAACTCTTACCCAAATCCAGGCTCAATACTACTCCCAAAACATGCAATAATGCTCATATAATATCTATGTGGAGTTAATACTCAAAAGGCCCTCTTTAGGGAAAACTGATATTTACTTTACTAACTGAAATTTCTTCTGAAAATGCTTATGCTCTTATTAAAATAGCAATACTTTTCTCAATGCAAAATAATACATTTGGAACCATTAGTTTTCCCTAAAAACTCTTCTCAAATGATAACTTAATATACTTGGACTCACTTTAATTCTGAAATCAATGCATGAAAATAGTTGCACAAAGGCTTTCAACAATTCTCATTAAATAGGGTTTATGTGATAAAATATGTATGAACAACAACCCTAGAATCAAAATACATGAAATATAATAGTCTCAATAGTAAGAAATCAGAACTCATAACAAGAAATAAAATCCAAGTTCAGAATTCATAGAAAACTTTGGATAAGACCATGTATTTAACTCTTACTGACTGAATTTAGATGTAGGGCGTGAGGACAAACTTAGTCCATCACTATGAATAGCCTTACATACCTGGAAGATCAAGGTTGTTGAACAAGCTTGAAAAAAGGGCTTGAAACCCTGAATTTCTCCTATTGAATTCTTATTTAAGTCTTGAGAATTATTAGGAGAGTGTTAGGGTTGAACTAAACTAAAAAAAAAATGTTAATTAGTCGTAAAATCATCACAATTTTGACTTATAAAGGATGATAAATTACTAGATAAACCCTACTTAAAAGCAGATTGAACTGGACATCTATGGTCTATACAATTTTTTACGGACAATATTGTCCACCCGTAGATCCCAGTAGTGGAAGTCAAGTTTCTGAAGAATAACCACAGTCACCATCTACAACTCGTAGACCTTCATAGATGAAAAGCATGGGGCTTAGGTTCTTTGACCAGACCCTGACCTATGGGCCATAGACACTTACACGAACCGTATTTTCAGGTCGTAGGGACCAATCTCTGCAACCCAACTTTCTGAAGGCTAACCACGAACACACCATCCATGAGCCATAGACCACTGTACGAATCGTACTTAGCTTTCATTGAATCAAAGTATTAAATTTACCAACTTTCTAAGATCACAACCATGAGCCCAACCACGGCTCGTATTCTTGACCATGGGTCGTACTTTGAATTCGTACGATTGAGTCTGAAACTTAACATCTTTCAACTTTCAGGACTTTTACCCGCAACTAGTATACTTTACAACGGACCGTAAAAACCAACTCGTAAAATCAAAACCAATATTCTCCCAATCTAAGTGTCAACCATGAGGCGCATCCACAAGTTGTACATCAATCCACATTATGTACTATGCCCTCGTGCAACACTGCACTATCAAATTTTCTGCAACTTTCCAACTTCCCATTAACCTTTACATTCTTGAGGTGTTACAATAGTAACTTAAAAATTCTTGGCAAGGCCAACCTAAGATAAAATCTGGGCTAGGTGAGGTCTAGGGTCATCCGAGAAGGGATGAGATCTTTTTTTGATATTTGACTGATATATACTTGTAGCCAAGACATTAAGGAGTTCATAAGGTCTTTTGAAATTGAATTCGAGTAAGTAGAACTCTCAGAATTAAACTTGACGTTAAAGGTATGTGTCGAGACACCAAGGAAAAGTGTTGTGTTATAAAAAAGGCCTTTTCTAGATGTTGAGTTGTAGATCCCTGATCGATCTCGCTATAGAGAACAGTGCCGCTATAGCGGCGCTTAAACCGCTATATCGAGATAAGTTACCACTATAGCAGCATATATATAGTGAGACTATGACCGTTATAAGGAGAATATCGGGATTTTGTATAGAAAATAGTTTAAAATTCCTATTTTCTACACTTTGAGTTCTTGATACTGAATGGGCGATTTCAGATTGTGTATATCATTTTTCCCACAAAATTCATCAGTAAAGGTTAGAATTGGACTCTCTAATCTTGTAAATAGTTTCTTAAACCTTTGAAAATAGGTTGTTGCTATTTGGGGAAGGTTTTGGCATGATCCCACGGTGGTAAAGAGCCCTATGTTGGGAAAAATGATCATATTTTGGTCAGGGTTAGGATTTATTGATACTCTAAGTAAATTAATAGGCCATTAGTGATCGAAAGTTGTTTGTATTGCTTATTTTAGACCAAGAACAAGTCGAGACACTTCGCAAAGGGAAAGATCGGGTTACTTAGAGTTTTCACGAGGCATGATTCAATATAGTTGATGGTTATATACTCATGGTTTATGTATGTATATATGTATACTGCTTTGTAGTATCATTTATGCAATGCAAGTAAGGAGACATATGAAATGACATCATGTAGGTAATCTTATGCAATGAACTTGTGATTGTGTCTTGTGATTTTCTAGTGGTCTTGTTCATTATGCTATATGATTGTGCATGACTGGTTGATTAAATCGAGTTACACGCTGGTACATGATATATGGTTGGATCATATACCACGCCTGGTATGATTATATACGGCTGACTCGGATACCACGTCTAATATGACACTAACAGTTTGGTTTGGGTTCAGTGAAAGGTCCAGTTATGTGATTTTGATTCCATAAGAGGTACAAGCATTTGTATTTATAACCATGTAAGACAAATTTCATGCATTGGTTGATTCATTATTGTTGTTTTGTGACTGAGAGCATATGTATGGTTAATAGTTATTGTTTTGTAGTGCATTGTCTTGTGTCAATATTTGTGGTAAACTATTTATATTCATATCTTGGACTGATCACGTTAGTTTGTCTACTTATCTGCACTGTTGAGTGTAGCGAATCTTTCAGCGGCTGATTCGAGGCCTGAGTTGAGAGACACTTGATTCGGATTTAAGGGTGAGTTGTCATGAATTCTCCAGTCTAATTTCTTGTCCGTCTTTTCAAACATAAACTTTAGTATTAATTTCTATGATTAGTTTTGAGGTTGTATTCCCATTTTGACTACCTAGAGTTCCGGTAATGGAGACCTTAAGCTCTTATAGGTTTATTTTTTGGATTTAGATGTTGTGGCTATTGGTTAAGTTTACAAGGGATCCATTCTCTAGTCAACTTAACTATTTTGCCTTATTTATGATGATATTGGTTTCTTTTAATTGGTATTGGATTGATTTTGGGTTAGTCGACATGTATTGTATACGAAACTTCTCATTGGTAAATTCATTTACATAGTAGTTTACTTTCTCATCATAGGTAACTTGTAAAGCATGTGCTCATATGGTACTTGTCCGCCTCACCTAGGGTTGGGGTGTGACAAAAGTGGTATCAAAGCAGTTTGTCCTAGGAGTCTACAAAGCCGTGTCTAGTAAAGTCTTACTTATGAATGTGTTGCGTACCACATTTATAATTAGGGGGATGCTTAGACATTTAGGAAATGTTACCTTCCTTCATAATCCAGATCGTGTGATAGAGCGAAGTTAAGAAGTCAATTTCCACTCCACAAGGTATGTAAAAGCTTTTATGTTATCTGCATCTAAAGTTGCATTTGTACCATTTGTATCACTTGGTTCAATTTTGAAAGATATAGTATAAGCTTAAAAAATGATGGGTTACCAAGTTACACATATGAGCTGTAACATTTCCAAGCACATCTTCTTAAGAGGATGTAACCAATTCTTGAGTTCTATATTTTCTCCATATTTATAGGACTTGTTTCTATATAGGACATTCATTCTTAGTCTGTGATATACATAGAATTTCCAGCGTTACACATGTACTCGAATGTTGTTGAACCAATTTCTTTTAGTTGGAAGAAGGCAGTGACACAATTCGAAAGGTAAATGTATCAGTGCAATAGTGTTACTAGAGAGATACCTAATTGGTTGGCAAGGTCCAAATTCTCACTATATGTCATCCTGAATATGTTAATAGTTGGCTTTTTATATGGTATGTACCAACCACCCCGAATAAGTACTAATAACATTTGTATTTTTTTCATGGGTATAAAACTTAGTAATAATTGTGTTAATTGCTGCAAATGATATATGTATGATAGTTCCTACTATAATCTATGTTTTGGCTATAGAGGATTAGTATGTGACTAAAGGGTAAGGTTAACAAAAGGAAAATTGATTAGTTAGACCTAAGTTGTGATTAGTTAAGTTGTACATAGTGGGATTGGAGTACATGAAACTACTAATTTTGATTAAAGGTACTTGTTAGATAGGAAGCATGTGAGAATGAAGCTTGAATGACACAGGCCGAATATGTACATAGATCTTTTAGTTAGAAAGTGATGGGACATGTCAAATCCCCTAAACATAGGAGTAGGGGTGATATGAGGATGCTATAGAGGAGTGAGATAGGTGGCTATGAAAGAGTCATTGCTAAGTGTAAGAGGCAAGAATAAGATATCAACTCTTCAACCCTAATGAGTTATAAAGGCGTAGCCGGAAACAACTTTATGAACCTTTGTTAGACAGAAAAGTCATTTTAGTATTGATTGAAGTCTTGATATTTGGTCTTGATAACAAAAAAAAAAAAAAAGGAAATAGAAAGGTTACCTAGATAGAAGATACATGGACCTAGTTCATTCACATAATTAGTACAAAAAAGAAGTAGAGCATTACACACATGTATAAACTTCCATCAAATTGAATAGAGCTACTGCAGGATTCATTTAATATATGCCTGCAGTAATTCATCAATCATAGTCCAGTTAGGGGAGAGGAAAAATTGATCATATGCTAGTTGTTCTTATTCACTACCTTGCTTGGGAAAAGTGTCAGATCACCCTCACATGTTGTAAAAAAAATCTATTAGTATGGCCCGATCTATCTTGTTAAGCCCAAAGCGGCTAACTCTGAGACATTATGAATAATGATATAACTTTATAGGTACCTGACATTTACTTGTTATTAGAGTTCATGTTTATGGTGTGTTCAAGCTTCATTATTTGTTTTCTATTTCGACCTTCAAAGGGCACCAGACATTGAGTGTGATATAACACAAGCTAGTAATGAAGACAAAGTTGACCTCGACCTCCTACTCCACAAGATGAACTATCGAGGATTTACTTTTTCTATCTTAACTGTATTATTTATACTGACCTAGATGGGAAGCCTAGTCCCAATATCAGAACACCTATAAGAATTATTAGGGAATTGAAGAGAGTAGATGGGAAAATCAATTGTATGTGCTTTGAGGTGAGTAAGGAATATGAGCAGAACTATCCCACCTGTGACTTAATGCTTAAGACAATGTGTTTGCCGTTAATATGGTAGAGTGGTTCTATAAGATATCTCGTAGTTTTCAAAGATGGTCTGTTATATAATTATACATGCTACAGGTACATGTACTCAACTAATAGATCTTTCCAATAGAAGCACATGATACTTAGCGGTTGCTGGTGAGCTCCAGGTTGATTCGGGGCTTTGCCGAGTCTTTACTATGCATATTTCCTAGTGGTACAGTCATGGATTCCAGTAGAGGCTTTGTAGACATTGTAAAGCTAGCATCTGTATTCATAGTTTCACTTGTCACATGTATCGGTTCAGCTAATCGACATGTATTGTATACGAAACTTCTCATTGGTAAATCCATTTGCATAGTAGTTTACTTTCTCATCATAGGTCACTTGTAAAGCATGTGTTCATATGGTACTTGTCCGCCTTACCTAGGGTTGGGGTGTGACATAGACTTTGGTTCTCTCACTAGGTTGTTTAGTGTAGGTGTCACTCATGATAGTCTGGGTCGTAAAGTTAAAGTTTGATATGAAGATTTCTAGGTCGGTTTTAACTCAATTTTTTTTATGAAATTTCATGTTTGAACTTCCCTAAGCATGGATAAGATATTTTTTAAGAAATATTTCAGATTTGACTCAAAATTTCGGATGTGAATATTGGAGGTTTTTCTCATGAGCTTGTGCTTTAAGTAAATTAAAGTTTTTGGCATGATTTCGACTTATTTTCGTTACGATTTCACTTGTGAGTTCCAAAATCTTTGGGTATCATGTTTTTTATAAAAAAAAAATCTAGTTTTACCTTTAACCCTCGTGATTGACTTATTGGTCATTTTGAATATGATTTCTGAAATTAGCATTATGAGTGTCGTTGTTCATGTTTTCTTATAGGTATTCTATATTTGATTAATTTGTGTGGCTTTTGTGGCTCGACATGAAGGGAAGATTCAAGTGCCGAGTTGAGTTTGTTACTTTTTAAGGCAAGTGGACCTCTTGACCCTTTCTCAAGTGTATTGAACCTTGTACGCCATTGTGTGATTGAGAGTAATGAGAATTGATAAAGGATTTCATCTATTCTTTGTATTGTTAAAATGATGAATAAGTTCTTGTGGTGATAATGTGGGGGTAAAAGAAGAATCTTATAGGTATTGTGATACATGATGTGCCATGAATGCTTGAGTGGTTGTGTTGATTCACTCTTTATGTTGTGCCAAAATTATATCTATCAGATTGTTGTTGTGAAGGTTATTATTCTCTCATTGAGAAGTTGCACATATATATTTGTATTGGTGCTATAATATTGTGGTGATGAGGCTTTGTGAAAATATTGAGAAAAAAAGGGACATTCCACACGCCATGGTTAATTAATATTGAGAAAAAGGGTCGTGTCACATGTCGTGGTTGATTCCTATTGAGAATAAGGGGACATTCCACGCGTCATGGTAGATTCATGGCTGATAAGTACCTTATGGGTCCCGAATTGAGATTCATCGGGCGTGTATCATTATGACAGACATACATCACCATATATGACATTGCATTGAACTTCATTGTTATTTCTTGCTATTCTTGAGTTATGATATGTTATTGTGGTTGTTGAATTATGAAAAGGTGATGATATTTCTATATGTGTTGAGGTGCAAGTTGTGATGTTCTGTATGTGCTATGTTGTTATTAAGTGAGAGCTGTTAGATTGGGTTGATTTATTTTGTGCATATGCATGTTGTAGTTTTTCTAGAGGTTCGGATGCTGTGTTAGAGTATTTGTGTTCAGTATTGCTTTTCCTAAGGTTAGTTAAGGTTGCTTGTTGAGTACTGCTGTTGTTTGATACTCATTCCCTTGCTTTCTACACTTGTGTAGGTTACAAGCTCAGATCATCTTGATCACCTCTTCTCATCTCCATCGGAGGCTTACTGTTGAAGGTTTGTGAGGTAGCTACTTGTCATCTCAGGATACACCTCTTACTTTTTCATTATGTTCTTGTTCTGTTATAGACACAAACATTCAGACTTATATTTCCTTTGAAATCTATTGTAATACTAGAGGCTTTTGCACATGACTTTTTCAGGCTTGGGGGAAGGGGGTGGGGGGTGGGGGTGGGGGGGATAAATCTAGTTATGTTATATTTATTTGCAATGTTAATGTTATGCTAGTCTTTTATTCTGTTTTATTTTTGCATTTACTTTTTCGGTTAGGTTTTAGGCAAACTTGTCTTGGTGGAATAAGACAGGTGCCATTACACTCAATTTTTGTGTCATGACATAATCAATACTAATTAACTAGTTAAACTTTATATTAGTTGTTCCATTTTCAATTTGAACTATTTATCACCATATACTCAATTAGGTGTGTTTTAATATATTAATGGTAATATATAGCGTATAGATTTTAAGTAAATAAATTAGTAATTGAGATGTGAAATTCGCAAAAATATAAAGAATCAAGTATATTATTTTCACTTCATCTCATTAAAACTGAATTTCATATAGGATAAAGACAAGCGACCAACATATACATATATTTAAGTTGTAACTTATAAGAGTAGGTAGTTTCCCAATAGATGGAAAACTTATAAGGTTACATATTTATTTTCTTACACAAACTTTGAAAACCCAACATTATTTAAAATGCTTGAATAAACACGAAGACATATCAAGCAATTAATAGTTCATTCATTGCACGCAACAATAATTTGCGATCCAAGGATATTTCATCAGTAATAGTGCACTTGCGTTATACGCAATGAAAAATCGTAGACCCAAGTATAAGACAAGTTGAACAGATAACACCTTCTTTGCAATCGCCATGGACCTTGCAACGTCTCCCACAAGTAGTAATATCATCAAGTCGAAGTAATTTCCCTTTCATCTCTTCAACATCAACGGATAAGTCTCGTAATGCCATGACTTGCATCTTATTCAAAGACCAAGAGAGATTAACTGCACATTGTAAACGCAACAATGATTAGACTAATAATATATATACACATTGATATCCTATATAAGGATATCAATTGACTAAGTCAGAAGTTGAGCTTGTAAGGGTTTAGGGGTTCAGTCTAACTTCTTTAGATAGACAATTACACTATTTATACATAATGAAAAATTATATATTTTTTTTATATATATACTATATAGTAGATATTGAACCCCATTTGACTCTTTCACGTGTTTATTTCTTTATAACTTGAACCTTTTTAATGAACTTTCTGACTATGCTACTGATTTAGATATTTATAACAAACTAAAAAAAAAGGTTAAATATCTAAGAAATATATACTAATAAAATGGGAGAAGAGTGGTAAAAGTTTCAACCCAAAATTGCAACAAAGAGAGCAATGAAGAGAAAGGCTTGCTTAAATGAGGCCATCTTAATTAATTTTGTAAAATATTGATGCTTTGCTTCCTTTATGGAAGGCTTGTATTTATAGGCCTAAATTAACCAGTATTGAGACTTGTAAGAAAATGACAAAATGGTCATATTAAGTATATTTTTGGACAATTTTGTCCTTTACGTTTGAGAAAATGAGCACATTTGGTCTCACCATATATTTAAGGTATAATTTATCGGTGGTTACTTAAAGTTGACACCAACTTTCATTTAAATATCTTAACTAGGGTTTGTTTATTTTAAACACTTCATGTCAGGGTTCATTGTGTCATTAACACTTTTTTTTACCATCAACCAAGATATATAATGTGTGTGTTACACTCACGGATAATGTGTAAAGTGACGAATTAAATAACAACATTTGTTATTTATGTCCAGAATAATTCTTACATATAATGAATTTTGAGTAAAAACAAAAAGTGACCAATGAATCGATGATACGTGTTACACTTTCTTCTTTCTTCTTAGCATAATAAATAGCTTGAATCCACCAAAAATCAAAGTCACTCCCTTGCAAACATTAAATTCTTTTAAGAAAGAATCTCATGAATATTTCAATTTAAACTAATGTGTGTTTTATATTATGCTTGATATGCTGCTTGAAATAAAATGATCACCTCTTAATATTTGTTCAAACTGAATGATAATATAATATCAGTATATAATTCAAATTATTCATAAGAAATATTTTTAAATATGACCCTATATTATATAGAATTACTCAATTTAGTCATTCGTTACACTTTTGGTCAATTCACATTCGTGTCATATTGAATAATCTTGTCTTTTTTCTATTCATTAGTAACGGAGTTTCAACACGAAACGAGTAAACTCCATGTGTCCAAAATGTTCGATCCATATTTTACCATTTTTGTAACTGTATCACCACTAATGCTCAAAGCAATGTTAGTTTTTTCTTCATAAGTCATAAATTGTTGGGAGTAGTTTTCTTTTAACAGTGACATCTTTCAATATTGGATTATTCTACTATCCAACTTTCTTGAGTCTCTTTTTTCTTAATGAGTGTTTATGTACATAATATGGAAAAGTGTAAAAAAAAAAAAAAAACCTTTAACCTATTAATTTGGCCAAAAATATCTCATATTTTTAATGAGTGTTTATGTACACAATATCGAATCAACTATGAACTATGTTGCTTATCAATCACTATTTCGCTAGTAGTTAACATAAAATTATTGCTAATTCATCATTAAATAAATCAGGTTCTTTAAATACTTTTGTTCTTTTCTTAAAGAGAAAAGTAAAACGGAAGATGGTTAAAATTGCCCCTGAACTATGCGAAATAGTTCACTTATACCCTCCATTACATATTGGGATATATAAAAATACCTCTACTGTCATTATCCCAAGAGACCATGAATACCCTCAAGAGTTAACAAACCAAAATTTTTAGTGACATGGCAAGTGACGTGAGACTAATTCCCTCCACTAAGCGTTGCCAACTAGGATACACTACAAGAAATTCATGAATCTTTAGGGTGACAAAAGTCGCCACAAAATCCCAAAATATCGCCTCTAAAGGTTTTCACTGATTTTTCGCATTAGATTATAAGAATGATTTTGAGCTTTTACTTCATTGTTTTTGAAAAATAACAAATGACATCGATAAAGGAGGAGTTTGAAGATGCTATATGTTTTATTTTTATTTCATATTTAAATGCATAAAATATAGAATAATGCATTGCGTAGTAGGAAATTTGAGTTGAGAAGTAATTTTTGTGCTTTTCATAATAATGTTGGATGTTTTTAATATTGATAGTACATGTTATTTATTTTTAAAAAATAATTACCATATGTTTTGGTTGAAAAAATTGGTTTAACTGACAAATGACTATTGCAGCCTAAAAGTTGCCACTAAAAATCATCAAAAACCTGTAGTGGCGATATTTTGGGCTTCTGTGGCGACTTTTGGCGCCGCTTAAGGTACAATTTTTTGTAGTGAATCCTAGTTGACAATGCTTAGGTGGAGGGATTAGTTTCACTTGACTTTGCACATTACTAAAAGTTTGGGTTGTTAACTTTTGAGGGTATTTGTTGTCTCTTGGGATAATGGCAAGGGAATTTTTTATCCCAAAATATAACGGACGGTATAAGTGGTCTATTTTGCATGGGGGAGGGTAATAGGACCTTAGTTTAGTTAATGTATGTTTCTGGGATTTCGTTCATAGTCTATGGGGTACTTGTGCCTTATCCCTTTAATTTTTATTAAATTCAATTTTTTATATACATAATTCTTCAAGCATTTAGAATCACAAACCCCTCAATTTATTTTACTTTATATATTTTAAAATAATCATTCTATTAAATAGTTAACTTTTCTTAACTTCAAGGACCAAAATCGCACACTTCAAATAATTGAAGGTTAAATGTACATAGTCAAACAACACAGGGACTAAAACTGAAATTAAGCAATAATACATGGATTAAAATTACTATTTCCCTTGTTTTAACGGGAAAGTCAAATATGTCGTCGAACTTTGAGAAAAGGCTCATCTATGTCATCTATTAAAACTGTCTCATCTATGCAGTTTCCGTTAACAAATAATGACACGGATAAATTTTTTTTTTCTCAAACGAAAATGGCATAGATGAGCCAAACTTTTAACGGATGTCATAAATGAGCCTTTTTTCAAAATTCGATGACATATTTGAGTCTTTTCCCTTTAATTAATGACGTGACCGAATCATAATAAATAATGATATCGCAAAATCAAAATTATTTTCTGTTAACAAATAATGGCATGGATGAACCTTTTCTCAAACGGAAATAGCATAAATGAGACAAACTTTTAATAGATGACATAGATGAACCTTTTCTCAAAGTTCGATAAAATATTTGAGTCTTTTCCCATATAAAAAAACATGGAGGGATAAGAAGAAAGATTCATGCAATAAATTGTAGTGAGGACAAGAAGAGAACTTAAGAGGAGAAATGAAAGCAAGAGAGGGCGATGGAGAGAGAGAACGGAGAGAGGAAGGAGAGTGGCGAAAGAGGAAGAGAGAGGAAATATTTGCTACAAAATCTTTAAGTGTAGCTAGTTATATAATTGGTTGAAAATATTGCAAGATTATGTATATATAATAGTTATGTTTGTTATATTATGTAGTTTTTTTTCTTCCATAAAAGTAATAACTAAGGTATGTTATTTTGTTATTATCTCAATAAATAATGAATTGCACATAGGATAAAGACAAACAGCCAACATATACATGTATTCAAGTCGCAACCTATTAGAGTAGGTAGCTTCCCAATATATGGAAAACTAATAAGGTTACATATTTATTTTCTTACACAAACTTTAATAAGTACAACATTATTTAAAATGCTTGAATAAATATAAAGACATATATTAAGCAATTAATAGTTCATCCATTGAGCGCTCAAGGATATGTTACATGCATTGAGAAAACAGAGCCC
This sequence comes from Solanum pinnatisectum, assembly GCA_035578085.1. Classification (NCBI taxonomy): domain Eukaryota; kingdom Viridiplantae; phylum Streptophyta; class Magnoliopsida; order Solanales; family Solanaceae; genus Solanum; species Solanum pinnatisectum. The sequence goes on from CM069078.1 coordinate 2,118,529, forward strand.
CAAGTGAAACACAATTTGAACAAACAACACCTTCTTTGCAATCGCTGCGACTCTTGCAAGGACTCCCGCAGTTAGAAATATCACCAAGTCGAAGTAATTTCCCAGCAACATCAATAGATAAGTCTCGTAATGCCATCACTTGCATCTTATTCGGAGCCCAAGAGAGATTAACTGCACATATAACAATGATTAGAGTAATAATATATACACACGCATCAATTGTCTAAATATTTATAACAGACTAAAACAGAAAATAAAACATTGAAGAACTATCGACTAAAAAAATGGAAGAAGAGTGGTAAAAGTTTAGAACCTAAAATTGCAAAAAAGAGAGCAATGAAGAGAAAAGCTTGCTTAAATGAGGCCATCTTAATTAATTTTTGTAAAATATATTGAAGAACTAATGTGTAAATATTGATGTTTTCCTTCCTTCATGGCAGATTGTATTTATAGGTCTAAATTAGCCAGAATTGAAACTTGTGAGAAAATGACAAAATGGCCCCTTAAATATATTTTTGAACAATTTGTCTTTTACATTTGCAAAAGTGAGCACATTTGGACTACGCCAAATATTTAACAAGCTCTGATTATTAGATTTTGTGAGAAAAAATAAAACAAATTTAGAATTTCACGAGTAATAATAATAAAAAAAAATTAAACTATCTATGAACTTCGTACCTTAAAGAAGTTTTTGATAATCCGTCTCTAAATAGGAATAACGATGCATTTTTGTTGTTGTTTAGCTACATAATTTTCTATCGTTAATCCCTATTTTTTAAAGTAGTAAACTCACAGTTGGGGATGCAAGTTTTACAATTAAAATCTAAAGTAACAGATAACTCCTTGTATCATGACTGATGTGATAACTTGGAATAAAATTATCACCTCTTAATACTAGATATATTATACATATAATATAATATATCAGTATATATAATTGAAATTCTTTATAAGAAATATTTTTATATATGATTCTATATTATATAGAATTATTCAATTCAATTCAATCATTCGTCACACTTTTGGTACATCTGTCATATTGAACCATCTAGTAATTTTATATTTGTTATTAGTAGAATTTCGACACGAAACGAGTGAACTCCATGTGTCCAAAATGTTCAATCCATATTTTATCTTTTTTGTAATTGTATCACCACTAATGCTCAAAGTAATGTTAGTTTTTTCTTCATGAGTCATAATTGTTAGGAGTAGTTTTCTTTGAGGTGACATCTTTCTATATTGAGTCATTTTACTATCCAACTTTCTATATTGAGTCATTTTCTTGTGCAAAATATAAAAAAAGTGCCAAAATATCATTAACCCATTAAATTTGGCTAAAACTTTTTTTTTTTTTTTACTTATTGAATTAAAAATATCCTTTACATTATATTTTTATCTAAAAATGCCCCTAAAATTTAATTATTGATTAGATGGGGATTTAAACAAAGTCATGTTGGTCCTTGGGATAATTCAATTTGAATTAACTTATCCAATTCAGACCCTATTTATTTATTATATATTAAACTCCACCCTGATTTCTTTCTTCTTCCACATATATTTATTTAATATTGTATATTCCTTTTATATATAGTTGGTAGTGTTTTATTTGTTAGAATCAAAATAATACGGTGTTACGCGGAAAATAACAATTTTAAATATGCATATTTTTTACTTTTGTGGTGAAATTATCGAAGTTGTCATCTTTTCGTCGTAGCTTCTTTTTCTTCAAGCTTGGCATAATGATAAAATTTAAAAAGATATATATATATTCGAAGTTTTGGAGACATTTTATTTTTATGGAGGTTTTTATTACCTTTTTGAAAATGAAATAAATATCACTTAAGTGCTGACGTAAAATAGAAAATTAAATTCCCATAGACAGTGAAATGCGCACATTGTCACGTGTATTTTCATTATTTTTTTTGTAAATTTAAAAAATATATTTCATTTTCTTCCTTTTTGATTTTAAAAATATAATATATTCAACCAATTCAAATGTTAAGATGAGGAAGAGGTTTAAAAGAAGCAAAACAAAAATTTATAAATTCTTGTTTATTTCTTAAACCTCAACTTTAATGGTGATTCAAGTGCTAAATTCATTCTAGATCCTTATGAGTTGTTGTTGAGATTCGAAAATGTAGAAAGAATTTCGAATCCATCACTATTGAATCTTGAATAACTTTGAAGAACGAAATAAAATGAGCTTGATGAAATTCTTAGTTGGTAGTGAAATTAATTGTTGGAGTTGGTAACGTAGTTGATAAAATAAGTGCAAAGAAATAAGTAGGAAATATTGAGAAAATTATGCTCTTAAGTCTATTAGGAAAAAATATTTACGCCGGGTAGAGTTGGTTATCCGATTTAACTCATATATGTATTACCTTTTTATGTATTATCACTTATTTTGCGAATTGCACATTTAAACCATCAATTATCTCTTTTTCTACCTAAATATTCATAATCTATGTATTAAAACACATCTCGAAACTAATCTCTTATTTTTTTATTTGAACTATCACCATCTACTTAATTAGTTCATATATATATATATATATATATTTATATTAGATGTCGAACCCCCTTCGACTACTTCATATGTCTATTTTTTCAAATTTTGAACCCTCTTATTAAAAATCTTGACTCCGCCACTGTATATATGATGACAATTTAAATGGAAAAAGAAACCATTAATGATTAAGATATAAAACTCGTTAAAAAGTAATAGTTCAAATATATTATTTTGACTTTATCTTCAATAACTAATGCATTTTGCATGTAGGATAAAGACAAGCGACCAACATATACATATACTTAAATGTAGCCTATTAGAGTAGGTAATCTCCCAATAAATAGGAAACTTACATATTTATTATCTTTGCACAAACTTTGCAAACACAACATTATTTAAAATGCTTGAATAAACAAGAAGACATATCAAACAATTAATATTTCATCAGTAATAGTTTGCTTATGTTATATGCATTGAGCAAATAAGGACCCAACTTTAACACAATCTGAACACACAAAGCCTTCTCTGCAATCATTACGGTCCCTGCAATTCATCCCACAAGTAGTAATATCACCAAGTCGAAGTAATTTTCCTTTCATCTCCACAACATTAACGGGTAAGTCTCGTAGTGCCATCACTTGCATCTTATTTGAAGCCCAAGAGAGATTAACTGCACATTTTAAACGTAATAATGATTAGACTATTAATATATATATACATTGATATTTTGTATAAGGACAAACTAAAAAAGAAAATAAAACATCGAAAGAAATATATACTAATTAAATGGGAGAAGAGTGGTAAAAGTTTAGAACCTAAAATTGCAACAAAGAGAGCAATGAAGAGAAAAGCTTGATTAAATGAGGCCATCTTAATTAATTTTTGTAAAATATTGATGTTTTGCTTCCTTTATGGAAGGCTTGTATTTATAGGCCTAAATTAATCAGTATTGAGACTTGTAAGAATATGACAAAATGGTCACTTAAGTATATTTTTGAACAGTTTTGTCCTTTACATTTGCAAAAGTAAGCACATTTGATCTACGCCAAATATTTAACAAGCTCTAGTTATTAGATTTTGTGAGAACAATGAAAAAAATAAGGATTTAATGAGAACTATTAAAAAAAAATAATCAAATACACGAACTTCTTAGCTAATCTGGTTTTTTAATATCCGTCCTTAAATAGGATCAACAACGAATTTTTGTTGTTTAGCTATACATTATTTTCCACCTCTAATTCTTTTTTTCTTTTAGAAGTGAACTCACATTTGGAAATGCAAAGTTTTTGCAGTTACTTTGAAATAACAAATAATCCTCTATATTATGACTGATATGATAACTTGAAATAAAATAATCACTTCTTAATTCAAGGTAACTTGAACTGATAGTATATCAATGTGTATAATTTTAATTCTTGATAAAAAAAATATTCTTAAAGATGCCCTTATATTATATAGAATATTCAATTAAGTCATTCGTTACATTTTTTGATCCATTTGGACTCATGTCATATCAAACCATCTAGTATTTTCTTTTTATTTTTTTTATGGTTATTAACAGAGTTCCACCATGTGTCTAAAATGTTCGATCCATATTTTACCTTTTTTGTAAGTGTATCACCACTAATGCTCAAAGCAATTTTAGTTCTTTCTTCATAAGTCATAATTGTTAGGTGTAGTTATCTTTGCAGTGACATCTATCCAACTTTCTTGAGTCTCTTTTTGAATTTTTTTGTAAAAAATACTGAAAAGTATGAAAACTATGTCTAATTTATTAAAGGGAAAAAATAAATATTACTCAATTTTACGATTTCAAATGAATATATTCATTTTTTAAAAGTAGTGCGTATATCCTCGTTGTGTAACAAATAGTATAGCGATAGAGTGTTGAAAAGCAAGTGTGAGTACCAAAACCAATATCAATTCATTTTCATTAAATTTTGGACTAGCAGCTAAAGTCAACATTAATGTATACACCACAAGACTAGGGGTATATTTGTCCTTCTCCTTTATTGAAAGAATTTTGCTAAATAATATCCTCATTAAAAATATCTTTAACTTTATTTTATAATAAGAAAAGAATACACTCAAAAGTATCTTCAAATACTGCTTTTCAATTCAACCAAAAATATCCTCCAAATATCGACTATTGATATTCATAATTAATTAGAGTACAAATATGTAAAATTCTGAGCACGCTTCTAACTAGCACAACTCTCACACTTACAAATCTTCAATTCCGATAAACTCTTTTTCCTAGTGAAAATTGTGAACATTCAAACACACTCGGAAGTACCTCCAAATTCTCCTCTTTAATTCAACCAAAAATATCCTCCAAATATCGATATTCGTTAATTAGAGCACAAATATGCAAAACTCTAAGCACAGTTCAAACTAGCACAACTTTCACACTTACAAATTCAATTTTTACAAATTCTTTTTTTCAAGTGAAAATCGTGTTCAAACACACCCAAAAGTACCTCCAAATACTCCTTTTCAGTTAAACCAAAAATATCTCCAACTGGAGACTAATGATATTCGTTAATTAGAGTACAAATATGCAAAATTGAGAGCACGCTTCAAACTAGCACAACTCTTACACTTACAATCTTCAATTTCTATACACTCCTTTTCCTAGTGAAAATCGTGAACATTTAAACACACTCAGAAGTACCTCCAAATACTCCTTTCAATTCAACCAAAATATGCTCCAAATACCGACTATTGATATACATAATCAATTAGAGTAAAAATATGCAAATTCAGAGGATGCTTCAAACTAGCACAACTCTCACAGTTACAAATCTTCAATTTCTATAAACTTTTTTCCTTATAGAAAATCATAAACATCCAAACACACTCAGAATTACCTCCAAATATTCCTTTACAATTTTCAACCAAAAATATATATCCACCAAATATCGACTATTGATATATATTCGTTAATAATCAGCAAAAAATATGCAAAACTCAGAGCACGCTTCAAACGAGTACAACTCTCAATGTATTTCCCTTTCTTATTAATTCTCAACAAGGTGGTTTGAACCCCATGTACTTCCCACTTGTGTAATCCCTCCAAACATCAACAGCTCCAAAACTTGTTATAAGCACAGTACTTAATGCCATGACTATTCCAACTGAAAAAACAATAAGTGATGCTCTCCCATGATGTTCAATGGCTCTTTGTACCACAACTAATCCAATAAGTGAAGCAATTAAACAAACAATTGCAAAAATGAGGGCTGTATTGACATGTTCCATGCCTAGAAATAAGTATTGTACAGCTGACATGGTAGAGGAGAAAAATACCATGAATGAACAAGTTGCCGCAGTAATCTGTTTAAAAAAGAATGTCATTATTAGTCCTACTAACCAAAGAAAAAGAAATTAACCTAAGTAGCCGTCCACAACAACAATAATAATAATATATTCAGTATAATCCCATACACGGGGTCTAAAAAGGATAAGATATACATTGGTCATATCCTCTACCTTTGTAAGGCAGAGAGATTGTTTCCTATAGACTTTTGATTTAATATTGTCCACTCAACCACTTAAATTAGCTATAGAAGTTGCCGGCGGATGTATAATCCATGTATATTTTGTGTATAATGGCGTATAATCATATATGGTTAACTTTATGGATGGTTACTAACTTCTACTTATTACACTATACTTACTAAACTGTTCTTTATAATAAAAAACACTTAACTTTACCTATGTATTACGAATCTCACTAAACTACTTTTTTATAACCAAAAGTCATTCAATTTTATGTAGGTATTACAAAAAGTCAATAGAAGAAAATAAAAGAGATATTTTATATTATATTTCTGCAAAATTGAATGACGTTTTGATTGCAAAAAATTGTCATGTGATACCTTAGGCAAAGTTCAATTTTTTTTACTTTTTATAGAAAAATAATAATTTAATGACTTCCAACGATACTTACGCAAAATTGAGTGATCTTTTAGTTTAGTTTAGTGACTTTAATGTAATAAAGTAAAAGTAAACACCAAATGATTACTTTTTTTTAAATGACTTCTGTCAGACCAAATAAATCTTAATATGAAATAAAACGAGATTCTAAAATTGAAAAAAAAAAAATAGAAGAGTAATAGAGAATTACTTCAGGTGTTATTCCAACTTGAATTAAAAGGGGACTAATAAGCATTCCTCCACCAATTCCAAATACACCACCCAATACTCCTGCTAGAAATGCCATTAATGGGAAAATGAACATTCTTGAAGGTCCATTATTCTTTGTTTCACATGTTATTTCCTACATAAATAAGACAAATTTAAATGTTAATCAACAAATTAATCAAACAAAATTGCACAAGTTAACTTCATATACTCTATCCGTTTCAGTTTATGTGACAATATTTTTTTTATAAATCTTTGGTTGGGGATAAGGACCATTAGGTGGATTATCCCGGTTTAGGATTTGAGATTAAATTAAATTTTATGCATGTTTGATTGGATGTATTAGCTAACGTCAATATTTAAATTCCGACTATAGCGATAAGTTATTCAGGTTATAATCCATATTTTAAACCAAATGACCCCTAACGAGAAGGTTTTAAGGTCTAAAAGTTTTATCATCACATAGATGATCTTCATTTTTAATCGAATTTCGTATAGATTTAAAGTATGTCACCTAAATTGAAACGTCAGTGTATTTAAATATTATTTTGTTATTTAATATATATACCTGTTTCTTGGAAGGCAAATTTTGGTGATTTTCTCTCTTGTATAAGATCCAAGATGTAAATATTAGTGCTAGAGGAAATTGAACTGATGAGATGATCCAATATACCACTCCACATGCCTTCATATGAATTATGCCCTAAACAATATTGAACAGTAGAAATACTAAGAGAGAATATCACAACAATAAAAATTAAAAAAATAGGAATTAACGACAGACAATTTTCATTGCTAATCAATAAAAAAATTCATCGCTAGTCTTATTTGATAACAAATTAATGTTAAAATTCATTCTAGGTATAAGTATTTTGCGATTGGTTAATATGTCTTCTATCTCATCTTATTATATTCATTAAATCATAATAAATTAATATAATTTGACGTAATATTACCTAAGTTTTTCATCAAGATTCAAATCTCATTCAAACTCACTCGAGAATCGAGATAAGATCACATGACTCACTAAAATAAGTTAAAGTAAAGTAATAATATTAAAGTAAAAAGCATGTAAAGACAAAAAGAAAGGATCCATACTTATCCACAAGTTGTAAATAAATTAAAATAATATATGAATTTCATTAAATAAGTTTAAAGCCTCTTAATAAAATTTAAATTTAGACCATTAATTAATTTTATTAATTCGTTCTTGTTAGATCATGTAAACATTTATTTGTATGATCTAGTATTTGTAACAAACTAATAAATGCATATTATGTATTGTGTATATAAAATTCTCTTGCTTAATTAATGATTAGTTAGTATATTACTCATCTCATTGAATTAATAATTTATAGAATTAACATAGAACAGACAAAAATATTCTACGAGTTAAAATATCTCACAAAGTTAATTAACTATCTTACCTTCTATATAAGATAACTAAGAATTAATAATTTATAGAATTAACATAGAACAGACAAGAATATTCTACGAGTTAAAATATCTCACAAAGTTAATTAACTATCTTACCTTCTATATAAGATAACTAATCACACCATTTTAGTATAAAATACTGAATGAAACAATCACAAGACTAATTATATTCATACCTAGACAAGGGATAAACTAATTTCATTTTTTTTTTCCGAAATTATTATCTCTTATCCCTTTAACTAAACAATCCATAATAGTATGAAAAGTCCAAATTAGAGCAGACCAATACATTAGGTTTTCACTATGCATGAAATTCAGTAAAATCAGACCATAAGAGTCTTATTTTACAATTTTACAATTTTACAAAAATCTATTTCTATTGTTGATTACGTAACAATAAGTTTACTAGTTACGTCAACGAAAATAAAAACCAAGTAATTAAAAGACAAAAGAGGAAGGAAACATACTTGTCCATATCGATTTCCACGAAGAAGATACAGGAAAAAGAAAGAAAACCAAATCATGATTAATACTCCCATTTTCATCCATGGAATATTTTTTATTCCTTTTTCTTCTTTTTCCAATAAAGGTCCCTCAATTTCCTCAAAATTCTCTTTTCTCCTCATAACTTCTTCAGATTCAACTTTCCAATAATAAATTCCTGATTTAAATGTCTTGAAAGTGCACCAAGCAAGAAATATTGCAAATAGAATAGTAATAAGCCATTCTGGGAAAACAAGATTGCAAATTACTCCAATACTAACTCCCAATAAAATACATGGTTGTGAGAGTAAAGCTATGTCAAAATCAACCAATATTTTTCCACCATGTTTGGCACTTGGTAAGAACATGCTGCAAACAACATTGGCTATCGAGCCTCCGGTTACCTGTTGAGACATAATATATAATTAAATAAATTAAAAAATAGAATCTATTTATAACAGTATAAAATTTTACATGAGATGATAATACACTTCAATGTGATATCAGAACAAATAAAAAAAATACTCGATTCAAATCTCATTGCTATAAAGAAGAAGTACATTTTGATGCGATTTTGGCCTTTGAAAAAGAATCAGGCCTCAAGTGAAGGGACGTGTTGATATAATATAATTAAGTAAATATAATTGTGCTCTTCAAAACAGATCAAACTTTTAAATAAGATGATCAAACAACATGATAAGACAACACGATATCAGGGATAATGCAAGAAATTTTGAGTTTATATGTTTGGTTAAACTTTCAAAATCTACTTATTCAAAAGAGGTGTTTTTTGATTGAATTTTTTTTTCTTCTAAAAGTATTTTAAAGGTAATAATTTGTATTTGGATATTCAACTTGAAAAACAGTTTTGACCTATTATTCAAAAATGCTTTTTTTTCTTCTAAAAGCTTGGTCAAACATCTCAACATAAGTATTTTGGTTCAAAAACTTAGCCAAACAGACGATAAATCTCATTGCTAGCTACCCACAAAAAAAAAATAACAAGATATTTTGACGAGTTTGACATATGAATAAGAATCAAGCAACACGTGAGTAGACATGTTGAGACATAATATAATTAAGTAAATAAAATTACGCCCTCTAAACAGATTAAATGAAATAGTCATACACTTCGAACAATATTACCATAAAAGCAGAGAAACTTGAGGCTGTTTTAAGATCAACACCAGCAACAATTATTAAAATTGGTACATATAATCCACCACCTCCAATTCCACCAGCACTAGAAATAGAAGCTGCAATAAAACAAAAAATTCCTGCTAATACAGTAGGGGCTCCAATTTTTAGATTATTATTATTGGAATCTCCAAAGTTTTTTTGTTGTTGAATTCTCCATTCATAAATTGAATTCAAGAATTTACCAAAATTGAGGTTTTTTGAGGTGGGGTTTGTTTGTTTTGCTAAAGAAAATCCACAAGTGGTTAGAATAATAATAAGAAAGAACAAACATTGTAGGTAGTTTTTGTGAATATTCATTTTGTTGAAACTATAGATACAATGTGATTTTGGAGAGGACATATATATATGTATGTGTAATATGATCAAGTTGAAGGAGGAGGAAGAAAAATATGAGGCTTTTTTTAAATACTTGATGCTATTGTGTTGTGTTGTATTTGAGCTGAGAATTTATTGTAAATAGTTTCTCTATTTTTTTTTAAAGTAAAGGTAAGACTGAGTATACATAACTCTATCAAGACCCTACTTATGTGATTTACATTGGGTATGTTATTGTTGTTATAAATATAGGACTTCATAAGCATTACTGAAAAAAAGGAATCAATGATGGATAAATGTTGTAATTAAACAACAAAACTTATCACTAATTTTATTTAGCGATGGAATATCAAGAAACTATATGAACTACTACTCTATCCATTTCAAAATAAGTTAATTGTTGAAGCATTTTTTATAGTTTAAATTAACTTAATTGTTCATTAATCTTCAAGAATAATTTTAATTTTTTTTCTTTCATTTTTATCCTTCATTTGAATTTTCCATGTGATGAGTGCTTAGTTAGTATTGAGAACAATTATCATGATCAATTTTAGCCATTCTAAAGAGTAATTTAACAATAATTAAAAAAGGGTAAAAATGAAAAATAATGCCTAATTAATGTTTTAATATTCTTTTCTCAAAGGAAGTACAACACCCCAACAATTCACTTATTTTGAAATTAAGAAAGCAATAATTTAATGATGTTAGATTAATAATCTATTATTTAACCTATCTTGATCTATCTCATCGAATGACCTACTCATTTACTAATTTAATTTATATTAATCCATCCAAATTCAGTTCAACCCGTCGCTTTATTTTCAACCATTGTACATGTCAACATCCAAGCATGTTTGCTTTTTAACAATATATATATATATATATATATATATATATATATATATATATATATATATATATATATATATATCTTTCGACCATTGTCCACTTCAACATAATAGTGACTAGGGCTAGTTATTTAAATTAAAAAGTTCTTAAATAGGAAAATAGTGCTAATACTTTATGCAACATTATCTTGATGTCAATACCAAGCCATTAAAAAAGCAAATATAAAAGCTTAATAATTGACAAGAACTTAGTAAAACATTGAATCAATCATATATATTTTTCGTAGAAACCAAGGGACAATTTGGTTTGTGACTTGTGAGTTGTAAGGGGTACACAAAAATAACATATAGTATTAAAATACCTTGTGGCTTTATTTAACATGTATATTTAATTGGATAACTATATTTATATAGAGGGATTTTGTTAATTATTACACAATGATATAGGATTTTAATGAAAATAACTTGAGTTTTGCCATAACTAGAATTTTAACTTCGTTTATATGTAAATGACTTGTGCTTTTCAAAATTCCAACCTCACTCATTGTGAATCTAATTATTTTTGTTTTCCTCTTTGCTCTCTTATTATTATTTTTTTTTATAGATATTTAACATGCTATATATATATATATATATTGATTTAATATAAATATTTAATCTGAATAAATTGTTATCTTTGCTCCCTCCAAAAAATAAAGATAGAATATGCCATACACATATATATAAAAAGGACAAGTTGATCAAATTGTGAGATAAAAATTAGATTTATGAAATAATAATAAAAAGGGAAAATGTATAAGTACCCCCTAGACTATGACTGAAATTCTAGAGACACGTTTTAACTAAACTAAGGTCCTATTACCCCCTAAACCCATTTTTTTTTATAATTTTGTGCACCTTTTTGGCTTACATGGCATCCAAATATCTCCCATGCGCCTCAATTGCGTGGAGTCAAGGAGTGTGCCACGTAAGACAAAAGGTGTACAAAATTACAAAAAAGAAAAGTTCAGAGGGGTAATAGGACTTTATTTTAGTTAAGGTGTGTCTCTGAAATTTTGATCATAGTGTAGAGGGTACTTGTGCCTTATCCCTAATAAAAAATAAAATAAACAATCCATTTGTTAGAACCCCATTTTTATAAGACAATGGATTTAGATAGTACTTAGTATTTTTATAAGAATCAATTTGGACAAATGAATTTAGACTTTATTTTAGGAAGAATGAATTTGAGATATCACATTTATTTATTTTTCAACTAAAGTGAGTTGCTAAAGTGACTATATGTGGCAGCTTGTCTTGCTAGGATTGGATTGATCTTTTTTTTTGGTTGGAATTTTTCACTTTTTTGCGACATATAAACCTACTTAAATTATTTATCTTTACAAAGATAAATTTTGATTCAATATCAGTTGCGTTCTTATCCTATCTGAAATATCACCATTTACTTAACTATGTATGTTTTAATACATAAATAGTAATGATTCAAACAAAAATAAAACTAACTGATGATGATTCAGATAAAAAAAATAAAAATTAATAGTTAAAATATAAAACTAAAAATAATACTAACTGATGATGATTTAGAAGAAAAAAAAAAAATTTAATAGTTAAAATATAAAACTCAATAATAATTCAGATGTATTTTCAAGTATTATCTCTTTTTATTATATTTGAAGATACTAGTAGGTCACATGAGTCCAATAGTTGGTATATTTGAAGATACTTTATGACTTCATTCTTGGTACACATTTACCTGCATGAATGATTGAGCACATTTGAGTTATATCGTCACTTTTTACTTGTCACATTTTGTTTTTTAAAAATAAAACTGTCTGATGAAATCTGATCAATATTATAAGATGTATATTTTAATTATATTAATATACAAAAAATTTGCAACTTATAATATTTTTATACAAATTTTGAACGTCTAATTTAAAATATTAAATTATTCTAATTCAATTTGGCTCAATAAATTAATCAAATTGACTCTTGTGAAGTGAATTATGACAAATAAAAAAGAAAAGGAGAGAGTATATACTATAAGTAAATAAATTTAATTATTTTAAAGAAATATTTTATAATCACATAAATATTTAAGCATATAAATTTTGGAAAAAATCTTTTTTTTTTCTTAAACTGCACTGTCTAGTAAAACCATTACATAAATTGAGCCAAAAAAATTTTGAATTAATTTGTTGGTTTTTTTTGTTGTGATTATTATTTATTTAATATTTGTTCTAGCTTAATAAAACAGCAGTGGCTGTAGTTTAGTGGTGAGAATTCCACGTTGTGGCCGTGGAGACCTGGGCTCGAATCCCAGCAGCCACACTACTTTTTTTTTTTTTTAATTTCATACCTTCCGTTTTCTCTTTCGAGCTTATTCGTTAACCTATATAGAATTTTAAGATGGAATATAGATTTTTTACACCATCAAGTTAAGTTGACACTCAAACATGTGTTCTTTTAAACTACATTGTCAGTTTATCGCGAAAAATAATAAACTTAATACCTTTCATATTCTAAGTAGAAGCTGCAAGTGTGACTATATAGAGTGATTCAATGGACAAGGTGTAACAATTAAAAAGGCCCAACTATCAAGGTATTGTCCTGTTTGACTTGACATTTGAAGTCTCACATTTTTGTCTCTGACTTTTACATAGAAAGACGTCTCAATAGTTGATACTAAATTCAACCTTTTGTTGCTTATCATGATATTCAACCCTCCCTTCCCTTAGGGACTCAGCGTTCTCGCTTCACTTTATTCCTCCATTACATATAGAGTTTATGGTTTGTTCACTAATATGTATTATACGATATTTTACACCATCAGGCAAGTTTATCGCGAACAACATCTCATGTAATTGTTTATAGTTGTATCAATCTATCTTGGCTCCATTTCTGTAATGGATACTTCATTGATGGACAATGACATTGACTTGCTTGTAGATTGATCTGACTCCATGCCCTTTGGCAACATCTCTGATCGACTACGAAAAAGAATGCAGGTTGTTTAGGCGCTCGCGTAGTAATAGAGTAACTATTAAGCATGAGCACCACATAGTCCATTGTTGGTCTTTCATTAACATCTTCTTGAACACACAACAATCCAATATGTATACATTGTATCACTTCATTTCTTGAGTATGATTCCGCGAATGTTGGATCCATTATGTTCAATGGCGTTCCGTCTTTCCAATTCTTCCAAACCTACAAGATGTATCCAAGTTGGAGGTTATAGATGTCAGCTATGTCAAGCTTAATGGCACGTTTATGTATCTTGCCTTTATTGATCTACGTGGCTCAACCATGGATAATATCATAGTCAAGTTGGATAGCTGTTAAGAGGGAGGGGAATACGAGATGAAATGTTGATCTCTTACGGATAGAAAGGTAAACGGAATACTGACATAGCTAAGAAGATCTTCACCACCATCTGATTGGTAAAACGCGCTATTCTTTTTTCCACTTATGATCTCCAAAAGCAGAACACCGAAGCTGAAAACATCTGATTTAACAGAGTACTGCCCGTGCATAGCATACTCCGGTGACATGTAACCACTATATAACAACAAACAAACACGATGGTTAGCTAGAAAAAACGCGTATTCTTAAAGGAAAACGGAAGTCTTTAAAACTTACTATGTCCCAACAATCCTACTTGTTATTTCTTCACTTTGATCAATTCCAAATATTCTTGCCATTCCAAAATCTGATATTTTCGGGTTCATTTCTGCATCTAACAGTATATTGCTTGCTTTGAGATCGCGATGTATAATTCTTAAACGAGAATCCTCGTGTAGGTAAAGTAGTCCACGCGCAATCCCTCCTATAATCTTGTAACGTCTCGACCAATCTAGTAGCTGCTGCTTTTCAGGATCTACAAAATTTGATAAGGAACAGTTTTTTTCTTAAAGATATATTGAAATCACTCTATAAGGACCGGACCAGACCACATCACATTTGGTCTATGTACGTGTCTTACCTTGTATTTCTGCAAGAGGTTGTTTCTACACAGACGACTATAGCAATAAGAAGAATATACAAAAATGAATGTTATAAGATGGAAACCAACCGAATAAGAAATAATCAAGGCTTTTATTGGGGACGAATTCATAGACGAGTATCTTTTCATCTCCTTCCAAGCAATATCCCAATAGTCTCACTAAATTTCTATGTTGAAGCTTCGCGATCAATATGATCTCGTTCTTAAATTCTTCTATACCTTGCCCTGAGCTTCTTGATAGCCTCTTTACAGCTATCTCTTGTCCATCAAGAAGTTTACCCTGAGAGTATAATAGGATATCAACGCGAAGTTAACAATACAAGGGAAGATGGACTGAACACAGAGGCGAATCCAGGATTTCAAGAAAACGGGTGCACCATTGCTTTAAAGATAAGATCAAAAAATTTATAATAACAATAACTAGGCGAGCAATACATAAAAATTACATTGCCACAAAAAATATCATCAATTTACAATTGTACTCGACGAGACTTCATATTTTGAAAACGATCTATAATAGCATCATTACTTACATTTTCAAATATCTTCCGCTCTATCTTACAAACTAAACAACCATTCAAAAATTCTTCACCAATGCTATTACGTAGATCATTTTTGATGAGCTTCATTGAGGAGAATGCTCTTTCCACACTTGCCGTAGCAACAGGCAAAATCAAAGCCAACTTTACAAGCAAATAAACAAGAGACCAAGTTTGATCCAATTTTGTTTGTGCCATCATCGTAGCAAGATCTTTAATCCCCTTCAAGTTGAGAAATTTGCTATCACACTCTCGAGCATAGACAATGAAACTATCAAGTCGATAATCGAGATCTCAAGTTCATTATCACCAAACTCACTTTTATAATATTCGCCAACTTCATTATTCGCTCTTACTAAAATTAGCAAATGAATCAACCGGATTCAAACTAGCCATGCCAAGGAGTAAGTCACTAGTCACAACATCAAAGCGATTATTGAGCTCCGAGTTGCAAATCAATAATCGCATAAAACACTTCCACACGAAAGTGATGTAAATATGAAATTTCGACTTCTTACGCTTGATCTTGGATAGTCTTCATCATTTCGGGAACCAAAATATCATGTTTACCACAAAATGAAGAAACCTCATCCATCAAAGACTCCAAACCACTCTCTCTCATTGTTTGTAATCTTCTCTTGCAAGATTAAGCAATCCCATAGCATTGACAATATCTTGATCTTTCTTTTGTAAAGCTTTGTTCAATTCATTTGTAAGAAGCAACATCTTGAACATCAAATGCAACACAAAGATAAATTCAAATTCTTGAATTTTATCTAAAAGGTTACCTACCGCAAGTTTATCAAGATCATGTGGAGAATTTTCTTTCATATCTTTAAGCACATTAGCAATTGAAGAAAATATAATCATGAAATTTTCCAAGGTCTTGAAATGGGATCCCCAACGAGTATCACCAGTCATTGGAGGCCACGTTCTTGATTTAATCCTTGTCCGGTAAGAATTTCTCCAGATTTAAGCAATTCTTCCAACTTCTCAACTTGGTGTTGTCGAAGTAAGTCCCTGCGTTTAAAAGATGTCCCAATAGTATTCAAAACATTAGTGACAACATAAAAGAAATTTTTCACATCCGGATGTTTTTTAGAAACAGCCACAAGTGTCAATTGCAATTGGTGAGCAAAACAATGAATATAATATTTTGACGAGCATCTTGCAAAATCAAAGACTTTAGGCCATTTTTTCTCCTTGCATATTACTAGCTCCATCATAACCTTGTCCACGAGTCTTGATAGGCATAACGAGTGATCCAAAAGTAAAGAGTAAATTACTTTTTGCAATGATCTTGCGGATGTATCACCCACATGAACAATACCCAAAAAGCTTTCTATCAACTCTCCGTTTTTGTTAACATATCGTAAAACTAGTGCCATTTGCTCTTTATGTGAAATATCCTTTGACTCATCAACTAGTATTCCAAAATAATCACCATCCAAGTCTTTGATGATAGCTTTAGTTGTTTCTTTAGTACAAGCATCCACAATCTCCTTTTGAATTGTTGAACAAATCATCATATCATTTTTTGGAGCATGTTGTAATATCACCTTTTCCACATTCGGACGATTAACCCCATGAAATTTCAAAAGTTCAAGAAAAAGACCTTTGTAATTAGAATCTTCACTCTCATCATGACCACGAAATGGCAATCCATTTCTTAGGAGAAACCTTACCACATCAATTGAGGCATTTAAACGAATTCGATAATCACTTTTTGTTTTTTCACTTTGCTTGTGAAGAAGATTGAATTGATTGACGTTGATTTGCAAAATCAAGCATCCTATTCAAACATTTGTTATGAATACTATTCACCTCACCAACATGCAATCGAATTCTTTCCGGACCATGGTTCCAAGTCTTAAAACCATCTTGTGTAAATGATTTTCTCGCATTACCATGACTTTCAAATTCATTCTTGAAGAGATAACAACACAAACAAAATATAGCATCATCATCTATGCTATATTCCAACCAAGCAGAATTTGGAGCATTAAACCACTCAGGATTAAATTGCCGATTACTAGTCCCAAATATTGTTTTTGGATATACACGAAGTTTTGGTTGATAAGGCCCCATCAAAATATAATGTCTCCTCACAACATCTCGAATATTAGAATCATATTCAAAGATGGGTTTTCTTCCTCCGGGATCCCGTTTGAGAGATCCAACCCCAAGAATACAATCAACATTTGAAGAAGAAGGTGTAATTGTCTCTCTTTGAGCTTCTGGAACTACATGTGAACTAACAAATGGACCGCTACTAGAACGTGGTTGCTTAATCAAAAATTTATCCATTCAGATATTTAAGGATAAATGTTCCTACATATTCAAATAACTATTCAACTTAGTCACAAATTTAACTAGCAAATTTAAAAAAAATAAGAGAATCGCATATCTTTCACAATAAAAATAAGGAATCACACCTTGCAAGTTCAAATAAAATAGAGGAATCACAATCCTTGCAAATCTAACTAAAATAGAGGAATCACACCCCTTTCACATTTATCAATAAGAAAATTACACATTCATAATAAAAAGAGGACTTATGCCTCTTTTGCATTCAAAATCACATATTCATAGAAAGAAGAGGAATCACACCCCTTTCACATTTGAAAAATAAGGGAATCACACTCCTTTCACATTAAAAAAATAAGGGAATCACACCCCTTTCACATTAAAAAATAGGGGAATCACACCCCTTTCACATTAAAAATAAAAAAGGAATCACACCCTTCAAAATTGATAATATAATATGATTATATGAAACACATTCCTTACAAGTTACATCCGCAAAATATGTAAGTTTGAGATAATCAATTCTTTAGCTATTGATGATTTCCTATTATAAGTAATGACAAGATTTTTTTATATGAAAACCCTAAAATTAAAGTGATATATATATATATATATATATATATATATATATATATATATATTATCTTGTTAGTTTGTTTATTAAAAAGAGAAATCATAAACTAAAATTACCTTAAACTTTGACAATGATGATTTCTCTAGATTCTTGACTTGAAGTTGGAGACTTGAAAGCTTGAAGCTTCTTCTTTGTGTGGAAAATAAAAAACAAATTTGAGGAGAGAAGAAATATATTGTTGGAATTTGGAACTTGAAAAGTGGGTGGGTCATGGGTGGGAAGGAAACTTTTGAAGTTTTGACTTTTAGAACTTTTAGAATTTAATTTTTTTTTTTTAATAAAAAACATGTTTTTAGTTAATAAAAATAAATTGAAGCGAATTGGGGCTGCCTGGGATCGAACCTGCGATCTTTGTGTTGAAATCTTGCAGTCATACCAGTGAGCCATCCAGCCATCTTGAGAACGGGTTCAACAAGTTTTAATTTAATATATTCTTTAATAATTATAGAAGTAATATATCAAATTTAGTCGAATGAGTACGGGTTCAATTGACCCAAAAATAAGGCTTAAATTCGCCCCTGACTGAACATAAGGGGTGTGTTTGATACCAGGCCGTCATTTTCCATGGAAAATGTTTTCTTAGAAAATATTTCTGATACTTGGTGAGTGAAAAATATTTTTGCGAGTCTTATAACGTTTTGAGTTCTAAAGATTAATAATAATGTCTAAAGTATGACGAGTAAGATGAGGGAAGTCATTTTCCTCCTTTTGATCCGGTAACCAAACACTAGAAAATGACTTTCTCGAGGCATATCAAACACACCCCTCGTGTCCTAAAAACCGACTTCACCTTGTACACCACGCCAAATCCTCCTTCACCAATTTTGTTGTCGGTTGAGAAGTTAGTTGTGGCAACTCGAATAGTGCTCAAGTGATATTGCAAAGACTCAGCAACTGAAATTTCATCTTCATCTATGCCAAGCAAAAAAGAAAATGTCTAGTTAAAAAGTCTTCTTTACTTTCTTAAACTCCGTGTCAAGTCATAACCAAACAAACATATTGAAACGGAGGGAGTATAACTAATCAAAGAACTATTCACTTCACCTGTGATCTCTTCTACAACATTGAATTCTCGCGATGTTCTGCTTCTTATCCAACAGAAACCGAATATGAAGAGTAGAATCGAAACAGCAATTGAAACAGCTATGGCAACGATTACACCAGATGCAATTTCCCCTTTTCCTGCATCAGTTAGACAAAATTTATGTTCAAACATTTAAACTTAAGACGGTAATCTGTTCGTTTATATTGACTAAACTGGAACAAAATATAAACGAACATTTTAAATGGAGACAGTCACCAGATATATCGAATGAACGAGCTGATCAGGTTCAATATCACAGATGGTCATTCAACTAAACGTCATTATAGTCATAAAACTAAATTTTGTAAATACATGATTTTCCCCTTTCAACTTGTCCCATTTCTTAACTACACAGTACACACCATTAAGTTGCCAGGGTTTTATGAACCCCAGACTTGTTCAAATAGTAATACTCGCTCTGTTTCATTTTGTTTGTCTGATTTTGACCTGACGCGGAATTTTAAAAAGTAAAGAACACTTTCTAATCATTAAATGTACTACCTTTGTTCCAATTTATCTGACATTCTTTCCTTCTTTAATCAGATTAAAAAGAATGACATATTTCTATATTTAGTACTGTATCATCAGTTCATCACAGGAAGAGCAAATTGAGTTCAATCAAGTGTACCAAACTTGTGTCAAGAAGTTACCTCTACCGTTGCTTGTAGGCGATGAAGAAGGAGGCGTAGGTGGTGGCGTTGATGCAGTAACGTTGTAAAAAGGGTACAACTCATACCTAACGTTACAACTCGGAAGCAAAACTCTCCCACCTCTCTTCCCATCACTCGGTAAATTCCCGATAGCAGTCCTCAGGCAATTCTCACAAGAAGAACTAGATACATCAGGTATGCATTGTGCAAATGTATAAACTCTTTCAAGTGAAGTAAAATTTGCTTCTTTCGAAGCATATATTTTCCCAGAACGATTATTTCCATTTGCAGCCACACTTGCTATTAATTCATTGATCACATTTCCAAGAACTGATAAGAACCTTTGTGGTTCACTAACATTTTGTGTATTCAAAAAACCGTATCTCGTCGCGGTACCAAATAAAGGTTGATCTGAGTAACGTATAAGGCATTCGTCAACCCAAAGGACAGCAATTTTTCCATTAGGACAATAACTTTCTGAGGTTACATCTTTAACAGCTGTTGACACACAATTTTGACAAACGTCAGGGGAAACGTCTCCCCTGCATAAAAACATGCCATAAACTATATCGGACCCTGTGTTACCAGATGTTGTGTTGTAAAATCCGTTAGGCCTCGAAGAATTCGAGGGTAGAGATGATAAAAGGGCTTTGAGATTGAAGCTATAAGTGCTATTGGGAGTGTAAGTTGTGTTTGGGCAGTAAAATGCAGGAGGAGAAGAATTATCTTGACAATCTATAAATTGGAAAATGAAAATTATTATACAATAACATAACAAAATATTGAAGTAGTTCAACATTTTGTTATTTAACAGAGTGATATGTGAAGATATATATAGTATTGACAAAGTTGATGGTGTAAGAAAGAGTACTAAGAAGACTTGCTTAGGGTTTATGAGGCAGCTGATGTTTTGTTTCGAGCGTGTTTGGTCAAACTTTCAAAATTCGGCATGTAATACATAAACAGTCACTTAAATTTGACTGTAGCTGACAAAAAACCTTTTTAATTTTGGGAATGCATATCTAGACATTTTAATTTGATCTCGATTAGCGTATTTGATCAAACTTTCAAAATTTGGCATGTAATACATAAACAGACACTTAAATTTGGCTATAGCTGAAAAGTAACCTTTTTAATTTTGGGAGTGCATATCTAGACACTTTAATTTGGTGGATGACAACTAAACACTCCAACTCATTCTCACTATGATTCGTGAACAATCCGATGCTGACGTGACACATTAATTTAGACTACCATTATTGAATTTTATTGAATTCATATCTTAAAAGGCTACGTCCATGCATACGTATTGACGATGACTTGAGTGAGATGGAGATCATACATAACTTGGAATTTTCCCTTGTACTTTTCTACACCTAGTTTCAATTTTCATCATTAAATTCACACGTATTGACGATGACTTGAGTGAGATGAAGATCATACATAACTTGGAATTTTCCCTTGTACTTTTCTACACCTAGACAATTTTCAATTTTTTCATTAAATTCACAATGACGATCCGACTAATCTAATTTCGTAATGTGTAGGGTTCTATAAGGAGGAAATTGTTATGTCATAGAAAATTTTCCATTCTGATGTGTTCAAGCCTGAAACCAGGGGCGAATTTAAGCCTTATTTTTGGGTCAATTGAACCCGTACTCATTCGACTAAATTTGATATATTACTTCTATAATTATTAAAGAATATATTAAATTAAAACTTGTTGAACCCGTTCTCAAGATGGCTGGATGGCTCACTGGTATGACTGCAAGATTTCAACACAAAGATCGCAGGTTCGATCCCAGGCAGCCCCAATTCGCTTCAATTTATTTTTATTAACTAAAAACATGTTTTTTATTAAAAAAAAAAATTAAATTCTAAAAGTTCTAAAAGTCAAAACTTCAAAAGTTTCCTTCCCACCCATGACCCACCCACTTTTCAAGTTCCAAATTCCAACAATATATTTCTTCTCTCCTCAAATTTGTTTTTTATTTTCCACACAAAGAAGAAGCTTCAAGCTTTCAAGTCTCCAACTTCAAGTCAAGAATCTAGAGAAATCATCATTGTCAAAGTTTAAGGTAATTTTAGTTTATGATTTCTCTTTTTAATAAACAAACTAACAAGATAATATATATATATATATATATATATATATATATATATATATATATATATCACTTTAATTTTAGGGTTTTCATATAAAAAAATCTTGTCATTACTTATAATAGGAAATCATCAATAGCTAAAGAATTGATTATCTCAAACTTACATATTTTGCGGATGTAACTTGTAAGGAATGTGTTTCATATAATCATATTATATTATCAATTTTGAAGGTGTGATTCCTTTTTATTTTTAATGTGAAAGGGTGTGATTCCCTATTTTTAATGTGAAAGGGTGTGATTCCTTATTTTTAATGTGAAAGTGTGATTCCCTTATTTTTCAAATGTGAAAGGTGTGATTCCTCTTCTTTCTATGAATATGTGATTTTGAATGCAAAAGAGGCATAAGTCCTCTTTTTATTATGAATGTGTAATTTTCTTATTGATAAATGTGAAAGGGTGTGATTCCTCTATTTTAGTTAGATTTGCAAGGATTGTGATTCCTCTATTTTATTTGAACTTGCAAGGGTGTGATTCCCTTATTTTTATTGTGAAAGATATGCGATTCTCTTATTTTTTTAAATTTGCTAGTTAAATTTGTGACTAAGTTGAATAGTTATTTGAATATGTAGGAACATTTATCCTTAAATATCCGAATGGATAAATTTTTGATTAAGCAACCACGTCTAGTAGCGGTCCATTTGTTAGTTCACATGTAGTTCCGAAGCTCAAAGAGAGACAATTACACCTCTTCTTCAAATGTTGATTGTATTCTTGGGGTTGGATCTCTCAAACGGATCCGGAGGAAGAAAACCCATCTTTGAATATGATTCTAATATTCGAGATGTTGTGAGAGACATTATATTTTGATGGGGCCTTATCAACCAAAACTTCGTGTATATCCAAAAACAATATTTGGGACTAGTAATCGCAATTTAATCACGAGTGGTTTAATGCTCCAAATTCTTGGTTGGAATATAGCATAGATGATGATGCTATATTTTGTTTGTGTTGTTATCTCTTCAAGAATGAATTTGAAAGTCATGGTAATGAGAAAATCATTTACACAAGATGGTTTTAAGACTTGGAACCATGGTCCGGAAAGAATTCGATTGCATGTTGGTGAGGTGAATAGTATTCATAACAAATGTTTGAATAGGATGCTTGATTTTGCAAATCAACGTCAATCAATTCAATCTTCTCTTCACAAGCAAAGTGAAAAAACAAAAAGTGATTATCGAATTCGTTTAAATGCCTCAATTGATGTGGTAAGGTTTCTCCTAAGAAATGGATTGCCATTTCGTGGTCATGATGAGTGAAGATTCTAATTACAAAGGTCTTTTCTTGAACTTTTGAAATTTCATGGGTTAATCGTCCGAATGTGGAAAAGGTGATATTACAACATGCTCCAAAAAATGATATGATGATTTGTTCAACAATTCAAAAGGAGATTGTGGATGCTTGTACTAAAGAAACAACTAAAGCTATCATCAAAGACTTGGATGGTGATTATTTTGGAATACTAGTTGATGAGTCAAAGGATATTTCACATAAAGAGCAAATGGCACTAGTTTTACGATATGTTAACAAAAACGGAGAGTTGATAGAAAGCTTTTTGGGTATTGTTCATGTGGGTGATACATCCGCAAGATCATTGCAAAAAGTAATTTACTCTTTACTTTTGGATCACTCGTTATGCCTATCAAGACTCCGTGGACAAGGTTATGATGGAGCTAGTAATATGCAAGGAGAAAAAAATGGCCTAAAGTCTTTGATTTTGCAAGATGCTCCGTCAGCATATTATATTCATTGTTTTGCTCACCAATTGCAATTGACACTTGTGGCTGTTTCTAAAAAACATCCGGATGTGAAAAATTTCTTTTATGTTGTCACTAATGTTTTGAATACTATTGGGACATCTTTTAAACGCAGGGACTTACTTCGACAACACCAAGTTGAGAAGTTGGAAGAATTGCTTAAATCTGGAGAAATTCTTACCGGACAAGGATTAAATCAAGAACGTGGCCTCCAACGACCGGGTGATACTCGTTGGGGATCCCATTTCAAGACCTTGGAAAATTTCATGATTATATTTTCTTCAATTGCTAATGTGCTTAAAGATATGAAAGAAAATTCTCCACATGATCTTGATAAACTTGCGGTAGGTAACCTTTTAGATAAAATTCAAGAATTTGAATTTATCTTTGTGTTGCATTTGATGTTCAAGATGTTGCTTCTTACAAATGAATTGAACAAAGCTTTACAAAAGAAAGATCAAGATATTGTCAATGCTATGGGATTGCTTAATCTTGCAAAGAGAAGATTACAAACAATGAGAGAGAGTGGTTTGGAGTCTTTGATGGATGAGGTTTCTTCATTTTGTGGTAAACATGATATTTTGGTTCCCGAAATGACTGAAGACTATCCAAGATCGAAGCGTAAGAAGTCCGAAATTTCATATTTACATCACTTTCGTGTGGAAGTGTTTTATGCAGTTATTGATTTGCAACTTCAGGAGCTCAATAATCGTTTTGATGTTGTGACTAGTGACTTACTCCTTGGCATGGCTAGTTTGAATCCGGTTGATTCATTTGCTAATTTTAGTAAGAGCAGAATAATGAAGTTGGCCGAATATTATAAAAGTGAGTTTGGTGATAATGAACTTCGAGATCTCGATTATCGACTGATAGTTTCATTGTCTATGCTCGAGAGTGTGATAGCAAATTTCTCAACTTGAAGGGGATTAAAGATCTTGCTACGATGATGGCACAAACAAAATTGGATCAAACTTGGTCTCTTGTTTATTTGCTTGTAAAGTTGGCTTTGATTTTGCCTGTTGCTACGGCAAGTGTGGAAAGAGCATTCTCCTCAATGAAGCTCATCAAAAATGATCTACGTAATAGCATTGGTGAAGAATTTTTGAATGGTTGTTTAGTTTGTAAGATAGAGCGGAAGATATTTGAAAATGTAAGTAATGATGCTATTATAGATCGTTTTCAAAATATGAAGTCTCGTCGAGTACAATTGTAAATTGATGATATTTTTTGTGGCAATGTAATTTTTATGTATTGCTCGCCTAGTTATTGTTATTATAAATTTTTTGATCTTATCTTTAAAGCAATGGTGCACCCGTTTTCTTGAAATCCTGGATTCGCCTCTGCCTGAAACCTTTAATTAAAAGTGAAGGAATCTCAGGTATTCATATCACTTATATGATGATCATAATTTTATTTTATTTTATTTTTATGAAATGATAATTAATGTCCTCAATGATGATAGTATACTTAAAGTAGGCGAGCTCTAAAATCGACGAGGCGAGTGTTCTCGAAGAGAAATCATGATGGAAAAAGAGTGAGGAAAATTTGAAACTCGAGATATTAGAGCATGATGTTTCCCTATGCTTTATCATTAGTTAAAGTGTGAAACTAAAGAAAAAATATATTTTCAAATATGTTTTTTATCATTAACTTTATTTTTTAAAATATATTTTTCGTCTATATAATTAACTAAATCTTTTTTTTTTTCTAAACCCTTCAAAATGTGGTCTTTTGGTAGGTTGGAAATATTAATGAAATTTTAAGCGTACACGTCTGAATAATTTCCAAATTTCAAGTCATTAATCAAATCAGTCCATTCAATTGTCAAATTAATTAAGGACATCAAATTTAATTCAACAACACGTATTTCCTCTTTGATAAAATTATTTCCTTTATTTCCTTTCTATCTTATGAAATCAATATGGACTTTGTTTCCATTAATCAAGGTTTTTCAAATATCATAATTATCATTTAGCCAAGTGTGAACCAAAACAACCACAATAACTAGAATTTTTTTTTAGATGAGATAGTTAATTTTGAATCGTGAAATTCAATCGTTGTTCTAGAGTTTTAACTTCTATAGGTTAAATCTTCATGAACGTGTACTACAATTCAAATAAGCCTTGTTATAAATTAGTTCAAACTCTAGGACAAATTAATCCTCTCAACTCTCAAAAGATGTCACTTGAAGACTATTATCACTCAATTTTACCTCGGCGATACGGGAAAAATAAATACAAAAGCCACCCAATTCAAACGCTCTTTGACACCTTTATTTTTATCATTTTTAAAGTTGCATTATCATTTTACCTTTATCGTAAAACTATCGGTCGTCAACCACTATAATCCCACCTTGAGTGCCCTAATATTATTGTAAATGATTTAGAAGCTAAATATTATGAACATAAGCTCTTTTTTTTGTTTGATTTTTAGGTTAATTTGTACTTGGCGATAGAGACTTCATCATTAGAGGTTTCGAGTGTTGAAGAATATGATGTTGGCTCACCAAATCAAATGATCTCCTTCTTCAAAGTTCAGTAGCAAATTTGGATCATTTTGCATAGTTCAAGAGTAAATTCAATATTTTTTTCTTGTAAAAAATTTCTACATGTCGGTTAAGCTTATTTCATTAGTAAACCATTTCACAAAATTTAGGGGCGAATTTGGAATTTTTCCCAAACCAATTTAAAAGTGATGGTGTATCTTTAATAATTATTAGAGAATTATAAATTAATCTAGAAAAAAAAAAACTATCTAATACACAAATATTAGGGATGAGACACAAGTACCCCTAGACTTTGTTCCCAAATAAATTTGCTAACCTAGATGATGAGGACATTTTTGAGGAAGGTGAGGAAGAGGAAGACAAAATGTTGGATTATTGTTTTGCAAATGCAGCTAGGAATGCTGATATTTGTCCTAGGCAACAACGTAACAACAAAACGAAGCATGAAAGTAAGCATAGTTGAGATGGTAAAGTGATAGAGAAGTTTGTTCGAAGGCACCTACCTATGCGACTGGCGAAGCAGAGTCATATGATAGTGTCAACAACTTCAACAAGATCCAATAAAGCCAAGAAGTGATGAACTATCAATTATTATTGGACAAATTTGAAGAAGACAAGAGAAACATACTTGAGGTTCCATTAGAAGGTCCGTCTATCTTTTTTAGTCCATACATTTGTAAAAGGAAGTTTGAGGTTGATAACTCAACTTTCTCCTTGGCTTTTATGATTTTTCATTACTTTAGAATCCTCACTTGTAATATCATCATAAAGTGTATTATATTATTTAACGATCATAGAATATCTAGTTCTCTCTAATTTACATTTTCTTCATGGTTGTTAATTAGTAGAGGTTAGGTACCTCATTAGGATTGACAAAGTAAGACCTAGCCTCCCTTGCTTGTACTTAATTTCTATTGAGAATTTTTTATGTTTATTATTAATAAAAAGCCATTAGATCACTGTCTATTGGTATAAATTTGCTTGAAAAAAAAAGTACCCCTAGACTATGACCGAAATCCCAAAGACACACATTAAATGAACTAAGATCTTATTACCCCCTCGAATCCATTCTTTTGTAATTTTGTACACCCTTTTAGCCTACGTGGCCTCCAAACATCTCCCACTCCTCTACTAAGTGGAGTCACAAAGTGTGTCACGTAAGTCAAAAGGTGTATGTACAAGATTAAAAAAAAATGAGTTCAAGGGGATAATAATACCTTAGTTTAGTTAAGGTATGTCTCTCAGATTTCGGTCAATCTAGGGGTACTTGGGCCTTATCCCATATTTCTACTATAAATACACTCACTCTATAATTTTAAATAATTACATATTGTCTCACTAATTAATGATCGTGTACCAGATTTCAAGTCAGATATACCACTCCTTCAAATTTCAAGTCAGACACGTGTATCAAAAATGCTAGATACAAAGATACATTCTAAAATACAGACACATAAAAAGAGAGGCGACTGAGAAAGTTGTTGCATCCCAAATACACACAATCACACTAGATACATATAATACTGATACCAGATACATTCTGAAATACAAATTCATAGAGTAAAAGAGGCGAGCTCTATGTATCTGAAATACAAATACATAGAAAAAGATAGCCGAGCTGGAAAAGGATATAGGCAAGTGAGATAAGAGATCAGGTGATCGAGAGAGTTAGTATATCCAGATGCATGAGAATCACACTTGAATATAATGTATCTTGAACAAATTACACTTAATTTGAGTCGTATGTATTGAAAATAAGCCAGATACATGCATCTAACCAAGTAATTATGGTACAAAAAATTGGAAAATTCAAGTCAAGACATATAGCTAGTAGTGAGATATACATTATTTGCTCATTATTCTAAACGTTTTTGGTACAAATAATCCAAGCCCAAACCATTTTTACATATGGTTTCGTAACGCATCATATATTAGTATAATAATTCCCTTATAACACCTATAAGCAAGTGTTAATTGGAAAATTGTGACTTGCTTCGACTAATACAAACTTTTTTGCCGGTAAATTAAGATTAAACTCATCATTAGCTTCTTTACATTATGGCTTTTCGCCTAAAAAGATTAGCTTCCATTCATACACTTTCCGCTGTATCAAGAATGGTTTTTAGCATAACTCAAATAAGAAAGATTGAAAATTTGTCAGCCCCAAGACTCGTATCAGCAATTATTTCTTCCAATTGGTTCTCTACAGGCCAAAGAGCTTCAAATCACAGTTCTGCTGAGCAGGGTAAGTTTGTTGGTTATGTTGTTTTTATTTGAGCATTTGTGCAGCTCAGGTGTTTGTGGAAATGCCACAAAGACTTTGTTAGTTGTTTTTTCAAGTGAGGTTTATTCTTTTTCATGACTAATATGTTTGGTACTGTTACTCTGTCCACTCAGGCTTGGATAGAAAAAAAATTTCATCATTTTATGTGGGTATGTTGATTTTGTTGAAAATGTTTTCTCCGGGGAAAGGGTATGGTAACTTATAGGGGAAATGTCGATTTGCTTTGTAATAATCCTAGTTCTTACTTTATATTAGTGGCTTGGATGGATACTTGGACATTGTTGTTAGTCTTTACTAGTCAGAAATATCATAAGAATACTCTCCTTATTTGTTACGGTTCGTTTATTATGATTACTCTATGTCACCTACTTATACACAAAAGCAAATATGGGAAGTGATCGAAAGGTGATATTCAAGATTAGACATTTTCCGTGGAGAATGTTTTCCTTCATAGTATTGATTGTGGATGGAACAGTGAATATTCATTCATACTGCCGACATGAAACTGAGGCGTGGTTGTTGTTATTGTTGTTGCAGTGTTGGTTGTGGATAATCTTGTGCATCAATCACATGCTGAATACTGCTTTGTTCTGTTTTCCTTGCGGAATGAAATGAGTTTATGTTCTGAGTGCTCGTTGGTGATTTAACATTTCAAAGTAATTTTGCTGTCAAGATGACATTTTCTTGGTTCCATCAGGTACCAAAGGTTTGAATTCAAGACTTGAGAATGGTGGTGAGGATGACCAACAAGATTACGGGAGATGGGGCAATGGCGGTGGGACTTTTCACAAGTCGGCCCTCATTGATCCCTCGGCCTTTGTAGAAGTTGGCGCTGTAGTACATTCAGAATGTGCAGTAGGTGCAGATTGTCACATTGGCTCCGGAGCAGTCATTGGACCTACTGTTACAATAGGCCAATCAACGAAAATAGGGTAAAATCTCATCAGGCTTTCTTTCATGATAATTACCTGAGCCTTAAGCCTTTTCTCAATTAGTTTGGATGTTTGAGTTTTGTGTTGGATTCTCCTAAAGAAAGAAATCCAACTGTTAAGAATTGAAAAGGGTGGGTGGGGTGCGGTAGAGGGGAAACAAAACTTAGATATAAATGCTATGAAAAAAGCTAGATGATCCATTTACTTTCGCAGCCCTTGGCAGTCTCACATGTACTTATTTTTGCAGCCTGATTTATATTTTTCACCATTTCTTATGAATGACTTTTGGTCTATGAATTATCCGCAAGTTATCTTCAGCTACAATGTTGCACTGGCTAATTGCATAGTTGGTGACTTTTGCGCTTTCCACAATGGGGTCTGCATTGGTCAAGATGGTAAGGCTGAATCTAATGTGAAATTATCTGTTTCAGTTCATTAAAAAGAAAAGGCATAATACATAAATATGCCCTTTAACTTGGTCTCAGCTAGCATCTAAGCCCCCAACTTTGGATGTGTACAAGTAGGCACGTAAACTTGTATAAAATTAACAAGTAGACACACTGTCCTACATGGCATAATACATATATGATGCCACATAGGACGCAAATTGGCCATGTAGCACGCATGTGTCTACTTGTTCAATTCTATATAGGTTTAAGTGTCTACTTTTGCACATCCAAAGTTGGAGGGCACAGATACTAGATGAAGCCAAGTTAAAGGGCACAATTATCTATTATGCCAAAAGAAAACCAAGACTATTCTCTTTCTGGTACATGTGTCAGGTTACCTCTTGCTGACATACTTTTGTTCTACATATTACTTCTAGAGTCAGGATTTAAATAAAAAGTTCTCTTCCTGTAACAGGTTTTGGATTTTATGTAGATGAGCAAGGAAATATGGTGAAAAAGCCTCAAGTTAGTCAAATACTATTAATCTAAGAGATATAACTGCTACCTGTGATCCTTGTAATCATATGTTTTACATGCACATGTGCTTTATTAGAATTTTAATGAAAATAATTTTAATATTCTTTATTTTTATGTTGATTGGTGTTATATTTTAGAAAGATATTTCACACACGTAGTGTCAACTTTTGTGCTCGATTTCAACCTCATTGTTATCTTAGCCCATGTCCTCGAGTTTGGTCCATGATCGTTTGTGCTAATGGCTCATTGTTTGCACTAATCTCAGTAAGCACTTGAGCCTAACTTTGTTGTTCGACCTATGCTCAAGGTTGACTTTTCTCTCAATGAAATCAGGCCCGACTGAGCTTGAGCTAAAAGTAGTTGGTCCGAACCTAGATCTGTCTTTGTTTGATGCCAGATCAACTACCTATAAAAGTTAATTCTATTTTAAAAGAAGTTGATAGCAGATTAACTATATAAGCTTATACTGAATGCTTTTTCATATATTTTAGGTTTTATGAGCTACAGCCTTTTATAGTCTTTCAAGCTTATTTATCTTTTTTTATTACTTTCATCTGCAGACCCTGAAGGCGAGAATAGAAAACCATGTAGAAATAGGTGCAAATACATGTATCGATAGGGGCAGGTGAGATTGATGCTGTTTTTGAATTCTTTATTGCTTATGTTTCTGAGCTTAATCATAAATGCCACATCATTCGGGGGCCATGCAGTTGGAGGGATACAGTGGTTGGAGAACATACAAAGATAGATAATTTAGTTCAGGTACTTTCCTACTTCTGAAGTTCTGACGAAATGCTCAGTTTCGAGACAGTTCTTATGATTCACAATACAGATAGGTCACAATGTAGTGATTGGGAGAAGCTGCCTCATTTGTGGACAAGTCGGGGTTGCAGGATCAGTGACGTATGTTATCCTTTTTAACCCTGCTTTGATAAAGAATGGAAGTAAAACATCTTTTTGGATTTGATCAGCAATTTATTTTACTTTCTAGTTCAGTGAACTTTTAACTTTCAGGAATATACATTAGTTCTTATTTGGGATTAATCTAAACATCCGTCCTTCTGTTTTCTTAGTATAGGTGACTATGTAACTTTAGGAGGAAGAGTTGGGATCCGTGATCATGTAAACATTGCCTCGAAGGTATAATTTTCTATTTAACTGATGATCTGTTCCTTGACTAGCACCATTTAGTGTCATTCTATGTGAAATGATTACTCCATAACATACATGTAATTATGTTTAATAGATTTTTTATATTATATTGCTTGGGGAAATGGAAATGCTAGAACACTTTACTTCCAAGCAAGAAGAGATCATATGTTACCACTTACCACTATATGCATCACAAGTTCTATTTGGCAATGCTTTAGCTTTGACATTATCATGTTAATTCATTGCCTAGATTTGATCTTAATGGACAAAGTTGAGAAACCAGAAAGGTCACGAATGAGTTGATTGTCACAATTAAAAGAAAGTTGCATTTTTGTGTACCTGTTCTCTTGCCTCAAGTTCATCCTCCTTTTCCGTATGTGTCTTGAGCTAATGGATATCGTAGGATAAAAGACAAGAAATTGGAGTAAACCACATGTGTAACCTTCTGTAGTCATAGAACTTATTTTAGTTTGTTGGATGATGATGCTTATTATCCTCTAACCTTCTTCTAGCCTAAATCAGAATCAGAATGTTATTACGCTTTTTCAAAAAAGAACCAGAATGTTATTGTACATTCTATGATGATGGGATTCCTGTCGCATGTTGTCTGTTCATAAAGTCAGTATATCTCTTTGTTTCTACTGCCAATGGGAGTATATCTGTCCTAGTTTACGTGCCTCTCACTCGGGATAAAGGATACTTTTCGATAGGTTTGAGATATAGGAATTTTGAGTAAAAAAACTAGAGATTTAGGAATTAAAAGCAGGCTCCATATAGCTTTTGAAGTACTAACATTAAAAATAATTAATCTGTGAGGGAAAGGTTCCGTCAAAGATAACAGATACCATTTCCGGAGAAACCAAAAAGTAGAAACAAGGCAATCTCTTTGTAGCGATGGGAGGATTCTATTTTATTAAAAGGATATTACTTTATTTTATTGTAAAAGCTTTTCCAAGACACTGAGGGATGCTGTGAACCATAAATTAGTTCACCTTGTTAATTTATCATGGATCTAGATACTAAATTTCTCACTGCATACTACCTACTTTTTCTGTTGATTATGAACATTCTATGCGGCTTTTCGGAAGATATTATGTATAGGATGTATACATAATTAACGATGAAACTATATAATAGTGTTTTGATGCTTCAGGTTAGGTTAGCAGCTAATAGCTGCGTCACCAAGGATATTAGTGTGCCTGGAGATTATGGTGGCTTTCCTGCTGTAAGGACTCTACTGTTGTTCATGGTGTCATCTAGTCTCTTCTGAAAAAGTTCTGAACTTGTTTTTTCTTTGTGATAGTTTGATATTTGCTGTGGCTAACTGCAGATTCCTATGTGTGATTGGCGAAGACAAATTGCTAAACATCGTCAAATCTTGGAGTAAGAATTCTGCCTGAATTCTAATCCTATACAGAAATCCACGATTTGAACATTTATTTGACTATGCATGTCATTTGATGTTCACCCTCCACCCGGTGGCACCATTTGAGGACCTATTGATTCCATATCACTTGCATTCTTTTGATCATCTTTATTGCTGAGCAACGTTATCTTCGACATAGACTAGAAAACGAATTTGTACCTGAACTTGTTGTTCCTCTTGCCTTTATGACGTTACATGCTCCTTGAAAGCAAAAAACTTATGTTTAAAAACAGTTATTATGCATCTATCGACAGGTAATTTCATATCTTTAAATTAGTCTTAATGTTGCCCGATGGTAATTAACTGGGCTATTTAGGATTTGTCAATAGCTTCTGTCATATTCTCAATGTCAGTTAACGATTATTGAGTACCTCCCTGAGATTATCAAAGAACAGAACTAGCAAATCGACACACACTTTGAGCTTCTATTTAAGGCCTTGTTGCATGTAAAAACAGAATACCGTTTTGTGTTCCTTTGTTGTTGTCTACTCTGCTATTTATCATCTCTTTGTTAGTTGGTTCAACAGAGTTTCTTTAGTTCAGATTTCAGAAATAATGCACTTCAATTTTGTAGTCGAATACAAGCCTAAAAATGAAAAATCAACAAGAATAGGACAACAAGGGTCTATCGGAAACAACCACTCTACCTTCTATGGGTCTATTAGAATCAGTAAGGTCTGCATACACACTACCCTAATTAGACCCCACTTGTGGGATGACACTGGGTATGTTATTGTTGTGATAAGAATAGGACAACAAATGGAAAATATCACAAGTAAATGTTCACCTTCCTAATTCATCAATAGAAATAAAAAGAACACCTCTTGTCCATATAAATAGGCAACAGCTTGCCATCTTGTCCTAGTCCAGCGGGACAATTAGCATGAAACCTATGATGTTTACTGTTCCACGACGAAATCTTAAATCTTATAGTCGAAACTAATTCAACACGAAAAATCACTGGCCCCCTCGACCGATCATGCAGCATTTGCTTCCACTGCGACTCTGTCAATGTCAATGATGAACCACTAAGCGTACTAGCAAACAGGGTGCTATTCTTAGGCTGTTGATAGAATGTTGTCGACACTTGGTACCCTCCAACGCTCTTTTCTCGATAATACACCGTCACTTGACTTGCATCATAGTAGATTCCAATACCTTGATTTGAATTCCTTGCTGTAACTCTGAAGCTTATGTGTGCATTTTCAGGTCCACCACCACCATCTCCGTGGCCTAAAGCAGGAATAGAGAAGTCGTTGAGGAAAATTCGTGGTCGATGAGGACGAAGACTTAGCCATAAAATGAATGTGATTAGTCCAACAATTGCAAGAAGGCCTAAGAATATAGAACATATGAGCTTTGACATTCTTGTGGTTAAACTTTCTTTAACCCAGTGGGCATAGTAGCTAGCACTATGGTGTCGCCTTACAGGGCGATCTTGATCCCGACGATTAACTGGTAATTCTGGCCTAGAATGCTGCATTTTTTATTTTTTTTTGTTTTTTCAAGTGAATGGAATTGTGGTTTATCATGAACAGTTTTTAGAGTACATTATTATATAATGCAAATCTTTGGATGTCATAGTATTGTTGAGAACTTTTTAGGAAAGAAAAGAACAAAAGAAGAACTGGTTATGTGATCTTAGTATATAATTAAATATACTTTCTTGAGAAGTAGTGTTATTGGCTTCTTGAAGTTAGGGGCAAGTATACTTTGTTCTGTACACATGTTTATTCCTTCTCATAGAGAGTATTCTTGTTGAATATAACAAGAGGGGTTGCTCGGGTGATAAAACATATTTTTACCTACAACTTTAAGGTCGTGGGTTTGAGTAAGGGAGCAAACAGGTAGGAACTCCTAAGGAGGGGTTAAGAAAAAAACTTGTCGAATATATATAATTTTTCTTTTTCTCTTTGTTTAAGTTTTTGATTAAACAAGTCAAAATCCTACTAAACTACTAATCATTTTGCTAGTTTCATACCTAAACATGCTCTCTCTTTTGCTTTCTTGCTCTCCCTTTTTCCTTTTTTATATTAAAAAATTTCACTTGCATAACTCACACATCTCTATCTCCCTAACTTAATTTTGTTCCTCTAACTTCATACCTTTCATTTTCCCCAAATATTTAAGGCATAATACATAAATAAGCCATTTAATTTGGTCCCATTTCACATTTATGCCCTCCAACTTTGGATATACACAAATAGACACTTAAACTTGTATAAAGTTGAACAAGTAGACACATGAGTCCTATGTGGCACAATACATGTAGGATAAAAAATGACATGTAGGACATGTGTGTATTTGTGCACACTCAAAGTTGAAGGACATAAATGTGATTTGAAGCCAAGTTAAATGACATATTTATGTATTATGCCAATATTTAATGTGTACAACACCATATCAACATAATCCTAAAAATGAGGTTTGACGTGAGTAAAGTGTAAGTAAATCTTACTCCTACCTTATATAGACGGTGAGGTTATTTCTGATAGACCATCGGCTCAAGTAAAACATCTCAAATATTTAGTGTGTAAGTCTATGTTGAGATTAGTCATTTTTGTATTATTTGTTATTGACCGTTCGATTTGTTGTATTAAAAATAATATGCATTACATAATTTCTAAGAAGAAGTTATTTATTAAAAAAAAATACCCTCCACCTTATTTAGTAGACAAAGGGTTTGAGAGACTACAGGGGTATTTTGGTCATTTAAAGGAAAATTGTGGACCAAGTATCTTTATCTATCACCTAAATTTGCTTGACATAAGTTTAGAGAAATTTTGCCTCGTCTGGCATAAGTTACATTAGAATTAAATTATTCGATATAAGTTGTGTAGTATCTAATTAGCTTGACACAAGTTCAGAGAATTTTTTCTTGCTCGACATAATTTGTGTAGGAATGAAGTTATGTCTTTTATGACATAATTGTGGGTTCTGAAACTAAAGTTTTGCCTCTATCAACATAAGTGATGTAGGAACTAAGTTATGTCTTTTACCACATAACTTGTGACTTTTTAACTGAACGTTTGCTTCTACCATCATAAACTTTGTAGGAATTAAGTGGCATAACTTGTGTTATATTATGATATCGAAATATAAATTTATTTCGATCTAAATTTGTTTGTTATTTTGGTGTCACGAATATTTTCGTCCACTTAATATTTTAATTAATGTGCTTGAAGTACAAAAATGAAAGACCGTTAAATTTGAGGGCAAAAATTAAATACTACTCTAAAATTTATTTTTAATCATATTAAAACGTGGAAGAAGTTCAAAAACAAGAGCAATCAATCCCAAAACACTTACAATTACAACATAAGACCATTTCCATCTATGACTTGATTCTTCCTTCTCAATTCCTTGAAATATATTTACAATTGTTAGAATTAACAAAGCATAACCTAAAATATTATGGTATATCACCCAATATTTCCTGTATACATTTTCTTCATCTGGCTGCAAACATATCGCCAAAACCTAAAAATGATTGATCACACAAATGTTACAACATATTTAAGATTATAATAAATTTCAAAAGCACTACTAAAAAAAGATAGAAATTAGCTACGTACAAATCTTTTTGCTAATTAAAGAACAACAAACGTTATTAGTTTTGTTTAGCATTGGATGAGCGACAACTAACAAAAAGTTGTTAGCTATGAGCTATTTCACGACAGATTAGCAACAAAGCCGTAGCTAATTATTTCAGTTTCTTTTTTCTATTTTTTTTTTTTTTTTACTGAAATCTTACAACCTCACAATTGTCATGGCGTGTTTCAAATTTTAAATGTCTTCCTTTATTTCTTAACTACGTATATGTATATATATAGATTCTTCAAACTATCTTTTAAAGTTGAATATATCTATACAAATACTGAATAGAATTGATATTGTGCAACATATGTTAAACTCGAAGTACGTAAAAAAAAAAAAGTAAGTTATATATACCTAAATATTAAGTGGTACATGATCAAAATCAAGTAACTCGCTAACTTTATATTCTGAATTTGCCTCTTAAATCAAATCAAAGAGTATGTGTGTCTTACTTGGATAGTAGTGAAAGTGAAGATTATGGTGCCAATAATTCCATGAGTACTCATCATAGTGTGTTGATCTTTGGGTGAATTTTTTATCATTGACATGCCAAGACCCCATCCAATTGTGCCCAAAATGAACCCTGCTATTTTTGAAAGAACATGAAGAGAATACCATTCCTCACATTCTAATGGATGTCTTTTGTAATATCTTGCAATTATTACACCTATAGGCAAGAGGATTCCCCATCCAAAAATATTTACAATCCCATGTACCTATCATAAGATATAAGAAATGAGATTGTTTATGACATAGCCCATAGAGTATGTTTGGTACGACGAAAAATATATTTTT
This sequence comes from Solanum pinnatisectum, assembly GCA_035578085.1. Classification (NCBI taxonomy): domain Eukaryota; kingdom Viridiplantae; phylum Streptophyta; class Magnoliopsida; order Solanales; family Solanaceae; genus Solanum; species Solanum pinnatisectum. The sequence continues at coordinate 2,156,224 of CM069078.1, forward strand.
CTGGAAAACAAGTAATTTTTTATTTATTTTCTTGTGCTTGACGTATATATGAAGAAAATATTGTTCCAAAGATATTTGTGTATAATCTAGGTAAACACTATATATAGAGAGTTCGAGGTGTGGGGGCGGATCTAGCCAACTTATAGCTACTTGCTCACGTGAACCCAATAATTTTTGCTCAACCTTTTGTTTTCTTATTAAGAAATCAACTTAATATATATAAATATTTGATTGTGAACTCAGTCGTTATTACTATACATTAATTAAGGTCGTTATCAAAACACATAAACTTCAAATCCTGGATTCACTTATAATACGCACTATCAGGGGTGGGATGGAGGTGGAATGTGTGAGGGTGGAGAAGGGACAATCAGTGTGAATTGTCACTTACGTAGAAACATGCAATTGATTTAGCGCTAACATCATAAAGATTGAACCCCGACCCTCTAAAATTAAAATCTTGAATCCGCCTCTGCAAAATAAAAATAAAAGGTGCGAAAAAACGAGGTTCTTACAACTCGAAGTTGACGATGATGATGTTCATGTGTAGGTCTAAAATACCATGACTTGAAATCTGTATTCACTTGTGTATCATTTGATCTATCAAGAGAATTGTGATGATGTTTGTGGTGGCCACCATGGGAATAAAGCTTTTCATGAACAAAAATAGCCTTTCTTTTGATCAAATTGGAATTAGAGTGAGCATATGTTAAGTCTAAGAAAAAAATCATAGTACAAAGAATTATGAAACTCATGCTAATAATTATAATATTGTGCATATGGAATATATTGTATGTATACAGAAAGTTAAAGTCCAAGACATGAAAAACAACTTGTATTTATAAATAACTTCCACAAATCTAACCTTTTGTATCTTCATATTTATTTTACTTTTATGACTTTAGTTAAATAACAATAATAATTTACTCAGTAAAATCCACCAAGTGAAGTTTAAGAAAGGTAGAGCATATGCAGGCTTTACCACTATCTCGTGAAAGTAGATAGGTTGTTTTCGAAAGACCCTTGGCACAAGAAGAAGAAAACAATGAATAAAGCATAACAATTAATAAGAAAAACATTGGAAGGTCTAAAAAAAGAAACAATAATGACAATAAAATAGTGTGATAATCGAAGAGACACAATTTTCCTTAAATAATGCATGTCAAAATTGCGGAAATTAGTATTCCAATGTATGTGATATTGTTTAAATAGGAGTCAATTTTGATTTATTTTTTTAAAACTTGTGGCTTAAAATAAGTTATAAACGCTTAAATTACTATATAAGTTATCTGATTAAAGTAAATTAAGAAGTATAAAATTTTTTTTAAAAAATAAATACGTTTTCCTTTTTATATAAATTTAAACAAAAAGAAAGTCTCTACCTTCATCATATAGTAATAAAATTTATGTATATTTTACGCTTTCTAAACCTCAATTATGGATCGTTAAAAATGGAAAAGTGTGTCACGTAAAGACCGTATATGTTTAGTACCGCACTATACTTTTTTTTGGTCGGAATATATTCTTTACTTATGACAGCAGCGTTAAATCTGTCGAAAACTTTAAACTATGATTTTATTCTAAGCTTCAGCATCTTTTGAAGTTCTATTGACTAAAGTCATTGTTTAATTCCGACAAAATATATAAGCAGACATTTAAATTTAATTTTAGCTAATAAGTAAGTATTTGAATTTTGAAAATGTACATTTAGATATTTTAATTTGATTGATAATATATTAAACAATTCAATTTGTTTTTACTGTGTCTCATAGACATCCAATATTAATGTGAAATATAAATTTTGAAGATATTTAAATGATTATAATGTAAGTTAGAGTGTTCAATTGACATGATGAGTTGAGGTGTTTATGTATGTATAAGTCAATATTAGAATGTTTATTTATCAGCTAAGATCGAATTTGAATGACATAATACATAAATGTGTTATTTAATTTGGCTTCAGCTGATATTTGTGCCCTTTAACTTTCAATGTGCACAAGTAGACACTTAAACTTGTATAAAATTGAACAAATAAACACTTTCTTAGGAAAAACTTTCTACTTTTTTTTTTTTTATAGTAATTCAGTTAATTGGTTATTACTTGAACATCTACCTAAATTTTGGCATGATCAAACACTGATTTTGAAATAAAGGAAAAACTAATTATTCTGAAAATTTAAAAAGAAAAATTCTCATGGCCATTAAAATTGAAGTTGTTTGGTCATGTTGATGAAATTTATACATTAGTTGTAAATCGATTGTTCGAATAGGTTATATTCCCATTAATTAGCTGCAAATGCAAATTTTCTCCCTAATAATGATTTGTTTCTTCATCTAACATTATTTTTTTAAAAAAAAAAAATCTCTTAATAGCATGTTCTTATTGTCATAAAAATGTCATGGTTGCATCTTTGAGAGCTCAAGTTGTAACTTAGGGGTACTTTTGGTATATAAATGTGACAAAAGTTTTTTCCCCTTAATTTTGTGTTTAGTCAAATAGTGATACCTTGTATAAAATAAAACAGAATAAGTAGATGATAGACTTTTTGGCATAATACATAAATATGTCTTTTAACTTGACTTCAACTGACATATATGTCCTTCAACTTTGGGTGTGCACAAGTAGACACTTAAACTTGTAATAAAATTGAACAAGTAAAAACATGTGTCCTATGTGGCACAATACACGTAGGACGTCATGTAGGACGAATGTATCTATTTGTTCAAATTTATACAAGTTTAAGTGTCTACTTATGCATAGCCAAAGTTAAAGATCATAATTGCTGGCTGAAATAAAGTTAAGAGTCATGTTTATGTATTAGAGATGATATACAGGACGAAGAGATAGTACTTAATTAGAACAAATGATATTGTGTTGAAGCACCTAATTTAGGTTAATTATTTGAATTTATGTCTAATTAGTTGTGAATATAGACCACTCCACTACAAAACAAAAGTCAAAACTCCTCCAAGTTAAATTCAACTTAATTAATTTCTCCCTATATATACTCTTTAATTTCTTCCTTCTAAATTATCCACCCTTTCATCTCTCTCATTTCATAATTTTCTCATCCTTTCACAAATAGCCAAAAATCATGAAATTCCTTTTAATTTTAGCCATAATAATAGCATTAGTCATGCCACTTGCAACATCATTTTCATTCAATGAACCTCATTACAATAATCCAACATTACCTCTTCCAAGAATTGGCCATTTTCAACCACAAATACCATCTTATCATGATGATCACAAGTTAAAAATCAAAGAAATTTTAACAAAAATGACATGCAATAAGAACCCTATTGTAATGATCCGGAAGATTATTTTTAGAAATTTTTATAAAATTATCATTTTACCCTTCCCGCTAGTTGTTCCGAGTCATTTATGATCCGTTGGTAAAACTGGTTTGAGAATTTAAAATATTCGATAACTACGGTTATTTAATTGGTGGGTATATATTAAATACTTTATTTATTTAGTTGGTAGTTAATTGATCAATGCCTGATTTATTTTATACCATATACTAGTTAATCCATATATGAAAATAAATTAATAGGGTTTAACAATTTTAGATCATAACTTTAAGGAAAAATAAAAGCGAAGAAAATCGGTGGCCTCGCTACCAAAGGAAACGACCGTTAGCACTGCAGGTACGAATGAATTCAAGAATTCTCAAATTCTTATATACATATGAAATTTTGCATATGGAATGAAGTCACGTTATTATTATTATTATTATTATGGCAATTGTGGAAAGAAATTGAATACGTGTTATATTCTTAAGATATGTTATAACCACAATCTTGGTAGGTCAATTTTTGGTTAAATTATTGATAGCTACTGATGAGTACACATGATGGGATAATGGGTTAATAATGAGGTAATGATTAGACGAGGTGAGAATTTGTAGTATAAGATATCATATTATTCGTACAAGAAGATTTATGGATTAATTCTGAGTTCGGTGGTTTAGGCAGTATCACGTAATTTGATTTTGATTTTGAATTTTCTTATGGTTATCATATTATGATTCAAGTTTTGATGGTACATGTAATTAAGTGTTTGGTGTATGGTATTATGTGAATACCCTTAGATTATGATATTGGAAAGAAGTTGGGACTTAACCCTAAGCTTGAAACTTAGGAACTTGATTATAAATTTGGGTGAGTTTTTGAGTCTAGGCTAAACCTATAGTAATGTGAGTTGTTGTTAGTTTTGAAATCTTATTGTGAATATGTACTTGAATAGATTACATTGATTTGGAAGCTCAACGAAAAAGGAAAGCTCAAATCTCAGAGTGATTGTTCGGTTATTTGAAGCAAGTGAATTTCTAAACCCTTGTTAAGTGTATGAAATTCGTGTATTTCCTTGTAATATGTGTTTGGGGGTAATGAGACTAGGTGATGGGTTGACTTATCCACATTGATTAATTCTAAAGATGAAAAATGGGTAATAAAAAGGCAATGTGATTAATTGTTTGTGTGTGATGTGTTGAGAATGGTTTGAAAGGCTTGTTGAATCATTGTTGATATTGTATCATGATTGTGTTGTTGTGAATTGTGCAATGTTATGAAAATGGTCATCTCCTCATTATTTGTGTGAACATGTCATTTGCATTGTTCTGAGACATGGTTATGACAAGTGTTATGTGAATTGAGAAAGAATAAGAAATTAAAAAGGATGTACCATTTCGAGGGAAGTATTGCACGCCGCGATCAGGGGCGGACCTAGGTGGACCCTAGGGGGTTCACCAGAACCCCTCGTCAAAAAATTATACTGTATATATAACGTCAAATTCTGATTTTATGTGTATATATATTAAAATGAACCCCTTGAAAACAAAGTACAGGCTTGGCTCAGCAGATATGTGGTTCAACAAATGCCCTTAGGTCATGGGTTCAAATCCCATGGACAATGTTGACACCCAATTTTGACTCTCCACAATATAAATTAATTATCGAGGTTCTTCAATTTCAAACGATTTAAAATAATTATTTTACAAAATTTCCAAAAATAAAATAAAATATATATATATATATATATATATATATATATATATATAATAAAATAAAATAAACATTGTTTGCAAATTATTTTAAATAGTTTTGTCACTTTTTATAATATATATGTTTTATTAATGCATTTTACAAGTATTCAAAATCATCTCGAAAAGATTTTATATTTTTAATACTTTATTAGTAGTAAGGGTCGTAATTTTGAATTAATGAATTTTATAAAATCCAAAGTACTTTCAAAATATTTTTATAAATTTAATAATTTTAATAATGAATGTGTGTATTTTTTTTACAATCACGTATTTTATAAATATTGGAAAATCATCACAAAAGATTTTACATTTTTAGTTAGATATTTTGTTAAGTTAATTTCGAGTGCATTAGTTTGTAATTAAACTAATTATTTTATGATCGATTTAATTATTTTTATTTTGTTAAGATTAAGAAGTTCGATAATTAATTAATGTTGATTCATCTAAATTAAATCCAATATTTAAAAATAAATAAATAAAAACTTAACCCTTTTCCTATTTGGGCCATTTTCCAAATGGCCCAATTTAATATAATCAACAAACAACAATAATACACTCCAACAGCAGCAACCATACGCCCCAGCCCACATTTCCATTCAATAACATATACTCCAACATACAATTCCCAGCAATGACCCAACTCCCACAGCCCAATTTAATGCATACACGGTAGCAACCAAATGATCCAACAAAAGGAAAAAACCCACCGCCTCCAATTCCCATACGCGCACAACTCCAACAACCCCACCCCTATACCCTTCGTTCTTCTTCTCCAAAAATTCAACAAAACCATGAAAAATCCCCACCAAAACACTGCAAATTGAGCAGCAAGAGCGACCCCACTGCCCATACATGATTTCTTCCCCTTCACGCGAGGGAGAGCTCGTGAAAGCCGCACCAACTGCGTCAGTCTTTCACCTGCCAGACCCACTGCAACAGCCGCCCACCCTCGTCTTTTCATCCGAGATTCATGGGATTTCCGTTGAAATTTTGTGTAAACGGACAAATTTTCAAATTAGGGTCGAATTCAAATCTCGATTTTACCCTTTTTCCCAATTAAAAACCCAAATTCCTATTCTATAAATAGAGATCCTGGCTAGTCGCTAATGAGATTTTTTTTGGGGGAAAAAGAGTGAGTTAAGTGGAGAGAAAGAAATATATATATACTAAAAATCTTCGAATTCATTCGGATCAATCTTGACTCTTGCTGGTTTCGTTTTGTTCATTCGAGTTCTTCGAAATCGAGTTTCGGTGCGAAAGTTGCTGTTTGTTCTTGCTCGTCTCGTCCTAGTCTCGCTGCCCAGAACCAAGTAATTTTCTCGCTCTTTCTCTAATTTTTTCCCTCTGTTTCATTGTGGAACTGTTACTTGTTTTAGTATTGTTAATTTATTTATTTTTTCCTTTTCATTGTGATTAGTTAAATAAGTGTGATGTTTGTGTGAATGACAGTAAAGTTTTCACTATCCTGTTCTCTTGGTTAAGTCAGATTTGAATGAGTTTATTAAATGTTTTACTCTATTGATGATTGTTTTCTTATAATCCAAAGATGTGAATGTGATTCTTTTACTTAGTCGAGTTCATGAATCTATATATGTGCTTCTAAACTTTGAAAATCCATGTTACATAGTTGCTGATTTCTCCTCATCGCCTTCTTTAGATGCATATAGTTAGAGATAATGTAGTCTGCCACCTCGAACTTTGTTTGGATTAAAATGTCATGTTGAGTTTCGTCGCTCCTAAAAATGTGTTTTCGGCTGGATCTTGTATAGTTTGAATCAACCAGATTACTGTTACTTCGTCTAGCTTTTCTTTGTTATCATGGGATGCTTTGTTCAAATTTCGGTTTTGGCATAGTTGTTTGCCGCTCTTGTGGTTAAGGTTAACCTAGCTCGAGTTGAAACCATTTTCCTTTCTATCGCTCGTATATGGATATACCTTGTCATCTTAGTTTGGTTAACCATCTTCATTCAATTGACTATAAAGTGTGGTGTCTCTCTGTTTTAGCTTAAATTTTGGAACGGTGTGTCAGGTTAACAGCTTGGTTTTAGTTTCAACTGGTGTTAATTTATTGGTGTTTGTTGGCTGTTCCCTTTTGATTTATAAACCCATCTTAGTTATTTGTCAAAACTTCACCGGCCTAATCAAAAATAGTGAGAGCATGATTGTCATAGCCATGTGGTTTGAGGGTTGTTTAATAAATTTGTGTACCTGTATTTCTCTATTATTATTTAGCATATTAGAATCTCTTTATGAGTGTTGTCTTCCATGTCCAAATTTGAGATTTTTTTTTTCCTTTGCTTTGTTCATTTGAAAATCGTATGCTTCCTATAGTTAGTTTCCTTAGAGTAATTAATTAGTTCATTTGTCTAGTGAAGACGTAGCTTAAGTGTAGATGTAGTTGAGTATTTGTGATTAAGGGTTTACGTTTTCCTATTTTGTTTCTTTTATGTGATCACTGTTTCGTCCTTCCCAATTCCCTTTCAGGTAATGAATTCTTGTTACTATAAGCGAACACATCTAATGTTTATCGAATTAATTGTGAGTAATGTTTAAGTTTAGGTCAGTTTACTTTTAATGTAGAAGATAAATATTCGTCTTACTTTTAGCTTGCTTATGGAGTATTTATTTTATGCCTTGCCTTAGCAACTTTAAATAATCCAACTAATTCATTATATGCCGCTATTATAGAGCGTAGATTATGGCTTGCATCTTTCATTTACTAGAGCAATAAATTGTTGTTAATAGTATGAATGGTATATTCTTCTTGCTCCTCCTAATTTATTTTTTTTACTTTGTTTCATGTGGTACTACCCGGATCCTCTTGGACTCCTACCGTTTTCCCCATATTCCGGATGGGCCGTAAAGGCCCGCATCCACTTATTTCCCTTTCGAGTCAGCCTCATTGTCAAATAGAGAAACAGACGAACAGGTTAAAGGAGACAAATAAAGCTGGAAATTTAAAATTACAGGAAGGCTGAAATAAGCCGAAACAGGGGCTGTATACATGCTGTATACAGCGTTATACATTGATATACAGGTCCAAAACGTGAAAAATACAGGGCTGGGCAGTGTACAGGTGTTCTGGAGCCAGAAATGCGTAAAAAACGCTGATATACACGCTGATATACACTGATATACAGCCAGTGTATACCAAAAACGGGATTGGACAAAAGTCCAAAAAATCCCAACGAAATAGGCCCAAAAGGCCCAAATTTAATTTTTCTCTTACCCTTTAATTATTTACTTGCGATTGTTTATTGTTTGTTCCTTAACTTTAATTTTAGAATTATTAATTAACATAATTAGAGTCCCCAAAAGACGAGCTATTTCCGTCCTGTTGATTTAATTTTAATATGTTTCATGTCTTAGTGTTCACTTATTTTTATCAATCAAATATGTCGGTCAAATTATGCGTTTTAAATAAGTTAAACCTTTGGTTCTTAAAAAATAGTGTTGTTAAGCTTTTCACTTAATCACTTTTTATTCACTTTAAAATTGTTCAAGTTAAAATACATTTTTTCTCAAATAAACTTTAAAAAATATTAGTCAAAACCCTTTTCAATTAATAATAATAAAATATATATATATGTATATATATATATATATATATATATATATATATATGCATTCCTACTTGATCATGTTTGCAAAAAGGTTAACTAATTAAAGTTGGTTTTCATGCTTCATTTATTAAATTGGTTTAACTTATTATTTCAAAATGAATTACATGAATTTTAATTAATTTGGTTTTATTAACATTCTAATCGCCTGCAACTTAATTCGATTGTTTTTATATTTAGGTTCCTCTTTCTTAAAAAATAAATAACATGTGATATTTATTTATTTTCTTTAAGTTGATGATATTGTATATTATTACTTTTATGTTAAATCATTTTTCCAAACAATTAGTCAAAAATCATTTTAGTCAAGTCGCAGGTCAACCACGTGTTAGCGGGCACTTCGAATGCCTAAACCCTTCTCGAAGTGTAAATTGAACCCCGAACCCTCTTTTGGTATTTTCAAATGATTTTTCCTGTTTAAATCTTTGAAAATTACAAGTTTTCTTAATTTCTTTAAAAAATTAAGTGGCGACTCTTTTCTAAGTATTTTATCAAATTGTTTTATACTTAGAACATTTCAAAAAGTAATTTTCTCTACAGATAGGAAAATTACGGCGCAACAGACAACATTTTTTTCCCTCCTTTTAAATGCTTTGAAAAATGGATCTTTTTTGGCTTAGACTTTCTTCTTCTTTTTCATTATTTTTCCTTTTGTTCCATTTCTTCTTTTTAATTTGTTTTTCTTTAAATTTATTAGACACATTCTTTTTATTTTATTTTTTCTTCTTTTTATATCTATTATTTATTTTGTTTCAATGTAACTCTTTTTTCATATACTAACTTAAATAACTCTTTTAAGAAATGATGAATTATATTTAACTAGAAATTGATGAGAGAGAAATATAATTTATTTAAAAAAAAAAAAAAGAAGGTAAATTAGATGTAATTGAATGAAGAAACTTAAATATCGTCAACATCCTTTCAAAAATATTAATTTATAGAATTCATGAAATTTATTTTATATTTTTAATTTTATTTTAGAGAGATGGAAACTAAACATATTTGATTCATTCGTTATTTATCTTTTTTACAAATTATGATAACCTAGTAAATTGAACAATATTAACTAAAAAAAATTGACGATGCTATTTATTTATCTTCTGAATATGCATTATAATATTAGTAACTCTATTCTTACACACTTTTAGAGAATCTTGACGATTTTCATAGTAATATGTGATTGAATGGATGCTAATTTAAAATTTTTAAAAAGTGAAAATTAAAGCAAGACATTACAAAATAAAAGTATTAAAAGCACAAGAAATTTTAAGAATGCTCGATGGAGCATGATAAAAGTAGAAAGAAATGATTAATAGGTATGATAAAGTAAGTTAAATTTAGAATGATAAGGTAAATATCTTTCTTCCCCGTCTTGCTCCATTTTCATCATTTAATTTTCACGTGTTTTAGGAGTTAACTTATGTAATACAGTTGATCCACTAAAATTCTTATTAATGTATCTTTGTCCTCAATATCTTTGATTAGTTTAGTCTCTACTTTTATGAACCAATGAAATATATATGGTTCTGGTACAAAGAGCATGCTGAGGGACTACTACGCTCACCACACACCTGCATTACCACCTGAACTTCTCCTTTATACTTTGAACCCCCTGAGCAAAAATCCTGGGTCCGTCACTGGCTGCGATGGATACTATATTTTGATGGACGTATCACACGCCGCGATGGTTACTATTATCGAGGGTCGTATCGCACGCCGCGATGGATGCATGGACAGATATGTCCCCCATGGGTCCCGGACTGAGAGACAACGGGTGTGTATCACTAGGTCAGACATGCATCACTATACTTGACATTGCATTCCATTGTATTGCACATATTTATCATTAGTGAACTTGATATTGTGTTTTGCTGATCTTGTGAGTGTCTTTCTGTAGAACTTTGATTGATGAATATTGAGCTTGTTGTTGAGGATATGTAACTGTTAGAGTGTTGTTGTTGAGCTGTGTGCTATGTGAATTATGAACTGTTAGGTTGGGCTGATTTTATGTAAGTTGTAGCTGTGGAGGTTCGGTTGGGGTGTAAGGAGTACCTGTATTCTATCCCCTTAGCTTGTGTTTAGAAGTTTAGTTGCTGAGTACCATTTGGTTTGGTACTCACCCCTTTCTTCTACAATTTTTTGTAGGTTACAAACCTGGATTTTGTGATACTTTCCATTCTCTTATTTTCCGAGGCTTCTTGGAAATTTGTGAGGTAGTTGCTTGTCATCTCAGCAGACATTCTTACTCCTATTTTCGATCTTGTTCTATTCTAGAAACAAGGTCATTTGAGACTTGTGTTTTTCTTTTGAATCGATTGTAATACTTTAGAGGCTTGTAACGTGACAACCAAATTTTGGGGGCATTTTTGAGTTGATTATAAAATTTCCACATTTTATTGTAATGGTTGGGTTTTAGGCTGACTTGTCTTGGTAGGATAAGACGAGTGCCATCACATTTATTTTTGGGTCATGACACCTATGATATGTTGGACCAAGGATAGTCCAGGCCCATTTTGTTGCAAGAAAAAGTGTGTAAATGTGTTGATGAACAAACAAAATTGTGGATTTTGTGGGAATAAATGTAAGTATAATGAAACTTGTTGTAAAGGACAATGTGTCAATACTTTGTTTAATAAGAGACATTGTGGGGGTTGCAACAAGTGTCAAGAAGGAAGTTCTTGTGCCTAATGAATGTGTAGCTATGCTAATTAATATCATCGAGGGTTGCAATGGGATGGACAATATCCCTTGAGCCCTGTGGATGGGAAAAAATCCTGATAGATAATGATTCTTCCTTTAACGTGTCTTACGTGACGTGAATCCTAGTTAGTTGGGGCACATGCAAGTACTGGACACCGGATAATTTTTTTTTTTTTTAAGATACAAAAAAATAATAATACTTTGATTCATTAGTATTCCACTCGAAAGACTAATTAATTTGTTGATTGTGTAATAAGTTAAAGTAGTCTGTTGTTGATTTGCTCATTCTATTAATAAAATTATTTCTCTTTACAGTATCTATAGCACTAGCTTAAAAATCTTTTAGATATTTCTCCATTATTTGTTATAATGTTATTGACTTTCTTTTAATTTGGGAATTTACTTCATATGATCTCCCCATGTACAACAATAAAAAGTTTCATATTCATTTAGATTAATGTTTTGTATATTGCATATGTTAGGCACATAATTTATATTGATAACATTTTCAACAAAAAAAAAAAAGACTTTCGGCATATCGAAGACACTCCAAATCACATAAAGAGAAATAAGGTCATACAATCGTCACTTGAAATTAGGTTTTAGTATTCAAAATCACCATAGCAATCCTTATTAATTCAAATAAAAATGACTTTTTATTTTTTAATCTGTAAAAATAAAAGATCGAGTGAAGAATCATGTTGATCCTAAGAAGGTATTAGACATTTTATTTTTCCTATTGATTTATGTGATCCATTACATTTTTATTTAATCATTTCTCAATACGCTATTTATGTTTTTATTTTTTTGTCATGAGTTGAGCACATTAAAATTTTCTTTGATAATATGTTGTGGTAAGACTCAAATTCAATTTAAGTATTTAATTAGTCCGATACTATATTTAAATGTGTGATCATTTAATCTAAAAATGTAAGTTATTACGGAAAAAACACTTGTATGTGATATTATATTTTCATAATTGTTCATTCCAAAAAGATTGACACACTTCTATATTAGTAACAGGAGTCCTCATAGCATTAGAAATTATCACATTAGGAATATTAGCACTAGACATAATTAGAATAATTATAACAACAACAACAAGCCCAGTGTGATTCCACAAATAGGATCTGGAGATCGAAGAAAGTGTGTACGCTTGCCTTACTCCTGCCTTAGAAGGTGGAAAGGTTGTCTCCGATAGACCCTCAGCTACTTTGAAATATAGAAATATATATAGATATAATTAAGTGCTTTTAGTGAAGTTTAAATATCTATCATGATCACTCAAGAGCATGTCAAGATTGAGTGATGTGGAGACTGTCAAGCCAACAAAAACAAGAACAGAGAGGGCAGATAGAAGCAACATTAGCCCATTAGCAACATGACCTTCCACTTGATGTGCATATTGTGCAGAAGCTAAGGCAAGGAATGTTAGGGGAAATGAGTAAGCCCACCATGCAACATTGAACTTTCTCATTGATTTCTTGAATAGAGTTGGCCTACAAACCTAATTAAATCATGACAAAAACAAGAAAGTTATTAGATAGATGTCTATGGTAAGTGTGACATATATAATATATATAGGGTGTATGCAAAAATTTTCATAAGCGATGTCAATATATATGTGTTTCTATAACGAACTTAAGTTAGTGCATATATTGAGGTCACAATTAAATATTTATAGATATTTAATGGAGAAAAAAATTACTGAGTTCATGTAAACCCGCATGTTATAGATGTCTATGGTTTATATATGTGACCCTACATTCCAAAAATAATTATTGGTTTCTAAACATGGAAATAATTTAACATAAACTTCTCATTTGATCCTTAATGAGAAGCGTTTATACCCACATAAAAGTTATGACATGCATATTTAACACTGTAATAACTTTCAACAATTTTATAGCCACGTGAATACTATGACATGTTTAATACTACTAATTTCAAAAGTCTTTTTTTTTCTTTCTTAAACTCTATCTAGTCAAATAAGTTCACACAAATTGAAATAACTGGAGTATTATGTAAAGAGAATATATAGTGGGATCAAGACTACTACATATGGGCCTTAAGGGGTCATTTGATAGATTATATGAGAATAATATTGAATAATGTGTATAAGTAAAGTTGGATCAAAATTAATTATGCTGAGATTATTTCTTGTCCACTATTTGGTTTAGTGTATTACAGATAGTTCTACCATTAAACCATGCATTACATATATATATAGTGTGAAAATCCTACCAAACAACTAATGCATATGTTAGATTCTCTAATACATCCTACCAAACGATCCTGAGAGTAGTATAATGCATATATATATAGTATCTTTAATTGAAGGTAGTAAAGAAAAAAGACTTACCAAAGATGTGAAGAGAAATAGTGAAAGAAAAAAGAGCATCCTGCATGGCATATCAAAATCCCCAGAAATAGAAGCCCATGCTAAGCTAGCCATGCTAGGTGCAGCCACAAACAAGAAAAATGAAGGTCTAAGCATGGCAGGAAGACTATTACTACCCGATAATCGTTGATAAAGTGTTATAAACACAACTAAATAGTGTGTTAATCCAAGTGTAAATATGCAAATTGCACTCTCTTTCCATTTCATCTTGCTAGCTATCCAAGCACCAACCAAATTTCCCAAAACAGAAAGTTGGCTTGTTGGATTTGCAACCATTGACAAAAACCTCTTTTCAGTAGTGAACCATTGTCCATAAATTTTCACATCAAGAATCACCACAGGTACGACGAATATCCACCATAGAAATTGACAAGAATCAAGATTTGGGATTGTGAATGGTACTGATTGAAGCAATAAAAGCCATGAAATCCATGGTGCAAATAGGTAATTAACACCAATAGGATGCAAAAACTCAGACTTCACTAACTTGAAGTGAAAAATGCACCTTAAGATGTAAAGAAAAGAGAGTAACATAAGTGTACAAAGTGATATCCACCATAGTAAAACGAAAGTAGTTGAAGGGAGTGAGTGAAATTTGTGTTGAAGTGTTTGTGATTTGTCCAAATGTTGAGTTAGTACTTTCCATAACAAAGTTTGACCACCTAGAGAAAGGCTAATTCTAAAATAGCCTGCATGAAGTTTAGTCAATGGAGAAATATTAGAAGAAATTGATTTCTTGGTAACATGATCTTTAGTAGAGTCATGAATAATATTTTCATCATCATCACTTATTGTGACTTTGATAGTTGATTCAAAAACTTGTTCCCCCATTGAAAAATTGTTATGCAAAATACCAATTGACTATTGTAGGAGAATATGGTCTACATTTGTAATGCTTATTTAGGGCTATATATAAGAGCCATGATATCGTAAGGGGTTCATTAAGTAACAAAGGGGGAAAAAAAAAGTGTTCAAAATTTAATATATATGTATGAAAAATAATTTGTGACCTATAGTGTATTTTTTTGAAAAAGGGTGTTCAACTGTCCATCCTACATTAAATGTGGCTATGTCGTTACCTCCTTGATTTGTGAAAAAATTACATTATATATAAGGTTAATATTATAATTTTTATGTATATAGAGTAGATGTTGAAGTCCTTTTATTTCTTGTGTATTTATCTTTTTTTATTTTAAATCCCCTTAATAAAAATTCTAACTCTGTTGCTGTGTATAGATGACTTGGAGATTAAAAGTGCACTCATATAATCCAAGATTAGTAAAATTAAATTAGTAAAGCAAGATGTAGTGTGTGATCAGTCAGGATCATTTATGGGGGATATAAAGTAAACATCCTTTGTTAGGTCACTTAGCTGTATTATCGTGCATTTTATTATAAAAAATTAAGTTATACATATTATATTGCATGGTATGAATTTTCTTTACACTATTAATGTAGTTTGACTTAATATAAAACATTACTTTAGCTATCTTTATACATATTGCATGGTATAAATGCTTTTTTTATTATAATTCTCTTAAATAGATTTGAACTATTCATATCTAGTATAGAGTCTAGAAATCATTTAGACATAAAAAAAGGAAAAATATATGAAAAAATTACTTAAATACACAACTTATTTGATCATATTCTCTAAAATTCTCTACTATTTAAAATTTTTATAAAAAATTCTATTTTCGGATACATCACTCTTACACAATGTATCAGAGCGATGTATTGGGACGCAATGTATCAGGACAAGTATGTCTTGTATCAACAAAGTTAATGTATCGGGACTTGATGTATCAGAACGTTGAGTGATGTATCGAGACAGGTGTACTGTCTTGTATCAACAAAGGTAATGTATAGGGATGCGATGTATCAGACGTTGAGTGATGTGTCCGAAACCGAAACACGATGTATCAAAATGTTGAGAGTGATGTATCCGAAGTCCTTAAATTTTAAGGAATTTTTATAATTTAAAAAAGAGTAGGAATATATGTAATTAGCTCTTAGCACTATGAATTTGTGTAAAATTACAAAAATATATCCCTTAATTTTGCAAATTAGACTTGATAAACCTCTTGTTTTAAAAAGTGACATGCATATATATTACCATCATCATCTAATAAATAATGCATATTTATCCCGTCCATTAACATGATATATGTAAATTAAAACTCTGAAAGACTTAAAATGACACCTCCACCTCCACCCCACCCCACCCCCACACTCACCCCCAAACAAAGGGAAAAAGAAAGAAAAGCAAAATGAACCACAAAAGAAGGTAAAAAGAAAGAACTTTTTAGAAATTTTGATCAAAATAAGCTATTTTTAAAACCAATTCACCTAACTAATACGTTTTTAAATTTTTTTACAAAAGTAGTATAAACGTACTTCGTGGTAACGTTTTAGGTTATTTTTATTTTAAAAATTCAACGGACAAAAACTGACGGAGCTGATGACGTTAAATGAATAAACGTTACTGCGAGTAACATTTTAGGCTTAAAACGTTATTCACAATAACGTTTATTGAGAATCCAATCACATCCAACCCTGCAAATGCAGAATCAAATCTTGCAAATTTAAAACGTTACTTTGGTATTAACATTTATTGGAGCTAGGTGGTTGCGGTAGGATGGGTGAGTTCATGAGGTAAGAAAAAAAAAATCTTAGAATTTTTAAAAAATAAATTAAACTTTTTTTTTGGGAGGGGCTAGGGGAGGGATGGGGATAATTTTTTTATTTTATTTTATAAAACACAAAATTTAATTTCTTACATTTTTTTGGAGATAGGATCGGGGGTGGTTGGGTAGTAAAAAATAAATTTAGAAAAAGTTTTAATTTTTATCGTGGAGGGGAGGGGGTAAAAGATTTTGCTTTTTGAAAATAAGATCCCTATTCATATTATCCATATTAAATTACTCTCTCTTTTCATTTTATGTGACACTTTTCGAATTTCGAGATTTAAATAAGTCTATTTTTTACCATAAGTTTTTTATAGATCGTTTAAAAATTTTTGAATTATCAATTATTGTGATTTATAGTACTTTTTACGTATTTTACAAATATATAAATTTCATTTAAAATTAAAAATTTTATGTCAAATTTCTGATCAAACTTAAACTGTTTGACTCTCAAAATACGAAAATTGGGGCAGTGGGAGTATTTAAATATGACTCAAGTTGAGTATTTCTGGTTTTTCATCCACTCATATCCGACTGTATCCGCGTTGGGTAGGCATAATGTGGTGTTTGGATGCATGCAGGTGATTTCACGCCAGTATGCACTACGGTGCTGGCTATGATGGCTGCTCTAGCAAGTTCGCTGAGAGAGGAGTTAAACTTGTGGGACTTTCTTGTGATAATGTTCGGTCATAATGAATGGATCAAGGATATTGAAGCTTATAACGTACGTACAATCAGTCATAATCCGTGATTGGATTCTTAGTAAACATTACTCAAAGTAACGTTTTACACCTAAAACGTTACTGTGAGTAACGTTTTAGGTTTAAAACGTTACTGTGAGTAATATTTTAAATTTGCAGGGCATTTGCAGGATTGGATGTGATTGGATTCTCAATAAACGTTATTGTGAATAACGTTTTAAGCCTAAAACGTTACTCACAGTAACGTTTATTCATTTAACGTCGTCAGCTCCGTCAGTTTTTGTCCGTTGAATTTTTAAAATAAAAATAACCTAAAACGTTACCATGAAGTACGTTTATACTACTTTTGTAAAAAATTTTAAAAACGTATTGGTTAGGTGAATTGGTTTTAAAAATAGCTTATTTTGGTCAAAATTCCGAACTATTTAACCTCTTGTCCTATATATAAATATAAGACGAAAAGGTGCTCCACCACCTCATACTTAGCCTAATTTTTTGCATTAACAGAAGAATTAAAATAGTAATTAATACTATAAATTCATTATAAGTGTTGACACAAATCCATAATATAATGTGATCTTATTACATAGTTTAAACCGTTAACCCAATTGTATGGTCTTCTTTAATTATGTCAAATTGATTATGTTTTTATGCCTCGATCAGCCACAACGTTGTCCTTTTAACAATAAACACAACTTGAATTAGGTACAAATATTTTAAAATTTGATACTCATATTTAAAAGGTGTATACTAAAAGAAAGATGGGGCAAAGCTAAAATATGTATATATGTAACTATATTATGTATACATGCATGAACTCAACTAAAGCATAGAATTGTTTGGTTTTGGAGACTCCTAGAGCTTTGCACTACATGGTTATGCTAGTTTTTGAATAAACCTAGAAAGGTTATTATGGAAGTCTTGAAAATGGAAAAAATAAATAAGATTATAACAATATAATTCTCTAATTGAATGTACATATACAAGAAAATGACTTTGTACATATACAAGAAAATGACTTTTTTTTTTTTTTTACACCATTTTGTAGTGTGTAGTATCTTATTTAAGAGTTTAAACTTTTAGATGAGATAATCTAAGAAACTTGTCAGAGCATAGACTTGTGTCGCCTCAGTCATGTATGTTTGGTTAAAATAAGCCAAAGACACTCTTTTTATGGTGTAACATTATTTGTGTTGAGTCAAGCTCGCTTAATTTTCTTCAAAAGACCTCACAAAGTCATTAAGAGTATCCAACATCTTATAAATAAAATACATTTCTTTTCAACCATCAACGTGGATTTTGTTACAAACTGATGGTTAGACCGTCCTTGTTATATGGGGTGAAGTCTTGGTCAGTCAAGAACTCGCATGTTCAAAAGATACATGTTGTAGAGATGAAGATGTAGAGATGGATGTGTGGGCATACTAGGAGTGACAAGATTAGGAATGAGGTTATTCGGGATAAGGTAGGAGTGGCCTCTGTGGTGAACAAGATGAGGGAAGCGAGACTGAGATGGTTTGAACATGTGTAGAAGAGGTGTGCATATGCCCAATGAGGAGGTGTGAGAGGTTGTAAGTAGGGGTACACGGAAGGGTAGGGGCAGGCTGAAAAAGTATTGAGGAGAAGTGATTAGACAAGACATGGTACAACTTCATATTACCGAGTACATGAATTTAGAGAGGAAGGAGTGGAGGTCGCGTATTAGGATAGAAGGCTAGTGGGGGTAGAGTATTGTATTGCCTTGTGAAGGTTTAATGTCTATCATAGAACTAGTCATGCCCTTATACTTGTCATATGTTGTTATTGCTTTTTGATTATCATATTATTTTGATGAAGTTATTGTTTCTCTTTTTTTAGACTTTACACTGCTTTTCTTTTAATTACTATGCTTTCTCCTGTGTTTTCTTCTTCTTTTACTTAGATTTGATACACTTGAACCAGATGTCTTTTCGAAAACAGTTTCTCTACCTCTATGAGATAGTGATAAAGTATGCAAACACTCTATCCTCCCTAAACCCCACTTTGTAAGATTTCGTCGCATATATTGTTATTATTGGCATAATATGAACTTTGTTCATATACCCAAAAATGTAAGAGTCTTAAAAGGGATTGTGTCCTAGCATAGTTCACTCACTGCCTTGATAAACTATATATCAATAGAAGGATAAATATATTCTTTTATTCAGGATTTTTTATTTATTTAAGCGACTGCATGTCTAGCTGAGTTAAGCAGCTTAGGACATGAGAAAGTGGAGCAAAATACTACTTTCATTATATATGATTAGGTACTTAATTATATTTTAGAGGAATTGACGTTAATAGTCATCTATCAAAATAATTGTTAGCAATATATATATATATATTGGTTATATATATTAATGTATGATATATATAAAATACATATTAATTATACAAAATAATAAATATTTTTATTTAACTATCGAATATAATTATTTTAACCGATCAGATGCACAACTTTCCTATTATTATCAATAGCCACCAATACCTTAACTTAATTATCAGACCTTATTAATTAATCAATCTTCACTTAGTAGTACTCACTAGCTAATCTACACTTGTAGCTCATTGGAAATCTGCTAGACACCCATGTTAAAGACCAAACAAGATCACACTTTAATTTGTGATGATAAAATTATGAACAAAAAAAGATATAATTAGTCTTTATGAGAATTGATAATCTTACTTTAGTTCCCTTAAAACTATTTCTCTAATTGTTTATTATTGTGTGGTACATGCTAAAAACAAGTGGCAATGTATTGTTTAATCTTGCATTATTTACTTTAGGCATCCTCTCTAAGTGAGCAACCACTAATTATACATCCTGAGTCACTTTTGTGTGTGTAGTGATGGTGGTGGTGGGTGGGTTTTTGATTCTTTTAAAATTTTGGTTTGGGTAATAGGTAATTGAAATATTAAATATCAAATTTCCAAAGTTTGCTTTGGTATGAGAAATTAAATTTTGATATAAATTGTGATATGGTAATTCGATAATTATGTCTGGAAGGAAAAAAATATTTTGACAAAATATGTTCATAACTCGTCGAACAATTATCTTTTCAAAAATTACATATAAAGCTGGTTGGATTTTCACTCTCAAATCTTAACATTATGATTTTGATGTACAAGTCAATTAAGATATATATCCCAATCACTTGTTAATTCTACTCATATGTTAAACAATTTATGAAGTTGGATGTTCGGTATTTAATTTGTTATTTTCAAAATTTAATTTTGATAATGAATAATTAAAAGTAAATATCAAACTTTGAACTTTTTGTACAATATAAATTCCGGTTTGGGTTGGTAATTGTTCTAATATTGAGGTTGAATTAATTTCTCCGGTAAAATAATGTAATTATTTACTTATGGATCAAATGCAAGTGACTATTGACGTATTTCACAAAAAGCATTTTCACTTTGTAGCTTCTTTTTTTTTTTTTAAAGTCAAACCATTAAAAGCATTAAGAAATTACTCAACTTTGTTATGTTTATTTATTAATTTTCTTAACCCCCCCCCCCCCCCCCGCCTCCCCCCCAAAAAAATAGTAATAATTAATTTTCTTAGTTATAGTGAAAGTATAATATATGACCCTAGGTGATACCAAAGGGTCAAATAATTGGTCTAGCAACTTTATTAGCCCCAAATTGTGGGATATAAACAAATTTAGTACTATCAAATAATTATGTGTACATTAACTAAATGATGAAAAATAATGAACTTTTTATGGAACCATGAGAAAATTAGAAGAGCTTTGTCTAATCATCGACTCATCATACTTACCCTCTTTTTGACTTGCTAATTTCACATTATTTAAATTTTGTTATTTCTACTTTTCTTATACAAAAGACTTGTGTAATTATGAAATAACAGTTCACGTTATTAAAATATTTTCCAAGACAATGTCTAGCATGACTTAAACATTACTTCTTTTTTAACATGACTTGTACTTTCTTATCAATAAATAATTTATTTATTGTTTATTTTTACCCTTCTTACCCCCAAAAATTAAGCTAGATCAAATGGTTAATTAGTTACCATTACCCTATAAGTAAATTAGGTTTACAAAGAATTTCGAGAATATGAAATTCTCAACAAATAATGATTATAAAAATGATGTTATGGATTAACTAGGCCACATAAATATATTTAATTTGTTTTAATTACTTTTCTACCTAATTATTGTTATAACATTAATTAACAACCACCTATTTAAGTGACTCGTGTATTTGTTTCTGATAAGTATATCCTGCTTATCCTAGTTTTCTTGAACAATGTCCATGACGTTTCCATTATAATCTTATATCATTTATGTAGTTTATTCGATCACCAAAAGTTGTGATAGAGTGATATTTATGTATTTCTTTGTTAATAAATAATCAATTTTGATAGAGAGTATTTTACCATGTAAAATAGGATTTTTGGGCATAAATTTAATTAATTGAGCTTCAAAATTAATATCGAACACTGGTTGGGAAGTCAAAAGATTATCGAAGTTGCCCAATTTTCTATATAAAGCAATAATTTAGTTGATTAAATAGGTTTT
The DNA here is from genome assembly GCA_035578085.1 of Solanum pinnatisectum. NCBI lineage: Eukaryota > Viridiplantae > Streptophyta > Magnoliopsida > Solanales > Solanaceae > Solanum > Solanum pinnatisectum. The sequence continues at coordinate 2,177,946 of CM069078.1, forward strand.
GTACATTATCTTTAGTTATTGGTTAGGGTTTCTCAGATATTATAAATACAGAATTTAGTTATGGGGAAGTTACATTAATTTCGATACTAGTTTAGAAGTTAATTATTTATTTATATATATATATATATATATATTAGTTTGTAATATTGTGTATTTTATCAAATTTTTGTGTGTTCAGATACATTCATATATATATATATCTCTGGATACTATTAGGGTTTTATCCTGATTATCTTACTAAAGGAAAGTCAAAGTAATACCATAATTGTTTGTACTTTTTTCTAAAAGCTCTCATATTTGTTTTATTCTTTTCTTAATGGAAAAGTTTGGAACTCTGTAAATTGAAAACTTCTTTCCTCATACCAAGAACATATATAATATCATCCACACAATGTACACATTTAAGAGTTTTGTTTATGGAAAGATTTTTCTCTCTACATTTCTATGTTTAATATTAGTTTTTAATTATATATATCAATTGACCATATTATAATATATGTTTCTTTTAGTGAAGTCTTATATGTCGTCTAATTTATCGTCATATTATTTGCAATTATAAGTTTTCGCATGACGACGTGATTCTTTCGAACCCAATAGATACATGGGTTAAAATTAGGTGTAATTTGTTCTAGATACACTGTATCCAAGTGGATTCACATGTATTTGGGATACATAACCTCTCTCGCCTCTCTCCCATCTCTCTCGTCACTCTCCTATGTATTTGGTACATGTGAATCGCACTAGCTACATACAAATACATGCGAATTACACGAGATACATAATGAATCTCACTCACCTCCCTCCCCATCTCGCTTACCTCTCTCATTATTTTAGTATATCTGGTAGCAAAAATACATGTATTTAAGTGTATATATTTCAATATATGATAGAAAACTCTTAATAAGTAGTAAGATACGTAACATCTTGAAAGTATAGGTAATAATAATATATATGGTAATGAAGTATATCTAATTATGTAGTTTTTTCCTTCACTAATTAATTTCCATAGTAATTGTTTCATCTTTTATTCGGTATAAAATAGTACTCTAATACATAAATTACTCAAAAATTATACATATTTTATTATATATGAAATCGTGAAATGTAATTAAACATCATATTCAATATGTTAAATATTTGTGCAAACAACACTAAAAAGCTATCAAACATTGGATTAATTAGCTATGCTAATTTTAATATATGAACAAAGAGTGTCCATGAGACGGTTCGGTCAATTATTTTTAAAAAAATTATATCATCTTAATTACTTAAAATATATTAGAAGTAATCTTTCATGATCCAAAAAAAATGTAATTTGATTTTTTCCTAATTTTACAATGAGTTCAAAAAAATTAAATTGACTAGAACAAAAACCAATTGAGGGCCCTTGTGTACTACAATGTTACAAACAAAGAATGATAATGACAACAACCTAATTCAAACCTAATAACCTGATGTTTGCTATATTAATTAATTATTAAAATGGTATGTATACCCAAAAACAAAATATTAAAGTGGACCATATGATATTTTTAGTGGAAAAGAACCTAAAGTTTTTTTTTTTTTTTTAATAAGGATATATCTTTTTGAGTCACCCACTATATATGCTGATTAACATTATCCATGAATTTATCATACAAAGAATACTACTTCTATCGGTACGACATAAAAAAGTTAACGATAATAATAATGAATATGAATATTTATAATCGGCTAAGATTTTATATAATTATAAATATTTTATGCTTCCTTTGGCAATTTCTGTGGCAATATTTAGTATTTGGAGCGTCAAAAGAAATTATTTTGCCAACCTGTTTGATCAGTAATTGTTATGACTTCACTACATTTTATGCATGTAATTTTCTAGTCCAAAAATTCTACATTAGAGATAAAACAATCTTTAATAAAGATAACAATTTTATATTCAAAACTTAAATTCGAAACTTCTGAATAAAAATGTAGAAGAATTTATCACTTTATCATAACTTTATTGACGGATGAGATTTTATAGACAATACTTCTTTTAGAAATTATGTGGAAATATTACTATTTGACAAGTCAAAAAGGACGATCACTTAAGAGGGGAAAAAGAGTTAATTACATGTAATTAATTTAATCACCTTAATTATATAAGACATTCACTTAATTAAAATATATATGCCATCAAACTGATATATATCAAACAAGAACCGTAAAAAATTGTCTTTCATAAGAAGCACTTTACTCCTATATGGTACTTTCCATCTCGAATTAAATTTAATTGAACCACATCATAAATATCAAATATCAGATTATATGAAATCAAAAAAAATGTCATACATTTAACAGAAAACAATATTAAAAAGCATACAAAATAGAGTACTCATGATCATAAGGTAAAGGAGATTAGCTTTACGTACAAATAAACTTTGTTTGAACTCTCTAATCTCATTTGCTATTATAACCTAATGTTGCTATAGTACGAAATTATATTAATTATTAAAATGGTATGTATACCCAATTTTATTTTATTTTATTAAAATGGATCATGATGTTAGTGGAAAAGAACGTAAAATTGAAAAAAGCTAAGTATATATCTTTTTTATAGAGCTGTCAATATGGGCTGACCCACTCTATCCGAGTTAATCTATATAAGCTTTGAAATTTGATGGGTTAGGTTGGACTGACCCTTTTTTTTTGTGGGCCAAAAAAGGTCAGTCCAATCCACAAGTACATGGGCTACGGGCTGTGCCGGGCTAGCCCACTTTTTTTAGAGTATTTTTATTTATAAATTTTTAGATCAAATTATTCAAATATATTATCATAAATATCGACAAGATGATATTACATGGTGTTAATGTTAGTACTTGTTGATCAAATCCACAAAAAAATTATTTTTATAATATTTATTAAGTTTGATTTCAAGTAAAAGTATAAATAGGTAAATAGAAATATTAACTTAATTGCTTTCCAATGATCATAATAAAACACAAAAAATATGACAATATTCCATAGTCTACGGCCTACGTAGTGATTCCCCATAAATTTTAGGAAATTTTTATTTTATGTAGTACATATTTTATAAACATAATTTGTATTTAAATTTTAATATTTAAAACTTTAAATAGATTTTGAGTGTGGACTCTTGTTATTTTTAATACTCTATTTTATTTTTATTTTTTAAATTAATTTTTATTTGTTTCATGGGCCGGTCCTACCCATAGTTTTCAAGCCCCACAAATCAACAAACTTCAGGTCAGACTAAAAAACTCTTTTCTTGTTCCAAAAAATCTTAACACAACCCTATCAAATCAGGTATTAGACTAGATCAATCCAACGGGCCTAACTCGTATTGACGACTCTACTTTTTGAGTTGCCCACCATGTATGATTTGATTAATATTATGAATTTATCATACAAAGAATATTATATCCATTGTTCCTAGCTCTTTCCTTACTCCTCAATATTGTTATTCTATGCATTAAGATTTGCACCACCTATTCAAAAGCTGGAGAATTGACTCTAATTGACTGAGATTATCTTTTTCCATTGAGTGTTCGATATTTTATTAAAGCTTGATTAATTTAAAATTGTGTTAGAAATTTAAAAATTGAAGAGATAAAACACTCACTAATAAGGACTAATAAAGACGATAACTTGTTAAGCAAAATTTGAATGTAAAACCTTTGTTAATGATTAAAAACCTACACTTTTCTTAAACATTTTGATTATTAATTGTTATGACTTAGGTCTTGGTGCATTTTATGCATGTAATTTTAAAGTTCGAAAGTTTCATATTTTTTTAATTTTTACCTGATATATTATTTAATATTTGACATCAAAATTGACATGTAACTAATTTAATCACCTTAATTGTATAAGACATTCACCTAAGAACAAAGTGATATATATTAAACATTAATCCTAAAGAAATGTAGTAGAGTGTTAAATACTAAAACTAATTCAATTGAACCGCACTATAAATATAAATATCGAATATCAGATTATGAAATCATAAAAATTTACTTACACACCTAAACATAAAACACTACCAAAAAGGAAAAATTACCTAACTACACACCATTTCTTATCATATTTTCTTATTTTCCTACTATTTTAAAAAATATCAAAAATCCCTTATTTTGCTCCTGTCATCCCCTTTTCCGGATACATTAATATGAAATTTCATACCCATGATTTTCCTTTCTTTTTTCACGCCACAAATTTCTCCACAGTTACTTCTATTAATTCATTTTTGAATTTCAAATCTTTTTATCTTTCCAATTAATGAATTTTGATCTAAGAAATATTATCTCATTTTTTAGGTCAGTAAATTAATTTTATGCCAAATATGTCCGCCTTCAAATAGATTCCCAAATTTGGATCAACGATTCAATTACTTTACCTTATAAATTTACTATAGTATAATAATATGAATTTGCCTCTTTTTATGTGATATGTCATCGGACTGACCATATTTCATTATGGTAAGCAAATCAATTATCTGCAAAATATCTCTATAATTAGCCTATCCAAATAAAACTTTGATTTGGAAAAGATCTACTCTAATCGTAATCCATAAATAATAAGTTGACTAAATAGATATGAACCAAACAACTTATGGGCAACAATTATATGTTTAATGTATTCCGTAACAATACAATACTTATCAATTTAAACGAGATACATAAATAGTAATATATCATGTACTATTTTTTTTAGATATGATACGTAAATTCAAATTTATACTAAATGTATCGATTACATAGCAACTACCACACGGTAATGTATCGATTTCAAATCTAACATCTTATGGGCAACAATTACTTATTTAATGTATCTAGTATAAATACAGTACTTATTAATTTAAATGGGATACATAAATAGTAATGTATCATGCACTAACTTTTTAGAAAGGATACGTAAATTCGAATTTATACTAAATGTATCAATTACATAGCAACTGTCACATGGTAATGTATCGATCTCAAATCTAACATCTTATGGGCAACAATTATTTATTTAATGTATCTAGTATAAATACAATACTTATCAATTTAAACAAGATACGTAAATAGTAAAATGCTAAGTAGCAAAGATATTCATGATGTATCTTCTCAAAAATTCGACAATTTTGAATCAAATTGAGAGGGTCTTTCAATAAACTAAGAGAAGAATTTTGAATCTCAAAATTTTCAACAGATCTTCAATGAACTGGATAAGAAAGAATCTTGAATCTCAAAATTTTTGACAATCTTGAATCAAAATTGAAAGTCTCTTCGATGAACTTAAAGATTCAAAAGGAAATCGTCTGTCCAACAACAATTCCATCACTTTTGTATCCTTCATAACTCACCTCGCTTACCCAAAATTTCGACAAAAGTTTTTTAATCAAATATGAAAGGCTTCTTCATTGAACAGGGGGGAGCAATTTGAAATTTTGAAATTCTTTATTCTGTTAGAATTTTCCTCTGTATGATTCAGAGTAAGAAGAAACGTAAGCGTAATTTATGAAATTTAATTAATTTTCTGATTTTATTCCCTTTTTAGCACAACAGCTTTACACTATGTGATTTGTATAAGTTATATTATTAAAAAGCACAAAGAATAGACTCATGGTAAAGGAGATTAGCTTTACAGCTAAACTTTGCTTAAGCTCTCTAATCTCATTGGCTAACAAGTGACAATGACCTACTTAAGTGAGTCACTTCACATGAACAATATTTGCTGTGGGGTGGGGGGTGGGGTGGGGGGATTTTGGATTAGTTTTTCATAATTCATTAAGACTGATTAAGCAAATAAATTTTGGATTTAACTCAATGTTGACAACTACTCCGTCCATTCCATTTATGCGAGATGATTTGGAGTATGAGGGTCAAGTGATTTAATTTTTTATATAAATTCATATATAAAATTTTAATTTTTTTCGAAATAAAGTTTATAATTTTTAAAATTATAGATTATTAAAAAGTATTATAAATTAAGTCATAATAATTAATAATTTAAAATATCTAAAAATTATACATAAAATAAATACTCCTTTAACTCTTCAAAGAATAAGTGTGTCACGTAAAATAAAGGATCGTTTGGTAGCTGGTATTTTGTAAAAAATATATTACGTATAATATTATGATATTCGTGCATATAGTAAATTTTAAGTATGAATTTTTAAAGAAAAAAATTGTATTCAAATGATATTTTATCAGTTATGGTCATAACTTCACGTGGAAAGATCATAATCACAAACACATTCAAATCATATACTCACCCTCTTTTCTCATAATCACAAACACATTCAAATCACCAAAAAACAAACACATTTTTCTTTTTAAAAAAATCACCTTTTCATTCTAAAACAATAACTTTTCAATCTTCAACTTTCTTGAATCAATCAACCACATTTTCCTCATCAACATCTTTCAAAAAAGGAAGATCAATTCAAGAACAACAAGACTTGATTAATGGACGTGGTTACACAAATCAAATTGAGCAACAACTTATTAACAAAGAGTGGTAAAGTCTTTACCTACATTAGTTAATTGTCATTGGATTCAATATCGCTATAGATTTTAGGCACATTTACAAAGAGTGTTAATTGTTGGAACCAAAATAATTAGGTGTCATGCGGAAGCTAGCAAAACAATCCTCAATATACCACGAGTAAGAAGAAAAATGAGAAATATACCAAAAGACACAAAGATTTAATACGGTTCGATCAACCATCTTACATCCACAAAGGAGATGAGCAATTCACTATATAAAATATAGAGAGAAATAATCTACCCAATTCACTCGGAATACAAAGAAGTTCACACAAATGATAACGTATCACTTGTGAGTTGTGTCCCACAAAAAACTCTCAAAGCCCCTAGGACTACATTGTGAATGCCGATTAAATTAGAAGGAACAAGCCTCTATTTATAAAGTCCTAAACATTTTTCTACAAGAAAGGACTAACCAAATATAGAGACTTTATGTTTTCCTTTTAGGAAAAAGAAAACTCATTCATGATTAAAAAAAACTCATGGCAAATACCCAACAACTTATATTATCCCTTATAATAAGCTTTGTAGTCATAATAGGTCAAGCATCAACTAAAATGGAGTTCTATGACTACCAATCTTTTTGATAAAAGATCCCTACTATTCAAGAAAACAATAACCAAAAAAATAAAAATACAACAAGCCACTAGTAGGTACATAGGAAATGCCGACCACTACATAAGCCACTAGTAGCTGAGAGAACGAGCAACGATTACTACATATGAACATGTTGCCATGTCCGGTTTGCAACTTTGAGACTTTCAAGCTTTCTTTAATGCCAACGATCTTGCGCGTAGATTTAAGAAAATCCCCCTACAAATCGAAAATGAGAAAGGATATATCAATGATATTGTGAAATCATTGGGGTGGGAATGAAGTTGAACATATCAGAACCAGTAACAAGTATAGGTAAATGTAGCATACCAGCCACATGCCACAATGCTGTGAAAGATGACTCGGAACTGAAGTGGCACATACTGGTGATTAATCCAACCCACGACGGGCCAAAACTGCATAGTTTTGAATGATAAGTACAGTTAGAATTCACTATAGAACAGAAAAAATCAGTTTTGAACTCAAAAGAGGAGGGATTTGACAAACCGTCCAAGACGTATACTGCACTTTTGGATATTCCCTCTTAATATTAGATTTCACCTGGATCCAGGGTCTACCTGTACATAATAAAGATTCCATCAGCACAAAGCTTTGTTGTGTGTACATATGATTATACTTTTTTTTCATGACAGTGGTATTTAGGCCAGTTTCCCCGCACCTCAACTATTCCTTCACATACCTGCTAACTTCAACCAACACAAATAACCGAATAACTCGGCCAAGGTTTAGACAGATGGGAAGAAATCACCTAGTATATTTTTTCCTGTGAGGATTTGAAACGGAGACCTTATATATAATTATACTTCTAGGTAATGAAAGAAGACTTACAACACGTACTTTATGGGTTCCTGAAGACGGATTTGTTTTGCACAATTACCGCTTCACTTTACCAAAACAATACCTACTAGCAATGCAATGACGTCAAACTTGTGTATGCTTCCATAACTGGTGCAGTGTTTGGTTTGAAGGTGAAAAGAAGGGTAATGTAGAGGAATCATTTGATTAGTGTTTACTTCAGATCGATGAGAAGAAATTGCCAAGTGTTTTTGCTTCTATTGGGATTTGAACATGAAACCTCATGATTCTCAACAGTATTTTTGATCATCTTGTATCCTCTAGCTACAGTTAGATGGACGTGATTATGCTGTCTGAGTCGGTAGTTTAGGTTCCAATTTTCGTAAATTCAATCTATCTATTCGCGTGCTTAGTTGCAAAAGCATCATCTAATCTGTGACATCGTTAAGTTGCAAAGATGAGTTGTAGCTTAGCAAAAACTTACTTTCAATAACTAATCCATAGTAAATCATGAAAAGCAAGTTATTCCAAGGAGAAGATGTCACTTGTTCCAGAACCACCTGAAACAATTACAATGCCACTCGAATTATCAAAATGAACAACTAATCTACTCGTTTGTTTAGAGTTTTCTCCAACTGGAAATACAGTTTGACCAAATGGTAATATAGCAAAGGAATTCTATCAGTATAAATCAATGCTGAAAATAATCTTTTAACTGAAAAAAAAAAAGAAAAAAAAGAAGAGTGAAGTGTAATGTGACACAAAAGGATGTTATGAGAGCCAATAAGTACAAGATGATCTGGAACCTTTTTTTTTCAGATACTTATTGTAAATTATCCAAAGAAGAAGGGTTTTCGGTACCTTTTTTGCAACAGTTGCTGTATCTTTCTTCCCCTTGAAAAGCTTGTCCAGCAATAAGTGAAGAAAATGCCCAAATGGTCCAAGATAGGCAAAGCCAAAAAGCTGCATGTAGTTATGTTAAAAGTCAATAACAATCCCAGATAGCAACTTATATGCGCAACCCGAAATTACATACAAAGGATACATGATTCAGATAATAAGTGCCATATCAAAAATGAATCTTGAGATGGAAGTAAACCTGACAAAGCACTACAACTGGACTAAGTCTCGGAAGTTAAAAATCCTACTATATGCTTATTGGCTGTTGTTTGTTCTGTTTTCGTAAACAGAACTTCAGAGCAGCTAAAGATATATGAAAGTGTTTTCAAGCATCATTTCATATCACTTTCAGCTACCTTTTCCTATCCTTCTGATTTATTTATACAGTGCACTCCTAAGCTATGTTTCTCGGACACTCCAAAATGTTGTCATGACCATGTCGTAGCCTCCAAAATTGGATAGCTTTTGGATGATCCAACACACACCCGGCAATTTTCCAGATCCCAACATAGTTTAAGTGTGGCGAAGGAAGTTATCCAGCTTTTACAATCCCATTTTGCCGAGACATACCAGAAGGTTTGTGTTTAGTTAAAAAAAATTCAGACAGTCTACAGAAAATTTGAGTAAATTATGAGATGACCATTGATGGCAGTCCTATTAGTATAAAGATTGAATGGATGTCTTTGTAAAGAATCATACGATTGATGGTTTTCCACATTTTAGTATACTTCTTGTAGACGAGGTTTTCCACCAGAAATACGAACAAGAAAATGCTTTATCAAAATGAGCTTGGATGAAAGTACTGCAGGCTAGACTAAAGGTAAACAGCACGCTAAGAAGGTATTGTTTTCTTAGTCGGACTTTACTACATGATGTCTTTAATGAAAAAGTACAAAGAGGCTAAAACCTATGTTACTTGGTCTTTTCAAAAATGTCAATGGGTGCATGTCGTATTCTCTAAAAGTAGTGTATTTTTGGAGAATTTGACACAGGTGGGGCATCGAAAGTGAAGAGTCCACACAACTTAGGCTACAAGTGACCTATAGCAGACAATACAGCATAAGGGACTAGGACAGTGCGCTACAGAATCAGCATAATCTTAATCAAATTAATCAGAATACCAAGAACTCGTGAATAAGATCAGGGCAGAGTCAAAAAAGTATTCTTCTGGTAGCACTTTGCGTTGCTTCAAGAAAGAGGCTGCAGAATAAGAAGAAAATGTTGAACTGATGCAGGACCGTCTAACTCCAGAAACTGCCCTTACTAATGAGAGACGTTATCAAACTATCATATGTTCAAAAATATTTGATAAAAGGAAACTCCTTGAGATTCATCAAAGTGATATATTGTATGCATATTATGTTCATGCTCATATGAGAACTATGTTGCTCAGACTCTCCAAAAATGTTGCCGCACCCGTGTCGGATCCTCCAAAACAACACTACTTTTGGAAGAGTCTGAGCAACATAGTATGAGAAGATTATGGCGCCATGAAGTTGGTAAAGTCAAACAGATTTCTCAAAGCCAGCTACACGTCACTGTATAAACACAAAAGGAAAGGGAAACAAGGAAGGAATTCAAACAGTTACCACTTTCAGAAGAAGGCGTCTCATTTGAAGTCTCTTAATGCCAGTGATCTTCTGAGCCACTATATCACTGAGCGCCGATAAAACTGCAGCTGTTATCGCCTGCAATTATAAATTGCAAAATATAGAAACGAAAAAAATAAAATCACAATACCAATCAAGGTAATGAAGTCTTTAAACACAACCTGAACCATCAACTTGATCAACTACATCTCAAGATTAAACTAATTAAATTCAACTATACAAATCTTCTACATTCATTCTATTCTATTCAAGTCCATTAATATCCCCACACACATATGGAGATGTGATAAACCTCTTTACTCACTATGCACTAATCCCTCCGTTTCATTTTGTTCGCCTTACTTTCCTTTATAGTCCATATCATTCCTTTATAGTTTGTTTCAAAAAGAATGTCTCTTTCCTTTTTTGACAACCGTTCAATTTCAACTTTCCACGTTACATGTTTGACACCACAAAATTAATGGACATTTTTGTACGTTTTACAGTTCTTTAAGATCACAAAATTCGAAAGTTCTCTTTACTTTCTTAAACTCCATATTAAGTCAAAACCAGACAAACAAATCAAAATGAATGTAGTATATTTTTAAGCTAGTCTTTGGTTTGTAACCCAAAAGTTCTTTCTTTTACCAAACTTAAAAATGGAGTAGGCTTTGCAAATTGCAAGACTCATAGAGAACAGAGCTAAATCTTCCACCCATTAAAACAAGGAATAAAAGTAGAGTGAAAGGGTAAAAATCACACCTAAAGTATTTTTTTCGAGTTTTATAACTAAACTATCACCAACTAATTAAATTCAAAGCACAACTCAACAATTAATTGATCCCTTCTCCTACCTAGGTGATATTTCAGGTAGGAAAAAAAAGTGAACAACTAACAGTTGACGTATATTCTGATAAGAGGTAATTCATAAACATAACCCTTAATTTGGCGTCTTCTGGCAATAGTGACCTTTAATTTTGGGTGTGCACAAGTAGACACTTAAACTTATATAAAATTGAACAAATAGAAACACTCGTCCTACATGGCAATTTTGTGTCCTACGTGGCATCTTATGTGTATTATGTCATGTAGGGCACGTGTGTCTACTTGTTCAATTTTATACAAATTTAAATGTCTATTTGTGCACACTCAAAGTTGGAGGGCGTAATTGTCTCCTGAAGCCAAATTAACGGTCATATTTATGGATTATAGTTGGTGATAGTTCATGTAACAGTTAATTCATGAAACTCGATTTTCGAGATGAGATCTCAGTTCTTATATTGCAACACACAAATTGAACTTAACAGCTCGAAATAACCAAACCCCACTTCACAAATCAGACAAAATTGAAGCACAGAAAGAAAAATTAGTCAAAAAAACAGAAAAAATCAAGAAAGTGAGGAAAAGGTGAGACCTTTGTTCTTAAAGGGTGTTGTTGAAGTTGTATCAAGTAATTCTGCAACCCCTTTTTAGCTATTGACCCCATTTTTGTTCTTTTTTGCTCTTCTTCTTCTTCTTCTTCTTCTTCAGTTCATCAATTGTTGACTCTTCTTATGAATGATGATGAATTTCAGTCTTGTGCTGTTTGGTTTACATCTAAATATTTACACTAAATAGCATGTAGGACCTCTTTGGGGACCATGTAAGACCTAATTATAAACGTGTCTTTAAATTTAATTTCAGTTAATATTTATATAATCTAAATTTGTATAAAATTGAACAATTAATCGCACGTGCCCTACATGACATAATACACGTAGTGTCATACACGTAGGATGCCATGTATGATACAAATTTGTCATGTAGGGTGTCATGTAGGACAAATGTGTCGGTTTGTTCAATTTTATACTGAGTTAATGTTCTTTTTCTTGCACCCAAAATTAAAGGTCATAATTCTTAGATTGTGTGAGTTAAGAATTATGTTTATGTATTATGCTTAATATGTTAACTATTGTTTTCATCAAATTATTTATTTATCTTGTTGTTTTAATTTGTTTTTCTAATTTCAATTTTGCATCAAACTTTAAAAGTAAAAAATATTTTCAAATTTTATAGTCATAAACAATAAAATTAAAATTAAGAAGTTATCAAAAATCAAATGGAGAAAATAAACTATGACATGTGGGACCCATTTGGTTTATGTGTTGAAACTTTTATTAGGTAAAAAAAATAATATTCCATTTTGGGATTATGACTGGGTAAATATATCTTTGGGGAGCTTAAGAATATGCTTTTCCCTTATTGTCCATTATGATTTGTAATGGAATATTTTCAGGTGTCCTAAATTTTGTGATTGAGTTGAATGATTATGTAATTTGATTTGATACGAGCAAAAATAATCTTTAAAATTTATGTATAAAATAAATAATAAATATTTATGTGTTCATAAATTATTTAATTAAGTGTAAAATAATATTTTAAAATTAAATTATTATTAAATATAAAATATTTTTTTTTTTGGACAGACTAAAAAGAGAAGTGAATAGTATAAATTGAGATGAAGGAAATAGTTGTACTAGTTGGGATATGTTTTCGTTTTTTTTTTATTATTATTTTGACTACAAGTAATTGTAGGCTGGATTTCATATATAGCAATATATTTATTTATTTTTTTGAGAAAATTCATATGAAAAGGTTATTTTTAAGAGCCTGATTGGATTAGCAGATTAAAAACAGCTAATAATTAGTAGTATTAATTATCAAAGTGTTCGGCTAGAAGTGGTTGAAATTGATAATGAGTAGTTTGTGTGTTTGATAAAATTATGTTATCAAGTTAATTTTTTTGTTAAAATGATTGAAATTTTTTAAAATATATAATGTAGAGGCGGATTCGGGATTTAAAAGTGGCGGAGCACTACTATACATGTTTTACGTAAACACTTTTTGTTTGTTTTAACTATCTAGTATTTAATACTTACAAGTGACCAACTAATTCAGATTCACACAGTGTAGAGCTCATTAAAAAAATATTTTCAAGATTATAACTCAAACATCAAATAAAAGGTCGAAATTTCTCATTCCATCTTATATGTCGAAAATTAGCGAATTTCTAGTATTCAACTATTCATTGTGACAAATTGTGATGAATAATATAATTCATAGAAATGTTTTTTTTTTTTTTTTTTTATGTTTAAAATGAAAATCATAATAGACATACACTTAATTAGAAGTCGTTGGATTCACACATTACATTTTACGAGTATCATAATTTATATTGTAATGATCCCTTCAATAGAAAATAATATTATTAATTTCTCTTGATTTATTTTTATAATTTCTTAATAAAAATTCTGACTCTAAAAAGAGTTGTAACTAAGATTAATGACGTCCAAGTGCTCCATCATTTACTTCAACTTTTCGACTACCAATTAACACACTTTCATCATTACCATTGTCATTTCCAAAATTAGTACCAAAACTTAAACCAAATGGTCTAGGGAGTGGATAATATGGATAGATTTCATCACTTGATTTTGCCACAAATTTAATGCTTCTAGCATTTGTGGATACAACAAGAAGTGAACTAGCAACAAGGAGGAGGAAAATAAACTTTGTTGCCATTTTTTATGAGTTGAATTAAGGCAAAAATTAGTGTTTTGTTAGTTGTATTTTTGGAGTGTGTGAGAATTTTGTTTTGGGATTTGAAATTATATATAGATGTTAAGAATTGTAATTATGTTGAAAGTTAGGAAGATGTTAAGTTCTTGATCATGCATTGCACGTTATCAACTATATAATTCCTACTATAAGTCCTTAATTTCAAAAATTAATCTCAACTTCATGATCAACCTAATTCTATTTTACAAAATTTAATAACTATTTTTATTTGATGTTCAATTCTTCTTCTCCAATTTCCTTTTTTCAGGTCATTAATAAAGATTAAAATAAATAGAGAAAGGTCAAAATATCCTTAAATTATTAGAAACGAGCATATTGTCCTCTGTTATGTATGAAAAGTACCCTTGCCGTCTAAAAATAGGACCATGCTTGTCCATCCTCACTAGAAGAATATCAATTGTGTCTGTGCAAGCTTGCGCATGTAATTTTGATATCAAGAGATAACCAAGGATACAGGTGCTCAATTTCCAATAGTTCAACAGTATTTTTGCCCATTTTCAAGGAGGTAATGTCGAAAGGTAGGGCTAGTGACTAGAGTGAAGTCATAACGAGGTAGCCTAGCCAACAAATATCCAGAGAAACAACTCATGGGTTTCATTGATTTGACAATTTGCAGTCAGTTTATCCACTTAAGGAAAAGTGAGCACAATACAATGAGCAACCAAAATAATCAAGCTCTTTATATTGATTTCAAAAAATTGAGTCCCTAGAAATCAAGCTCTCACCAAAGATGGATATATAAAAAGTAAAGTTAAAAAGGAAAAAAAAATGGAGAGGACTAAGAGGACAGTATAAGTCCATACAACCCACAAGTTCATTTTTTTCTTGATAACCCTGTTGTGTCCAAGCCAGCTTGCACGCAACTTTTGTATTGCGGAATAGCTTCTCATCAAGATATGTAAAAACATTATATGTCTTTCATCTGAGGGCATTCGCAAAAGCTAGCAAGGAGTCTACATCCCTCTTCTCCCACGGGTACTTAATGGGCTGTGAAGAATGTCTAGGGAAGAAGAGTATAGTAGGGAAGCTTCCAAGCTGCAATTCTTTTTGCGCAAATGCTTTCTGCTCACCATCTCCCCTGAATTTCGCTACTTTCACACCTGAACTTGCCAACTTCTCCGCCAATTCAACGTAGGATCCTTCCATTGCCTGTACAAAATCAGAAAAAAAAGATAATTAAGATGATCCCCTAATACCATCCGTCTCGAGAAGTAGAGGCGAATGCAGCAGCCTATATTCAATGGCTCAACTGAATCCAATATTTTCGAAACATGGCTTATTAAATTCTAAACAATAATGTCAAAAGTACATTATGCTCGGTGCTAAGAACCTTAAAAGTTGAACTAATCAAATTCAAATCTTGGATATGCCTCGGTGGAGAAAGAAAAGGATTAATTACCTGGCAAAAGCGGCACCAAGGTGCATAAAGAACAACAAGCCAAGGCTCTCTACGATTTTCCAACTTCAATAGGTTCTCAATTCCAGGCCTACTCAAGCTTACAATGTCGTTGGTGTCGAAAATATCAGCAACAGCAGCACTACCATTTGCATGGACAGCGCCATTTCCATTACCGCTCGTGCTTTCGTCCTTGATGTTGCCCTTATGTAAGCCACACTCCTTGGCCTTGGAATCCTCCCACCACCACCTTCCTTCTCGCTCGTGTTGGCCAGGTAGGACAGCCCGTGTGCAAGGTTCACATCCGATGGAAACATAACCTTGTGAATGCAATGAATTCACTGGAACATTCATGGCTCGCAAGAAATTCCAAATATCATTGCCATCCACATTGGCAACAGGATTCCACTTCACCAAGCTGCCTACTCCCCCATCTAAACCCTCGAACGAAGGGTCTACCTGAACAATGGGAATTTCAGATCGCGTACCAGGGGACTGATCTTTACGTTGCCCAGTGATCCAGGCACGTAAACCTTTGAGGGCTCTCCTCAAGGGCCTAACTTTCCTTATGCGGCAGCATTCTTGGTGGCCATCTTCATAGAAAGAGTAGAGACCCTTGTTCCTCACTAAAGCCTGAACTTCAACAGCATCAGGGAACGTATATTCAATATGAATCCCATAGTGCTTCTCCACTGCATCAAATAATTGGTAGGTTTCTGGATTCAACCTCCCAGTATCAAGGCTGAATACTCTAAATGGACGACCAGTTAAACGAGCATACTCTAACAAAGCAACATCTTCAGCACCACTGCAAAATAAGGATATCATTTAGGAGATGTACCAAAGCGAGATAACCAATCTGTAAATTCATTTGAGAGAGACGTCTAAAAGGAAACCAACATTTCGGATAAACAAGTAGAACAGCAGATGTATCAAGATAATACTCAACATCCTAAATGACCAAAAAAACGAAATAGCATGATGACCCTCTAAAATCCTCATCGCATTTGCATCACACAGCATTAACTGATGATTGATTTGGTAAAATCAACAAATTACAATGCAACATAAGTTACCTTTAGTGAGAAACATATTAATGAAACTAGTTGGCAATGTTCATACACATTGAAGAGATATTATACTCCGCCTTGAGTAGTTCCTATGAAACAAAACACGAACCAGTTTTTATAAACTAAAAAAACATGATCAAATTTTTTCACGCTACGATGCTTAAATTTCATTCTCTTCAAGCATGCATCACAGTCGAAGATATTCCTGAACCAATGTAATTCATCAATAAATGAGCCTCGAAACATACAAATTTTATAGCAACTAAGAAATTATTGAGTAGCTATTCAGAACCAGACCATTTTTCTTCACCAAAATCATGAAATTTGGAGTTTCCAAATTGCTATTTTCGGTTTCAATACTAAACTTCTACTACTCACTCATTTAGGCTTTTCTCATTCTTCATTTCCAATTATAAGTAGCTACTGATTCTCTTTTACATTAGTTTCCCAATTTAAAGTTGTTTTACATATCTATAGGTATTCTATTAGACAATACTTTGGCCAAAGAACAACAACAACACACCTAGTATAGTCCCACAAGTGAGGTCTAGGGACGGTAGACTTACACAAACCTTACCCCTGCTATAGAGAGATTGTTTCTGATAGACCCTCAGCTCAAGAAAAGCAAAAACACAACATTTATGGAGACATAAGCAATAGTACCAATGAGACGTACGAGTATTACTAGCAGGAGAGACACGACGCAAAACTATTTACTACCAGTAGAGGTTAAATCAATTTGGATACAGAATAGTATAAGCATCTTCAGCATAAGAAAAATCAACACCAATGGGTAATCCGGTGCACAATGCATCCCACGTTAGCATGGTTCGGGAAAGGGACACACCCCTAATCCAAAAAAAAAAAAAGTATACCTGAAAGCAATGGCAATTTCACTTCCAAATTTCTCAAGGGCTTTATCCATAATCTTCAAAGGAGAAGCATTTGTTAGCTCCTTTGCCAATTTCTCATAATCATCTGCCTCTGCTTTCTCTTCCACCTCTAAACCACACAAAAAAAATTACAAAATAAATAAATAAATCATTTGCATTACAAAAATTAGCAGTAAATCACACAAATTACTAAAAATCTAATTAACTCACCAGGAGCAACAATAGTTGCTGCTAATGGAACTAATGGTTTCATAGCCAAACTCCTCTGAGTATAATTCACTGCTTTCAATGGAATTCGAGACCGATCCATTGGCTGAGTGATACCCATTTGTGAAACTGTAAAGAAAAAACAGCAAATTAGACCAAAAAACGAAACGCAGATGATAAAATTCTCTGATCTTCATCACATTAACACTTTTAAGTGTAAATATTGAAACTTTAGGAACCCAAACAAAGAAATAACAAACCCAGATGTTAAAATTCGCTGATCTTTATCACATTTACAGTTTTAAGTGCAAAAATTGAAAATTTGAGAACCAGAGCAAAAAAAAAAAAAAAAGAAACCCAGATGAGAAAATTCTCTATCACATTTACAGAACTAAATGCAAAAACTGAAAAATGGAGAGAAAAAGAGTAATGGGTAACCTTTGGGTTGTTGTGGTTCATATGAAGATGAAGAAGAAAGAGAGCCATGAATTACGGCTGAAGAACTGAAAGCCAAAGCCATTTTCTCAAATCTCAAACAACAAATCTTAAATTCCAAATACTTTTTTCAAACAAAAACAGAGGATTTGCTTTCTGGGTTTTTGTTGAATTTGTAAGATTTTGCTTCTTTTTTGTTTCTTTGATTTATAGGAGAAAAAAATGTCACCTGAAGAAGACGACAGTACAGGTTCATTGAACGTGGACGTGTTTTTGGAATTTGATGGGTGTCTGACGTGGCGTAATATTATTGGACGGTCTTTTATTTGTAAATCATTGATTTCTCTTGTTTAGCGAAACCGAAGGGAACAAGAAGACAAAGAGGTTGTTTGCGTAATAATAGAGGTCATTTTACAATTTTGCCCCTATTTTTATGTTGATGTTTAATTTAGGGAAAATTGTAAAAAATGTCTCTTTTAACTTTTATTTATTAGTTGATTTTATCCTTATCATTTAAAATTTAAATAAAGTTATTTTTATTCTCGCTGACTAGAAACTTGTCACTCGTACACCTCAATTGGATGAAAAATCTCAGATCAATAAAAATGACTCAATTTTACTTAAATTACCCAAATTTTAACCCGTTCCGACCCACCTAATAATATAACCTATTTTTGTTCGTCTTTTAAACTTTGTGCTTCTTACCAATGGAGATATCTTGCTCTTCAATGTCAAACTAGAATACATTTAATTCTTTGAGTAAACCAAACTTGTTAAAAAACCATAATTGTTTCACCCAAAAACCTCATCTTCGACCAACTCATCATCGGAATCACCACCCAAACCACCAAACAGCTCCATTTTTACTCTTTTCTTCGACCATCCACAACCAAATACCCTTCCTCTTTCAGAAACAAACCAACCCCCTCCCCTCCCCGCCCCCCGCCCCTGTTCAGACCTCTAATACTGAATTTTGTAATTTTAAATTAAAAATTAAAAATATAATAATATATTAAAATTTTAAAGATATAACAAGGGATGTTAAAAGAAGATATAGAAAAAGTAACTTTTTAAAAATAAAATAAATCAACACAAATAGTAGGACATATAAATTGAATATAATTAATATTTCCGATAGTCCATATTAAGTAATTTGTGTTGAAAGAATGCAATTCTAATTCTTGACAAAAGTTCTATCGAGAATTTTTTGTCGTTAACCCCACAATTTAATGTATTTTAAAATTTTTATTTATTTTTAAAGAAGATAGTGATGACCTGAGAAAGAAGGTGAAAACTGGGCTGCTTAAAAAAATTATAATTGATCAATTGAAAGAAGTTCCCACACACAAAAAAAGATTTATTTTACTGAAAGAAGTCGACAATTATAAGCTTTTTAAACAGGCAGCTTTCACCTACTCAGATCATAACATTCTTCTTTGAAAACGGAAAAATATCAAAATACATTGAATTGAAAGTTTAACTACAAAAGCTTCATATTTCTTACTCTCTTTTATTTCCTTTCTCTCCATTTATGAACTTTTTATAGTGAAATAGACCTCACGTTGATCGCGCAGCACACACTTTTGTTGTCCAAAAGACCTCACGTTGGGCGTGTGTTAGGGGGTCTCAGTGCGTTGTATTTATCATCAATGAAAATTCAAAACTCACAAAACTCACAAGGGACATGCACTGGGGCCTTAACACATTATTTAACAATTTTAACCGATAGTTTTTGAAATTCAAGTTTTGACTATTTTGTCGCTCCTAACCACTTCCATGTTGCATCAAACTTACGTTACTTTATTTCAATTTGGGTTGTTCAAAATCGAATTATAATCTATAATTCAATCATAAATTTAGATTATTGACTTGTTGGTATTGAATTATTAAATTAACAATTGATAAATAGATTAAACTTTTGTAATTAAAGATTTATTGATGCAAGGGCGAATTACTCAATTTTCTCATCGTTTAAACCATCAATCCAACATATATTTATATTTCCCCCCCTACTTCTAATTTTTTTTTTCTTGTTAATGTAGCATAGAGATTTGGTTTGTTTTTGTTGGCCAAATCTCATGATATATTTAAAGGGAAACTAAGCAAATACCCCATAAAGTAAAATAATTACAAACATATATCTTTATGCTCATATCCCACTAAATAATTATATTATATACCCATCAACTAATTTCGCTTAACTAATACTAAATCGGTATATATATATATAGCTTTTTTATTGAGAGAATGAATATTTCTTGATTACATTGGATTGAAATATTTACATATAATTATTTTGAGTTTTCTGGCCCATTTATATAGTTTTTCCCATATTTAATTGAAAAAGAGAGATTAGTTAATTAATGCAATGATATGTATTTTCTTGTTGTGATTTTAATTAAAGGAAAAGTATAGATGTAAGTTGGTTCTATAATTTAGTCTATACACTCGATAACCATCCAATAATTGCAAATTCGATATCAAATCAATCGGTATATTATTGATTGACTAGTTAATTAATACATTTAAAAATCGATATCCAATAAGTTGAATGATTAAGCGTAATTATTCGCTGATCTAGCTTGATAAACAATTCGATTCTATACATCTTTACATTCTTGTGTGGATCTCACACCCCTCGAATTCACCTCAATAACATTTTTTTCTAAAACATAAACATAGCACAAATTAAATCCATAAACTTAAGAAATTTTACATAGGCTTTGTTTTATCACTTTATTATAGTCAATTAGTCATATTTAATCCGAATAAATATTCAAATCTGCGTAATCTCATATATATTTACAGCGCAAAGTCTAAAGACAGAGTTTTAAAAATTAACATAAAATTATATTTATGAAATAAGTAATTAACAATTCTAAGTCCTAAATCCTAATCCTAAAAGAAGCTCTCTTTCAGATACCAAACTTGTATCAAGACCAATAAATTAAGAATAATAGATATCATATATAATCAAAATTGTAGTGAAATCAACAAGCCAACACAAAAATTCTTTACATAATTAATATTATTAATTATTGAAATATTGAACAGTTAGATTAATACAATTTAATTGTGATTTGAAAACTTAATTAGCAATACTACATATATTTATCTTGTATCTACTTATACAACTTGGATTTTTTTTAAAGCGTGAGATCTCAAATTAAAATTTACAAAAATAAAAAACTTTAAATAAAATAAACAATTGAATTTCAAATATTAAAAGGTCCATCACGGTCTACATTGCTTGGCAATAATCTGGTGGCTTTGCAATACTAGTGTCTATAACAACAAATAGTGCTTTCGTAGTTTTCTTAGTCCCAAAATGATTTTTTTTTGTTTCGTTTTGACCATTCAATACTTGAAATTCACTAGCTTGTTTTATTTAAAAAATTTCATTAGTTCGAGATCTCACATTTTCAACAAAATTTGCTCTTTATTGATAAACCCTCCGAAAAATCCGAGAAGATTGAAAAACTTGAGGTTGAAAACCCTGACTATAATTTTTTTGATTTGATTTATAAATTTTAAATCCAACATAAATAATTTAACTCAATATTTAAAAAATTCAAACCAACTCGATCCATACACACGGTAGGACCAATCAACCGACTATGTCATTAATCTGTGTGCAAGAATTCAAAATACACACACTTTTATTAGTCTTGTTGACTCCTACAGTAACATGTACTTGACAAAACTAGCAACTCAAAATTGGTAGTCTTCCAATACTTGACAAAAAGCATAGAGTATAAATAGAATATGAAGCTACAAATTATTCATATTCATTAATTGACTATTGTGTTTCAATAGCTACAAATTAACACCACAAAATGAGTGTAGAGGTTCTTGATGGTGCCACAATCCTTAGCTTCGTGGAAGACGAAGAAGCGTTCAGCGAATTCATCGTTGAAAACTTCAACAATCTCGATAAAGATCATGATGGCATACTTTCTTATTCAGAAATGTTGAAAGAGTTGCAGGTAAGGGCGGATCAGAGCCATATAATATAGATTAAAGGGTAGTCACCTAGAATATTTTTATTTTTTTTAAAGATTACTTTCTATAGAGTATATTTTTAATTTTTTTCAAAGATTATTTTTTATTACTCTTTTAAAACTTTCTGAGACCCCATGTGTCAAATTACAATAACATCAAGTTTTTGATATTCAAATGTTTAACTAAATTTTGAGCAGTATTCTTAACAAAAATTTTGATTTCGCTATTGATTGCAGGGGTTGAGGGTCTTCGATACACATTTTGGTATCGATGTGAAAATCGATCCAAACGAGGTTTCTTGAGTTTATAGTTCAATCTTCGTTCAGTTCGATCACGATTCAAACGGGTCGGTGGATTTGGAAGAATTTAAACAAGAGATGAGGGAGATGATGGTGGCTATGGCTAATGGTTTAGGGTTCTTGCCAATTCAAATGGTACTTGAAGAAAATAGTTTCTTGAAGAAAGCTGTTGATAGGGAATTAAAATATTACTCTATATAATAAGAATGGTTAAATATCTTATATTTTGTCGAGTCAATTTTCTACGCATGGTTTATGCAGTATCATTAAAATTTTGAGTTGTAATATTTTAAAATAAATTTGATGTATTATGAATTATTATAATTTATAAATATGAATTTTATTTCGTATATTTCTATAGAAATCTCAAAATAAGAAATTTGACTAGGGAGTTTGTTTTGATATCGTCATTTTATTTTTACTCATCTTTTCAACATTTTTTGCACATATTATCAACTTCAGAAAGTCTAAAGCTAAGCTTGACAAACCAAACTTTAGTCATATTTTTCCTGAAACTCATCTAAAAATAGTTGGACTAAGGTTATTTTTGCCGCACTTTGGCTATCTTATGGTTAACTTCAGTCCCACTAACATCGTATATCTAAAGTTATCATGAATAGATACACAATATGTATGATTTTTTTTTACATAATGAAATGGCTCCATCCAGAGGCATATTCAAGATTTTGAGATGATGGGTGCACTGTTATGAAAAGGTTGATCTATGATATAAATTTCATCGGTTCGACATTTAGGTTTTTAGTACCGAAAACCATTAAAATTTTAAAATTATAGGTGTTGTGCCGTAATTTTCCTATCTGTAGAAAAAGTTACTTTTTGAAACTTTCTAAGTATAAAATAATTTAAGAAAAATATTTAGAAAAGAGTCGCTACTTAATTTTTTAAAGAAATTAAGAAAACTTATAATTTTCAAAGACTTAAACAGAAAAAATCATTTGAAAATACCAAAGAAGGTTCGGGATTCAATTTACACTTCGAGAAGGGTGTAGGCATTCGAAGTGTCCGCTAACACGCGGTTGACCTGCGACTTGACTAAAATGATTTTTTGACTAATTTGTTAGAAAATTTAATATAAAAAATAATAATTTACCATATTTGATTAACTTTAAGAAAAATAAATAAATGACATATTTTATTTCATTTTTTAGAGAAAGGGAAATGAAACAATTGAGATTAATTGCAAGTGATTATAATAAAACTAGATTAATTAGAATTCATGTAATTCATTTTTGAAATACTATGTTAAACCAATTTAATAAATTAAACATGAAAATCAATTTTAATTAATTAGCTAACCTTTTGCGAAAATGACCAAGTAGGTATTTATTTTATTTTATTTTATTTATTTATTTATTTATTAATTGAAAGGTTTTGATTAACATTTTTTAAAGTTTATTTGAGAAAAATACTTTAACTAAAAAAAACAATTTTTTAAATGAATGAAATTTGACTAAGTAAAAATCTAAAAAAAAAAAAATTATTTTTTAAGAACAAAAGGTTTAACTTAATTAAAATGCATAATTGGACCAACATATTTGTTTAAATAATGATAAAAAAAATGATCAACACAAAGAAAATAGCTTGTCTTTTAGGGAATTTAATTAGGTTGATTATCCATTCTAAAGTTAGAGTTAAACAATAAACAATAACTAATCACAAATAATTAATTAAAGAGTAAGGGAGAAATTGAATTTGGGCCTCCTTTTGGGCCAATTTGCTGGAAATTTTTGGGTTTTACCCAATCTCGGTTTGGGTATATACTGACTGTATATCAGTGTATATGAGCATGTATATCAGCTCTTTTTACGTATTTCCTGCTTCCAAACACCTGTATTTTGCCTCAGCCTTGTATTTTCGCGTTTTTGACCTGTATATCAATTTTTCATGGTGTATACTAATGTATACTGCTGTATACTGCTCCTTTTCGGACTTTCCGGGGCATGTAATTTCAGTTTCCAGCCTTTGATTGCAGCTTTCAACCTATCCTCCGACTTCTCGATGAACGGACGGACTCAAGATGAGAATTGGATTTTGAACCAACTCGAGATGCAAGGAAAGGAATAAGAGGGAGTCAAATGGACTCAAACCGAGGGAGTTCATGCAAGAAAAGAAGGCGAGAAGAATTAGGATGGTAATTTAAACAACTCAAAATCATTGACGACTAATGGTGAGAGACACGTTACAAGTCAAGCATGTATTGATTTAAGAGCAATCATAGGTATTGGAAACATATATATGTATACAGCAACCGTGGCACACAATTGAGGCAGTGGAGCATGAATCATAATGTGGACTTGATCAAATTAAGTTATGCTAAATAATGACGAATGAGTTGAAAACAATGTTTAAACAAAATGAGATATACATCAAGTCATCAATAACAAGGCAAATGAAATACTTTTATTGAAAAAAAGGAACATAAACCTGAGCTAACCAAAGTATTGCTACAAAATTTAAACTAAGACAAAAGAGGGACATACAACAGCGAAATACGCACCCATCTCACGATGCCGGCAATTTTCGATAGCAACGCTATGAACATTAAAAGCTTGGACAAATGAATGTTATGCTCATGTTAACCGATATAAGATGAAACCACATGATCGACCTTGCCCTAAAAAAAGATGCTAAAATCGAGATGGGTGGAAAACAGTAGCTATAGCATGAAAGGAACACAACAAAGCTAAACCAAAAGATCGACTCCTTTTGTTTTCAAAAGCAAAGGCTAAGGCAGATTATTAAAAAACTAAAATAAGGCCTTAAGATAGATTAATGCATTTAACCAAAGCCGTAGTCATACTTCTCAAATAAGATTACAATACTCTAATATGAACATAGTCACATGAGACTCAAACAATTAACAAATAAATGGGTCATGCTACTATTTTAAGAACCATCTGGTCATGGATACCATTTCCAGGGAATTAAACTTATATAGGTAACTGGAAATTAAGCCAAATAAATGCTAACAAATCACACGAAAGGAGGGAATGAGGCGTAGGAGTGAGGTATTGTAGAATATCACAGACATTGTTTAAAATTTCATATGGAGACATATGGGCAATCAGAAACTACAGAGAGGACGACCCGGAACACAAGCACATAAAGAAAGAACTAAACTACGTAGTTAACAAACATGGAATGGAAACTAAACGAACTTCAGACCTATTTTAGACACAGCAAAGCAAAGGTTTAACTAGCCATATAGATACCAATCCAATTAATGAACATAGCGATCAAGTATAATTAAGGCAAAACTCGGTGATGTGGGATTTAAACTCGCAGTCTGAAACTTCAGGAAAACAAGATTATAGACGAGCTAACCATAGAACCAACACACTCTTATTAACAATCTTCGCATAGAGTATCGAACATACATAATACCCCATATCGAAAATAGAATGTTAGAGGAGGCGAGGTTACCTTTTTCGGAGCAGCGAAGCAGGGAAAGATGAACAGGGGACAACTTCACCACTACGTAAACTTGACCACAAGCAGCAATTAAGAAGCCTGGACAGAATGTCGAACCCAAAATACTGAAACTAGTTTTTTCTTCTCGAAATGTATTTCGTAGGTATTTTAGCTATTTTTGCTTGAGTTATTCTAGGTATTTTTGCTCAAAAAAAAAAAATCCAACCCCCTTTTTTGTGACTAACAAGGGACAATTTATAGAAGGGGAATTGGTTCGGAATTTGGAAAAGGGTAGAATAGGAACTTGATTCCTTCCTCAATTTGAAAATCTTACCCAAGGGATGGAGAAAAGCTGTTCGTTTTTTACAAAATTTTCCCCAAAATCCCAGGATATCCGGATGATAGGCTAGGTGGATGGCTGTTGCAGGCTTGGAACGAGTTGAGGAGGGAAGACGCGAAAAGACCATTGCTTTTCCCGTGGATTACGCTGTCTCGGCTGCTGCCGCTGTCGTTTGTAATTGTTAACGATTATGGGCGTTCGGTTGCTGCTGTTCACGTGTTGCTGTTGATTTCGGGTTTTGGACTTTGCTGGGTTTACATCTGGTTTGGTTTGCAGTTGGAAGAAGAAGAAGAACGTGTAAAGGGGCGGGTTGGTTTCTCTGTGTATTGGGGTCGTATTAGAATTGTTGTTTGCTGGAGTTGTTGGCCATCTTTGTGAAGAAGAAAAAAGTAGTCTTATGCAGAAATTTGTAAATTCTGATGGGCACAGGAATTGGAGAAATGGGAATTGAGGATATTTTGGGCCTGCTGTAGTATTGTATTGAAGGGTTGGGAATATTTGAATTGGGCCATTGGAGATTGGCCCAAGATAGGAAAGGGGTTAGATAAAAATTGAATTTAATTTAGATGGATTAATATTAATTAATTAACGAGCTTCTTAATCTTAACGAAATATTATAATTATTTCTATTATAAAAGCAATTAATTTCATTACGAACTAATTAACTCTAAATTATAACTATAGTTCAAAGTAATAAAATATTTAACTAAAAATGTAAAATCTTTATGATGATTTTCAAATATTTATAAAATAACGTGATTGTAAAAAATATACTTATTTATTATTAAAACTATTAAAATTATTAAAAACGATAAAATTACTCTAAAATAACTTGAGAGTATTTTGAATTCCATAAAATTCAAAATTACGACCCTTACTACTAATAAAGTATTTAAAATATAAAATCTTTTCGAGATGATTTTTGAATACTCGTAAAATGCATTAATTATATACATAACTAAATAAAACATATATATTATAAAAAGTGACAAAACTATTTAAAATAACTTGCAAACTATGTTTATTTTATTTTATTTCTGAATTTTTTTTATAAAACTCATTATTTTAAATCGTTAGAAATCGAAGAAGCTTGATAATTAATTTATATTGTGGAGGGTCGAAATTGGGTGTCAACAATAGGTCTAAAATTAATACACACACACACACACACACACACACACACACACATCAATTACCACTTAGAGAAGTGTTATCTAATTTTAGAAAGAAAAATAAAACAAGATAAATATAAAATTCAAATTTCTAACCTCGCGGAGAGAAGTGCACCTAGTCATAATCGCATTATGTGATACTTCAAGTGAGGTTCACACATCTATATTTCAATATTTTTAAAAAAATATAACACTACTATATATGATCACAAGAGGGGACCATGGGTTCATGTGAACCCGGTGACCCCCCCCCTTAGGATACGCCTCTGGCTCCATCAAAACCGAGTATTCGTGCACTTTGCCCCTTGTGTTTGAATTATTCTAGTAATAGCGATTCTCTATAATCTTTCCTGATTTAAAAGTAGTTCAGTTCAAAACTTAGTGGTGTGTATGGTAGGAAGAAATATTTTTCCTAAAAAATATCTTATATTTTGTGTTTCCTACCAATCGAAGATCGGAAAACATTTTGCGATCTGAATACACCATGAAGATCATTTTTTTTCAAAAGTAAAAAAGTTGCGTCTGCCGGGAGTCGAACCCGGGTCTATTGCTTGGAAGGCAATTATCCTAACCGTTGGACTACAAACGCTTTGTTGACTTTTCTAGTTAGGAAATCTATATAAACTTAAGATCTTGTCTTTAATCATATGTTCTTCATGATATAGGACTAAATTTTAACGCGTAAAAGTTAATTAAACTGAAATGGGTAAAAATGTGGGTCATTGTATTGAAATGAATTGAGCTAATAAATGGACAGAAGGATTATAATTTCATGAGTTAATTATGTCACCTCTAGATTCACGTGTACCACAAGTTGTGCCTTATTGGCAAATGCTTTAGGGTGGGGGGCATGAAGTCATACAACAATCCTAATGAAGATAAAAGAGATATTGGATAAGAGTGCAAAGACTTGTCATCTGTACATTTTATGAGCATTTCTTTAACAAAAAACAAGAGTCATCTCACAGTTAAACCATTCATGAACAAATTAAAGTGGTTGAAATTCAAGTTTTGACTATTTTGTCGCTCCTAACAACTTCCATGTTGCACCAAACTTACGTTACTTTATTTCAATTTGGATTGTTCAAAATCGAATTATAATCTATAATTCAATCATAAATTTAGATTATTGACTTGTTGGTATTGAATTATTAAATTAACAATTGATAAATAGATTAAACTTTTGTAATTAAAGATTTATTGATGCAAGGGCGAATTACTCAATTTTCTCATCGTTTAAACCATCAATCCAACATATATTTATATTTCCCCCCCTACTTCTAATTTTTTTTTTCTTGTTAATGTAGCATAGAGATTTGGTTTGTTTTTGTTGGCCAAATCTCATGATATATTTAAAGGGAAACTAAGCAAATACCCCATAAAGTAAAATAATTACAAACATATATCTTTATGCTCATATCCCACTAAATAATTATATTATATACCCATCAACTAATTTCGCTTAACTAATACTAAATCGGTATATATATATATAGCTTTTTTATTGAGAGAATGAATATTTCTTGATTACATTGGATTGAAATATTTACATATAATTATTTTGAGTTTTCTGGCCCATTTATATAGTTTTTCCCATATTTAATTGAAAAAGAGAGATTAGTTAATTAATGCAATGATATGTATTTTCTTGTTGTGATTTTAATTAAAGGAAAAGTATAGATGTAAGTTGGTTCTATAATTTAGTCTATACACTCGATAACCATCCAATAATTGCAAATTCGATATCAAATCAATCGGTATATTATTGATTGACTAGTTAATTAATACATTTAAAAATCGATATCCAATAAGTTGAATGATTAAGCGTAATTATTCGCCTGATCTAGCTTGATAAACAATTCTGATTCTATACATCTTTACATTCTTGTGTGGATCTCACACCCCTCGAATTCACCTCAATAACATTTTTTTCTAAAACATAAACATAGCACAAATTAAATCCATAAACTTAAGAAATTTTACATAGGCTTTGTTTTATCACTTTATTATAGTCAATTAGTCATATTTAATCCGAATAAATATTCAAATCTGCGTAATCTCATATATATTTACAGCGCAAAGTCTAAAGACAGAGTTTTAAAAATTAACATAAAATTATATTTATGAAATAAGTAATTAACAATTCTAAGTCCTAAATCCTAATCCTAAAAGAAGCTCTCTTTCAGATACCAAACTTGTATCAAGACCAATAAATTAAGAATAATAGATATCATATATAATCAAAATTGTAGTGAAATCAACAAGCCAACACAAAAATTCTTTACATAATTAATATTATTAATTATTGAAATATTGAACAGTTAGATTAATACAATTTAATTGTGATTTGAAAACTTAATTAGCAATACTACATATATTTATCTTGTATCTACTTATACAACTTGGATTTTTTTTAAAGCGTGAGATCTCAAATTAAAATTTACAAAAATAAAAAACTTTAAATAAAATAAACAATTGAATTTCAAATATTAAAAGGTCCATCACGGTCTACATTGCTTGGCAATAATCTGGTGGCTTTGCAATACTAGTGTCTATAACAACAAATAGTGCTTTCGTAGTTTTCTTAGTCCCAAAATGATTTTTTTTTGTTTCGTTTTGACCATTCAATACTTGAAATTCACTAGCTTGTTTTATTTAAAAAATTTCATTAGTTCGAGATCTCACATTTTCAACAAAATTTGCTCTTTATTGATAAACCCTCCAAAAATCCGAGAAGATTGAAAAACTTGAGGTTGAAAACCGACTATAATTTTTGATTTGATTTATAAATTTTAAATCCAACATAAATAATTTAACTCAATATTTAAAAAATTCAAACCAACTCGATCCATACACACGGTAGGACCAATCAACCGACTATGTCATTAATCTGTGTGCAAGAATTCAAAATACACACACTTTTATTAGTCTTGTTGACTCCTACAGTAACATGTACTTGACAAAACTAGCAACTCAAAATTGGTAGTCTTCCAATACTTGACAAAAGCATAGAGTATAAATAGAATATGAAGCTACAAATTATTCATATTCATTAATTGACTATTGTGTTTCAATAGCTACAAATTAACACCACAAAATGAGTGTAGAGGTTCTTGATGGTGCCACAATCCTTAGCTTCGTGGAAGACGAAGAAGCGTTCAGCGAATTCATCGTTGAAAACTTCAACAATCTCGATAAAGATCATGATGGCATACTTTCTTATTCAGAAATGTTGAAAGAGTTGCAGGTAAGGGCGGATCAGAGCCATATAATATAGATTAAAGGGTAGTCACCTAGAATATTTTTATTTTTTTTAAAGATTACTTTCTATAGAGTATATTTTTAATTTTTTTCAAAGATTATTTTTTATTACTCTTTTAAAACTTTCTGAGACCCCATGTGTCAAATTACAATAACATCAAGTTTTTGATATTCAAATGTTTAACTAAATTTTGAGCAGTATTCTTAACAAAAATTTTGATTTCGCTATTGATTGCAGGGGTTGAGGGTCTTCGATACACATTTTGGTATCGATGTGAAAATCGATCCAAACGAGGTTTCTCGAGTTTATAGTTCAATCTTCGTTCAGTTCGATCACGATTCAAACGGGTCGGTGGATTTGGAAGAATTTAAACAAGAGATGAGGGAGATGATGGTGGCTATGGCTAATGGTTTAGGGTTCTTGCCAATTCAAATGGTACTTGAAGAAAATAGTTTCTTGAAGAAAGCTGTTGATAGGGAATTAAAATATTACTCTATATAATAAGAATGGTTAAATATCTTATATTTTGTCGAGTCAATTTTCTACGCATGGTTTATGCAGTATCATTAAAATTTTGAGTTGTAATATTTTAAAATAAATTTGATGTATTATGAATTATTATAATTTATAAATATGAATTTTATTTCGTATATTTCTATAGAAATCTCAAAATAAGAAATTTGACCAGGGAGTTTGTTTTGGTATTGTGATTTTATTTTTACTCATCTTTTCAACATTTTTTGCACATATTATCAACTTTAGAAAGTCTAAAGCTAAGCTTGACAAACCAAACTTTAGTCATATTTTTCTTGAACATCAGCTAAAAATAGTTGGACTAAGGTTATTTTTGCCGCACTTTGGCTTTCTTATGGTTAACTTCAGTCCCACTGACATCGTATATCTAAAGTTATCATGAATAGATATACAATATGTATGATTTTTTTTTACATAATGAAATGCCTCCATCCAGAGGCGTATCCAGAATTTTGAGATGATGGGTGCACTGTTATGAAAAGGTTGATCTATGATATAAATTTCATCGATTCGACATTTAGGTTTTTAGTACCGAAAATCATTAAAATTTTAAAATTATAGGTCTAAAATTAATATATATATATATATATATATATATATATATATATATAGACACACACACACTAATTACCACTTAGAGAAGTGTTATCTAATTTTAGAAAGAAAAATAAAACAAGATAAATATAAAATTCAAATTTCTAACCTCGCGGAGAGAAGTGCACCTAGTCATAATCGCATTTTGTGATACTTCAAGTGAGGTTCACACATCTATATTTCAATATTTTAAAAAAAATATAACACTACTATATATGATCTCGGGAGGGGACCATGGGTTCATGTGAACCCAATGACCCCACTCCCCCCCCTCCCTTTGGATACGCCTCTGGCTCCATCAAAACCGAATATTCATGCACTTTGCCCCTTGTGTTTGAATTATTCTAGTAATAACGATTCTCTATTATCTTTCCTGGTTTAAAAGTAGTTCAGTTCAAAACTTAGTGGTGTGTTTGGTAGGAAGAAATATTTTTCCTAAAAAATATCTTATATATTGTGTTTCCTACCAATAGAAGTTTGGAAAACATTATCCGATCCGAATACACCATGAAGATCATTTTTTTTCAAAAGTAAAAAACTGCGTCTGCCGGGAGTCGAACCCGGGTCTATTGCTTGGAAGGCAATTATCCTAACCGTTGGACTACAAACGCTTTGTTGACTTTTCTAGTTAGGAAATCTATATAAACTCAAGATCTTGTCTTTAATCATCTGTTCTTCATGATATAGGACTAAATTTTAACGCGTAAAAGTTAATTAAACTGAAATGGGTAAAAATGTGGGTCATTGAATTGAAATGAATTGAGCTAATAAATGGACAGAAGGATTATAATTTCATGAGTTAATTATATCACCTCTAGATTCAGTGTACCACAAGTTGTGCCTTATTGGCAAAAGCTTTAGGGTGGGGGGCATGAAGTCATACAACAATCCTAATGAAGATAAAAGAGATAATGGATAAGAGTGCAAAGACTTGTCATCTGTACATTTTATGAGCATTTCTTTAACAAAAAACAAGAGTCATCTCACAGTTAAACCATCCATGAACAAATCAAAGTGGTAGCATATTTACAATATAGATAGTTAACTTGAAATATTAATTCCCAAGCTCGAGGAAACCAAATGTATTTTCGCCGCTATATGTCATATAAAGGAATCCGTCTTCATCCTTGTTTTCCTCGTAAATTGCAGACATCAGAGCAGCTGCAACAGGAAGGAAGGAAGATATGTCAAGACAAATGTCTCGGAAAAGCATCGAGACCTTATGTTATAATCTACTTCACTTACCAGTTGGAGGCAGAATGTTTTTGACAAAGACAAATATGGCCTTTTCTGCACTGAGATTGATCCTCTTTCGAACAACGTAAACAAATTGGCCAACAGTCAAATCAGCTGGGACGAGATACCTATGTCACAACGTAAGACAAATAAGTAATGGTCCTATCGGATCTACTTATACATAGGAATAAACAATCGGCAACAATCAAGTAATATGAGACTAATTCTGTTATAACATATTGAAGTTTATTGCGTAACAAGTAGCATGAAACTCAAGCATCAGCCCGTGTTTAATTGAGAAAGGAAGTAAACTGAGGATACGAAAGAAACTCTCCTAATCTTGAATGAACTATGACAAACTTGATGAGCCAGAATTTAGTAATTATTGTTAAAAAAAAATAAACCTACATTATGCAAGAATGATACACAAATAGCTATACGCATGTGCCCAGAAGTCAAATATTACCATGAAAGAAAACACAAACTAAACAAGCAAATTGCATGCCAAAACCAATTTACAGTTGGACGTGAACACAATATTGGTGTTATTAATGTATCAAAACTGAGCACTTGATTCTTAACAACCATTATCATGAAAAGGCATAGAAGCAAAGAAGCAACTTACTTCTTCTTATCAATGTCGGAGATATCACTCTTTTCTGCTCTCTCAACAATCACCTGAATGGGAAACATAGCCATGAGAAATAAGGGTACTGAAGTATCAATGAAGAGTAAGACCTTTTTAACAACAGATATCATACCGGAATTCTGTCAGGATACTTCTCCCTGATAAGAGAAGATTCTGCCTGTCTCCTCTCTATTTAAAAGGACAAACATTGATAACATCAGCAAAATTACATACATCCTTTTTGTCTATTCCCCGGCTTTTCTTAGGAAGGGAGACACCAGGAAGTTATCAGCTCAAGTAAATAAGGATATGCTCGAAAGAAAAAAACATCATAAGAACAGGTAACACATCTGATATCTAGAAGCTATATGGAAAGAAAAGCATCAAAAAACATCACTTCCTATACTAGTTGGCAATCCCAAATCAGAATATCAAACAATCAACTAAATATCAACTGCGAAATCAGTTGGGGTCAGCTATTCCACTCAATTCATTCCCCTACTAAATATTGCCTTCAAAGGCAAATTAGAAATTTTCTAAATGACACACTTATCTCAACTAGTTGATGTTGTCTGTATGAATAATTAACTTATATTGTGTTACGTTTTAGCTAAAATCTGCAATTATGCCCTGATACTTTAGTAATGAATTCATGCACCAGATATATTCCTAGATTCAGGAAGACTAAGAACAGAACATATATATACCATCAGACCCTGATAGGATATAGATCAAAACTTCATTGATATCTGGTTGTTGCTTTACCAAATATTTAGATTTAGTCAATTAAATTGCCCTCAAAAAGGCATCTAGAAATATTCAAATATATACAATGTAACAAGGAGCCTACAAATCATAAACATCACTAAACTACCCACATCCTGGCACCTGCCAACATAAGCTGATGTAACATTTGGATGGTGGGTATAGCTGCACCAACAGCATGTGCAAGCAAACTAACTGTGACACCACCTACAGAGGATGTGTCAAGCAGGACTGGCCGAAGATGAGATGCACATGACACCTTAGGCAAATCCCACGTCATAATGGGAGAGGAAAAAAATAGAGCTTTATAAAGTATAGCTCAAGTTCACATAGTACATGCACAATTAGGGCCCGATGTGCATAGCCCGAAAGACAAATCCGTTTGGGACTAGGTCCAAAGCGGACAATATGTGTCATGGATTTAAATCGTGACAAACATGGTATGAGAGGGGAAAACCTCAGCTAGGACTGCTTAGGGTGTATTTGATGCTCTTGACAGAAGGCAAGCTAATGAGAGCTTCTGAAGATGAGGTGTATATGACATCTTAGACGAATCCCACATCAAAATGTAAGAGGAAAGTGAAGAGTTTTATACGACATAGCTCAAGTTCACAAGGTAAGTGCTTTTATGGCTCGATATGGCCCTTCTTGAAAGATAAATCCTTGCCAGACTAGGCCCAAAGCGGACAATACATTCCTTGTACTTAGGTCGTGATAATAACACACACATGTATGTCTACAAATGGCAGACCTACATAGACACTATTGGATGCTATAGCACGACTATTCTTCAACCAAGCACTACAATTTTATATAGGAAACTAGTATTATCATACAAATAAATTGATTGATCACCACTCAATAATTATCTTCACTATATGTATACACATATAATCCACACACACACTAAGTCTGCACACAATTACTCTACAACAACAACAACAACACCATACCCCATGAAATCCACTAAGGCAGACCTTACCACTACCTCTTGGACGTAGAGCGGCAGTTTCTGAAAGTAACTCTACTTTATCATCTCTTTCTACAAATAATTCAATTTAAACATAATCAAATCATGTCCAACAAAGAAAAGTTAAAAGAAAACATACCCAAAGGATGTTCAACCTTGAAAGAACTCTTAGCCATTGCAAGACTCAAACTTTTATCTCTTGCTGCAAATTTCAAACATCTAAAGAACATCAGAATCACATAAATATGCGCAATTCAAGCAAAAGGGTATCTCTAAATTTACTCAAAAATGCAAGAAAACAAAAAAAAAATGTGAACTTTAATATATGAACTTTTCTACCCATCAAATCAAGAATCATAATTATAAACAATTTTTTTACCAGAATTCAACAGAGAACAAATTGGGGGTTTTTTCTGATTTCTGAATCGTACACGAAACTTAATGATTTTTGTTTAAATTCACAAGAAAACTCTATGAATTATTGCGAATTATTTATGTAATTATTTATATTTATATGTTTGGATCGGGTAATAAAACGACGTCGTGGAGTAACTTAAAAGGTGAAAACGACTGCGTTTTGTTTGCGTGGTTGTGCGGTTTGCGTATATAATGGGACTTGCCATATTTGATTTAGCATTGATTAAGGAAAGAATCAATTTTAATCTATTTTAATGAATTCTTTAGTCAATTAAATTACAAAATTTTAAAAGTCTCTTCCTTTTTAAAAAATAAATCAATATGCCAGAAATTTAACCATTCAGTATTCCAAACTCACTAATAGTAATAGAAGGTGATATCTTGCCTTGCTATTAAGGAAAATTATAAAAAGAAAAATTTGATGCACAATTATATGTTTATGCAAATTAATAAAAATTTGTACCCCAACTAAATGTGGCGTAGGCAGCCAATTCTGATATGAGCTCACACTAGTGTGACTGACCTTTTGCCTTGCTAATAAGAAAAATCATAAAAAGATTAGTTTGATGCACAAAACATTCCGCATTCACGTAGGATCTAAGAAAGAACTACACCCCCAATGAAAATGATATAGGTCACCTATACATCTTGATGCAAGTACAAGTTATTGATTCCACGATTCAAACCTATAACATCTATGTTGTCACACAAAGATAATTTCATAATTTTACCATTACTCGAAAACTTCTTTAAGCTAATAAGGAATATTGTTGACACCCAATTTTGGACCTCCACAATATAGATTAATCACCGAGCTTCTTAAATTCCAAACGAGTTGAAATAATTAATTTTTATCAAGCTCAAAATAGTTTTCAAGTTATTTTTAATCAATCTTATTCTTTTACGAATTTCAAGTAATAAATACGTTTTTATATATAATTATGTATGCAATTAGTATATTTTATAAATACTCGAAAGTCATCTCAAAAGGTTTTACGTTTTTAGTTGAATATCTTATTAATTTAGTTTAGCTTAAACTATGGTTATAATTTTGGATTGACTATTCTATAATCAAATTAATTATTTTACTTTTGTTAAAATTAAGAAGCTCGTTAGTTAATTACGCTAGTTAGTCTCATTTAATTTTTAGCCGATTTCACCGAATCAAATTCAAATTGACTAAGTTATAAACATAAGACGGCTAATTTTACAATTCATTTAGCCACTTTTCAACCAAATATTTTCAAGTTCCCAGGCCCAGTTCTTATTTATATCAGCAGCTTTCCAAATCCCAACTCACTTCTCTAAACCAGCCCAATACAAAAGAAAACCCACTCCAACAATGCATACATTTCAACATACAACACCAAAAGAACATCAGCAGCCCAACACTACACAACAACACAACGTACGACCCTGTTTGTCCATCTTCTTCACGGCGTCAATCCGCATAAAGAACCAACGACGCCAATTCCGGCAACTACGTCAATGACACACAAAGAAAGCGGAAAGCAGTAGTGGCAGTGGACGGAAAAGTAGCAACAGAGGGGCAGTGCTACGAATTTTTTGTCTGCTTCTCCAACATCCCTCTCCATTGTACGATTTCAGTAGGAAATCAGCACGCGTTTCTGCCCTTGTAGCGTGAGATCGAGACACGTCGCGCCCAAGGACGAATGAATCGATCTCGGGCGTCCATCTCGCCCTTTCTTCTTCCGGAATGAGTTGAAATCGCAAGGAAAGGATGCCCCTCTTCAATGGTGAAAGAAATTTATTGCATTTGAATTTTGAAATGGGTCTTTGCTATTCGGATTTTTCCCGCGCCTCCCCTCAAATCTACCCTAATTTCCCCCCCTATATAAGGTCTCTTTCGTTCACTGCTAAGGGGGATTTTTTTGGGGGTTGGAAAAAATTTTCTTGAACAATTGATTCCACACTTGAGAAATTTGGAATGTATTTTAGTTCTAGATTCTGAGAGGTCTTTATTTAAAATCATTTTGGATACTCTGATTTGCTACCCGGGTTTCAAAGTGGTGGTGAGGTCACTCCAAGCTTGTCTCGATTCCATCGCCGGAGAAAGGTAATGCTTCCTCGTAATCTTTTCCTTGTCTTCTTCTATTTGCGATATGTTTCAACTGCTTTCTTTGTTGTGTGGTATTATATGTAATTAAGAATTATCGATTTTAACACACTACCTATGTGTCTTCAAATAACTTCACGCCTGAGTCAAGTTTAAGCTTCCTAGTTTTAAGTTATAAGTGAGTTTCTCTGCCTTTTTTATTTGAGTTTGTTTCGTTATTCATCGCTTTGAACTCGCTATTTGAATGTTGTCGAACCCACTCCATCTTTTTCATCACACTATACGTTATTTGTTTGGCTACGGTTGACGGTGTTTCCTTTGCAAAGCTAGGGGCTGATCTTAAATTAGCTAAAGTGAAAGTTCATTTTGTCTATTGCTTGTCGGGGTAGCGACTCGTCTTCTTCGTTCTCAAATTCCATAATTATTCTTGCATTGGCCACAGTCGTTTGAATTTAGTCTGCACCTCTATTTTATCTAAGTTTTGGTCGAAAATACTTACTATTTGTAGTTTAAGTTTGCAAAATGTGGGTGTTGCTTCTTCTCAGTTTTCGCTTTACTTCTAGTTCTGGTTTCCTTTCCCGAATTATTAGTGCTATTTGATGCTTTATTATGTCTTAGTTTACAACCTACTCTTCTCTAAAGAAGAGGATTTGTTCATCGATGTGGTTCTGTTTTTGCATCAAAATTAGCTTTAATGTGCCGATTGATTTTGAGCATATAAGTAATAGTGTATCCACATTCTCTCATGTTTATTAGAGTATTATATGGTTTACGTAGTATTTGGATAGCTACTAATCCATCCTCTCTGTCCATCTCTTTTCTTTTCTTTTTTTTCTTCTTCTTGTTTTGCCATTGAATCTGTGTTAGCTACTGTTTTGCCATCTTCTTTAATTCTCAGTTGTTTAGTTATAGGCATGATTATTTGTTTTAGTATTTAAGTTGCAGATATTGGCCCACTTTTGGTAGTAAAATACCTTCATGATGCGCTTATTTTTATGATTAGCGTGTTTGCCTTTTCGTAAATCCAAATCGGTGTGAATCTTACTCTATTCCTAAGAAATAACGAAATGTACTTGCTTTAGTTGGTTATTTTACCTTTTGTGTTAATTGTGGTGTATTAGTTGGTTATGTGAGCCAAATTAAAAGCATAATACAAAATTATAAAACCGAGCATAATGTTATTGTTTTAGGATTCAATCTTTAAACTCATTTTTCTTATCAAAGCTATTGTTCCTTAGGATGTCATATCAATTTAAATATTCAAGTAATTTTGGTCAAAGTCTAAGCATGCTAGCGTGAGACGTCATAGTTTTTATTTGTATGTCTCCTGCATGCGGTTTGCTAATGTTGTCGCGATTTCCACTCTTTTTTTTGAAATGAACATACTTTGTCCTTTGTTTGGGAGCCAACTGGAAGAATAATTTTTTTTTTCAGTTATGATATTCTGTCTAGCATGCGCATATTGGAATTTCTTTATACTTCACTCTTGATGGCACAGTTTTAGATCTATTTTCCCTTTTTTTTTTTTTTTTACTCCATGTCATGTGGTAAATTTGGTGATATTTGATCTCAGATTATTTGGTTTACTTTGTTTTATTAAGTCATGTTTTGCCTGCCCCTTCCCTTCTTTGCCTCAAATGCTAATTCTTATTATCATTTTGTTACATGTGACGCCGACTCGAGTTCATCTTGGACTCCGTATTTCTTTCCCTTGCATTCCCGAATTGAGCCATAAAGGCCCAAATTTCTTTTTCGGCATCGAGTCAGCCAGGTCATCAGGCAATACAGGGGCTGAAAATTGAGACTTGTGTTCCGGAAAATGAAAACAGGCTTAAATATGGCCTATATACAACTGTATACACTGTTATACATGGTGAATATAGTAGTATACAGGTCAAAACGTGCATATGGAGGCTAAAATTTGAAAATACAGGTTGAAGGCAGTAAAGAGGCTGGGAATCAAATTTTAGACATTCGAAAAGCTTGAAACAAGCAGTATACAGGCTGTATACAGCCGTATACATTGATGTCCAGGCGAAAATTGGGCCCAAAGGCCCAAATTTGATCCTTCTTTCCTTACTTTTATTATTTGTTATTGTATTAACTAACCTCTTACTTGATTTTGGTTTAATTTAATTAAATTCCCGAAGATAGCCATTTCACTTTTTATATACTCAAATTCAAATTTTATATTTTATACCTAGTTACTTTTATTATTTACCTTGTCACTTAATTTATTTCCCCTTAGAAAAATTCCTCCTTAATCCTATTTCCCCTTGAGATAATTATATAATAATAATAATAATAACAACAAAATAATAATATTTTTATATTCCATACTTGAATTTATTTTCGTTATTAGTCCGGTCAATGTTTGGGGTTTTTCCTTTTAAAAGATTTTCTTTAGATGTTCCCCATGATAATAATAATAATAATAACAAATAAATAAATAGGTAAATAAAATGAGTTTCTTTTAATTAGTTAAAAAATATCTTTTTGAAATTAGTCAAAATCATTTTTAGTCAAATCGCCGGTCAACCGCAAGTTAGCGGACATTCCGAGGGCCTAACACCTTCTCGGAATGTACATTGAACTTCGAACCCTTCTATTTTCAATTGATCTTATCTGTTTGGGTCTTTTGAAAAATTCTTAAGTTTTTTCTTGATTTTTATTAAAAAAATCATGTGGCGACTCTATTCTTTTGGAAATTCGATTTCTCTTAAATCATAAGTTTAATCGATTTTTCGAAACTTAGTCATTTTTTTCCTTTATTTACATTTTTGAATAAAACAGAAATGACGACTCTGCTGGGGAGTTAATTAAGTTCTAACCATATGATTGACTTGTTTGACTGTTTATTATTAACTGTTGAATTACTTAGTTGTGCTAAACATGTTTAAATATATCTTTAACTGTCATTGCATTCATGGCATCTTCCAATTGTATGTACGGTATATTAAGGACGGTTTCTGCATAATCGCAGCCGGACTTTTTATACTTGACCCTTTTTCGGAATAATCGGCGATTTATTGGTACGTCATGCGTCCAATGGTTGTCGTGAGTTCCAGCCTAAGTTGTCCGCTTGGGTTCCCGGTCTTTCTAAAACCACTCTTAGTCAACTAGCGTAGAGCGAACCCAATCCCAATTTTAGCGCATTTTGAACTAGGTTGACCCAACACCCAAGGCGTGTTGGGCCCATTAGAAGCCCACCTTGCGTCGATTTGACCCATTTTTGGTCAATAAAAGACGATCATACTTATGTGTTTAATTGAAGGATGTATATGTCGATTTAAACAAATCAATTATCTATGGGGGTGGGGGTGACTTACCTTGTTTATTTTTCTTGTAGATGAATCCGAGATATGAACCATTGAGGATCCGAATGGTGACCATACCCCATCCCTACCTCCAGGTTTGGTGGAAGTTCATGAACGCGGAAGATAAGAAGAAAGTGCAAAGACACATAGGTCATCTCCCGTCCTTAATGGACATGGTATCTTATCCAGATCTGATCGGGACCATGGTTAAATTTTGGGACAGCAACAACATGGTGTTTCGGTTCGGGGAAGTAGAGTTGACTCCGACTATCGATGAAGTTCTTGCAAGTTACGAGAGTGTCGGCATGTGCAACAAGAGGAAACGCCAACCCGATACTGATCTCCTCTTTCCAAAGATGTGGGGTTCTGATGAAATTAAAAAAAAACTTTCACTTGTCAAAGCTGGGTGGATGGACAGGCTTCCCGGAATAAATATTCCACTTCGAAAGTTGTATTATCGATTCGGACGCGCAAGGGCTTACGAGAAGTTCAAAGAAGAGTTCGTTTCGGAAGAAAAATGGAAAGAAACACGCCCCCTCGCATTTGCGATATGCCTACTGGGGACAATGGTGTTTCCCCAAGGACCGAACTATACCATCCATCCAAGTGTGGTAATGGTTACTCACGCCATTTTTAATGGAATAAGCTACGGGTCTGCAATAAAGTACTACAATCTGGCTCCTATGATCCTTGCTGACATTTACAGGGCGTTGGATAGATGTAAAAGCGGCACACGTTTCTTTCAAGGGTGTAACTTAATACTTCAATGGTGGATGATAAGACACTTGGTCAAAATTCATAATCCGACGGAACCAGATCCCTTGGAAAGACCGAACAGACTCGAAAGTCACGATTGGTGGGTGCAACGTAATCATTTCAACAGGACTGGAGGTCAAGAGTTTTGGTACCCGAGACTTCGGGGTTTGAGGGAGGAAGACGTGCAATGGTCGATTCAGTGCTTGGTAATAACAAAACAAATGGTGATCCGAAGTGGGAAAGCCCCCTACTTGGTATTTGCTGGATTGAGAGGGACTCGACCATATGCTCCTTCTCGAGTACTTAGACAATTAGGAGGGAAACAAGAACTTCCTCAGATAGAAGATATGACAAGATTTGTGACCGATCATGAAAATGGCGAAGTTGCTTTTACTAAAAAGATGCTTCAATTGTGGAAAACTCGGAGGGTATTGGGTGAGCCGGTACCAAACAGGTTCCATCCCGAATGTTCTAAGGATTATAAGGAATGGTTAAAGAAGAGCCTCGCCGGAACTATTGAGCCTGGTCCGAACGTTCCTCATATGATTGCAGATGTTGGAGCCAAACATCAAATTCGACTTCATCAACTCCAAGAGAAGTTTGACAGGAATGAGTTGGAGCACCAGCGTCAGCATTCAGAAAACGCCAGAGTCATAACTCAATTAAAGCAAGATTTGCGAAGGGCAAGACAATGCATATCAGAATTAGATGACAGCATGGAACAACAAATTCAGTCGGTCGAGAGGTTCAGACATCAAGAAGGGGCTCGATTGGCTAGAGATCACCTATGGGCAAACAGATATGCTATGTGGGAAGAGGTCAGCATCGCTAAGAGAACCAGACTTGGTGAAAGTTCAGGAGGAGTTTGAAATCTACTATCGTCCCGTCCCCTGCGTGGGATTGCTTTCATTTGTACTTTGTTTTGTTATTATTTCCTTTTTGAACTATTTTCCCCATTTCTATGTTGTTAAACATTATTTTGAATGATGTTAATGAATTGTTTGGGGATAATGAATTTGGCTTACAAAAAAACATATACATCCTTCAATTCGCTAGGCCTACCCTTGGCACAAAAGGGTCACATGCATGTTTAGGACGCAATATTTGTCTGTTTACTTGTGTGCTTTAACTGTTTATGTGATTTGTTGCTTTGAATGAGAACATTTTTTGCCCACTCCTTTTCGAAAGTTTTCTTAAAGTCTCCACAACTCTAAATACAAGTCACTCCCAAAATGTCCGACCAAATTTCCCGAGTCTTGAGTTTCTCTACCAAAAACAAAATCTCCCTACCAAATCCTAAAACATTACTTTGTCTCCTCAGGAAAGGTGAAATTGCTGCTAAGATGGAAAAAGGAAAAAATATCGAGATGGAGCCGACTGAAGAGGATTTGAGGAGGAAACTGAAGAGGCTCAAACGAGAAATTGAAGAAACCAGGGAAAGGAGAATGGAAGTAGAAATCGCCACCGCAATTGCACAGGTCGCAAATACGGCACTAGACGAGGAATTAGCGACTAAAATGACAAAATATGCTATTATGAATGAAGAGACGGCCGCTATACGAAAGGAACATGATGCCTTCAACAATGATATGACCATGAGACTTCAAAAGATACAAGGAAAATGCTCTTTTGTCAATCAAGAAACCAATAGTGGCCCCGAGGACACCCACCCTGGGGCTACTGAAGAAGATACTGGGGAGGAAATTGTCTATAAGCCTCATTTACAGGGACGACGGAAAGAAGAGAATAAGAATGCCACCCCCAAAGAATATGAGTTTGCCCTCCGTGAGTAATGCGACAAGCAAAAGAGGAATGGGTCGACGGATGCATGTTTTATCGCTTTGGAGCTTTATTATGCATTTTCAATTTCCTTATGTCGTTAAGAAATGAATGAATGAAAATGAGAATTACCTTTTGTATTCGAACTACGTAGGGCCTGAATTCTCCTTGGGAGATACGTAGGCAGCCTTTCCAGGCCCGGCCCCTATCTTTTAAAAATTCTCTTTTCCCCTTCATTTTACAAGGAAACATTGAATTCACATCAACAGATGTCGAGAGATGCAGCAAGAAGACCTTAGCTCAACGCAATTTAACCTTTAGTGAGTCAATAGTCCCAAACTAAAAAAAAAAAAAAAAAAAAAAAAAAAAAAAAAAAAAGTAAATTCCTGCTTGTTCAAAAATCAATCCCGTTATTCGTGGGTTAACATGTTCTCAA
Organism: Solanum pinnatisectum; assembly: GCA_035578085.1. Taxonomy (NCBI): domain Eukaryota; kingdom Viridiplantae; phylum Streptophyta; class Magnoliopsida; order Solanales; family Solanaceae; genus Solanum; species Solanum pinnatisectum. The sequence goes on from CM069078.1 coordinate 2,222,001, forward strand.
ACAAAGCAACTCTTATGTGTTTATATGCCTGCTATGTGATATTTTGCATTATTTGTCCTGAATCAAAACTAACGGATTTGCCTTTGAGTTGTTTTCCTCTACAGGTAGTTAGAACTGATCTGTGTCGATAAGCTGGCTGAACATCCCTACTTTACAAGATCAAAAGGGCCTACAGATTCCTTCCCTGATCAAAGTTCTCGGAAGGGCAAATCGACAATGAGTGATAACGTTGAGGACACTGGTTTAACAGATGTGGTTGTGGCTCAGCCTGTCGTCGCCGATCAGAACGAGTTAATAATGCAGCTGATGCAACAGATCGCTGAAATGCGGGTTGAGATGCAGAGAAGGCAAGATTTGCCTAATCCAGTTTTTGCTTTTAATGCTCCAGCGGATGTAAGGCCTCCGCTCCATTTTCCTCCTTCAACTGCAGAACAGGCTCAAAACCCACCCTCCAGCCCTGCTCATAACCCCGCAATTATCGACCTAACCACCCAAAACCCCCATTATGCCTCCGCCTCTTACCAAACACCACCTCCTCTTCAAAATACCAACATCCAAGTGCCCCTTCCTCCCCAAAATACCAACCTCCAAACTGGCCCACCCCCTCAAACTCAAAATGTTAACAATCCACAGACATCCCTCCGTCACCAAAATCAACATACCAACCCCCAAGCCTACCCTCAAAATTACCAAGCCACTCAAAATGCCCAAAGTCCTTCCATTGCTCCACCCCTACCCCAAAGAACCACTTTTCAAATCCCAGTCCCCAATGAGCATGATGTCAATGGTTCTGAGCTTGACCATTACGAAGAGCGAGAAAGGGAATGGAGGTCAAAGGAAGAGGTCGCCAAACTGGACGTCAAGGAGGAGATCCGAAAAGCCATGAAAGAGTTGCAGTGCATTCCTGAAGTTGCTGGGTTGAATTATGAAGACTTATGCATTCATCCAAACTTGGACCTCCCGGAAGGATTCAAGGTGCCTAAGTTCGATGTCTTCGGAGGAATAGGGAACCCTCTGGCGCATTTGAGGGCCTACTGTGACCAGCTTGTGGGGGTTGGGAGAGATGAAGCTCTACTGATGCGGCTTTTTAGCCGAAGCCTGAGCGGAGAGGCTCTGGAATGGTTCACCTCTCATGAGACAAGACAATGGCCTAGCTGGAATGCTTTGGCTAAAGACTTTATCGAACGATTCGCCTATAACGTGGAGATCGTTCCTGATCGTTATTCTCTAGAAAAGATGAAGCAGAAGTCGAACGAGAGTTATAGAGAATTTTCGTACAGATGGAGAAAGGAGGCAGCTAGGGTTCGGCCTCCCATGTCTGAGAAAGAAATCGTTGAAGTGTTTGTGCGGGTTCAAGAACCCGAATATTATGACAGAATCATGTTGCTCGTTGGAGCAAAGTTTGCTGAGATAGTCAAAGTAGGTGAGACTATCGAAGATGGATTAAGAACCGGGAAGATTGCCCGTGTTGCCGCCTCGCCCGGATCCTCGGGTTTGTTGAAAAAAAAAAGAGAAGATGTGTCTTCTATCTCTTATGAAGGGAGGAAGACCCCTAGGAAATCTGTATCGTACCAAGGTCGTTCTCGACCTTCACAGAGTTCGTGCTCGGCCCGTCATGCGCAGGCCGATTACCAAAATACCCCTCCTCTCAGTTATCAAAATGCCCCCCCTCCTGGCTACCAAATTTCCCCTCCTATCTATCAAACTCCCCCTCCAGTTTACCAAACTCCCCCTCATCATTACCAAAATATCGCCCCCAACTGTGCCAATGTTCAGGCAAACTACCAAACTCCTCCCCCAACGTACCAAACCCCAGCTCCACTTTACCAAAATACCCCTCCGAACTACCAAGCTCCACAGCCAAATTATCAAACTAACCCATATCCCAGATATCAAGCCCCTCGTCCAAATGCTCCAAGCTATCGTCAAATGCCTCCTCCTCAACAAGGCAATTGCGATCCCCCCTGTCCTAGATTTGAGAAGAAGCCTGCCAGAAGTTTCACTCCGCTCGTGGAAAGTCGAGCAAAGTTGTTTGAGCGATTAACCGCAGCAGGATATATCCACCCAGTGGGGCCCAAGCCGGTTGACACTAGCTCGAGTTTCTGACTGATCGAGTGTGCATATCACTCCAACGATCTTTGGGCATGATACGAAGATCGTATCAACTTCAAGCCTGAGATTCAAGACCTGATTGACCAAAAAGTGGTCGCCCTCCAGACAGTTGCGCCCAATGTCAACAGTAATCCTTTGCCAAATCATGGAGGCGTCACTATCAACATGATAGAGACGGACGACGATTGGTGCGTAACAAAGGCGATAGTTTCGATCGCTCCTGATAATTTGGAAAGGGCTGTGGCTTCGTTGAGTATTAGAGAGAAGAAAGAGTTTGTGATTCTGACACCCGAGAAGGCTGTCGCCTTGGTGCCACGAGAAACTCTTGTTCGACCAAAGTTTGTGATTGAAACGGCTGTTACCCAGGGTATGACCAGATCTGGCAGGTGTTACACACCAGAAGAGTTATCCCAAGGGGTGCAGAAGAAGGAACAGCCTAAGAGGCCGATTAGTGAAGCTGAAGCCGAGGAGTTCTGGAGAAAAATGCAGCCGAAAGATTATTCAATTGTGAAGCATTTAGAGAAGACACCAGCTCAGATTTCCGTGTGGGCTTTGTTGATGAGTTCACAAATGCATAGGCAGGCTTTAATGAAAGCTTTGGATGATACTTATGTTCCCGTAGGCACCAACAGTGACAATCTGGCAGCCATGATAAACCAGGTCATTCGGGGGCACCGAATCAGCTTTTGTGACGAGGAGTTGCCCTTTGAAGGCAAGATGCACAACAGAGCTCTGCATGTCACCTGTATGTGTCGAAACAAAATAATAAATCGCGTCTTGGTCGATGACGGATCCGGTCTTAATATTTGTCCACTTTCAACTTTAAGGCAACTCAAATTTGACGTGGGAAAGCTACATCAGAACCAAGTCAATGTGAGAGCTTTTGATGGAGTGCAAAGAGACACATTGGGTGCGGTAAATTTGGATATTCAGGTGGGTCCTGCGGATTTTAATGTGGAGTTTCAGGTGTTGGATATCAACACCAGTTATAATTTGCTTCTTGGAAGACCATTCATCCATATGGCTGGGGCCGTGTCGTCTACCCTTCACCAAATGATGAAGTTTGTTTGGAAGGACCAGGAATTGGTCATTTATGGTGAAGGGAGCCATTCCAACGGATATGCACCGATTGTTGATGATGTCTCTCGAGGTTGTGATTTCTACACGGTAGAGCTGGTGAATGCCACCGATGATGACTTGACTCCACAACCTCCTATGCCTCCCGTATACAAGATGATTGCTACCGTTATGCTCCAGAGTGGTTTCGAGCCGGGATTCGGATTAGGAAAGCACTTTCAAGGAATTGTTGAGCCTATCCAGATTCCCGCCAGAGGAGCAAAATTTGGTTTGGGGTATGTCCCCACAGATGATGAAGCAGAGGTGAAGAGTAAGAACGTTGATCAAGCGTTGGCCAGGCCAATCCCTCACCTATACCAGTCATTCCCAGTGCGAGAATATGTCAATGATGATGGTCTCGGGGAAGGAATCTGTGGCCTTTTTGAGGAGATTGACGCAATCATCGAGGAAGAAGCTAGGACATCGGGCATTCGTAATGCAGAACCTGAGGAGCAATTGCAAAATTGGACCTCCACACCGCTCCTGATTTCCCGCACAACTTGGTAGAAAAGACATGTGCATTTTTTTTTGTTTTCTTTTAAAATCGGTGGTAGTCTGGAAGAGGCCCCAGACCCCACCCTTTATGCAGTTTATACTTGCTTAAAGTTTTTGAATTTCCTGTGACATTCAAAAGGCAAAATGGCCCTCGACCATGGCCAAAGTGTGTTTGTTTTTCAATTCTAATGAAAGCCTCTTTTATCAAAATTTGTCTACTTATTTGTTTATATCTTACTTTCCTCATTTTGTTTATTTACGATTTCAGTAACATCAATTTAAAACCTGCCAATGTTATGTCATGTCACGAGCCAAATGAACAAAATGAGGCAGGTGATGATGAATGCGAGGTGTATGAAGATGAAAGTGAGTTGCCCGAACATGTTGCCGAAGAGTTTCGACAATTTGAAAATCAACACAAGCCAAATCTTGAAGAAACTGAGACTGTGAATCTAGGGGATGAAGAATGTGTCAAGGAAGTCAGTATTAGCGTCCATCTGACTGAAGCTCAAAGAATGGACCTGGTTCATTTGCTTGGGGAATACATTGACGTATTTGCTTGGTCTTACAAGGATATGCCAGGGCTGAGTACTAATATGGTGTCTCACAAGTTGCCAATTAATCCAGATTTCAGTCCAGTTAAACAAAAGACTCGGAAATTCAAGCCTGAGTTGAGTCTGAAGATCAAAGAAGAGATTACCAAACAGATTGAGTCTCAAGTGGTTGAAGTGACGCAATATCCAACTTGGTTAGCCAACGTTGTTCCGGTCGCCAAGAAAGACGGAAAAATCAGAATTTGTGTTGATTACAGAGATCTCAACAAAGCTAGCCCGAAAGATAATTTTCCATTGCCAAACATTCACATTCTCATTGATAACTGTGCTAAGCATGAGATGCAGTCGTTTGTGGATTGCTATCACGAGTTATCATCGGATCACGATGGATGAAGAAGATCGAGAAAAACGGCGTTCATCACACCCTGGGGTGTATACCATTATCGGGTGATGCCTTTCGGTCTCAAGAATGCCGGTGCTACTTATATGAGGGCTATGACAACCATTTTTCATGATATGATTCATAAAGAGATTGAGGTGTATGTGGATGATGTCATAATCAAGTCCCGCAAGAGTTCGGATCACTTAACTCACTTGAAGAAATTCTTCGATCGCCTGCGTCGATACAATTTGAAATTAAATCCGGCCAAATGTGCTTTTGGAGTGCCAGCCGGAAAATTGTTGGGATTCATAGTTAGCAGAAGAGGCATTGAACTTGATCCTTACAAGATCAAGGCAATTCAAGAGTTGCCTCCTCCGAAGACCAAGAAAGAGGTGATGAGTTTTTTGGGAAGGTTGAACTACATAAGTCGATTTATAGCTCAGTCCACCGTGGTGTGTGAGCCAATCTTCAAATTGTTGAAAAAAGATGCCTTGACCAAGTGGACAGGAGAATGTCAAACTGCTTTTGATGCCATCAAGAATTATTTATCCAATCCGCCGGTGTTGGTTCCTCCTCGAGAAGGAAGTCCTTTGTTGCTATATCTATCTGTCTCAGATAATGTATTTGGATGCGTGCTTGGGCAACATGATGAGACTGGGAAGAAGGAACGAGCCATTTATTATTTAAGCAAGAAATTCACTCCATATGAAGCCCGTTACACTCTTCTGGAGAGAACCTGTTGTGCTCTAACTTGGATTGCTCAGAAATTGAGACATTATTTGTCTTCTTATACCACATATCTTATTTCTAGGATGGACCCGCTGAAGTATATTTTCCAGAAAGCAATGCCGACCGGGAAGTTGGCTAAATGGCAAATGCTTTTGAGTGAATTTGACATTGTGTATGTAACTCAGAAGGCGATAAAAGCACAAGCATTGGCTGATCATCTTGCGGAGAATCCAGTTGACGAAGAGTATGAACCGCTCAAAACATATTTTCCCGATGAAGAAGTTGCATTTGTGGGTGAAGATATTTCTGAAGCATACCCAGGCTGGAGAGTGTTCTTTGATGGAGCAGCGAATCACCAAGGGAAAGGTATTGGAGCGGTCTTAGTATCAGAAACCGGTCAGCACTATCCTATGGCAGCTAAACTTCGATTTAATTGCACGAACAATATGGCTGAATATGAAGCTTGTATCCTCGGTCTGAAGATGGCGATTGATATGAACGTTCATGAGTTGTTGGTTATTGGAGATTCAGATTTGCTAATTCACCAAGTTCAAGGAGAATGGGCCGTGAAGAATCCAAAGATCACACCGTATGTGCAGTATATACAGAAGTTATGCAAAAGGTTCCGCAAAATTGAGTTCAGACATACTCCCAGGACACAGAATGAGTTGGCCGATGCTCTTGCCACCATTGCCTCGATGATTAAACATCCAGATACAAGTTATATTGATCCAGTGGATATAGAGGTAAAAGAACAGCCTGTCCATTGTACACATGTTGAAGCGGAATCAGATGGTTTGCCTTGGTATTTTGACATCAAGAAGTATTTAGAGACCGGGACATATCCTGAGAACGCAACGTTCAACCAGAAGAAGTCGATACGCCGTATGGCTCTCAATTTCTTTGCAAGTGGGGAAATCCTTTATAGGAGGACTCCAGATCTAGGTCTCCTCAGATGTGTTGATGCTAGTGAAGCCGCGAAGCTTCTGGAACATACACATGCCGGAGTTTGCGGTACTCACATGAATGGGCTCACTTTGGCGAGGAAGATCCTCCGAGCCGGTTATTTTTGGATGACTATGGAGCATGATTGTTGCAAATTTGTGCAAAAATGTCATAAATGTCAAGTGCATGGTGATTTGATTCGAGTCCCGCCTCACGAACTCAATGCTATGAGTTCGCCTTGGCCGTTTGTAGCATGGGGCATGGATGTTATTGGTCCAATAGAGCCAGCCGCCTCTAACGGACACAGATTCATTTTGGTTGCCATTGACTATTTCACCAAATGGGTAGAGGCAGCTTCGTATAAATCGGTGACTAAGAAGGTTGTAGCTGATTTTGTTCGCAATAATCTGATATGTAGGTTTGGAGTACCAGAATCCATCATTACTGATAATGGAGCGAATCTCAACAGTCACTTGATGAGAGAGATATGCGAACAGTTCAAGGTTACTCACCGAAATTCAACCGCTTATCGTCCCCAAATGAATGGAGCTGTAGAAGCCGCAAACAAGAACATAAAGAAGATTTTGAGGAAAATGATTGAAAATCGCAGAGGTTGGCATGAGATGCTGCCATATGCTTTGTTAGGTTACAGAACGACTGTCAGAACGTCAATCGGAGCCACTCCATACTTGTTAGTATATGGAACAGAAGCAGTTATACCGGCAGAAGTTGAAATACCTTCGTTGAGAATTATCCAAGAAGCTGAGTTGAATGACGCTGATTGGATTCGCAAGCGGATTGACCAATTAACTTTGATTGATGAGAAGAGAATGGTTGCTGTTTGTCATGGTCAACTGTATCGACAAAGAATGGTTCGTGCTTTTCACAAGAAAGTAAGAGCCAGAACGTTTGAGGTTGGTCAGTTGGTTCTCAAACGTATTTTTCCTCATCAGGATGAGTACAAAGGGAAATTTGCACCAAATTGGCAAGGACCCTACATGGTTCGCAAAGTATTATCTGGAGGTGCCTTGGTCCTATCAGAGATGGATGGCACCGAATGGCCGAAACCGATCAACTCAGACGCTGTCAAGAGATATTATGTGTGAAGTTTCAGTTTGCATCTCTGTTATTTCCTTGTAACCGCTTTATTTGCTTGTAATCTCTTTGTTCAGAATTTTATCCCTCTCGTAATGAACTACGTCTGACCTGAATTCTCAAGAATGAGATACGTAGGCGGCCTATGTCGGCCTCGGTCACCCCTTTTAATCCCTTTTTAATGTTTTCTTCGTATTTGAACTACGTCTGACCTGAATTCTCAAGAATGAGATACGTAGGCGGTCTATGTCGACCTCGGTCGATTTCTTTATAATTTTCCTTATTTTTGATAGTCCTCGAGAAGGGGAACTACGTTTGACCTGATTCCTGCATCAACGGGATACGTAGGCGCCACAATGGCTCGGTCATATTCCCCGTAAGATTTCTATTTTTCTTTGCAATGGAAACTGGGACAGAATTTTTGAGAGGAATTCAAAAGTTCTCAAGAAGAGTATATCTCCAACAGATTCGAAACTGAAGTTGCTTTGAGATTTGCAACTGGGACAGAATTTTTGAGAAGATCTCAAAATTCCGCGATTTGTTCACTAACAACTAAAGATACACCAAGATAGTTAACTGGGACAGAAATTTTTGAGGATGACCTCAAAAATTTTCAAGAAAGTTCATCGGCAGCTTAGAACAACTTTGAATACTTTTCAGCAAGTAATCAGAGAGATCTCAAGGCATCAACTTCAAGGCGTTCATTAAGCTTAACGTGACATGACACTTGACAATGACTTTTTCAAATATACCTTTTGAAAATTTAGTTTTCTCCAAAATTTTCTTTCCTTTTCTAATCATTCTGCATAAAGATATTTTGTCCTATCTAGCAAGAAATGGGAGATCAGAGAATTCAACTGGAGATAGTCAAATACGGAGCAGGCAATCGAAGAGATCGACACAGATCAGTTCATTGTTAAACTAACAATTTTTCTATGGATGCAGGTCTATATGTTTACCTCAAGATCAGCATACTCCTCCATCCGATTGATATGGAGAAGTTATAGGAGCGAGGATCTTCCCAAAACCAACAATTTCTCTGTGGATGCAGAAAATACTTCATGCTTCTTATACCAGAGGATTAAGAATGGAAATATTACTATCCAATTCCCAGCAAGGCGAAATCTATAACGAACATGCTACTACGATCGGAGACAGAACAAACAAAAACCATGAAGAGAGCAATATTATTATTTTCCAGTCACCAAAAATACCTAGAAGACATTTGCCTGGATTATATTATCATATATGATAATATTCTTACCTCGAAGATTATTTACATTATACTGTTGAACGAGACGATACCACTATCCGGAGAGTCATTCATATTGTATTGTCAAGTGAGATGATACCACTACTTTGAAAGTCATTTTTATTTATGTTGTCGAAAAAGACAATGCCGCCGTCGTAAAATACCTAGAAGATCACCTACCTTGTTTGGTGAAGCATTATCTTCGTTTGGTATCGGGAGGCATCATCAATATCTTCATGCATAGCAAGAGAAAAGTCATGCATCGCGAAGAAGTCATGCATAGCAAGAAAAAGTCATGCATCGCGAAGAAGTCATGCATAGCAAGAGAAAAAACCACGCATCGCGAAGAAGTCGTGCATAGCAAGAGAAAGGTCACGCATTGCGAAGAAGTCATGCATGGCAAGAGAAAGGATTCATGCATCGCGAGAGAGGAATTCATGCATTGCAAGAGAAGATTCATGCATTGCGGGAAAAAGATTCATGCATCGCGAGAAAGGAATTCATGCATCGCGAGAAAGGAATTCATGCATTGCAAGAGAAGATTCATGCATCGCGGGGAAAAGATCCATGTATCGCGAGGAAAGAATTCATGCATTGCAAGAAAAGATTCATGCATTGCAAGAGAAGATTCATGCATTGCAGGAAAAATATTCATGCATCGCGAGAAAGGAATTCATGCATTGCAAGAGAAGATTCATGCATCGCGGAAAGAAAAAGAAAATGTAATGCAAGAGAAAGAAGTCACATATCACAAGAGAAAGAGGCATGCATAGCAAGAGAAAGACATGCATCGCAGAGAAGGAAACCATGCATCGCGAAAAAAAAAAAAAAAAAAAAAATCAACATCAGTTGCATAATTATTTTCATTCGCAAGAACAATAATCAAGAGAACCATCAACATATTACATCAACCTATTTTATTACTTCTACATCAAAGGAAGAGTACATTGAATATCATATTGCATATATGAGACACAAGCTTTATTTGCTTTACGTCAAAGACGATGAAACTGATGTCAAATGTTCAAAGGGAGAAATTAAGTGTGAACACGGTAAAAGACACTATCTCCCCATTTGAATTGCATTTTATGCTAATGAATTTTATCTCAGTCTTTGTCGAGAGCATCCGAGAGGATGAATTCTCAAAACGAACCACAGGTGCGGACGACATCAAAGAGGATGCAGCACAACGTGGAAACTTTTTCTTAGCAGTGAACTGGGACATAGTCCAAAGAGGAGTGCTGAACTCTTAGGATGCGAGCAGAGGAGCGACTTCCACCACAATCAAACCGCACCCCTATCAAAAGGCATGTGGGTTCTTCTTTAGGTTTATCGGTTTCATTTTCGCATCCAAAATTTTTGGTCTCTATCGGAAGCGACTTTCAAATCTGAATGACAATGCGCTAGGAGCTTTGGAAATTACGTCCACACAGATTCTTAATTATGGGTGTGAAGTACACCACATTCATGGCTAAGAGTTTGCAAGCTTATTTTTCATACTCGACTTACTTGTCACTCTTCCAAAACCAAAAGGTTATCTTGCATAATGGATTTCCTTTTCAACCGATCGAGTCGAACTACAAGCAGCCTGAATCCCTAAGTTGAGGGATATGTAGACGGGATTAGCGTTGAAAGCTCGGTTGTGTTCCAACATTCGCCCTTAAATCTTATTCTTGTGCATTTCGGTCTCTCCATAATTCAGTATCGGGATGACTTTTGAATTCTTTCAAAATCGTGCGTCGAATAAAGCGTATCGAACTATAAGTAGCCTGAATTCTCATATAGCCTGAGATATGTAGGAAACCCGTTCCTAAGGTTCGACTATAATTCCTGAAGTTCTTACCAAATACCTTTTCCGAAAAATGAAGGTGTGGTTGGCCAAAATTGGATTAGTCAATTTCATTTTCCTTGGATTTCTTGCATCAATCCAAGTAAAATGAGGGACAGTTGTTGACACCCAATTTTGGACCTCCACAATATAGATTAATCACCGAGCTTCTTAAATTCCAAACGAGTTGAAATAATTAATTTTTATCAAGCTCAAAATAGTTTTCAAGTTATTTTTAATCAATCTTATTCTTTTACGAATTTCAAGTAATAAATACGTTTTTATATATAATTATGTATGCAATTAGTATATTTTATAAATACTCGAAAGTCATCTCAAAAGGTTTTACGTTTTTAGTTGAATATCTTATTAATTTAGTTTAGCTTAAACTATGGTTATAATTTTGGATTGACTATTCTATAATCAAATTAATTATTTTACTTTTGTTAAAATTAAGAAGCTCGTTAGTTAATTACGCTAGTTAGTCTCATTTAATTTTTAGCCGATTTCACCGAATCAAATTCAAATTGACTAAGTTATAAACATAAGACGGCTAATTTTACAATTCATTTAGCCACTTTTCAACCAAATATTTTCAAGTTCCCAGGCCCAGTTCTTATTTATATCAGCAGCTTTCCAAATCCCAACTCACTTCTCTAAACCAGCCCAATACAAAAGAAAACCCACTCCAACAATGCATACATTTCAACATACAACACCAAAAGAACATCAGCAGCCCAACACTACACAACAACACAACGTACGACCCTGTTTGTCCATCTTCTTCACGGCGTCAATCCAGACAGCAACCAACGACGCCAATTCCAGCAACTACGCGTCAATGACACACAGCAGCAAACGGAAGCGATGAGTGGCGGTGGGCGGAAAAGTAGCAACAGAGGGGCGATACGAATTTTTTGTCCGCTTCTCCAACATCCTCTCCATTGTACGATTTCAGTAGGAAATCGCCGCAGCGTTACGCCCTTGTAGCGTGAGATCGAGACACGTCGCGCCCAAGGACGAATGAATTGATCTCGGGCGTCCATCTCGCCCTTTCTTCTTCCGGAATGAGTTGAAATCGCAAGGAAAGGATGCCCCTCTTCAATGGTGAAAGAAATTTATTGCATTTGAATTTTGAAATGGGTCTTTGCTATTCGGATTTTTCCCGCGCCTCCCCTCAAATCTACCCTAATTTCCCCCCCTATATAAGGTCTCTTTCGTTCACTGCTAAGGGGGATTTTTTTTGGGTTGGAAAAAATTTTCTTGAACAATTGATTCCACACTTGAGAAATTTGGAATGTATTTTAGTTCTAGATTCTGAGAGGTCTTTATTTAAAATCATTTTGGATACTCTGATTTGCTACCCGGGTTTCAAAGTGGTGGTGAGGTCACTCCAAGCTTGTCTCAGTTCACTGCCCGGAGAAAGGTAATGCTTCCCTCGTAATCTTTTCCTTGTCTTCTTCTATTTGCGATATGTTTCACTGCTTTGCTGTTGTGTGGCTGTTATATGTAATTAAGAATTATCGATTTTAACACACTACCTATGTGTCTTCAAATAACTTCACGCCTGAGTCAAGTTTAAGCTTCCTAGTTTTAAGTTATAAGTGAGTTTCTCTGCCTTTTTTATTTGAGTTTGTTTCGTTATTCATCGCTTTGAACTCGCTATTTGAATGTTGTCGAACCCACTCCATCTTTTTCATCACACTATACGTTATTTGTTTGGCTACGGTTGACGGTGTTTCCTTTGCAAAGCTAGGGGCTGATCTTAAATTAGCTAAAGTGAAAGTTCATTTTGTCTATTGCTTGTCGGGGTAGCGACTCGTCTTCTTCGTTCTCAAATTCCATAATTATTCTTGCTGTCCAGCAGGTCAGGTTTGAATTTAGTCTGCACCTCTATTTTATCTAAGTTTTGGTCGAAAATACTTACTATTTGTAGTTTAAGTTTGCAAAATGTGGGTGTTGCTTCTTCTCAGTTTTCGCTTTACTTCTAGTTCTGGTTTCCTTTCCCGAATTATTAGTGCTATTTGATGCTTTATTATGTCTTAGTTTACAACCTACTCTTCTCTAAAGAAGAGGATTTGTTCATCGATGTGGTTCTGTTTTTGCATCAAAATTAGCTTTAATGTGCCGATTGATTTTGAGCATATAAGTAATAGTGTATCCACATTCTCTCATGTTTATTAGAGTATTATATGGTTTATGTAGTATTTGGATAGCTACTAATCCATCCTCTCTGTCCATCTCTTTTCTTTTCTTTTTTTCTTCTTCTTGTTTTGCCATTGAATCTGTGTTAGCTACTGTTTTGCCATCTTCTTTAATTCTCAGTTGTTTAGTCATAGGCATGATTATTTGTTTTAGTATTTAAGTTGCAGATATTGGCCCACTTTTGGTAGTAAAATACCTTCATGATGCGCTTATTTTTATGATTAGCGTGTTTGCCTTTTCGTAAATCCAAATCGGTGTGAATCTTACTCTATTCCTAAGAAATAACGAAATGTACTTGCTTTAGTTGGTTATTTTACCTTTTGTGTTAATTGTGGTGTATTAGTTGGTTATGTGAGCCAATTTAATTGCATTTTTGAAATTTATTTAACCGTGCATAATGTTATTGTTTTAGGTTTCAAGCTTTAAACTCATTTTTCTTATCAAAGCTATTGTTCCTTAGGATGTCATATCAATTTAAATATTCAAGTAATTTTGGTCAAAGTCTAAGCATGCTAGGCAGCAGACGTCAAAGTTTTTATTTGTATGTCTCCTGCATGCGGTTTGCTAATGTTGTCGCGATTTCCACTCTTTTTTTTGAAATGAACATACTTTGTCCTTTGTTTGGGAGCCAACTGGAAGAATAATTTTTTTTTTCAGTTATGATATTCTGTCTAGCATGCGCATATTGGAATTTCTTTATACTTCGACTCTTGATGGCCTGGTTTTAGATCTATTTTCCCTTTTTTTTTTTTTTTTACTCCATGTCATGTGGTAAATTTGGTGATATTTGATCTCAGATTATTTGGTTTACTTTGTTTTATTAAGTCATGTTTTGCCTGCCCCTTCCCTTCTTTGCCTCAAATGCTAATTCTTATTATCATTTTGTTACATGTGACGCCGACTCGAGTTCATCTTGGACTCCGTATTTCTTTCCCTTGCATTCCCGAATTGAGCCATAAAGGCCCAAATTTCTTTTTCGGCATCGAGTCAGCCAGGTCATCAGGCAATACAGGGGCTGAAAATTGAGACTTCAGGTTCCGGAAAATGAAAACAGGCTTAAATATGGCCTATATACAACTGTATACACTGTTATACATGGTGAATATAGTAGTATACAGGTCAAAACGTGCATATGGAGGCTAAAATTTGAAAATACAGGTTGAAGGCAGCAAAGAGGCTGGGAATCAAATTTTAGACATTCGAAAAGTTTGAAACAAGCAGTATACAGGCTGTATACAGCCGTATACATTGATGTCCAGGCGAAAATTGGGCCCAAAGGCCCAAATTTGATCCTTCTTTCCTTACTTTTATTATTTGTTATTGTATTAACTAACCTCTTACTTGATTTTGGTTTAATTTAATTAAATTCCCGAAGATAGCCATTTCACTTTTTATATACTCAAATTCAAATTTTATATTTTATACCTAGTTACTTTTATTATTTACCTTGTCACTTAATTTATTTCCCCTTAGAAAAATTCCTCCTTAATCCTATTTCCCCTTGAGATAATTATATAATAATAATAATAATAACAACAAAATAATAATATTTTTATATTCCATACTTGAATTTATTTTCGTTATTAGTCCGGTCAATGTTTGGGGTTTTTCCTTTTAAAAGATTTTCTTTAGATGTTCCCCATGATAATAATAATAATAATAACAAATAAATAAATAGGTAAATAAAATGAGTTTCTTTTAATTAGTTAAAAAATATCTTTTTGAAATTAGTCAAAATCATTTTTAGTCAAATCGCCGGTCAACCGCAAGTTAGCGGACATTCCGAGGGCCTAACACCTTCTCGGAATGTACATTGAACTTCGAACCCTTCTATTTTCAATTGATCTTATCTGTTTGGGTCTTTTGAAAAATTCTTAAGTTTTTTCTTGATTTTTATTAAAAAAATCATGTGGCGACTCTATTCTTTTGGAAATTCGATTTCTCTTAAATCATAAGTTTAATCGATTTTTCGAAACTTAGTCATTTTTTTCCTTTATTTACATTTTTGAATAAAACAAATATCATATTGCAACTGAAAAATGACATTGACAAATGATGAAGATGGATTGTCTTATGTTGCTGGTTGGATGCTACTAAAATCATATATTACTAAAAGTGAGAAGCTTCTAACCTGAAAGTTGGATTACTATTTTTCCCTTCCACTTATTCTAACCTGAAAGTTGGATTACCATTTTGCCCTTCCACTTATTCTAACCTCAAAGTTGGATTACTGTTTTGTCCTTCCACTTAATTAACATGATTAAATGTCCAATTAAATAATAATATGTTAATTACATAATAACATAATTTGAATTCCAAGAGTTGTACTTTAATTCTTTAGTATGACATTAAAAATTTCTTTTGATTTCTACATCTTTTTAGCTTCCAAATGTTAAAAAACTTTACATATCCTTTTACCTTCTATAAAACCACTAGCTTTAGCCTTTGGTCCACTGTCAATTTATTTTAATGCTTTGTTCTTTAAAATGCTCAAAATTTTGTGTATGCACAACACTCTCTGGATAAAGGTATATTTTTTCTTTATACTAGTTTCTTCAATTAACTTTCCTTTAAGTTGTGTAGACCTCTGTTTTGCTTTTAATAATTTGTGTTCGCTTTTTTTCATTGCTTGCATCTTCAATCTTCAAATTTTGTTTTATATAAATTACGTGATTTATTTTGCTAGGTCTTCTTTTGAAATTCTTGCATCTGCTCAATTTTTTCCTTTTTTTAAATTTATTCTATACTAATTAACATAGAATACATGTGCAACACACGTGTTCGAGAATGAGTCTTTAAGTTTTATGTATTGTTGGTGTAAAAATATTTATACAATCAGGCTATGTTGCTCGAATCCTTCAAAAATAGTCCTTTTTTGGAGAATCCAACAAGATTGTGGCAACAATTTTGAAGAGTTCAAGCAATATAGCTTGCTTGTGTGTATATTTTTTACATCGACGATAGCTAGCGCTTAAGAATCATTTAAGAAATCAACATTTTTCACATAGCACTCTAGAATCATTCAAGAAATCAACATTTTTCATAAAATGTCATGGTTGTGTGTCGAATCCTCCAAAAAAATATTGACTTTTTTGAAGATGCAGCACGAATGTAGCAACAACATAACAATCAAGTCATTAATAAGATAATAACATATAAATTACTATAAAATACATGAATTGATAACCTTACAAAAAATGTTACTACTAACCTGATAGTATAAAAATTATTTTCACTGACGATATATATAACTATTACTCTTTGAGTACTAAGAACCAACTAGCAAATTCTCCCAAATATTTAGGTCTAGTTGGGTTTTCTTGGAAATCATCAAACACAAGAACCTTCCTTCACTTTTGGACAAATAGCTCTTAAAAAAAGGGAAACTTTTTTTATCTTTTTTTCTAAAAAATGGTACACTGAATTGAATAGCATATTCCACTAAAATCCTAGAAAATATTTTACTGTGGGTTTTACAAAATTCCAAAAAAAATAATTCAAATGCTTATATTATAAGGAAAAAAACGGCAAAAACAGAGAGATAATTAATAACAACAATAAACATACTCAATGTAATTTCAGAAGTGAGGTCTGAAAATGTGGTGTATATGCGTGCAGTCGTAACTCATATTTAGTGAAGGTAGAGATGTTGTTTATGATAATCAGCGACTTAAATAACAACAATAAATAATACAATTATTGAAGTGAAGAAAATAATAGTAATATTAAAATTGAAGAATAAAATAATCTCACGAATGAAACGTGGGAAGATAAAGTGTACACATACCTTTCTCGTAGCTTGTGAGGTAGCTCACAAGAAAAAAAGTTTTCGAAGAAGAATTGCAAGAAAAATACAAAAGTGAAAATAAGAAAGATACAAAATAAAGTAGAAAAGGCCTAAAAGAAAATAATGATTTTCATGAAAATTTCAGTTCCATTATGTGTTCTCATGAATTCCATTTCTCTTCAAAAATTGTTTGTAACTGAAACTTTAAAAGGAAAATTGAGGAATTTTTGGTACATGAAAATTTAAAAAGTGCCCACAAATTAAATAAAGTTGTAAAAAAATAGTCAAATTAAGGGCCCATCGAAATTCACAAAAGATGTTGAATTTGCCTATTTTCAGTGAATATTTATTTTTGGGATAAGACACAAGTATTCCATGATTATGATCAAAATTTTAGAGATATATATTAACTAAACTAAGGTACTATTATCTCCAAATCCATTTTATTTTGTAATTTTGTACATTTTTCTGACCTACCTGACATCCTGACATCCAAACATCTCGCACGCGCCTTAACTACGTGAAATCATGGAGTCTACATAAATTTAGGCTCTAACTATTATTTATTTCAATTGAGTATTTGAATATGTGATAGAATTAATATTCCTATTGTATATTTTTATTTTAAACTTAATTTTTTAACATATATTATGTATAATCTCAAACGTCCATTATGTAATCATATGAGATATACCACCTCATTCAATCATACACGTCTATATCAATTGAAACATGCGGAAGATTTTACAGCTTATTGAGATTAATGTGTATAATTATTAAATGAGATTATTATTAAAGGTGATGTTTAATTTAAGTGGCTAACATATCTATGTAATGAGTGCTTAAAAATATACATAGATCTTTTTTTCAAAATTTTAGTTCAATATCATGTTTTTAGGTGTTCAATCGGAAACAAGTTATTATATAGCATATTTCAATTTGCTAAAATTAAAGCATAATTTTGTTTAGTATTTAGAACGAGGCCCTTAGAGAAACTTTAAATTTATTCTCCAACAACTTATAAGTTATGAGTTCGACCCATAGAATCAATTAATGATGTTTGCGTCAGAGTAAATTATTTGTGTCACGCATTTTTTCAGGAATCTTTTTGGATCTTATATAAATACAAAATATTTTATGCACTGAACTGTCGTATTCCTTTTTTTGTTGTTAAATACTTAATATGTATGTGATAGACAAATGGGATCAGATATAAAAATTAGTAAGAGATTTGTGCAAAATACATAGTCGGATAATTCATAGAAATTTGTGCAAGTTGAATCTAATAAATATCGTGTTCATTTGAACTCAATTTTAATTTAAAGCTTATATATTGAAAAAAAATCATTATATAAGTATAAATGATAACTTATGTCACGATAAGAAAATCGAGTGTGATGGCACATGTCTTATACCACCAAGATAGGTCAACCTAAACTCAAATAAACATGATAAATACGGAAATAAAATAGAATACAAGGCTAACATAATATGAACATTGTAAATAAATATAACATAACTCAAAATGTCCCCAAAAACTAATGTCACATGTACAAGCCTATAAGTATTAAATTGGATTCAAAGAAAATATAAGTCTGAATTTCTTTGTATCTAAAATAGAACAAGACATAGTGAAACAGTAGTGATGTCTGTCGAGATGACAAGCAGCTAAGTTACGAACTCCCAAATCAAGCCTTAGACGAAGATGAGAAGAGAATGGTCAAGACAAGGAGGGCTCGTAACCTACACTAGTGTAGAAAGCAAGGAAGTGAATACCAAACAACAACAATACTCAGCAAGCACCCCAAATGACTTTAAGTTAAGTAATACAAAACACAAGTACTATAACACACAATCCGAACCTCCATAAACTACAATCTGCATAGAATCAATCAGCCCAACCTAACAGTCTTCGCTCAATAAAAACAGAATACATATAGAACATTACAACTTGCACCTCAACACATATAAATGTATATATCATTACAGTCTTCCATAATTCAATAATCACAAGGCCACAACATCACTCATGAATATCATAATACAAGGGTGAAATGCAATGCAATGTCATATAAAATAATGCATGTCTGTTCTAATGATACACACCCACTAAATCTCAGTCTTGGACTCAATGTGAAACATATCTGTCATGCAATCATCACAGCGTGCGAAACAATTCTCGATATTAAGGAATCCCCCACCGTGTGCAACACATCCCTAGAAATCATAGTATACATCGCAGTATGCGACACAACCTTCGATATAATAAAATTTGTCACGACATGTGAGATGTCCCTCCAAAATGATACATCCTTTTGTGGTTTTCTTATTTTTCATCAATATCACATAGTGCCCATCATAACAGTGCCTCAGTTCCAATACAAATAGACATGTACAAATACTCAATGAAAGGATAAAATTCCAACACCAACAACCAATCATAATTAATCAAGGCACTTCATCAAGGTGAATTAACATAATCATCCAAGTATTCAAGGCACATCATACAATAGTATAACAATAATTTCCTTTTTACACCACAATATCAACACTAGAATTCATTCAATATTTAATAAGAACAAGAATATTACTAATTTTTTCATTACTTCCATTTACACAACAAGGCATACAAGGGTTAATACACTTAACGAAGGATCAAGAGGTCCACTTGCCTTAAGGGGGAGAAATCAAATCGAAACTTGAGCATTTCCTTCACGTCAATCCACATAATCTACACCAAATAATCAAGTATAGAATATCCATAAGAAAATATAAACAATGACCCCATAATGCTGATTTTAAATATCGGATTTTTATTTTATAGAAAATCATAATGCCCAAAGGTTTTGAAACTCACAAGTTAAATCGTAAAGAAAGACGAGTTGAAAGCATGGTCAAAACTCTAATTTACTTAAAACACAAGTTCATGAGAAAAATCCCCAATATGCAGGTTCGAAATCCCGACTAAAATTTAAAATATTTCTTGAGGATATCTTATCCATGCTTAGGGAAGTTCAAATATGAAATTTTATTTCAAAATGGGGTCAAACCTTGAAATACTCAATTTATCAAACTTTAACTTTAATGGAAAAAACTCAAATTCTCATGCTTATACGCGGTTAATATGAAGAAAATAGTTGATGAATCAACAAGCTATGTTAATGCCGAAATCAGTTTATCCATAACATAAGGATCATAAATATACATTTTTCATAGAAAACTGAATTCAAATTGACAAAACCTCAGTTTTCCCCAAAAACTTAACAAGTAAGGAAAGAAAATCAAATAAAGAAATCATGAGAGAACATCTAAATGAGGATTGGATACTAACCCCTATATTAAATCTAGAAGAATGTCGCAAGAATCATTCCATTCTGAGCTCTAGAACTCTCAATATGCTCAAAATACTAAATGAACATGGTTTGAAATTTTAAGTGCATGAACAACAATATTTACAACTGAAATCAATAACTTAATTTTTTCACTAAAAGAGTCGTAACTTCCTCATACGATAGTGAAATAACCCAATTATTTTCCGTAAATGTCTTAAATAATGATATGACCTTGCATGTTCAACTGAAACTCAATTTTGTGTTCGTTTGTCCAGTCAAATTATATTATTTCTCCTCGATAAATAATTATTTCATATACCGCGATAAAAGTCCAATATCATTTTAGCGAAAACGCACCAATATTTGAAGATCAATCCTATAATTCATGATCAAACTTTCAGAAGTTTCAGAATAATTTTTCAATCTTTAAAACTAATTAACGAACCTTTTAGCTGACACAAATTGCTAAAACAACGCCATAACACCTAAAAAGCTTAGAAACTCACCCAAAACTCATCCGGATCCTCCCGAACACAAACCAAATACGCTACTACCTTGAAAGTGATATTTGGACTCAATGAAATCATCAAAACTCCCAAACAAGGTCACCTTAACCCGATGTTGACTAAAGTGAACTTTAACTTAAGAATCTCCAAATTTCTAAATAAGGACATGAAATTCATCCAAAAGCTTCAGGAACTTAACTAAACCTTTAATTAGACCAAATATCACCAATCAAACCTAGTGGAATCATCAAAACTAAAAAATGACCTTTCTAACCTCAAACATTGACTTAAGTCAAACTTTAGCCTTAACTTTTCCCGCATCTTGTCTAATGGCTCAAATTCAAACCAAAGGCCTTGAGACCCAAACCAACAGTACATCTAGACCGAAAATCACTTTCTGGAGTTGATACAACTGACGAAATTCTATCCTGAGACTCAACTGCAAATGTTGACTAAAGTCAACCATTTCAACTTAAAAGCTTTCAAAACTCTAATAATTTCAAAAAAATCTCAACTTTTCGATCGTGTTTCCAATCTAACCACAAAAATTGATCAAACATGACTCGAGACAACTATCAGGATAGGTAAAATGATAATTTTTCTGAAAATTCTGAAAATGACCTTCAAGATCCTTACAATGTAAACTTAATAGTCGAATGAAATGTGATAGAATTGTAAATCTCAATTTATAATATTAAAAATCCAAATTTCATATTTGTTGATAATGATGACACTGTTTTAATTTAAGCACACTTCTTAAGAAATCACTCATCCCTTCACTAAATGTTCTTCATTTTTAATAAGATCAATTTAATATTTTTTTCTTATTATATACTAAAATAATTTACTTATCTAAATAAGGTTAACTCTGGTGAGCTGAGCTCAATAGATTATAGCGGCTTATGTAGCTCAGTTAGTGAGTTGTCCAAATCTTCATTCTAGTGATGAAGGTTCGAATTTCAATACTTTATAACAATTATTTTTAGAATAATATTTTATTACGACGGCTAAGATTTATTTCAAATAGATCATTTATGTCATGTTATATTAGTATTTATTTCTATAATAATATTTTACTATAATAACTAATTAAATTTGGTATGATCTCAATATAAAGAGATTTGATTATGTAACAAAAGTAAAATGCTGGTCTTCATTTTACATGATATATTACTATGTCTATTTTAAAAACATTGCATAGTCCTTTTTGAATTTAGTTTTCATTTAGGACCTACTTCTTTGACAAAAGTGTAATTAATCATCATATCATATCATATCTATATTACCTTAAAAGCATGAACTCCTAACTTAAATGTTCAATTACTATAATATCCCTAACTTAGGTTGTGACTTTTTCGATGAGTTGTGACTTTTTCGATAAGTTGTGACTTTTTCGATGAGTTGTGACTTTTTCGATAAGTTGTGACTTTTTTCGAAGCGTTATTATTTTTGGATGAGTTGTGACTTTTCGAAAGAGTTGTGACTTTTTCAATAAGTTGTGACTTTTCGAAAGGGTTGTGACTTCTCGAAAAGGTCATGACTTTTTCAGATAAGACACAAAACACATTTGTTCATACTACCCTTTGTTGACTATAAATAGAGGGGTCTCCTCTCATTTTTCAACCACAATTTTTTTAATCTTCTACTCTTATTCTTGCATTATAAATTTTTTTTGTGTGATTTATTGTCGTTGAGTAAGTTCGAAGTTTAGCGGAATATGAGGTACCACTATTTTGATGAAGTATGATGAAGTAAGTCATTCTATCCTAAGAGAGTATATTTCATAACATCGAGTACTTGAGGAAAATAATTTTGATGATATAATAATTATTTTTTTGCTTAATATATACATCAGTATGTAATTTTCCAATATATGAAGTTAACATGATGTAGTCTAAATATATTTGTTTTTGTCAACAATTTCTCTTGAGATGTAGATATATGCTTCTATATATCATTTCCATAATTTAGAGAATTGTCACGATTTGTTTTTGATGCTCAAGACAAAAGAATTACTTTATTTATCAATGCTACTTATGTGATTTAAACTCTCATGAAGTTTGCTTCAAAATAGTTATTACTATATAGACATTGCCCTTTTGTTTTACTTATTTACTATTTCCTAATATTTCAGTATTTTAGATGAAGAAAGGTTTATATGACTTGTAATAACGCCAATTGAAGTTTGTAGTAGTTTAATTTTATTATTTATTTAATAGTTAATTTTATGAGATATATATTTTCATTAATGCAAATATATATTTATATTTGGGTAGGTATTTTTATTTAAATTAAAGTATTATATATGTCACAAATGTATTATCAAGTTAACAAGATCTTCTAATTTCAAATTATATTATTTTAAAATGTTCTGAGTTTTTTTTAAGAAAAAAGCTCACAACAAATGTGAAAATATGTGAATATATAAAATGTAGCTGTTCTCTTCACATGTTCATATGACATCTAAACAATTTAACGTGGAATACACATGCAAAGCACATATGGTTAGATGACAAGAAAAATACAAAGCGAATATTGTCTATAAGGTAATATTAGTGAGATAAGAATAATTACATAATTGAACCTCATCAAATTGAAATAAATATATACATTATTGCATTTAACTAATAATTTTTTTTTTCATTGACCATCTTCATATGTTTGCGTGAATAAGAGATATATATGATGATCCACGTTAAACATTCACAAAAAAATCTGCAATATTATTTTTTTGCTACGCTTATTATTCAAATCTTCGCTTAAATAATCAATACTATTTACTATAACATATATTTTTGGAATTGGTAATCACGTGCAACACACGTGTCAAAAAACTAGTATTACTAAAAGTGGGAAGCTCCAACCTTCAAAGATGGATTACCATTTTGCCTCTCCATTAAATGAAAATATTATAAATTATTTAATTAATAAAATAGTAAATAATAAAATTACAATTCACTCAAGGCTTAATGACATGTTTCTTGTTCAAAAACAAAATTCTACTTGTTTAGATAAACAAAAGTACGTCAAAACATTTCAAATTCTTGGCTACATTAATTTATTAAAACAAAATGTTCTACAATATAATTAAATACTAAATAGTAAAATAATCCTCTTCAAATGTAATAAATATTGAATTACATATCCTTCATAAAAAAATTGTCTTCTTTATTATATATATAAAAAAAAAAAACGTGGGACTCAAACAATAATGACTATCATGAAAAGTCATTTCCCGTCTTAAACCATTTTAAATGTTGTCATATTAAATGCTAATAATAGCTAAAATAATGATAAGAAATATTAATTTCTTTCATTTTACAAGATTTCCAAAACTAGTGTATACATTTCCGGAACGATGATAAATAATTAAAAATAAATAATAGGTATATAATTTAATAAAATAATGGGAAAATACATAAGTACCCTCCCCCCTCCCCCCCAAACCTATGTCCAAAATCTCAGAGACACACTTTACTATACTAAGGTCCTATTACCCATCCCCCCCCCGGCGAACTTATTTTATAAATAATTTTCTACCCCTTTTTGGCCTACGTGGCACTATCTTCTGGGCCCAGCGCATGTTGACAATTTTTTCAAGCTATCTGGTTGATAGTGCCACGTAGGCCGAAAAGGGGTAAAAGATTATTTATAAAATAAGTTCGGGGGAGGGGGGTAATAGGACCTTAGTAGAGTATAAGTGTGCATCTGGGATTTCAGGCATAGGTTGGGGGTATTTATGCATTTATATGATTTTTCTATGGCACTAATATTATAAGTTGAAAAATTACTTTAAAAAAATATAAATAGTTCAACTACACATAGGTACAATGTATGTTATTTATTTATGTCATTTATTAAATTAATAAATTTATATTATCGATCTTGAGCTCATAGTTATAATTTTTTTGGAGAAGTTAAGAAATTGAAGAGTTGTCTTTCCATTATTCAATACAGACGGTTATATTTGTCAATTTCGTTCATATATTAGCTCACACTTTTACTTTACTCTTCTTTTACTCAACACGTTTCCTTATTCATGTTGAGGTGAACATTTTCTACTTATCTTTGCTTCACTTCCTCTTCAATTTTACATTTTTAATTTCAATTTGTTGATATTATTTTTTCTAATTTTGTCTTTCCTTTTTTTTTTTTAATAGAAGTTGTTGTGTGGAATCCATAGTATAATGCAAAAAGGAAAATTGACTTTATAGTGTATTGAAATATAAATATAATTGTTGTTATGCATTTCAAGTCTTCTTTATACACGGTTGATGTATATATTGAAAGTTTCTCAATGAATTGCAGGGATTATTGCAATGTATGATTGATTAAACTCATGAGAAATACATATTTTTATTATGCTTATAGTTTGAAATTTGAGGGTATCTGTTTTGATTTCTTAACTTATACATGTTTTCCAATTTATATTGCAATCAAATGTTTTTTTTAAATGTACACATAAATTTATCACTATAGATATATATTATGCAAACATATAATATGAGATACTCGTGCGTTCAGATACTAGTTAAATATATGCATAAGATGTATTCTCAATTTTAGCTAATAGTGTTAAAGGGAAAAAAGACAATTAATTTGCATACCATGAAATGGAGCCCTATCAAATAGAGGCAATATAATTACAATAGCATATACAATGTAATTTGGAGTGTGAAAAAGGTAAAGTATATACCGATCATATTCTTATTTTATGAAAACAAATATTGTTTTCCTAAAATACACTCGACTCAAGTAATGCATATCAAAATAAATTTCATATATAACATTCTATGTCAATTGTCTCCTCTTCACCTTCCAATATCACTACCTTAACCCGACCCCTCTATACTATCTCCACCTCATAGATTTAACAGTTTATGAGATAAACGTTAGACAAACAACACACATCCCACTAGTTTAGGAGTAAATTACTTTTTGTCACACAAGTTTTTAATATTAAAATTTTTATTAGAATTCGGACATTGAATGCATGTATCTGGCGCATCCAGATACATATATCTCGGATACAAGAGGTCAAAATTATGTATAATTTATTTCAGATACACAATATTCGACTGGAATAATATGTATCTGACTTTCTCTCACCTCTTTCCCTTTGTATACATATTTCATATAATGTATCAGAAATGCATCTGGTATCTCAAATACATGTATCTATGTGATTCACATGTATTTGTGATACACAAACTCTTTTGCTCCCCTCCCTTCTTTCTCGCTCACATCTCTCCCTATGAATTTGTATATGATAGCAATATATACATGTATCTAGGTGTATAGAACTTAAAATTTGGTATGAAATTATTATTAGTGAACCAATATGTACTTTTTTCAAATTATTGGGAGAATAATATATATGATATGAATGTTTGTCTAATCAAGTAGTTTTTCCTAAACTTTTCTTCTTATTTATCATATATAAAAAAAAATAACAAATGAATGCTCTGAGATTATATACATAACGCTTATATGGTGGATTAAATGTCTTCAAATTTAGTTTCTGACACACCAAACCTTCATCAATTCGAGTACCGCACAAATTTAAATATTTAATTATGCACATCCATAATTGAAAAACATAAATATCAATTGAAATCCAGTTAAATCACATTATTAAATATCCTAACTAGTAGGTACTTTATGTCTTACTCAAAAATTGACTAATCAAGCCATATTCCAAATTATGTAGAAAATATCCAAGATTTATCCAAAATAGTTGGCAGAAGATCCAAGATTTATCCAAAATAGTACTATTTTATTTGACCTTTAAGCAAATAAATCATAATTTATTATTAGGTGGAGTCTCTTGTTCCAGTAATACTTGCTGAAAAGTCTTCCTCACTTCGTGAACTTCAATTCCAGAACCTAATGTATTTGCTGCTACATCTGAAACATAAGAAATAGGTTCAAGAATTTCTCTGGTAAGTTCAAGAAAGTTACTCTCTTCATTTAAATTTGTTTATCTTAATTTTTTTTTAGTTCGTTTCGAAAAGAAAAACTATTTCCCTTTTTTTTTTTTTAGCAATTGTTATAGTATTTAATTACGAAAGTACAAGATTAAAAGATAGTTTGGTACATTTGACATACACCACAAGGATTTCTTTTCTTTGTTAAGTGTCACATCAAAACACAATTAACAAATTGAAACTGAGATGTACTTCAAAATTCACAAATGATGAAATTTTAGTTTTTGGTTTATGAAATTTTAGGTGATGAAGTTTTTTTTTTTTTTTTTTTTTCTTACCATACGAGCAACTTCGGAAAATAGTGAATAATTTTTATGGCCTAATAGGTACTTAGTGCTTTACCTTTACCAATTCTGATTTCTTATTAAAAATTGTGTTAATATCTAAAACTACTCTGTTGTGAGCTCATCAAGTACTGTGCTTGTGAGTTATAGTAGGTTGTGTGGTAGATTAATCGAGGTACGTGCAAGCTGCCGTCAAAATTTCTTGTGTTAATATCAAAATTGAACTTGTTTTGTCAGGGAAACAATAGAAGAGAACCAAAATTAGGGTTTCCTCTACAAAAATGTTTTTCATTAAGAAATCATTTGAATTACAGAATATATTTCAGTTAATGATAAAAAAACACATTGAAAGTATCATTTTTTTGCGAGTTTCACACATCAACTATTAGTTGTTCCCTTTCTTTGTCTGATAGATAATAGTTCAGACAAGGAGAGGGAACAACTAATAGTTGAGGTGTCAAACTCGCAAAAAAAAAAAAGATATTTTTGATGTGTTCTATGTATTAAAACGCAACTCAAAGTTGTCCGACATCAATTGTTCCCTTTTTCTTCTTGAACTATCACCGCCTACTCAACGAACTATGTTTTAATACACAGACGGTGATAGTTCAGATAAGAAAAGGGGCAGATGATTATAGTTTTGGTTGGAAAAAAGGGTAGATGGTGATAGTTCTGGTTAAAAGAAAGGAAACAACTGATAGCTAGAGTGTGAAACTATTTGTTTAGTACTATGTTGCTTGGACTCTTCAAAGCTGTTGTTGCACCCAATGTTGGATCGTCCTAAAATGCACTACTTTGGAGGATCCGACATGCACATGGAAGTATTTTTGAAAAATTCAAGCAATGTAGGTCTAATTGAACAACTCTGAAAGCTCTCCTTTTGATATTTGAACCACTCAAATTTTCCTTTGATTTGCTAGGCAAAATGGCTGAAGCTTTCGTTGAAGTTTTGTTACAAAACCTTAGCTCTTTTATTCAAAAGGAACTTGGATTGTTTTGTGGCATCGATGAAGAATTAAGAAAGCTTTCAAGCTTGCTATCGACAATCAAGGCTGTCCTTCAGGATGCAGACCAGGAACAACTGAAAGAAAAGGCAATAAGAAATTGGTTGCAGAAGCTAAATTGTGCTACTTATGAAGTTGATGATGTCTTGGATGAATGTGCAGCGAAAGCGATCAGGTTGCAGGAAAAAACCCGAAGAATTGGATGCATTTCCATGCCATCTGGTTTTCCTTTGGAGAACATTTTGTTTCGTCGTCAGATAGGGAAAAAGGTTAAAGATGCCATCAGGAAACTAGATGGAATTGCCGAGGAACGTCTTAAATTCCATTTGTCTGAAGTGACTTCGAAGAAACGATTATCCACGACAGACGAAGTACGTGAAACTGGCTTTGTTTTAACTCCGGCAGAAGTCTATGGAAGGGATGATGACAAAAGGAAGATTGTTGAGATATTAACGAAGAATGTAGATGATTTTCAAGAGCTTTTGGTTCTACCTATAGTTGGAATGGGGGGTCTTGGAAAGACTACTCTTGCTCAATTAATTTACAATGATGTGTTGGTACATGAACATTTCGATTTGAAAATTTGGGTTTGCGTGTCACATAATTTTGACGAGAAGAGGTTGATAAGAGCAATCCTAGAAACCATAGTTGGGAAAGATATAAATGCTTCCGAGTTAGCTTCGTTACAAAGTCAGCTCATAACCTTGTTGAGAGGGAAACAATATTTACTCATTTTGGATGATGTTTGGAATGAAGATCAGGAGAAATGGGATAAATTAAAAGCCTTACTAACAATTGGTTCTAGAGGTACTTCAGTTATTACTACTACTCGTCTAGAAAAGGTTGCTTCAATTATGGGAACGGTACAGCCACATCGTTTATCCTGCTTGTCGGAGTATGACTGTTGGTTGTTGTTCAAGCAACGTGCATTTGGTCTCGACAGAAAAGAAAGCTCCAAACTTGTGGATATTGGAAAAGAGATTGTAAGAAGATGTTGTGGGGTTCCTCTGGCTGCTAAAGCTCTAGGAAGTCTTTTGCGCTTTAAAAACGATGAAAAAGAATGGTTGTTTGTCAGAGATAGTGATTTTTGGAATTTGCCACAAGACGAAAGCTCAATCTTGCCTGCTCTAAGGTTGAGCTATTTTCACCTTCCTCAAGATTTGAGACACTGTTTTGCTTATTGCGCGATATTTGAGAAGGGCTCCAAAATTGACAAAGAAGAGCTAATTTATTTCTGGATGGCCAACGGATTTATCTCATCGGAGGGAAACTTGGAACCTGAGGATAAAGGTAATGAAGTATGGAGCGAATTATACTGGAGATCTTTGTTCCAAGAAGTGCAACAAACTTCAGATGGGAAGATGTTGTTTAAGATACATGATCTTGTTCATGACCTGGCCCAATCTATAATGGATGATGGAATTCATGCAACAAAACTTGAAGGAGGGGAAAAGATATCGACAAGTAGAATTCGACATGCAACAATACATGCCGAAGATAAGTCATTTCTTGCTTTTCCTAAAAGTACCATGCCATACAACCCTTCGACCATTGCAATGTATGGTTCTTTAAGGGTGTTGATTTTTTGCTCAGTTCAGTTAAAGGAATTGCCATCTGCAATCGGAAATCTAATACATTTAAGGTATTTGGACCTTTTCAGTACATGTGTTGAGAGTCTTCCTCAGAGTATATGTTCTCTTCAGAATCTGCAGATGCTAAGTGTAGAAGATTGTTGCTTACTTCGTGTTTTACCGAAACATCTGAATTATCTGAGAAATCTTCGACATCTTCGGCTAAGAGGCTGTCCATTGAGTCACATGCCTCCTAATATAGCACAATTGACACACCTCAAGACGTTAAACAAGTTTGTCGTAGGGAAAAAAAGATGTTCCAAGCTTAGTGAATTGCGAGACTTGAATCTTCAGGGAGAACTAGTTATTGAGCACCTTGAGAGGGTTGAAAATCATATGGGGGCGAAAGAAGCTCTAATTTCAAAGCGAAACCTCCACAGTTTAGCTTTGTACTGGAACCATTCCGTTCGGTGTGAGTCATCAAAGGATGTTGATCTGCAGGTTCTCGAAGCACTAGAACCTCATTCCGACCTTAAGCATTTGAAGGTATCCGGTTTCAGAAGTACATGCTTGGCAAGTTGGATGAGGGCTTCAGTTTTGAGAACAATCATTACCCTTTATCTTCATGATTGTAAATACTGCTTGCATCTCTCTCAATTAGCTCAGCTTCCTTGTTTGAAATATCTTTCGCTGAGGGGAATTCATGTAGAGTACATTGACAGTGACGTTGAAAGCGGAGTATCTCAATTAAGAAAGTTCCCGTCCTTGGTATCACTTGAGATGTGCAAGCTCCCAAATTTAAAAGGAGTTTCAATCGAAGAAGGAGAAGAACAATTTCCGAGTCTTCACGAAATGTGGATTGAAAACTGCCCTTTGCTGACATTTCCACGCCTTGCAACACTCAGAAATTTGATAATTTTGAAATGCTCAAACATGACTCTAGCCTCTATCTCTAATCTTTGTGGTCTAACCTGCTTAGAAATTGCTAACAACAAGGAGCTAACTTCTTTCCCTGAAGAGGTGCTAACGAACCTCACCGATCTTGAAATATTGAGGATTGTGGATTTCTCAAAGCTGGAAGTACTACCAAACAGCCTGGCAAGCCTCACTGCATTGAAGTCCCTGGATATTGATTACTGCCACCAACTAGAGTCTCTACCGGAGCAGGGATTGCAAGGCCTCACCTCTGTCCGTAAATTGTCAGTCAGATGCTCTGATAGATTGAAATATCTGTCTGAAGGATTTCGGCACCTAGCTTCTCTGGAGGAACTTGAAATTTTTGGGTGTCCAGAGTTGGTTTCTTTTCCACAAGAGATTAAACACCTGAATTCCCTTCTCCGCGTTCACCTTGATGGTCTGCCATTGTTCCACTCTAGAGAAGATACTGTTATTCACCCTGAGGAGTTGGGTTTCTGGCAACTGCCTGAGGCTTTACGGCATGTCCACAACCTGCAATCTCTTTCTGTATGTAGATTCTCAAGTTTGACTTTATTGCCTGAGTGGTTAGGCGAACTTACGTTTCTCAAGGAACTGAACATAGTACAGTGTGATAATCTTGCCTCACTGCCAGAGTGTATGGAGAGAATGAACCTCCAGTCCTTGAACATTTTGGGCTGTGCAATATTGGAGAAGCGTTGCAAACCGGGACAAGGAGAAGACTGGTACAAGATTGAGCACATTCCAAAAGTGAGAATCAGTCAAAATTGTGAGTTTCGTAGTATCAACTTGTCATCAGAGAGGTTCAGTGGTCTAAGGAGATTTCATTTGTAGAAGGCATCACCACTGAAATAATAACAAAATATTTTCAAGTTGATAATGCTACTATTCGTGAAGTGATGGCGTAATAGTTATGATTACTACAGGTATGTGTAGCTTTACATCCTCCTACTATAATCACATAAACCTGTGTTTATGCCAAGTCTATATCATATGACTTACGACTGTCTGCTCCTTGGTCAAAGGCAAGCTATCCTGTGCTATGAAAGCCGCACTTAAGCCCTAAAGTGAGGCACAAAACATGTTGAGCACTTCGCCTCTCTTCACGTGCAGTATCATCATCAAGGCTATAAGACATACTTTTCCTTACCAATTGAAAAGGTGACACTAAACAATTGATATTTCACTTTATCTGTCTTTTTTCCAATTTCTGTCTATATGTTTGTTATTTTTTATTATAATTCTTAGCCTTAGACTATATATACATATTTGTATGTTCTCCATTTGTTCCTTTATTCATTAAAGGTTCATGCGTTATTTGTGTTTTGCACTTAAAGCCCCAATGGTTAGAGTTTTTTTGCGCTTTTCGCCTTTGATAGCACTGAGTATATCTACTTGGATATCTGCTGTTGCTGTTATGTTTGAAACTATGTTACTGATTTTCTCTTGTTATGCAAGTACGAACAAGTAGAAAATTTCTGAATTCGTATAATTGTCATCATTCAAGTCAGTAGGCCAATTTTAATGTCCCCAACAATGTTATTTACTTACATCAGGGCTACCAAAACTGTTCTTGCAAGTAACAACGTGCCTAATCTTATTTCTCAATATAGAAGTAGAAAACTAGAAGTCCTGTTTACTTCTCTCTTGAATCTGTACTGCTTGAACTACTGTTTGACTCCCTTTTAGCCTCATCTAATGCTCCATTTTGCTTCTCATCAGTCCCTAAAGTTTGTGGGATCAAAGGATTATAGTAAGAAGAATATGGATGTAATGTAATGCAGCTTCCAGGTGCAATATATCTATAAGAAGAGGGGTAAGGGAATGGAGCGATCGCATTAGGTTGAGGCCAATATACAAAAGGCATAACAGAATTTGGTGGATACATTGGGAAAACAGGATATGAACATTGGTTATGGTAGTGAATATTGGGCGCGGTATTAGCCATTACAGGTTTTCGCGTATATACTGGTGCTTGAGGTGATGGTATTGGTATAGTCATCTGACTTGGAGACGAGGCATAGCCCATTAGTCCAAATGGCACAGGAGGTGGGGCTGAACATGAAGGTTCAGAATGTATAGTTGTAGCTTTCTCTGAAGTATTGCTCTTAGAGATTGCTTCTCTCTTGCTTTTCAATGATTTCGTCAATGCTTTTTTCCCCTGCTCTGAATTGGGACTAATATTCTGGAACAATGTGAACAATTGCATCAGAAAAGACATAAAAAGGTGTTAATTAGTCTAAGATGTGAAAGATAAACTCAAAACTAAAAGGATGTTTTCGCAAGATGATTAACTTTACAGTCACAAACAATGATTATCTTTCCTAGTAATTACTTATACTCCCTCCGTTTCAATTTAAGTGTCTTTAGTTTGACTAGGCACGGAGTTTAAGAAAATAAAGAAGGTTTTTGAATCTTGTGATCTTAAACTAAAAATGTATGTAATGTGCCAAAATGTTCTTTAAATCTTGTGGTCTTAACCTTGTCATTTAGAATGTTGGAATTAAAAAGTTACTGAATATAGAAAGAGGCGTTCTTTTTTAACCAGACAAAAACGGAAAGTAAGACACTTAAATTGAAACGGAAGTAGTATTCTTGAGAACATTTAGGAAGGAATTATTATTCATAACTTGATGTAACTGAGTTTTACTTTGCAGCTGAGTTGCCACAATTTTTGGAGAAAATGACTATGAGTTGCAGATCTTACAATAGCATCAATCTCAGAATGTGATAAAAATAACTCCTCCCTTTCTGCATCCTCATCTGTCCTGCAAATATGGAGATGATTTGACAATAAGAAGAATCTTTCGAGCCCAACAAAATCAAAAAATTGCCAGCAGAACGTCCGCAAACAAGGTAAAAGGGATGCCAGGTGCACGAAGAACCCCTCGTTCATGAAGGGTCCAAGGAAGGGCCGTACCCAAGGGGGTGTGATGGTGGCATCTCATTGAAGCAAGCATCAGTGGCTGATTCTACAGATGAACATGTGACCTAGATGTCACATGGAGACGAACTTTACATTTCCCCAAGGCTCGAAAAGGTTTTCTCTTTCTTTACATTTGCTTCCTTTGATCGATTCGGAGTTGTTTTGTGATACCAAATCATTTATAGGCATCTGATAGCTTGTAAAAATGTACTCCCTCCATCCCGATTTATGTGTCTTTCTTTCAAAAAGAATGTTTTTATATATTTAGAATGTTGGAATTTATATATTTAGTATGTTTTGAATTCCAACATTCCCATTTTACCATAATGACACTCTCTTATAGGTGACATGTTCAAGATACAAAGGGTATTTTTGGTATGTTATACACACCTTTAGCTTAACACCGCAAGATTCAAAAGTCCTTTTTACATTCTTAAACGTCATATCAAGTCAAACTAACATAACTAAATGAGTATATACTCTTTTTCCGCGATGCACTATAGGCTACTTGATAAGTACACAAGACAAATATGTAGAGAAAAACGGAAGAAAAGTATAATCAGGGAACCTTCTGCTAGCCCAAGATCGTTGTTAACTAAGATCGGAAGATTCAACTAAAGAAGAGGAAGCTAGAAGGGAGAACTTGTTTATGGAGGAAGACTATTTTATTTAGGTTGTTCTTTGATTGTTCTTGTGTTTTCTTAGGTTGTCTTGGGTTTGGGTTGATTACAAATGTACAATATCATCCCATATTTATACGGATGGTTCTAGATACAACAAAATCTAGACTATTCCATGATTCTCTACAAATATCTAATTTCTCTAGAACATCTACAAGAAAAATCTAGTAGCATTATCTTCTACTCTAGATTATCTAGATATTTCTACAAGATACTTATCCAAGTGACTACACTAGATTATTCTAGAAACTTTCCTAAAA
This sequence comes from Solanum pinnatisectum, assembly GCA_035578085.1. Taxonomy (NCBI): domain Eukaryota; kingdom Viridiplantae; phylum Streptophyta; class Magnoliopsida; order Solanales; family Solanaceae; genus Solanum; species Solanum pinnatisectum. Next base: position 2,255,987 of record CM069078.1, read on the forward strand.
ATCTAGGATTTTTGTAGTTCCAAAAAATCATCTTTATTTTTCACAAAATATGCTATGCAGAATACCTGTAATACTTCTGTAAGAGGTCCAAGTTCTTATATTTGGTTTCTCTTTGAACCAGGTCATTAGGAAAGCCAGCCATGAAGAGAAGTGTAATTCCTAAGGCCTTAAAGAAGAAGCTTCCGCTGCGAATATGGATCAGCATTGCCATCCGACATATCACTGGACCAAAAGATTTCAGTTTGTTTCTTCCCATTCGCTGCCGGACATATCTGGTATGACAATGCATCAATTTACAGACTAATAAAATCTCATCTATGAGAAAAAATGCGTAACTAATTTCATGTTTGTGCCTTCAGTCAAGATTTTGATATATATTTAGACAACTAAAAACTCAATTTTGTTGTAATGTTAACTAGATCAGTTCAAGTTATATACATTACAATGTTAAGGATGTTTACACTATCACTGCAATTTTTAGTTTGTCATATCAGATTCGATATGGAGAGTTACCTATAAGTCAACTGAACCCATATTACACAAAAAAAATCCTTACATGGTCAGTACATGAAACATTAAGTCAATATTATTGCAATGAAATGTACAGAAATACTATATTTATGCAGTCTTACTCATTTTGAGGAAGATTTCTTGTCCTTCCTCCATACTTGATGCATAGGAATAAGCATGACGGGCAGGTGGCATCCGAGGGACGCATGAACTTCTCCTCTTCAAGTATTTTAACAGGACACAAGGTTGGGTTGTGTCTGTTGGGATAGAATATCTTCCTCTGAAATCCAGGGTTATCGTATAATACATGCTCCTGGTACAGAACATATCAAGTCAATTGAAATTTGAACCACTCTGTAGGTATAAGAAAGTGATACAACAAAAGTTTTAGACATTCATGTTTAGTAAAATAACTTGATTAATAGTTTTCATTGATTTCTAACAGTATATTATATGAGTGAGCATGGACATCAAGAAAATCGAGCTTTTCTTCTGCTAAATGAATAGTTTTACAATGGGCAGATTTCTGTTCTTACAATAAACAGTTGCTTCATTGAATGAAGAATTAAACTAACATGTATAATTCATGTATAATATGTGTATAACCATGTATAATCCAGTGTATAATCTATGTATACGGTCTAGAATTAGTAAACAGTGAAGCGACATATAATTGAAGTTTAGTAGCATACACCTGGATTTTTTGAATCTATGTATGGTTCTCCCTTGTGTAAAATGCTGAAATGATTGAAGTCTAGTTCATACATGTCTTCACTCCCATGCCTTATACCAAGAGGTGCGAAAACTAAGATTTTTCTCATAGTATGAGATTGAGCATTTTCCAGTGAAAGTTCTTTTGATCCTAGCATTTTCTTTACTTCCTTGGGACAGAATGCCATCTTTAGGGACTTTTTATGTGACGATGCACTTCCCGGTATTCTTATTCCATGATCAATAGGACAGGCTTTTGAAAGCTCCTCGTAGGCTTCGAGCATATTAGTTTCTTCATTACTTGTGTTCTTACAAACGCCCATATCAGTTGAACTTTTTTCTGCTGGATCTGCATCATGATCACAAATTTCCAAGACTGGTGAACCACCTGCTTCACCGATATCTTCTTTCAGTTCATCGATCTCCTTCTCAATTTGCAAGCTCTTGACATTTCCTCTATCTACAATGTCAGTATAAGTGCCACTGTCCTCGGATTCTTGGTCATCTTCGTCTTCACTATCATCAGGGTCGTTATCTTCTGCTGAATCACCGTCTTTGGATCTTTCAAAATTCAGAAACTGAGTATCATCCATGCTCATCCAATTCACTAGGCAATGTTCCGTATGAACGTCTTTCGTTAGGAAAATTTCGGTATGATCCTTCACCTCTGAGTCCATTTTTCGTGTTCTGTCCTCATTAGGGTCGATGTCGATAGATTGTGCTACTCTTTGTCTCTTGAGCTTTCTGAAATGCCTTTCGTCTATACTTTGACTACTGGCCTGTTATAAAGATATATTAAACACGACAGATTCCGCTAGTACTCAGCATTGAGCACATCCTTATTGAATGTTCATAAAATTTACTGGAAGATTTTCACTATAGAATTGTTATATTATATGCTTTAAATCTCTGATGCTGCAAAATATAACAGGATAAAAGTTAACTTCTCAACATAACATAAATGCATTAGTGCTGAAACTCTGAAACTAAACAGCAAGTGTTTAGTTATGTTATCAGAATCTATTCAATTTCAAATTTTTTTATTGTGCTCAACCAAATGCCTCTGCAATTTTTTTGACTTTGGAAGTGAATCATGTTGTTGCATATGCTCCGGGGGAAACTCATGGTTGAACTTTTATTTACACTTGTAACCTATGTTGCTCAGACTCTACAAAAATGTTGTCGCATACGTGTCAGATCCTCCAAAAATGCACTACTTTTGGGGGATTAGACACACACCAGTCGGCAATTTTGAAGAGTTCAAGTCCCCGCCCCCGCCCCCACATATATGATGGCATAAACCATTACTTCACCGCCTAAGGATAAACTTGCTAGCTATTGAAGTTCAAACATCTATTAACTATTGAAATCTGCTACCAGTTTCATAGTATCTTTTAAGTAACTGTCCATTTGAACATTATAAGTCTTCAAGAAGAGCAAAACATCACGAAAAAAGGAACTTCGTAGATATTTGATAATCTCAAGTTAGCTCAATCAGATGAAAATAGACCTCAGGTTCCTAACTCAATCTCTAAAGCTTAGCTCGTGAGATGAGAACTGTCTCTGAGACCATAAAAGGAGGCAATAACTCATTTTTTTAACCAGTGTGTGGAACACTTACCAATAGTGAAGCAAAAATAGCTAGTGTGTATATATATATATATATAAAGTTGAGTTGAGAAATTATACATTTCCATTTGAGAAGTTGAAATCTTTATGTTTTCCTTGTATGTGAGATTCAAGAACTGATATTCTCTCCATGAGCTTCGCATTTTTCTGTTTCTCCCTTTGCAATTCTGCAGAAATCTCAGCAATATTGACATTCAGAGTTTTCTCTTCTTTCAGTTCTTGCTCAACAGTGCAACATGTAGCAGTAGCATTCACCATGCTGTTTTTCAACATTCCTGTTTGTGATATTTCACCACAAATCCACAAGAGAAACTAGTTTTATTTTTTTTATGCTGGCCAGAGGCTGAGCTAAGGGCCAGAAGGTCGTCGAAAAATTATTATGTATATTCAAGATCAAAATTACCTTTTGTGTTTGTATATATACAGCCCATGTTGAATCCCTTTGTTGACTTCTTCGTGTATTTACTTCTTTATATTTTGTAGGGCAACACTAGTCTCTCCCTATAAGTGGAGTCTGGAGAAGGATCGAAGCACATTGAGTGTATTATAGACGGTCTCCATGTATTCATATAGTAGATATTGAATCTCTCTCTTGACGTCGTCATGTGTTTACTTCTTTATGTTTTGAAGGGAAGCACTAAGCTCTCCCTATATAAGTGGAGTCTGGAGATGGATCGAACCACATCCACTCTATTATTGGTATTCTCCCTGCATTTTTTACTCGGTTTTTTCAACCACAAAATTTAAGTGCATTTGGTACATTCGACATTTATTTAGTTGAAGACCACAAAATTTAAAAGTCTTTTTTATTTTTTAAAATTCAATTGAAACGGAAGGTGTAATAAATATAACTTGTGTGCAACAAACAGAACACTCAATACTTTTTACTAAAACAAAATTAAGAACTATATGTCTTCAAGATTGCTGCATAGTTTAAGGAATCTGTTTACTTCTGTCATTCAATTCTTTGGTTGGTTTTTTTTTTCTTTTTATGGCACAGAAATTAAAATAATACTTAAGATAACAATTTAAAAAAAGGAAAGCTTTGCTGTTAAGTGAGGTTAGTTTCCCAATAATAGAAAACATTAGGAGCATCCTAGGCTATAGTTTGATGTTCCATATATTCTCTTCTATTTTCTATTCTCTCGAAAATTCTGAATCTACCACTGAACTGGATCAGGAATGGTGCTAGAAATCAATGTACGAGTTCGGTCAAACTCATAGTTTTAATTCAAATCTTATATTTATATTAATGAGATGATATCATTATCCAGAATTTATAACCTATAAAGTTCAAATTTTCACTCCGCCTGCACTTACTTTTCTTGTCCAATATTCGTATTGAAGTCTGACTAATTCAGATTTGTACTGAAGCTCCTTATCAAAGATTTTTTCATACTCAAAACTTGAACAAGAAACCTCCAATTAAGGAAGAAGCAATCCTATCCAACTTATTATATCCTTTGATGATCATCATTTTATGTAGTCACTAATTCATCCCTCCACTCCACATAGTAAACTCCAAGAATCAACATTTATTAAAGATCAATTTTTTTAATTTTATCTTGGCATATGAGCCCAATGTAGCAATGACAGTCTGTTTTTTCCAAGACAAATAAAAGGGAGAAAGTGCACACGTGCACATGAATATAATACGAATTTGGAGGTACAACATAGAATATTTATATTAACCTCACGTGCAACTGACAACTCCAAAGGATTTGTCTCCATTGCAATTTATGTCAGCATAGACTTAAAACAGATAATATCACATCAGCGATTAAGCATATCTTTGATTTGTATTATCTTAATAATTGATATCAGACTTAATGATTTAACGAGCATGTAGATGATGATAAAGTGATGGTATGAGGTTTAGCTTATTGTGTTTGTTACATAATACAAATCAATATTCTTATATTCATAAACTATTTTAAATTAATTAGTCAAACATAAATTGCTACTCTTGATTTTTACTTTATTTTTGAAAAAAAATAGTTATGATAAAAGGAAAAAAACACTTTGTTGGGATAATAATTTAAGGGAAATGAGTTTGATATGCCCCTCAACTTTGCCATTTGGAACTGATATGCACCTTGTTATGAAAGTGGCTCATATATACCCTTAGGGGTCGTTTGGTTTGAATATGAGTTATGATGTGATAAGTTATGTTGGGATTAGTTATGATGGGATAAGTTGTCCTGAGATTATTTCTTATTGAGTGTTTGGTTTGTTATATTCAAAATAATATATATTGATAAAGTTTAAGAACAAGTTGTTTGTTTACAAAATTACCCTTCACTTTATTTAAACTTTTTAAATTCTTCTTTGTGAGCTTTAGTTATTCATTTTTTAAAATAAATTTTTTATTTTATTTAACTTAAATATTTTTGTTTATGCATTCCCATGATAAGTACCACGTGTATTTAAAAATATAATTTTTTTCTTATTTAGCTTAAAAATAGAACTTCCCTCTTAAGTTTATTAAAGAGAAGAAAATTTATGAGAAATCAAAATAAAATAAACATAAGAATTAGTCAAATAAATTCATAAATAAAAATTATATTTATATAGTATAATTTTTTAATAGAAAAATATGTATAATTATCATAAAAATAAGGAGTAGTAAATATTATTATACATGATATTAAAAAAGATGTAAATATACATAAATGTGAAAAATGATGTATAAAAAGGATTTAAAGGGACATATTTGTCATTTACCTATTTTATCCCAGGATTACTATACCACCCATGGGGAGGGATAACTTATCCCGGTACTAATTATTAATCCTGGGATAAGTTATCCCGGACTTGCCAACCAAACAACATAATTTTTTTTTATCCCATCACTATTTCCTTATCCCATCACTATTATTTCTAATCCCTCACACCAAACGAGCCCTTACTGTTATACAAACGGCTCACATATGCTCCTACTGTTACAAAATAAGCTCACATATACCCTTCATTTTACGAAAGTGAAAAAATTAGTTTTAAATTTATATTTTTGACTTTTAATTTTCTTAAAAATTATTTAGGGGTATATATGATTCTTCTAGCAAAGTTCAAGGTATATTTTAATCTTTTTCATACATAAATTATTTTTTGACTTCTTTGATTATAATTATTTGAGTTTCTTATTCTTATTTTTTTTTTCTTTCATTCCTTAGTGTAAAGAAAAAAATTTAAAACTATTTTTTTGTGGCTATATTATAATTTAAAACTATTTTCTTTTGTCTATATTGTAATTTAATTTTTGTATTTGAAGAAACAAATTTGGTCATCTATAATAATATTTACAAGAATATTAGTGAAACATAAATAAATTTGACCATCAAAATAATAAATCTAAATTAGTCATTGAAAGAAAAAAAAGTCAAAAAAAAATATGTTTGAGGAGGATTAAATATACTCATATGGGATTATATTTCTTTAAAAAAAAAAAATCAACGAATTTTTTTTTTTTTTCATTTCCGTTAGAAGAAAAGGGTGTATATGTGAGCCATTTGTATATAAATAGGGGTATATATATATATATATATATGGAGCATTAAGGAGGAAAGTAATGACATCCATAATATGACTTCATAGTGGCTACAATTTTCAGTTCATTCATATATTCAGGGAAGGAAATACCACTGCTGATCTCTTGGCCAACTTTGCAGGAAAAATGACTTCTTCACTGAAACTATACACTTACCAAAGAAGATTGTAGCCACTATGAAGAATGACGAAGAAGCTCGTCCAAACTTTAGAATCAGATTAAGGAAAAACACTTTTATCTTCGACCCTGGTTTAGCTCTTCTTGAATGGTACTAGGTATTCTATCCTAGATTTTTTTGGAAGCCTAATTGTACTAGGAACAATCTTCCTCTTTTGCTTTATTTTTGGAAGCTAAAATTGTAAGAATGGCTTACCATTCTAGCTACTCTTGTATGAGGTAAGGTTTGGTCCTCCTCTGTAACCTTTTGCTTTGAAATAGAATCTTCATTGCTGTTAAAAAAAAAAAAAAAAAATAGGGGTATATATGAGTCACTTTCATAACGAGGGGTATATCAGACCCTTTTCTCATAATTTTAAGTTGGAGTAGGAATTCTAAGTTGTTTAGGATTTGTTATTTTGGTATTTATTTAATTAATGTCTAGTAAGAATTTGTTTGTCCTAGTTCATATAGGATATATATTTTCTAGTCCTAATTCAATTTGATTGCTTACTATTATGAATAGGGATGTTGTTAGCTATTTTCAATATACAGAAAATACATAAACATATAAAAATATACATAATAAATAGAACTTGAAGTAAAATTTAAGAATCTTTAAGTTTATAAATAAAATATTTTCCTTCACGCTTCGCAGGATAAGCAAATTTGAAAGCTGTCAAAAAGCCTATAAGTAAAAATTATAAGAAAAAAGTGTTAAGATAAAAAAAATAAAATCACCCAAGAAAACAGAAGATAGGCAGTATACCCTTCCATAAATCTTTGTCGTATTTTATGTTGCTCGGACTCTAAAAAAATGTTGTAATATTTATATTGAATTCTTTGAAATACACATATTCATTGATATTTTCAGAGTCCGAAGTCAAAAAGGTAAGAAAATTGGCCAAAAATTCCAAAAGGGAAACGAAATTGAGTTGAGAACCAAAAGGGCAACATTTAAACGGTCTAACAAACGCCGTGTAGCCTTCCCAACATAAAAAAAAAAAAAAAAAAAAAAAAAAAAAAAAAAAAAAAAAAAAAAAAATTTTTGATTAAAAACTTTTTGAATTAAATATGTGTTTATGTTATTTTAATCTTTTATCTTTTAGTATGTCAACCTTAGAAAGATGAATGTTATAGATGTTGTTTCCAAAAAAGAAAAGGTCAGTATTCAAGTTCTTCATAAGATTTTTTACAAGGTGTCACTTTTGTCTAATTTTTTGTTGTATATATTGTATTGTCATAGCAATTTTACACTTCATGTACTATTTCTTCTCATAGAAATGTTGATTCTGAAGCAAACATGAAATTCAATTTCTTTTATACTGTTATCTATTGTGTTGTTGAAATTTTGTTTTTTCAAGTCTTGTGAATGACAAATCAATTTGAACAACACTTTTGCTAATAATAGAGTAGCAATTTGTGCTTGGCCGTCCAAGTTTCAAAAGTGTTTATTGGAAAATGTTATTTTTTATGCTTTTATGCTATGGAGGGTCTACTGGAAACGACCTCTCTATTTGTCAAGGTAGAGATAAGGACTGCATATACTTTGCCATTTTCAGACCCAATTTATATCACTATACTAGTATGTTGTCAAATTTATGTCACTACTCAAAAGTATGTACTCCCCACTCTCTAATATAAGTATAATTTTATTTTATTTATTTTTATCAAAAAAGGATTTTTACTAAAATAACATAGATTATACATGCTTATGCATATACTATAGATGGATTATACATATACAAAATATTCTGGACTCGACTATGTTAAAACCCCAACAGTAACTTCAAAAATTAATTTAGGCAAAAGTGGTGGTGCACCACCGTCAGGAACCACGACGTTTTGTCATGCTTCAATACCGATGAAGAAGAAGAAAATAATAATGAAAGTATATCCATGTTGCCTTCATCACCTAAAAAGCATATTGAGTCCTCTTTTCAAGAAGTACACACATGTGATACAAAAATCACATTCATAGATGAAAATCTTCTACTTGGAGAAACACTGCATAATCGTCTTTTGTATATGGTGGGTCATGCGCTTGAGAAGAGGATAATAATAATACCAACATACCCGGTGTAATACAAGTGAGGGTTGGGGTACGCAGATTTTATCCTATTTTGTGACGTAGAGAAGTTATTTCTGATAGATCCTCGGCTCAAAAGAAAAATATGCAGCACAAGATTATAAAAGAAAAAAGACAATAAAATAGCAAGATATATACAAACAAATGAACCAATAAATAGTAATACACAATCAATAAATACGAAACAATATTCCTTATAATATCTTTGAAAAATGTTTTTCATAAGCAAATTGTGTTTAACTGATTTTTTTTAAAAAGTGCTTTTGAGAGTCAAATTACGAAAAAGGACAACTATTAATGTACTTTAATATTAAGATTATTTTATAAAGAGAAACTATTTTAAATATCTATTATAAAAAAGTTAATTAAATTATTTTTTTAAAATTAAAATATACATATTTAAATTTTCAATAAATATTATACCTTTTTTTAAGGATTGAGATCTTTAATTGTTATTTTTTTCTCTTTTTTCTAACCTTACGAAAATGTCATTATTATCTTTTTTCTAATTCTGTAAAATTATACATAAAATAATATGTAAAATATAGAATAATTATATATAAAAGTAAAATAAAATATAAAATTTGTTATATAAAAATAAAAAATAAAATTTTTAAATGAAATTTAACCAAACTTATGAGATATGTTAATTAATTAATAAGAGATATATTGGTAAATATGCTTCCTCAAAAAAGCAGATGAAGAAACACAATTATTTTTCTCAAGACTAAAATATGCCTTTTACTGCTCCTGCTTTTATTTAGAAGCACTTTTACTGATTTGTCAAACACGTAATTTTTTAATTTTTCTCAAAATAAATGTGTCTGGTCTCCCAACAACAATGTCAAACACGCTCTAAAAGGTGTAGAAGAGTGGAATGTGATAGAGTGTGATTTTGTTGAAAGTGTAATGCAGATTGTCTATTATTTGACATTATAAGTTCTTTATATTTCTTGATAGGCATCTATGACTCCAAATTTGGAATTATTATGCAAATATATAAAACTTTATGAACTAGTTGTGGATAACTTATACAATATATAGTTGAGTTAGTTGACATAGGATTTCAAGATCTGAATTCTATGAATTTAAATTGAAAATTTCAAATCATTCTATTTGATATACGAAATTCAAAATATGTTATGTTTACTTATTTAAAACTTTAATACATTTTGTCAATGAAGAAATTATATATATATATATATATGACAAAATATTATTACTTGGAGAAGCTACAAGAAGGCATGACTTCGTCAGCATGCCTGCAGCTGCTTGTATGCCAAGGGTAATTTGGTAATTTTAACGTTTTCTTTAAATATTTTTGTTTTATTGTTTTATATAGATAGAAAATTATGTATTATAAGTCATAATAATTAATAGCTTAAAATATTTGGAAACATATAAAAATATTTCGTTAACTTTCAAAATTTCATTTATCCCACATAAATTGTGGTAAAGGAAGAAACATATATTATGTGCAATACATAAAATATATTATAAATCACAATAATGGCATGTTGAATACCAAAAGGAACTTACAAAAAAATTGGCTAACTTTTGAAATTTCATTTGTATTCCATAAATTAAATCAGGACAAAGGGAGTAATATATATTATGTCAAAATTACATAAACAATACTATAAATCATAATAATTAACAACTTAAAATATCTAAAATATATTTATAAAAATTTGATTGACTCTCAAATTCATTAGTGTCATTTAAATTGAGACAAAAGGAGTAACATATATCATGTGAAAATTACGTAAAACGTACTACAAATGATACAATTAACAACTTAAAATATTTAAAAACAAATTAAAAAATTAGTTAACTTCAAATTTTATATATATCACATAAATTAAAATAGAAAAAGTAATATATATTAGTACTTTCCTATATACAAATATGAAAAGAGAATTTGAAGTTTATAGATTTAAAATTCTAATCTTTCTGTGTTCAATATTAATATTTAGACATATTTAATGTATTAATTTTCTAAAAAATATAAATACACCAAAATTATTGAGTTTATTGCATCCACTCCCCACTTACACAAATGTTCTTCAATAAAAATGCTATTAATTAAATTTTATAAGTTGATGTTTTTTTAATATTTTTTTCCCAGATCAAAAAGTGAAATTGCTTTGTATGTCATGACTTACCTATTCCACCCATAAGTTTGGCATGAAACCTATATTGGTATACCTACTCCATTCATAAGTTTGGCATGAAATCTACATATAAGCCTATATAAGACTATGAGTTCAACAATTTTTATACCCACCAGCTTTCTCAAAGTTAGATTGCATGAGTATCAAATCAAAGACATAAAAATGAAAACTCACTATTTGATATTTTTACTAGGTATTAGTATAGTTTATGTGGAGAGTCAATGTGATCACATGTAATATGTAGTGCAGTGGCCGACTACATTTTGTAGAATTGAAATTGTATAAGTCGTGTTCCACGACATGCATTTACTATGCATGCCCTATAAGCCCGTATAGCTTTCGCGGGCCTGAGTTTATGTATGGTAAATGCAAGTTGTGGAACACTTACTCAAGTTTCAATTCTGCAAAATGTAGCCTGCCATTGCAATACATATTGCATGTGATCATATTGGCTATCCACGTAAACTATACTAATAACTAGTAATAATATCAAAAAGTGGGTTTTCATTTTTATGTCTTTGATTTGATATAAAAGAATGTAATCTATGTTTACTATACATAATTGGAGTCTATCTTTTTTCCAAATTAAAAGAATTGGGTTGTTAGGTCCATATGAAGATAAGTCAACATAATTGGAGTCTATCTTCTCTTTGTTGAATTATGCTTTTCTTTATCCATTCATTATCAGATGTCTTGCTGAAATGAAAGCCTTCATTTCTTAATGCAAGTATTTTAGACAACATATTCAATATAAAATTCATAAGCAGGGTCTGAAATAAATGATATGTACGCAATTTTAACTTTATATTGTGAAGACATAAAAGTTGTTTCCGACGTATTTAATCAATTGGACTATGAAAATTATTCATTTTTGCAAAAAAAAATTGAAACTTCTAGCACTAGTCAAATCAAGTCTGCTACCAAACTCTTTGGAAGAAAATCCAAAAAATTAACAGTCTTTACTTGATTTTGTCTGGTTAATCAGCTGAGTAATTGTATGATTCTCAATGATTTCTTTCAATTAGTGTCATTGATTAATTTAGTAGATAATAGTTCACATTCAACTACTTAATTTTTTTAAAAATTTATATGATATTATTAATTTTAAACTATACTGATCGAAAGAATTGCATCCTTTGAAAGGTCATTCTAATTCATCAAATTATTCGATTTTTTTCTGTAAAAGATTTCATAAATGGGGCTAACTATTTTGATAATATACCTCAATTGATTGCCTCTAATATAAAGCGAGGAGTTGTGTTTGAATTGGAGAATCAAAATCACTTTTGAAATTATACTTTTTACCGCTAACACATGTCCAATCAAATTGAACGCAACATAAATGAACCTGAGCATTCACTCCCTCATGAGAGTGAACATGATATATTCAAAATTACAAATACACGCTTCTAATATTTGTGAGACGAGAATTATATTTTATTTATATTTTAATGTCTCAAATTTAGATTGATTTCTTTTTTTAATGATTCAAAGCAATCACAGAGTTGAGGTATCAATTGTCAGAAATTCTCACAAATTAAATGATTTTTTATTGTTTACGACTTAAAAATTCCCTAGACACAAATATCAATTTTTCACTATTTAAAAGTCTAACCATTTTATTATTATAAAGAGATAAAAAAAAATTTACTACTCATAGCTGGTATATATATAATTAACAAGTCTCTAGGCACGTGTGTTGCACATGCGTCCTGTGTTAATTAGTTAAAAAAAATTAAATAATATAGATGCTACTAAAACTTGCAAGTAATATTGAGTAACTAAATTTTGAAAGAGAAGTATAATTGTTTGTAGTTACACACAATCAATTGAATTGGTATATGTGATATTTTTCTTATATAGTTCTAATATATTTTATACTTAGTACAACACTTCCCTTATTTTTTTTAAATATTTCAACAACAAATAGTTTATATGTGACATAAGTAACATTGATTAAGTTTGCAAGTGTGTCACACATCTTAAAGTTTGTATCTTGTGTAAGAAACTGTAACCTCCTCCTTTTTATAGGCACATGCATATCAAGAAGTTGTTGCCGAATAAAAGTCGTATTTCATGTTGTACAAATACTGATCAACATATGTGTCACGCCCCAAACTCAAGGGGTGCAACTGGCTCCTAATGCCAGAACTCAGGGTCGAGCCGACCCTACTGAACCATTTGCTACTAGTGCATGGTAGCCACACGCAATCAAGAAAACAAACAAGTATATCTCGGCTTAAAATTAAGCCCTCGGCCGGCAAGGCCCCGGTCAACAGATCTATAAAAGAAACAGCTACTCCCAAGAGTTCATATAAAGAAATAGCCAACTAGCACAAAGTCCTGATTGGGCCATCAAGGCCACCATGATCTCTATACCGAAACTGAAAGCAAGTATATATCAAGACAATACATCAAAAAGCTAACAAGCTACAACAAACCAACAAACTAGGCCAACATGGCCATAACGTAGCTATACACCCCACACACTAGTCTGCAAGCCTCTAAGAGTAGTAAAGATTGGCAGGACAGGGCCCCAACCTACCCATAAAAAAATATACAACAAAAGTTAACAAACCTCCCAACTCTGGCAGCTCCGGAGGAAAGGGGCTAGCCAATCGGATAGAAGTCAATCCTAATACTGAGGAGGTCTACTGGGTCTTCTGTCGGGACCTGCATGTATGAATGCAGCGCCCCCAGGCAATGGGGTGTCAGCATAAAATAATGTACAGAGTATGAAAGGCAATAGACTATGAGGAGGTATCCTAATATATAGACTAATCCGATAAATAAATCAAGGATAAGATAAGTGTACTGACCTGCTTCTAAATCTAAACTTATCAAAAATAATAAAACAACAACCTAACCAAGCCCACATAAGCTCGGCAGGTACAAACAACAAACAAGACCACCTACCTAGGCCCCCATAAGCCCAGAAGGTGTCAATCGGTCTATACACCCTTGTCGGTAGTCTCCTATCCCCGTAGGCAGTCACATAGCCCTCTTAGGCATCAACATAGCTTATAGACGACTCATAGCCCTCTTAGGCAACAACATGGCCCTGTAGGAAGTACATAGCCTTCTTAGGCGTCAATATAGCCCTGTAGGCAACTCATAGCCCTTCTAGGAATCCATATAGCCCCGTAGGCAGAACATATCCCTTCTAAGCATAGATCACATTCCTGCAGCTAACCGCAATAGCCCAAATGGAAACAATAACAATTCAATAGGCTAAAAGCGAGCAATCTAGCTATAAGCAACCTATACGAATAGCCTCTAAGTCGTGTCCAACATAGGGACGCCACTAACTGAATAAGAATCCCGACAAGGGAGGATTATATCCACTCGAGCAGCCAACAATCAACAATAATGGCTACAAGTATAACAAGGCTAACGACCCAATTACATTGCTCATAAGCTTTAAGGAAACATGTTGTAAGAAGGGAATGACCTTAACATACATTTCCAATAAACGCTCGAAAGACTGTAGCTCCTTCACAAAAGTTGTTCCTTATGTCCTAAGCTTCACAAACACTATATATACACAGTTGATACGCACCTATAAACAGTTCATAATTAATCTTAAGTCGGCAGATTTTTCATATTGCCCCAACTTGTCAAAACATCCGTAGAAATTTATAAAAACAATCATAAAAGAGTCCTGAGATGATTACCTTAGTTAACCAAGTGTAAACCTTGAAGAAACACCAATAACTACAAATTTATATCTTCAAAAACTAGCTCCAAATGCAGCTAAAAAAAGGGAAAAACGATTGTCACGTGTAGAGATCACGTTTCTAGGCATGAGGGCAACCTTTAATGGTAGAAATCATCAAAAACTAACCTTCAACATGCAAGAACTCCATAGGAACTCTCTCTTAATCTTTCTTTTTGGTTTGGAAGTGAAAAGAAATATTTTCATGGCTTAAAACGTTGAATAAGCCGACATACCACATTTTTACCCGACCCGGATTCTGCCGCGGCAGTTCGTAGTAAAACCCTCATAAGTTTTTGCTCCGATGTCGGTTGGATAGGGGGTTTTGTGTGTTGAAAACTAGACTCGTAGGCCTTCGATTTAATGGGTGATAGTCCTTCTAACTCTTTATAATTGGGAGAAAACATCCAAGACATTTGACTCATATTTAAGAGAAATATTTAAAAAGAAACTTATGATAACTTTCGCCAACTTTTATTTTGCCACTTACCTAACTTCAAAACTTGAGATACAACCCTTGAACACTTAAAATATGACATACCACATCATTCTTAATTTACTACCCACTCCTTGTCTTTCCACGAAGATATGAGTTAATTTAGACGTTTTAAAAAGTTGGGGTGTTACATCCTTCTCCCCTTAGAAACATTCGTCCTCGAATGAAAAAATCTAAGTCACGCAGTTAAGTCCTTAGGAGTTTAAAAAATTTAGGCAGAATATCCTTTGTAAATGTGACTATCTAGGAACATGAAACGTAGAAATTCTAACATAGGCGTTGCACGGGATGACATAAATAGCTAAGCACTATAGCTCCGCAATAACAGTGCGAGCAAATATACAACGACAACAATAATAATAATAAGCAACAATATAAAAAAAATCAGATTGATATCTAACTTCACTACACTAATATAAACTGATATGCCATCACCCTAGGGTATGAAACAAGTGAGGATATTTGGACCTCATGCCATCCTTAGCTTTCCAGGTCACCTCTTCTCTATTCTTATTTCTCCAAAATACTTTAACTGACGCTACCTATTTTGTCCTCAATTTACGTACCTGCCGATCTAATATGGAAACTGGAGTTTCCTCATAGGACAACTCCTCTGTGATCTAAATATCCTCAACTGGGACAACCTAAGAAGGGTCTCCTACGCACTTTCGTAGCATCAATACATGGAAAACTGAATGAATAGATTCTTACCCCGAAGGCAATTCTAACTCATAATCCACTCGTCCTACCCTCCAAATGATCTGGTATAGCCTAATGAATCTCGAACTAAGCTTGCCTTTTTTTCCAAATCTTATAACACCCTTCATAGGAGAGACTTTTAAGAATACCCAGTCATCGACACAAAACTCTAAGTCCCTTCGTCGCATATCTGAGTATGACTTTTGTCAGCTTTGAGTTGTTAGCAACCTCTCCCGAAGGAGCTTAACCTGCTCCACTGTCTGTTGTATGAAGTCAGGTCCAATCAGCCCTAACTCACCTGCCTCGAACCATCCAATAAGGGATCTACATTTTCGCCCATATAAAGCCTCATAAGGTGCCATCCCGATGCTGGAATGATAACTATTATTGTATGCGAACTCAATAAGAGGCAAGTGGTCATCCCAACTTCCCTTGAAGTCTAGCACGCACGCCCGTAACATATCCTCAAGTGTCAAAATTGTGCGCTTAGACTAGCCATCTGTATAAGGGTGAAAAGTTGTACTAAGATTAACCTGTGTCCCCAATCCTTTCTGGAAGGACTTCCAGAAATTGGAGATAAATTGTGCTCCTCTATTAGAGATAATAGATATTGGGACACTGTGTAGCCTAACAATCTCTTTAATATAGAGCCCTGCATAGTCTTCGGTCGTAAAAGTAGCCCTGACTGGTAAGAAGTGGGCTGATTATGTTAGTCTATCAACAATTACTTAAATAGAGTCAAACTTGCGACGCGATCGAGATAACCCTGTAATAAAATACATATTAATTGCTTCTCATTTCCACAATGGAATGACTATCTCCTGAACTAGCCCAGTGGATTTTTGGTGCTCAACCTTCACCTGTTGGCACTTATGACACTACGCCACAAACTCAGCAATGTCCTTCTTCGTCTCGTGCCACTAATAGATCTCCTTAATATCCTGGTACATTTTCGTCGAACCAGGGTGAATAGTATAACGGGAATGATGTGCCCCTTCTATAATCTGATGTCAAAGCCCTGCAATATTCGAAACACACAGTCGACCGCTATATCTAAGGACTCCATCTCCTGCTATATCAAATACTAAATACTATTGATCCTGAGCCTTGGCTCTAAGCTAGGATCCTCTTGTTGCCGTGATTGTACTTCTACAACTAGGGATGATACGGTTGTGTCCTGAATTGTTACCCCACTATCTTTTGCCTCTAACAATCTGACTCCTAAGCTAGCTAAGTGATAAAGCTCTCGCACTAGCTCACACTTCTCAACACCTAAATAGGATAAACTATCCATAAATCTTCTACTGAGGGCATCGACCACCATATTTGCCTTTCTTGGATGATATAAAATATCCACGTCGTAGTCTTTTAGTAACTCAAGACATCGACGTTGTCAGAGATTTAACTTCCTCTGTCTAAAGATATATTGAAGGCTTTTATGATCTGTGAAGATGTCAACATGAACGCCATACAAATAATGCCTCCAGATCTTTAACGCATGCACAATTGCAGCCAACTCTAAATCGTGAGTCAGATAGTTCTTCTCATGCTTCCTCAACTGCCATGAAGCATATGCGATAACCTTACCATGCTGCATTAGAACACATTCCAACCCAACACCAGAAGTATCACAGTACACCACATAACCTTTTGAACCCTTTGGCTATGCTAGAACTGGTGTTGATGTCAATCTATCTTTCAGCTCTTGGAAACTATGCTCGTAAGCCTCAGTCCACTAGAACTTAGTTGTTTTTTGAGTCAGCTTCGTTAATGGTGCTGAAAGTGAAGAAAACCCCTCTACAAACCTTCTGTAGTATTAAGCTAACTCTAAGAAACTACGAACCTCAGTTGGAGTCATGGGTCTGGGCCAAGTATTTACGGCCTCAATCTTTTATGTATCAATCGCAATGTTTGCATCTGATACAATATGGCCTAAGAAAGCTACAGAATCCAACCAAAACTCACACTTAGAAAACTTTGCATAAAGTTCTTGGTCTCGAAAAACCTGAAGGACTACTCGCAGATGATCTGCATGCTCAGCTTTTGAACGTGTATATACAAAAATATCATCAATAAATACAATCACAAACAAGTCTAGATACGGCCTAAATATACTATTCATCAGGTCCATGAACACTGCTGGGCATTAGTTAATCCAAAAGACATCACCAAGAACTCAAAGTGTCCATATCTGGTTCTAAAAGTTGTCTTTGGAACGTCTTTCTCCCGAACTCGTATCTGGTGGTACCCTGATCTTTAATTAATCTTTGAGAACACTTAGCACCTTGTAATTGATCAAACAAGTCATCGATCCTCGAAAGGGGATACTTATTCTTTATAGTCACCTTATTCAACTATCACTAATCGATACACATTCTTAGTGAGCCATCTTTCTTCTTTACGAATAACACTAGTGCACCCCATGGTGAAGCACTAGGCCTAATAAAGCCTTTATCCAGCAAGTCTTTCAGCTGATCCTTTAACTCCTTTAGCTCAGCAAGATCCATTATATAAGGAAGGATAGATATGAGTTGTGTACCTGGTAGCATATCGATAGAAAAATCAATTTACCGTTTTGAAGGAATACCAAGGAGCTCGTCTGGAAATACATCTAGAAACTCATTAACTATCGGAATAGACTGAAGAGTCGGTGGTTCTGCATCTATATCATGAACATGAACAAGATGATAAATACAACCCTTAGTAATCATCCTCCTCGCCTTAAGATAGGAAATAAACCTACCTTTCGGCGTTGCTGTATCGCCTTTCCATTCCCGAACTGTCTCTCCTGGAAAGTGGAATCTAACAATCTTTGTCCGACACTCAACATTAGCATGACAAGAAGCTAACCAGTCCATACCCATAATGACGTCAAAATTGACCATCTCTAACTCTACAAGGTCTACAGAGGTCTGACGATCGATAATTTCTACTGTGCAACCTCGATAGTCTCTCCTGGAAACAATAGAATCACCAACTGGTGTAGTTACAATAAAGGGTCGATCTAATGACTATGCTACTATACATAACTTCCCTGCAATAAATGGAGTAACATAAGACAGAGTAGATCCAGGATCTATCAAAGCATAAACACAATGGGAGCAAACAATCAATGTACCTGTCACAACATCTGGTGATGACTCTGAGTCCTATCGGCCGGCTAGTGAATATGTACGGTTCTATCCACTACCAGAACTAGATGCTCCCTCTCTGCCTCCACCTCTACCTCTACCTGCTGAAGTTTATGCTAATGAGAAGGAACCTATTACTGACCTGGTCGACTGACCTTTACCACCCTGACTTATGGTCGGGCAGTCTCTCCACCCATGCCCTTCCTGTCCACAAGAATAACAACCTATGGAACCCTTTCTGCACCTCTCGAAATGCATCCTACCGCAAATAGCGCAATACGGCGGGGCTGTCCTAGCCTAGCCTGAACCCCTCTGTTGCTAAGATACTGATGCTCGTGAATCCTCACCTGGGCCTGAATGTCCCTGACGATCAAATTTACTACCCTGGAACTACGATTTAATGGGTGATAGACCTTCTAACTCTTTATATATTGGGAGGAAACATCCAAGACAATTGACCCAAATTTCAGAGAAATCTTTAAAGAGGAACTTACAATAACTTTCGCCAAATTTTATTTTGCCACTTACCTAAGTTCAAAAGTTGAGATACAACCCTTGAACACTTAAAATATGACATACCACATCATTCTTAATTTATTACCCACCCTCCTTGTCTTTCCACGAAGATACGAGTTAATTTAGGCGTTTTGAAAAGTCAGGGTGTTACAATATGTTTCTTTAAAGTGGATATTGTATCATTGTCAATTTCATGGGATACACTTGAGAAATAGTGTTTATTTGTGATAGAGATAGTTAATAACTATATTAGTGACATTAGAAAATTTAACCGATATATAAAAATTCAATTGCACTTACAACCTTCTTTGTTTGATTCAAGCTTATGAGTCCTTTCATATGTAAATTTTTATAGGAAAATATTAATTAAATTATTTAAATATAATCATATTACGGAATATAATATAATCGATCTATACTCACGAATAAGGAACTTGATATAAATGATTGAAATATTTAAAATATCGTATTTAAAAATACTGAGTGTACATCTTCAAAAAGGTATCCACTCAAAGGAATAATAATTTTGTATGAATCTAAAGTCTATATCATTTATACTACTAAAAAATGTCATACATATCACAATTTTCCTACATATTACGTTATATTTTTGTGAAAACGAACATTGTACCTATTACTTACCTAATGATGTGAATGAGAAGTGAAGAATTCAAAATCGTAAGGTAAAAACCTGAAACAGAAGAAAATTAAGTAAGAATTAATAATTATCAAAAAAATCAAGAAAAAGATATATATTAAAGAAAAACAAATACAAGAAATATCAAGAACTATTTAGAGAGGATCAAAAATAAAGGAATGATAATAGATTGCAATATATATAGATTTAATGAAGTTAGCTATTCATATTCCTAACTAAAGAGATTCCATGCATCAGTTGTACCATTCAATTTAATTAAATATACTTCTTGAAAAATTGAAAATATCTTGATGCTTAGAAAACTGAAAATGCTTAAAAGCGATATTGGAGGAGGTATCACTCATAACTAATGAATAAAAATTTAACTTTTATGGTGGATTAGTAGTTAATAATTAATTAATATAAATACTTTACAACATTTTAATTTAGTGTAGGGGCAAAATGATAATTCAACTTTGCACTTTAGTGCTTCCCACTTTTAATAATATATGATATGATATATGATATATGATATATGATGATGACGACGATTAATGGGCTTGTATATATAGACTAAAAAAACACACTATGATTTTACTTGTGCTTTAATAAGTAAAAATACATTTCGTAGAAAAGCTTAATTAATTTCTATATATAAATAATGTCAAAAAAAAAAAAGGAAAAGTTATAGTAACTTCTTATAATATGTGATATAAACATCTTCGAAAGTAAAACAAGTAATCACTATAATAAGTTGAAATTCATTTGCTAATTTTATTGTAAAAAATATATCCAAATTCCACTTGTTTTTTTTGACATAATAAAGTATACTCATGAAACTTCTATATCTCTTGTCTAGTCAAAGACAAGTATCATTTCTCCATATAGAAAAAAGATGGTTTAGCCAAAAAATAAAAAATAAAAAATCCAGCATAAAGTGTGACATTAGCTCTAAAGAAGAAGTTGAATGAATGATAGAGAAAAGACCACAAATAGTGAAAATTGTAAAGAATCGTACCACCTTCCAAAAACAGTAGCACATGAAAACTTAATTTGAATTGAGTTCAATCTCGACTCATTCAAGTCTTAACCCATTTTAAGACTTTTTATTTACATTGATATAATGTATGTTCCTATATTGAAAGTATATGTTACTATCTATTTTATATATTTTAGGATTTATATATCTATCCATTTTTAACTTTTTTTAAAAATTTACTTGAGTTTAAATTCAAAGTATAGTTATAAAACTTAAATAAAAATATTAAAATTATTGAGATTAAGCGGGTAAATTGGGCGGGTAAAGACCCAACCCGTTTTTAAGTCCATTTGGGCAGGTCAAGTTACTTTGTTTTATGGAAAAATTACTTAACTACACTCTTTATTATCATATTTTCTTATTTTTTCCTACTATTTCAAAAAAATATCAAAAATCCCTTTTTTTCTCTCATCATCCCCTTTTTCGAATACATTAATAAGATAATTCATACCATGATTTTTCTTCCTTTTTTCAGGCCACAAATCTCTCTATAATTACATCATTAATCTATTTTTGAATTTCAAATCTTTTATCCATCCAATTAATGATTTCAAGTTATTCAAGAGGTAGATTTCTTTCCATCACTTCAGTTTTCAATTTTTTTTATTATTATTTTTTTTAGTTTTTCATCTTAAAAAAAATAAATTACCTCCGCCCCTACCCCCATTGAAATCTTATTGAACCTTTGCAATTTTAGTTAATCATATCGTTGTAAAAAAAATTTCTTGAAAAATATTTATTTTCTTTTAATGTATCTATTGTTGAAAAACGCCCAAAAAAGGAGAAAAAAGTTGGATCTACCATTGCATGACCATCATTATCAAAGATACGTATTTTTAATGTATCTCGTTTATTTTGATTCTTAAATTAGTTTTTGTTGGTGTTATCATTGATATGATACATCACTGCTACAATAGTCTTTGCTTTATGCAATGTATCATGTTCATATTTAAGGTATTTATGCATAACTCTAATATTGTTGAATCTCAATTAGTGTTTATCATTTCAATATAAGTGTATTTGATACATAAACTTTGTGTTATGTATCACACACACAAAAAAAGAAGCTATTTTGGAACAATTACATGTATAATGTATTTTTTTTTAGTTTTAAAATATAGTATTTCTCAAACAAAATAAGATACATAAATAATAATGTATCATGCACTATTTTTTTGAGTATGATACGTAAATTCGAATTTATACTAGATGTATCTGATACATAACAATTATCATACAGTAATATATCGATCTCAAATATAACATGTTATGGCCAACAATTACTTATTTAATGCATCTAGTAGAAATACAACACTTGTCAATTTAAACAAGATACATAAATAGTAATGCATTGATAAATCTATCAATCTCGAAAACACAATTCAATAAACAATCACACAACATTATAAAAGGGATAGATGATCCATCAAAGCTATGTATCTCTTCAGCCTTTTTGTCTGTTGTATTAATGCATAGAGGATACATTGAAAATCTATGATCTTGTTTCTTCACCTCAACGATGTATCAAACCTCCAATGTATCTCAAAATTTTGTCAACAATTTTGATTCAAAAATTGAGAGTTTTTTGGAAGGATGGGAAGAAGAATGCTGTCGATAATTGAGAGTTTTTTTTTGTGGAAGAATAGAAAGAAGAATGTTGTATTAATCTGTAATGTATCTCAAATTTTTATCGATAATTTTGATTCAAAGATTGAGAGTTTTTAGAAGAATAGGAAGAAAAATTTTGAATGTTGAATTGTGCTATCATGTTACAATTTGCCAGGGATTGAATCCCACTATCAATAACACTTCCCCGTGATTTTCTTCTACTGTATATCGAATTTCCAAGTTTTTCTCATCTCATGATCTCCTGCAATTCTAGATTTGAGATTCACAAAAGAAATTATTTGTCCAACATGCAATTATTCATTATGTACCTTATCAAATTTTCAACAAATTTAAATCTAATTTGAATGGTTCTTTGATGAACATGGAAAAAGATGATTAGGGAGAACAAATTTGATTTTTTTCGAATTGTTGGTTCTGTTAAGATTTGTGTATGACTGATTGACAATAAGAAGAAACATGTAAGCGTAATTTATGGGATTTTAATTGAATTTTCTGATTTTTTTTTTTCCTTTTTCAGCGTAACAGCTTGATGCATAATGTATTAGCATGTATCTGGATTGTGAGTTATGTATCCAGATTGTGTAAAAAATAAGGGATTATTGTAATTAGGGAAAAAATAGGGATTATTGTAATTAGAAAAAAAAAATAGAGATATAATGTAATTTACTCCTTACACTATGTGATTTATTTAAGTTATACTTATTTTATTATGGCAACCTGACCCTCTCCAATTTTACATAAAAATGTATTTTTTTGAAATTCTTTTTTTAATATTTTATTCTAAATAACATAAATTACAAGCAAATATTATATAATATAAATATTAATGAACAATTCAAATAACTTTTACATGATAAACACATGAAAGTTGAATGACCACCACTAAAATTTACTCTAGAGAAGTCACACCTTTGAGATATCTGATGGGCAATAAGGTCATGCTTCTCACCAGCCAATTGGGTTACTGAAATTTAAATACTTTAAAAGTATATATTTAGAAGTATTTTTAAAAAGTTTGATAAAACAAACTATAAGACAAAGTTGATAAATCAATTTTGAAGGGCTTCTATTTATTTTGAGAAAAATGGTATTTTTTAACTTCTATTTTTTTACCTAGTTCACAACTTTAAAAAAACACGTTTGATCATAAAAATTCGAGATACAAAGAGTATGAATAGTAGTTCTCTAAATTTGGAGAACTACAATTCAACTCTCTATAATTGGAGAGCAGAGGGTGAATTAGAGAGTGATTTTACTCTCCAAATATAAAGAATGGAGAGGAAAATAGGGAGGGACTAGAGATGGTCTAACTTTTTGATTATTTTAATATTATCCTTATGATTTGTGATTATTTTCTAATGTAATATAACATTTTAAAATATATTATTGACAAGTTAATACCTTCACCCGAATTTTTTATATTCTTTTAAGTACTTTAAATATGTAATTTAAAGTTATTCTAATATTATTTATATTATATAAGACTATTAATTAAGTCTCTAATATTTGTAATTATTTTCTAAATAATATAACATCCAAAAACATATTATTGATATACTACGTCCATCCCGAATTAACAATTTTTCTAATTTGATTTTTAAAACTTTTTATTACTTTGAATATGTAATTTAAAATTATAATTATTTTTCACTATGAAAAATGCACAAAAATTACATGATAATTCAAGCAATCCACTTTTATGTTATAGTGATAAATTATTAAACTACACTTTTTAATGAGCACGAAAATACTTGATGCAATAGTTTAAAATGAAATAGGGGAAGTAAATTAGTATACGAAATAATTGGATACAAGATGAAATTGTTAATTTAAATATATAGATATACCCTTTAGCTTAACCTCATATCACACGTATGTCCTCCAACTTTGGATGTGTACAAGTAAACACTTCAACTTGTATAAAATTGAACAAATAGACACAAATATCCTACATGGCATCCTACATGATAATTTATGTTCTACATAGCAATTTGTGTCCTACATGTATTATTCCACGTACGTTGGACTCATTGTCTATTTGTTTAACTTTATACAAATTTAAGTGTTCATTTGTGCACACCCAAAATTAGAGGGCATAAATGTATAATGAAAACAAGTTAAAGGGCACATTTATGTATTATGCCAATTATTAAACATGAAAAACTTTCAAATGCCTCACAGAGATCAGTCTATTAACATCTTAAGGAATTCAACAGCATTAAGGTCAACAAAAATCCCCTCTCTTTTTCAAGCATAAAGCTATATTCAGATTGTCTTGTTATAATTTCTATGGACGGGGTCAACGTCACAACGCGATCCACACAAAATTACGAAGGGGGATTAGATACATTACAAGAAACTTGAAATATACCATTAACTAGCTATACACACATTTTCTGCGCGAACTCAACCTACACGAAAAATGTCTCGTGTACTCCAGTGCTTTTTGAAGATAGCTGAAGGATCGAAGAAATATGAAAGTATGTTCATTTCACTGATCCTCTCGTGATAGACGTCTCTCCATCGTGCTGGCTGGTGAACGTTCTCTGCTCGTTGCAAGGGTAATTTGCACTAAATGCACTAGAAAAGCTTTTGTTGTGGTTGTGTTGTTCCACTTCTCATCATAGCACAGAACTCCTCGTAATTGATCCTACCGTCCTGTTCAAATGGAAGAGTTGGTATGAAATTATCCAAACTTAAGAGTTTAAACGTCGAGCATTTCATATAACACGACTTACATTGTCAGTGTCCACCTCTGCAATTATCTCCTTGATGGTGGCCTCATCACCCATACCATATTCCTTCATAGCGTTTTCCAATTCATCTCTCGTGATGAATCTGAATAACATCAACAACAATTAAAAGTGAACGCGTTACTTACTCGGAAAAAGGAAAAGAAAAAAGAGGTGAATCTGTAAGAATGTGTGAAATATTAAGATTTGATACAGGCCACACCCAACTCATATACTACAGCCATCAAAGTACTACAACAACAACACGCCCAATGTAGTTCCACAAAGTGGGTCCGGGGTAGACCTTACCCCTACCTCAGAGGTAGAGAGGTTGTTTCCGATAGCCCCTGGGCTCAAGGAAAAAATAGTCCAAAGCAGTCCAGAAAAAAGTAACTGAAGTACAAGAAATAGCAGATCGTAACAAAAACAGCAGATAGTAACAGAACAGAAACTACAACAAACAAAATAATATGATAATCGAAGTATAAGAAACAACAGATAGCAACAGAAATCGAAGGACAAGAAATTACAGGGGCAATACCACAACTACTAGTATGGACGGATAGAGCCTTAATAGTACAATGCTTCTAAAAGGTTCAAAAACCATAAAAGATTCTAAAATAGCCGAGCATAGAAACAAACCAAAGAGAGATCAATATGTTACACATACCGTTACAAAGGTTCAATTTTAAATCAGGAGGATGTCTCAAAATCACCTTCAGTTCTTGATTTTATAGACCATAATGTTGATTTAAAATGATCCCCTTTAGTTCTTTATACTCGGGAAGGTTTCATGATGAAACTACCTATGCTAAAAACTATTGAGGGTCTATCTGATATTGGGGTAAGCGTTAAGTATTGCTGTATTAACTCCCAAATTAAAGATATAGGAAGCTACTGCCCTTCAAGGTTTAAGCTTGTGTTTTTTGGACTCTTCTAAATGCTGCCACACCCATATGGGATCCAACAAAAATGCACTACTTTGGAGAATCTAGCACGAACCCTCTACAACATTTAAATAAATGAAATATACCCAACCATTTATGGCCATTACCACGTATAACTTACATAAATTAAGCAATTAGATGGCCTAGGAGGTTTTCCACACAATATCCCAATGGTCTAGCATCAAAAGTTATCATTTGCAAAGCATCAGGGCCCCTATCAGGTAATTGATTACCCTATTGATGTCATGAATCCATACAGCAACAAAAAACAACATATCCAATGTAATCCCAAAAGTGGGGTTCGGTCAGGGTAGGATGTACCTTTGTGGTAAGGATACGTCACCTATGTCACTCATAATATAAGATATGAATAGCAGCAATAAGGAAAGTACTATGTTTTTCTTTTTGCTTCTGGAAAGAATTATCTTTATTGATCCGCAATGGAATGTGGAATATTTGCTGGACTCACCAAGATTCAGTAGTCAAAATTTCATTTAGAAGGTCAGAAAAATGAAAGCCATGATCATAATTATGGACTTACCCACTATGGTCTTTGTCAAAATGCTGAAAAGCTTTAAAGAGATGCTCATCCCTTTCAAGCCGATGTCTATGCATTGTTGCAGTAATAAACTCAATGTAATCAATTGTTCCATTTCCATCCACATCGGCCTAAAATGTCAAACCATATACAGGTCAGAAACTGAAATAAAGCAAAATCATATCTAGTCAGAGGCATCATACTTACAGCTTCCATGAGTTGCTTGACCTCAGTCTCCGTTAGCTTTGATCCAAGCCGAGCCAATCCCGACTTCAGTTCTTCATAAGTGATTGTGCCACTATTGTCCGTATCAATGTTGTCAAACATAGCTTTCAGACCCTTGATTTCTTCTTCAGATAAATTCTCCGCAATGACCTAGGGAAATTACAAATGTAATAGAATATCAAGAGCTTGCTTCCAACATCAAGTGCCTAATAAATGCTACATCTTCTAGTTCTAGATAATTCAGTATGGGCAGCATCCCACATCATTTTAGCTACTGAAGAACCAGTAATGATAGTCACAGATTCTGAGTAATAGCAGTCTCGAGAAAATACTTAACCACCTGCAGTGCCAGTGCCAAAATAAGAATGCAATATTAGATTCTACCTTCAATGCAAGTTTTTTGAGCTTGTTCATTGCTCTGAACTGCTTCATTCTGGACAGGACTGCACTGTCTATTGGCTTGTCTGATGCTTCTCCAAGTCGAAGCCATGGATGTTCTGTAGAAACAAGCACGATGAATGCTAAGTATCAAACGAGTAAGCAGAACTTAAACCCAGCATATAGAGTATTTAAACACAAGCCGCCTCTTGTTTGCAGTCAAAGACCTAAGAAATCTAGGAAGTAAATTGAAAAGAGAGAGGGAGGTTCTGCACTAAATCCAGAATCCTAGCCACTCCAGATACTGCTCTTTCCCAGATTTACTTTCAACCTGGAGACTGTTTCAACTCAAAAGTCTCAATCAAACTAAAAGTTGGGATTGGCTATATGAATCATCTATGACTATTCCACTATATTTAATCTCAGTCCATCCCATTTCTACTTCTCTTAGTAAATAATTTGTTTTTTTAAGGCAAATTAGGAACTCTCTAAAACTAGAGGTTCTCCAAATCACAATTGATCTCTACATTGCCATACAACTCTCTTAACTAGACTAGAAAAGCACCTATAAAACACCATACCTAATGTAAGTGTAACAACTAATAAAATCTTAAGATGCAACCAGGGCCGGATAGGGGCACGAGGATATTTACCTGCACCCCCTAGGCAAAAATTACAATGTATATATAATAAGGTAATTTATTATTTTTTTTTATGAATCTATATATATTTTGAGTCCCCTGAACGCAAGAGCAGAGGTTGGCTCAATTGTTTAGGGGGTTCAAAATTCATCTTCAAGTTCCAAGTTCAAATCCCAAGCACTACATTTTTATTTTTCGAACCTCTTAGTGAAATCCTGGATTCGCCACACGATGCAACAAATAGATAAGCGTAGTCGCCAATATGGATCTTCACTTCTATTTGTGTTCTGTTCTTAGCTAAATTTGAATCTACTCTGAAATATAGTAGATTTTTTAGATAACTTTCCTTCATTTGATTTTAGTCTTATCTCATCCTCTTTTAGTGTTTTAAGCATTATACTATTAAATCTATAGAACAATGCATGTGGAGGTCTATGTATGATATGCCCAGATCATCTCACACAACCTCGACTCATTTTACCCTCTGTATGCTTACTTGCACCCTTAAAGAATATGATCGTTTCTAATTTTGTACAAAATTGTATGACCGCACATGTATCTTATCATTCATGTTGTAGACATAATACGTCTTAGAGGCCTAACGTACACTCCCACATAAAATTATATGTCACACCACTGTTCTATAAAACTTGTCTATCACTTTGGTAAGAATCTTCAAGCCCATAACTTTCATCCATTTCAGTCATCTTATTAATTCAATGTATGAGAAATTCATTAATCAGATCATTTGTGTGGACAATTGCCATCACCAAATCACACTGTGTTAGTGAAGTAAAGATCCATAATCTATCCAAAGCAACACCAAGACACAAGCTATACACTATGGGAAAATGATATCGTATTTGTCTATGCTGTAATCAAGCCAATGATTTCATTAAGGTCTGTTTTAGACAAAGCCATGGAAGAGCAATGCAGATTATACTTGGAAGATATACTAAATGCATACGAAACCTAAACGTGACTACACCCTATTACATAGACCAAATAAGTATATGCAGAACCAAATAAAGACATGACACGCTGCTGTAACTTTTGATTACACAAAGGGAAAGAGAGAAATACCAAGAACTTGCGCTGAAGTAATTCTCTTCCTTGGCTCCTGCGTTAGCATTTTCCGAATAAGGTCCTTGGCACCGTTTGATATGGATGGCCATGGATCACTTTGGAAGTCAATTTCTCCTTTTAATATGGTATTAAATATTCCCTTTTCAGTTTCTGCAAAGGATTTGGGAAGACACGTTAACAGAACAGAATACATCGAGTAACACGAAGTAAACCATCTTATTAAACTTCTATTGCCATCCTTACCAGCCCAAAATGGAGGTACACCACTGAGCAGAATATACAAAATAACACCTGCACTCCATACATCTGCTGCCTTCCCATAACTACGCCGCAATACTTCAGGGGCAACATAATATGCACTACCAACTATATCACGGTACACCTTCCCTGACATTTATAAATGAAACATAAGTTCATCTATTCTAGATTCTAAACAGAAGAGTCGAGAAAACAAAAGATAATTGAAGTCAACTACTGAAATGATCCATGCTGGAATACTCAAATAGCTACAACACAACACATGACATAAGAGCATAAAAGGTATGTTATATTGAATCAGATGAAGGTCTAAGTAGTCTGTGAATTCAGCTAAAGTCAAAGAACCCAAGAAATTCAGATCACAAGACAAGGGGATGTGCTTATAAATATCTCCCAAAAAAAGAGTGAAAAATAATAATTACAAATAACAAGGCAAAAAAAAAAAAAAAAAAAGCAAAAAAAAACTGAGATTGTCCTCTAGAGTAAGTTTGGATGGATCCACTAAGGTTTGTTTAAAAAAAATTAAGTAATATTCTAACTTCAAACTTATGCATCACTTACAATCTTTTGGGATGCCAGTACCACTGATCTAGGATATTCTACAAATATCCAAGTGGATTTTGTCTGGTTGACAACATGCTATCTTGGACAAAGAATTTATTAAGTCCGCCCTTTAAGTCTTAATCGTTATTTTATTAAATTGAATTAAAAGTTTTATTAGCTCCTTGTAGGAACAAATGAGTAATTAGCTCAAGTATCAGCAGAATTTTTTAAATCCAGTTAAATGGGGAAGTAACAAAAAACAAGAGGGAAAAGTTTTTTTTATGATGGTGCTGTCCAAGCTGGCTTGCGCACACCTTGACTATACAGGCGGGTAACTTAGCCAATCAAGGCCTAGGAAAATGGGAAGAATCACCTAATTGATTTTTTTGCCTTCACTAGTATCTGAACCTAAGATCTCATAGTTCTTCTCCCACTTCATTGACCACTAGGCTACACCCTTGGGTAAAACGAGGGGAGAGGATAGTTATAAAAATTAAAATCTTATACAAACTTTTGTTGTTTCTGTGGTGATTTTATGAGTCTCTACTTTGGGAGGTTATATCTGGTTTTTGGCTCTAATCAATAAATATATTCCTACACTTCAGATGTTCTAGGATCAACCACAGCCACCTTTTTCTCTTTCATGCATACATGGGTCATGACTCATGCCTGACTCAGCCAAGGATATCTTAAGGGATAGAGAACTCAAATACACCCTCTCTTTTTTTGGTTAAGTAATAATTCTATTGATTTGGGGTAACTCTCTTGTATATAAGCACTATACAAGAAAGTAAAGAACCTACACGAAAATATGGTTCTAGAAAAGACATGCAATCATCTCTACAAATGGGGAACTCGGGGTACACCAAAATAAACCAAAAAGGAGGATATTCTCAAATACTGGTCCCTTTTGTCTAGCACAAATCACTGCTACGCGGTTTATTTGGAACTCTCCGGGAGTATAAATTCCGTCACAATATACGTAATCTGGGACAGTTTTTAAAATTAGTTATGGATCATGGACAAATATATTTACAAAGATGTTTAATGCCACTGATTTCTATAAACTACTTTTCGATTAGCTAGCTTGCAACTTTAACACTTAATCAATAAGTATAATTTTTTTTCCAAAACTTGTAGTTTTTCTTGGAGACACTTAAACTCTTCCAAGGTACTCTAGAGTCTAGACTGGAAGAAAAGAATTCTTGACATATTCACCGAACAAGTGCTCTATGCTAACACTTCTGGCAATCTTGTAACAGACACATTGCTTTACCAGGAAAGGGATAGTTCAGTGATGAGAGATGCTCCTACAGAAACTCACACTCTCGATTAAAGAGTCTTACTCGATCACCTTCACAACCCACAAGCCACAGATGGCAGCGAACAGTAGCAAGATGAAATTTGGGTTTAGGAAACTAGATTGGATCATTATTATAGCATGAAAAATCCTCTTAGGTTATCAGAACTACGACGGCGAACTGTATTACAGAACATAGAAAATACAGTTCTGCGAGATCTTTTGAAATCTTAGTAGCTGTAAGACCTGCCAAGTTTCCACTTGATCCTGCAAGTCTAAAATCAATACTTCTTGCTTTCATGGTAATCATTGATTGGTAGGATTGAAGCAATTCTTGTTCTAGCTAACACAAGAATACAACCTCTACAAACTTTCGTGTATCTTTACACTTTACCCAAATCAAATCTCTTCTTTTTAAAAATTTGTCAAATAGCTACTACTAACGCATCTTAGCACAAAAATGTCGTCATGCATTGTTAGACACATCCTAAGTTGCTTGGACTCTTCACTTTCGGGGACGTACCCATTTCGACACGACGTGGGTGTGGGATCCGTACCGGATATGGTCAATCGATTTTGGGTACTTGGACCAAAATTGACAGAGAAATTTGGGACAGATATAATGATTTCTGTAATTATGACAAAAGCTAAGGTGAAATTGAAGATGGATATAACTTGTCTATAGAAATTTCTATGTCAGTCCTTTTCGTTATACTCCTACGATTCTCCTAATTTAGAGATATAACTCTATTTTTAGATATACGAATTAATTTTTAGCCGAATCCCCGCGCTCATATCCGTACCTGGATCCATACGCCCGTATCTTAAAATTTAAATCATGAAGGATCACCTCTAGATCCACACCCGTATCGGACACCCGAGTCCGAGAAACTTTGGACACATCCAAGCAAGAAAAGTCATGTAAGTATTTAAAAAGTAACATAATTTTGACAACACAACAATTTCTTCCTAAAAACTAAGATGTAATGTAATTAATCTCGAGGGGCAAGAAACTTACCTTCTTCAATGAAGACAGAAAGTCCAAAATCAGTTGCCTTCAACATAGCATTTTCATCCTTACTAGTCAGTAAGAAATTCTCTGGCTTGAGATCCCTATGCATGACACCCATGAAATGGCAAATGTTAACAACATTTACAATCTGTCTAATAATCTCAGCAGCATCCTTCTCTGAGTAATATCCACGGGCGATAATCCTGTCAAACAACTCTCCTCCAGCACAAAGTTCCATCACAAGGTGCACTGACTGCCTATCTTCATAAGCACCCTTGAATTCCACAATGTTTGGCTGCCCACTCAAATGCTGCATAATCTGAATTTCCCTCTTCATATCCTCCCTATCATTCTTACCTACAAGCTTCCTCTTAAGTATGGACTTGCAAGCATAAGGGTTCCCAGTTGAATTCTCAGTACAATAGTAAGTCACTCCAAACTGACCCCTACCCAATTCTTTACCAAGTGTATAGAGCTTTCGAATATCCTCAAAAGGTTTTCCCAATATGTTATTCAAATGGGGTCCTTGCATTTGGTCTTGGGGCTGTCCAGGCTGCACAGTAACAGGAACAGGGTGGGCCTGTTGCTGGGGCTGAGGTTGTGGCTTTGGCGGTGGCGGTGGCTGATATGCTGGCTGTGGTGGTGGCTGATATGGCCTTTCCGTCTGGGGTTGTGGCAGATATGGCCTTTCTGGCTGGGGTTGTGGTGATTTTTGATATGCTTGATTAACAGTTCCTCTTCCTGCCCTATACCCATTAGCATCTTGTTGGGTATACTTCTTGCTAAAACAACCACCCATTTCTACAGTTTATTCAACAAGTTTGAACTTTGGGCACTTCAATTCCTCAACAAGTTATAAAAAAACAACAACCTGGGGTTTAACAGAACAAAGATAGCAACTTTTAACAAGATTGAATTATGGGTACTTCAACTCCTCAACAAGTCACAATAAATCAAGAACTTGAGGTTTAAAGACCAAAAGCTTACAACTTTAACAAGATTGAATTTTGGGTTCTTCAATTGCTCAACAAGTAACCAGAAATCAAGAACTTGAGGTTTAAAAACCAAAAGATTGCAACTTTAACAAGATTAAATTTTGGGTTTTTCCAATTCCTCAACAAGTTAACATAAATCAACAACTTGGGACTTTTAACAAAGTAAAAGATTGCAACTTTGACAGAGATTTAAAGTGATGAAGCTCAAATTAGTACCTTAAAGATATTCCACAGATTAGAAAATGCCAAAGAGTTGAGTACTGTCCATTGACTTCATTAAGCTCATGGGAAAAAACTCCATATAAATACTGCACACTTTCTTTGCCAGCTTTTCTCTTTTGTCTGCCCTTCTTATTTTTCTAGGCTTTTTCCCCACTAGCATAAAGAAAGCGGTGTTCTTGTGGAAAGTAGGTCATTTAACTGGGGTCTCTTTTTTAGCAATTTATTTGTATTCCTAAAGCTGTCTGACTAATCAAAACGAGTAAATTGGAATTTTCAATTGAATGAAAGCGAGTGTAATAAGTAGAGATGAAACAACATTGTAATACACGGTCACAATCAACCTTATAATCTTCTATCATAATGCTCAACTTTCGAATCTATATATTTAGGATTATGTTATTATATAATCACCTCTCTTTTCTCTTTTACTCGACTATCGTCAATCTCTCAACCGTGATCTCTTCTAACCATACTGCAATCAATTTTTTTCTTGACACATATGTGCAACTCTTCTTCACGTGTTCGAGCTATCTTAATTTCATTTTTCTCATTTTGTTCTCTATGGAGATCACTTTTTACCTAGATATGATTGCTAGTGTTTTGCTATATATTTGTGTCTTTGCAATAAAAATTTACATAGTATTGGAGCAACTTTATTTGTGTAAGTTGTAAGTAAAACTACATTTACCGAATGACGTCACCTAGTGGTAACAAGAGAAGCCGATAGTTCTATTAATATGGTTTTGATTGAGACAATAATGAAATTGTGGTGTAATTTTTGCAAAAAATACTAGCATACTCGTAAGACTTGCTGGAATATCCATGAAATGTCGTCTAGCTGGAACAAAAAAAGCGCAAAGACTAAAAATGTGTTTTTGTTAGTTGTGCCCCTAATCAAAAGGGATACAAGTGTTATGACCTAAATACTAGGAAGGTTATTGTCACAATTGATATCACCTTTTTTGGAAGTCTTCTTCGGGTAAGAACTCTAGTGACCTCACATGTGAGAAACAAAAGGATTCACGTTTTATAATAGATAAGAAAAATAGTACTTTTGGTAATAACACTAAATAAGGTAAGAGATCTCATCTTAAATAATGAAACTAAGAAAATTAAGACGATAAAGTTTTTTCATGATATAATCAATGATAAAGACAGACTACAAACAAAGAAATTGCAGATTTACATAAGAAGAAATTGAAATCAAGAATAAAAGATTGTGAAATCTCAATATAACTAAATGTCCGCTCTGCAAGATCTCACTGATATACAAGGAAATTCTCCAGAATCTAATTCTAATTTACGTCTTGTTACTTTAGACGTTGATCTTTAAATTGTCAAATGTACAAGGTAAGAAACGACATCAACTATCTCATGCCAATTTTGTGTTACATAAAAACTTGTCTCTTTCTTATATAGCTTTTCTTTCTCAATTATCTAAAATGGAGATATTGAGAAATGTACTGGATGCTTTGACATTTTTTAAGTGGAACAAGGCAGTTCTAGAAGAAATGAATGTTATCGAGAGAAGTGAACCTGAAAATGATGAAACTATCACGTGAAAAGAAAATAGTGGATTGTAGTGGGTATTCATCATCAAATTAAATCAAATGACTCCTTAGAGAGGTATAAGGCATGTTTGTAGCAAAAGGGTACACTCAGACTTCCAGAATTGACTATTCTGAAATATTCGCTCCAATTGCCAAGTTGAATTCAATTAGAAGAATTGCTTTTAATCTTAATTATCCCCTTCATAAGAAGAATGCATTCAACAAAAAATTAAAAAAAAAAGTCTACATGAATTTTCCTTCGTATTTTGAAGAAATTTATGAAAATAGAATGAAAGCTAAAAGAATCTCTCTATAGGCTCAAGCAATCTCCAAGAGTTTGAGTTGATAGGTTTACTCATTTTATTATTTTCTCTCTATAGGCTCAAGCAATCTCCAAAAGTTTGAGTTGATAGGTTTACTGATTTTATTAAAATAAAATAAAATAAGGATACACTTAAGGAAAGCAGATCATATATATGTCTGTGTTTATTCGATATTATTTTAACGGAATAGCGACTATCATAATAGTGTATATCGATAATATCATACTTACAGGAAATGACTTGTCTGAAAGGGAAAATTCAAGAAAATAGTTAACCTCAAACTTCGAGATCAAGGATTTAGTCTTAGCATGGACGTAAAAAGATTTTTAAAAGAAGACATTATGATGTAAGAAAGAAAATATGTACTAAATCTTTTAAAAGAGAAAGAGATGAGGCGTTATCGTCCAACCAAAATATATGTTGATCCGAATGTAAAATTCGAAAACAAAGAAGAAAACTCAGTTGACCAAAGTCAATATCTGAGACTGATTAAGAAGTTGATCTAGTTGTTTCACACTTGATCTGATATAACTTTTGTTGTAAGCTTAACATTTAATTTATGCACTCTCTGAAGGACGAACACCAATAAGCGGTCTACATAATTCTAAGAAATCTAAAAAATTCACCAGGAAAAAGAATTGTATTTCAGATAGAATCAACATATGGGCATTAAAAGCTTTACAGATGCATATTGGATAGGTTTTACTACTAATATGAAGTCTACATCACTACTGATATAAGGTCTACATTTGAATATTGTATATTTATATATAGAAAAACTTTGTGACTTGAAGAGGCAAAAGCAAAATATTATAGTCCGTAGTAATGTTGAAGTTGAATATCGATATATGGTCATTGGAATATGTGAAATAATTTGATTCAAGAGGATGATGGAAGAATTGGAAAAACCATTTGCTCTGCCAGGAAGTTGTATTACGACAATAAAGTCATCATAAGTATTGCTTACAATTCAACTTAACATGATAAACAAAGGATGTTGAAGTGGATAGACACTTCATAAAAGCGAAGATTGAAGAAGGAAGTGTATGCATTCCTTTCTTTCCAACAAGTTAGCAAACTGCAAATATTTTCACAAAAGACTTATTCAAACTAAAATTTGAAATTCTTTTAAGCAAGTTAGGCATGACAAATATTTACATGTTAACTTGAGCGGAAGCGATGATTTGTGAACATCTTATTATGATCAAATTTGATTTTGCAAGATCTAAATTGATCTGGTAAAAGAATATCTGAAATGCTATTAAATAGTTTAGAAAATTAGATCAAGTAAAATCATCTCCTGATTTGCAAATATCCTACAATCAAGGAATCTGATTGCTAGTTTGTTTGCTTCTGTCTACTATATATTTGTACCTCTACAAATGAATAAGATTGTATACTTTTGATATCAAAACTTAGTGTTGGTCTAATCATTACTTTGTTGAACTTACGTTCAAGTCTTTGCGATACATTATTTCTTATCACAAAATACCCAAAATATGAGACTCTATTTCACCGACACCACTCCAATACTATGAGCGGCATCATTGTCAATCTCCCCATTTTCTTGAATTATGAACCCAAAACTCACTCTCTTGGGTATGACTTTATGCATCAAGTTTCACTTCCATACTACATCAAAAGTAATCTTTAGCGGCAATTAATTAGCAATTGCCGCTAAATATGTATTTTTAGCGGCAGTTAGCACTCTTTGTATATGTCCCTAAAGGCTTTAACGACATTGGATCTAATTAATGGCACTTAACTAATGCCGGTAAAGACTTTAGCACTTAATGTGTCTATTTAATGCCGCTAAAAGTTGTTCTTGTTGTAGTGCCACCTCCACATTATGTGTTACTCACTAAATTTGCATTTCAAGTATTCAGTTTTAGTCTTGCTTAACCTGAAACCTTTAGATTCTTGATCTTGTCTCTAAACTTTCAGTCTATCTTTAACATCATCGCGCATCTCGTTAATCAATACTATGTCAACTGCGCATAACACCTCTCTTGATATGTCATAACAATTCGTCTATGCAAACATGAACAAACTAAGGGCTGACCCTTGGTGCAATCCCATCACGACTTGGATGTGTTTTAAGTCACTTGTCATTGTTTAAACTTTGATCTTGGCTTCATCGTACATGTCCTTAATTTCCTTATTGTAGGTCACATGTACACCTTTAGACTCCAAAATAAAACCTTTTTTTGGTCAATGAAGATCATATGCAAGACTTTTCATGTTTCTATACTGCTCCAACAACATCCCCACTAGATGAATGATTTTTGCAATCGATATTGATTCTTGGAGATAGATACACCACATCCATCCTCAGCTCAACCACTCTCTCCCAAACTTTTATAATATGACTTAGTTTGAAACCCCAATAGTTGTTGTCATTCTGAATATTACCATTTTTCTTGTACAATGAGTTCATTGTACTCCACTTTCATTCTTTTAGTATTTTAGCGGTCTTAAATATGACGTTAAACAACTCAATTAGTCATTTCATACCCGTCTCACATGCGTTCTTCCAAAGTTTCCATCAAGTATGCAACCACGCTACCAAAACCTTTTATGATTTTATTTTATGTGATAAATATTTGATTAAATATTAAAAAATTCAAGAAATTAAAATTTATAATTTAAAATATTGTCATAGATATTAGTACACATAAAATCACGTTATCAAAGATAAAACGATTATATAAACATTTAATTTCTTTTTAACATAGAAAATACTAAATGAATTAAATAAGCAAAAAAGTAAGTATATCGTTTAAGTTATGCACATTAACTCATTAAGGATGTAAAACTTGACTGTCTCTGGATAAAGCTCCAGGGATAACTATTTTATTAAACAAAAAATTATTAAAATGTTAATTTGGAATTTATCGATATGGTACAAATCTGATTAGCTAGCTAATTATTTAAGGTATCATATAGTTATACAATATGATGTGACATTAATATAAGGTGCTTTTTGACGATGAACGAGGAAAAATATATTTTCATACTCGATATTTATGTCAGATTTTTTTTTCATATTCAAATTTTAAAGTTGAGACGTTTAGTTAAAAATAAAAAGGATCCTATTCATTTCAAAATCATTAATGATGGTTATTTCGAATTTCATCTCAATTTTAATATGGTTTTGAATTAATAATTTATGGATATTTACTAAAAAAATATTGAGACAACTCAAAACTCACTAGAAAAATATTTTCATCTTTATTTTAGTTATAACAGCTAAGCAAGACCAATGAGCCCAACTAGTGATAACTGATAAGTATGATGATTTTAATAATTTTGTTTAACTTTTGTGCACTGACATTTTATAATTTAAATAATCTATAATATTCGATATGACTTTTTAATATGCTGAATAATAATAATGAGACATAAATATCTAAAAAAAAACTACAAAAATAAATAAATCTGAACCGATTTTAATTGGAGTGTGGACTATACAAATATTGACCATTTCAAAAGCGTTCAAAATAATAGTCAACTAAATTTATACAACAAATTTGTTAATTTCTTTACAACATCATCAATAGACACACCTAAAACCTAAAAGAAAAAAAAATATAAACAAAAGAAAACCTTTAAAAAAATAAAAAAGACAAGGACAAGGAAGGAACAAAATGTTCCCTCACCATCAACTTTCCTGTTCGAAGACCGATCTAGAGCAGGGTGAATAATTTTTTAAATATATGTACAAAATATATTACGCTTGTGGTATATATAATAAATTCATTTCAAATACGCATGTTAATTATAAAATTTTTAACTCCATCTCTGATGTCAGTTAACTTCAGGAATGCTTTGAAGACGAGGCTTCCATGATTGTTGTTGAATATTTTCAAAATCAAAGCTATTATTGCTGGAATTTATAAATCCAGACAATAGTTGCTCCATTGTAACTTCCTCCATATTGTCATTTTTTCCAGCTAGAATTTGTTCAAGCTCATTCTTCGTAATTCGTATTTTCACCTCTTTGTAATTAACCGTCGAAGAAGAAATTGATGATGATGATGATGAAGAAGATGAAAATAACTTTTCTTTCTCTACGACTAAATTTTTTGGTGATACAACACATTCCCACTCATCATCATCATCTTCAACATATATCATGTTCGATCCACGTTTACAACAATTCCCCATCTTAAAATAACAGATGTTCTGTTAAATTAGTCGAGTTACTGTAAACTGGTCTAAACACTATGATTATAATTTAATGACACTTTTGAATATACTAATTTCTCATTAATTTGTTTGTGAAATGAAAGAGGTGGAGATTTGGGATTTACATGATACATCTATATTTATACCATTGGAAATAATTTTGGGGGGGGGGGGGGTGAGGAAGGTGGGGGGAAGGACACATAGAATAAGAAATGGTCTTTTTCTATGTATAGACAATTATTATTATGGGTGGCAGACAAGGAGGATTAGTTCAACAATCTTATTTTTTCAATTTACTCTATCTATATTTTGCTTTGACAAATTATTTTGTCCATTTTCATTTATGTGGCAAGTTCAAACAAATTAAACTTATAGAAAAAAAACTTTTGAAATTTATCATCAATAACATGTCACATATGTGTAACTATAGATTATAAAATTTGTAGTTGAAAACATTTCATATTTTTTTTTCTTATTTAAAAATATAATGAGAAGTTTAAATTAATTAAATTATGTTTAAATATCTCAAAAAAATTGACTTTAAATTCAAACGTTCCCTTATTTTGCATGTGTTTAAACTTACGTCAAGAAAACTACAAATTTTGAAGAAGAAAAAAGGTCTTTTGGAAAAAATTAATCTTATTTACAAATATTTATCGTCATGAAGTTAGATTTATTTCTTGTTTTGCAATTAATTCATATTTATACCATATATATAAAACTTATTAAATAGAAAAATATTTTATACTCAAATTCAAAATTTATAATTAACGATCAAATGATTTTGTTCATCGATCCCAATATAATTCTCAGTGATCATGGTTATATTACCTACCATTATACCAAAATATATATTAAGTACCCACATTGACATGTTTTTAATGTGGAAGGAATAAAAAGATATATAGGATCTAGAAAGAACAAAAATAAATTAGTTAAAAAGGAAAAAAAAAGTGAGTGAGATAACATGTGAACATGGAATTGTCAATGGAATCAAAGAAATAGGTGGACCAATTTTTGTTCCTACACATTTGTATTTTTATACAACTATAATTCTTGGATTAATTTAAGTCTTCCAGTAAGTGAGAAAAGTTCTTTGTATTGGAATCTTTTATATAAATAGTAGGTTGAAGTTATTTATTTTTTCTAGTCGATATATTTTGATTATATAAAAGCTAGCTGGGTGAGCGCCTATTTTTGTACATATTAGAAGGGGAAATTAGCTATAGAATATAAGGGATCGTTTGGTTATTAGAGAAAATAATATATGTATAAATTTGATATTGTTTTCATTATACATCATATTTGATTTTGTATATAATAAAGAATTAATGGTAAAACACACATCCAAACTATTATTTTCTCGTGAGTTTTATATCCTAATTATCAATTATTTCCTTTACTTACCTAAACTATCACTTCCTTTATACCAAAACACACCTCAATGCTGAGTTGATCAAATATTGTTCTCACTCAATAACATGTGCGTGTAGTCCAACTCAACATCAAAGTATGTTTTAATATAAAAATTAAAGAGTTATAGTTTAGATAGGTTAATATTGGAACAATAGATAGTAGAGATATGAATCTCGTAAAAAAAAAGTGCTAATTTAGGTATGCCTTTGACCATTTGCACTATTAATAAATCATTGCATTTAACAATATGGGAGATTACATGTCAATCACGTTTTATTTCATACTCTTATCGTAATAAATCATACATACGTTCAGTATTATTCCTATTCGAATACACTTTATTTACCTA
This sequence comes from Solanum pinnatisectum, assembly GCA_035578085.1. NCBI lineage: Eukaryota > Viridiplantae > Streptophyta > Magnoliopsida > Solanales > Solanaceae > Solanum > Solanum pinnatisectum. Next base: position 2,297,368 of record CM069078.1, read on the forward strand.
ATACAATAAATTTCACAAACAATAATAATAATATCAACATTACTAATATGTATATATATCCTATTTGATAATATATTCTTATATGCCCTACCACACTAGATTTTCACGAGAAGAATAAAATGAAATAAAGATATCAGAGTGTGAACTTAAAATGGTCGATGGAATCTTGGACATTTTTCTTCACCAACTTCAGCCTCTTAGCTATATATAGTAAGTCACTAATAATTTTAATTTTTTTTTACAAAAGATATTAGTGAGGGTTAAGCTAACTATCCTTTGGATATCTGCCACCTATTCTAATTAGCTTGACTTAATCATAATAGATAATTATAGGGGTGAGGATGAAGATAATGTGTGTGAAGATAGAGTCGTGAACATAGTTAACATTGAATGTCATATGTGTGGAATAACTTGTTTTACTTATTTTTATGTGTTAGGGAAATTATTTTTCTCATTTTTAAGAAACTTATTATTTTTTAAAAAATTTAACCAATCAGTTATAAAAAGATATTTTCTTCCCTAATAAACTTAAATCGAAAAAATTTCAAATCATACTGAATAAATTGCTATGTATATTAAATTTTCTCCTTATATGATATATGGACACAACTACAAGCCAATAGTGTAATTAATCTTTTCTCTCGCTTTATACAAACACAAACGCATTTTATACATTTTATATCGAAATGTATAAAATGACTAATTGTATACCGAATCAGATGGAAAAAAAGGGGATGTTTGCTGCGAATTACAATTAAAATAAACTATGGCTATAACATTTAATTTGAATTAATAATATGTTATTTCATACAATTTTCCCCATAAAAAATGATCTTTAGCGGCAATAACTTAATTATCACTAGATATATATTTTTAGCGGCAATTACTACACTTTTTGAAATGTCGCTAAAGTATAGATCTAAGGACAATTAACTAATGCCGGTAAAAGTTTTAGCACTCTTTGTTAATATTTATATTTATTGCCGCTAGAAGTTATTTTTTGTTATAGTGATTCTGCTACTTCTATTAAAGGGAAAAGCCATAGATTCCCCCTTAACTTGTCTCGAAAAGTCAGTTACACGCTTAAACTATCATGGTGACTTATTACACACCTTAACTACTCAAAAGTGAATTTATTACCACCATGAGACGTGTAACACCACTCTCACATTATGTGGTGTATTACACTCGCTACCACGTCAGCGTCATGTCATAAATTATAATTTTTTGTTTTCTTTTCTTTGTTAATTAACTTTTCTTTTGTTAACTATATTTTACTCTAACTAATCCCTAATTAATTGTTTTAATTCTCTAATAAGTATATCTTCTTCATCACTAATCCCACCCCTTTTCAATTCTCATTTCATCGGAAAATCATATCCGGCCTCACCTTCATTATTGATTTTGTTCTTCACCGCCACTATATCACCTTCAATTCTCTTCTTCTTCTTTGTCACCCAACACCAAATATCACCACTACCATTATCAATATCGATTTTTTCTTCTTCACCACCTTCAATTACCTCTTTTAATGTTCTCACCTGCCACCCATCACCACCAAACCCATAAAGCTGCTATTACCACCAAAACGAAAAATTGATTAACAACTAAAAATTCTTTAACAAAGTCAAAAAAAAAAGAGAGAAAAAGATAGACACAATCAATCAAATTTTTTCTAGATAAAATAGAATTATTCACTAACAAATCTATGGGAATTAACCTAATTGCAAATAAAAAAAAATTGTGCTTTAAGATTGTGATAAAAAATAAAGAAGTGTGATGAAAATAAAGAATGAAAAAGAAGAGGACAATGGGTGGGGTTTGAAGAAGAAGAAGAAGAGGTGTGGGGTGGAAAAGAAGATTCTAACTTTTTTTTTTTATTTTAATTTCAAATTGACGGGCCTATTTTTCATTTTTGTTTTATTTTTTTGCCACGTCTGTTTTAGGGGGTAAGAAAATTCACTATAGGTGTGTAATAGGTCACTATGATAATTTAAGCGTAACTGACTTTTCAGGACAAGTTCAAAGGGGAATTTATACCTTTTTCCTCTATTAAAATTAAATTAGTTCCACCATCTTAGATGAAAAGTTCAACAATTTTATGTAGGAAGCCACGAGGTATTGGATATATGTATTTTTCCTCTGGCATGATTTAAATTTCTTTTATCGGATGTTTTATCTTATAAGTAGACATATATAGTTACGTTCTTGATCGTTGGCTAAAAATCGTAATAACTCAATTCACTAAGTTCTTACTTAAATTTAAATTATTAATTTTTATAGTTTGTTTGAATATCAAATAATTTTTTTCTTAGACGTGGAACATATTCATACCATCGCCACAACCAAAAGTTATATTCGTGCCACTTTTCACTAACGACTTAAATGTTCAATTTTAAAATATCAAAAATTATAAAAATCATATTAAATTGAACACGTGACCTCTAATTAAATGATCTCAATCAATCAAAAGTCTCATTAAAATGATTCAATTACAACCTCGTAATTTCACTTCTTAAAATTTATGATATGAATTAAAATTAGTTGAGTTTCAAAATTTTATGGAACACCAAATGAAGAAAAAACAAACAAAAAAGTATGTCATGCGCTAATAATGTCTCGTTTGGAGCATGACTTTTGATGGATTTAACATTTCCCAAGAGTGCAGCCATTTTTTTATTTGACTTTTGAAATTCGTATTAAAGTTTGACTAAATATAAATTTATAAAATCTCATATTCAGATAAATGCTCCGTAACAACTGACTTCGTACCATAAATGTATACGAAATCTATAATTAAGAATGAAAAATTATTTACTATTCCATTTGGAGCCATTTTTCATTATCTCAGTCTCACACTGTGGGGTCTTATGCTAATTCATACACAGCTATTCTTCATTACTACATCTTGCCCCCACCCACTTAAGAGCACCTCATTAATGGCTGCCCCAACTTTTACTCTCCACTCCCAATGCTATTTCTTGTAATTTCAGTTCCTTTTTTCTCACATTGCTATAGATTACATTCATTTCTAATCAGCTGAAAAAAAAATCCAAGATTTGCTGCTAAATTTCAACCCTTTTGGGTTTTCTTGCATTTGCTGTTTCCTTTCTACTTTGGGTCTTGAAGGAAAGGAAGACAAAATGAGAGGAGGGGTCAGTGAAAGTTTCAGACTTGACCTTCTTCTGGTTGTATTTATACTCTTTCTTTGTAAGTGTTAATCTCCTTTTTATTTTCTGTGCTTGGTATCTTGGTTAGTTTACTTATTTCTTGGATGATTTGTGGAAACATTCTTGAAATTTACCAAATTTTGCTGAAAATTCCAGCTGGGGTTTGATAAAGAGTCATGCTTTATGCTGGTGTTTAGGAAATTGGTGATCTAGTGGTGGCTTACAGTATCTGGAATTGTTGTGTGTTTGCTAGAACAATGTATCTTCTATCTGGGGCTGGATATGTAGGTCTTAAAGATGATAGTGATATGTACATATGTTGCTTTAGTCCATGCTTAGGGTATGAGTTGAGCTCCTTTACTTAGTTTTGGAGGCAAGCAGAAAATTAGTTTCAATTAGTTGTTTGTGAAGAACATATGTGAATTAGAAAATTTATTGTGAAATAGTTACTGAAACTATTTGGTAGGATCATTTAAATTGGAATTAAGATGGGAAAGTCGAGGCTTGCGAAAATGCATTTTGTTAGAGTCTGTTGAAGAATGAAAAAGTCCCACATTGATGGTTAATGAGATGAGGTGATCTCACCTGTAAAGGCTTGGCAATCCTCCTCCGTTTGAGCTAGCTTTTGCGGTGTGAGTTAGGCCAAAGACCTAATCTTACAGAGTCTAGTAGTTTTGCATTATGTTAATCTTATTTTATACTCTGCATCAGCTGGAAAAACTATTTTTGCTCCGAGACCTTATTTGAGTGATGTTCTCATTCCCTTGCATCTCCTGCTGCTTGAATCAGTTGTACTGTTGTGCATTGCTTTGGATATTAGGGGAGGGAAATGTATCCGTGGGAATTCGTAATTCAACTCTGTTTATGGAGTGGTATAAAGCAGGGAAGGCAATGTATAGTTTTACAAGTTATGAAATGGTTTCGTGAGCTAATACTTAACGAAGTGTGTCAGATAGTGTTTCTGTGGGTAATTTAGATTTGACCCAAACTGAATTAATCAAGGAGAAAATCCAGTAACCATGATATTGGATTTCTCTAGATATACAAGTTTCAATCTTTGAAACCTCAACACGAGGGTCTTCCACAGACAGAGGATGATAAGTCAGCAGAAAGTTAACGCTTGCTGTCATCTTTTTTCTTTTAGAGACTACATAATCTGCTGGTTTTAGTGGTTTCTGGTTGAATAATTCATGGGGATTCGTGGTTGAACACTTAATGTGGTACATTCACCTATGATGCTTTCACCATCCTCCCGTATATTTCTGTCTATGTGCATTTGCTGGCAGTTCATTTGGATCCAGAGCTATTACGAATCTCTGATAGATTTGCTACTTTTACAGGCCTCCAGGAATCCAGTTGCAGCTCACTGAATAATCTAAAAGGCTCTCTAATCATGGACATAAATGAGGATACTCTTTTGCTAGAGACGTCACCTACTGCTACTCCACAACCCCTTCTCCCCCTTCTTGCACCTTCTCCATTGGCACCTTTCACAAACAGCACTTCACCTAAACTATCTGGTTTGTTTCAGAAACTAATCACATTAAAAATCTTGGTCCTTAGTGTCGAATAAATTTTAATTTATATCAACCTTCCAATTTTGGAGCAACTTGGAGTAATTAAAAGTATACACACAACAGTCTGCCAATATATTTTTTTCCTGATCTGGAACAGTCTGGAAGGAGAGCCTTGGCGTAACTGGTAAAGTTGCTTCCATGTGACCAGGATGTTAGGGGTTCGAACTATGAAGCAGCCTCTTGCAGAAATGTAGGGTAAGGCTGTGTACAATAGTCCCTTGTGATACGGCCCCATAGTGGGAGCTTAGTGCATTGGGCCATCAAGCAGTATGCCAATATTTTTTTATAAAGAATTGTTATCTGTTTTGTTTCAGAAACTAATTTTGTCAAACTCCTAACAACTTAGCAAGAACTATATCTTAAAAGTTAAAATGCCAAGGTCGAAACATAAAGCAGCATAGATTGGATACCTGAGTTCAAATCTAAGTGGAGACAAAAAACACTAGATGAGTTCTTCACATCTGCCTAAGGATGGTGGGCAGAGTTTTTGATACTTGTGATGGTGGGAGGTAGTACGTACCCAATAAAATAGCTGAGGTGCGTGTAAGCTGTCCTGGACACCACCAATCATAAAACAAAATATATAGCAACATAGATTTAGAGAAGAAATAGACCTCAGAAAGATCTAAGGTTTTCAATATCCTCTGTCTTCTCTTACAGTTCCTCTCACCCTCTCCAGGATTGTGTACGCTGAACTTTGCTGCTGTGAAAAGTATGATGGCCGTGACATCAATAGATTGTGTAGCTCCATTTGCAGAGTATCTGGCTAATGTCATGTGTTGCCCTCAACTAGAAACAACTCTTGTTATTCTTATTGGGCAGTCTAGTAAACATTCAAATATGCTTGCTTTAAATGGGAGTCTCGCAAAGCATTGCCTTTCAGATTTTCAGCAACTCCTGGTCAGTCAGGGTGCCAATGATACTCTGCAGCAGATATGCTCTCTACATCCTGAAAACCTTACTGAAGGTTCTTGCCCAGTCAAAGATGTTCATGAGTTTGAGAGCACTGTGGACTCATCTAGCCTACTTGATACCTGTGGCAAGATCGATCTTGTGAATGAATGTTGTGAGGAAACTTGTGGAAATGCTATAACAGAAGCTGCTAAAAAACTTGCACTTAAAGCATATGATATTTCAAGGATGGATGGCCCTGATGTGCTGTCTGATCACACAACTAGAGTTGACGACTGTAAAAGGATTGTACACCGATGGATGGCAAGTAAACTTGAACCTGCTGGAGCAAAACATGTTCTTAGAGGACTTTCTAATTGCAAAAACAATAAAGGTGATAACTTCATACAAATTCTCTTCCATAATAACCTTGGATTTCTCATTGCATAGTTATTTGCTAGATATGTGCTTAAAATTGATAATGTAAAAGCCTTCATTCCATGAAGTGTAGACATCGATATGGAAATGAATAGTTACGGGCATCCCAAATAAAGTGCGTACACATGAAGGTTAAACATGGACTTGTTGGGCTTTTCTGTCTTTAACCTTTTAGATTTGAGCTTCTTTGCGGCAAATGTGCTTCTCAAGCTTTATATGGTAAATAATGGAAGTGATCTCTGATAAGCACATCATATATATATCCTACTACACTTATTTGCTAATAAATTTTATTGCGATACATCTTATTAGCTAGTGTTGATCAATAATGTTAAAATGTTTTTGTTCTTGGTAAGGAAGAGGAAATGATAAGATTGGTTGATTGAGTACTTCCCCTTGGTTAAGGGCTCATTGCCCCCCCCCCCCCCCGGACCATCATAACTAGGAGCAATTCCAAAGTGTATTCTTGCTCTCTTTTGTTTCATGACCTGGTGACAACAACAAACCCAATGTAGTCCCATAAGCAGGGTCTGGGGAGTGTAGAGTATATATAGACCGACCTTACCACTACATTGAAGGTAGAGAGGCTGTTTCGGAAAACCATCGGCTTGAGTAACGAACATCAGAGAGCTAAAAGAAAAATACAGAAGTAAAGATGAAGTACGTTTTCTTTTAATGACTATCTTATAATTCCACTTGTTGCCCCAAACCAAACATAGTCTTGGTTATTCGATCATCCTCAATGCAACTGGCTCCACAAAGTTACCAAAATTCTTGCTGAAGAAATTAGAATCTAGCTTCCATTCTCACCTCCTATCTTTGCATTTCCATATTATTATAAATCTACTAATCTGTTTTCTCTTCCCCTTAGTGTGCCCTTTGGTATTTCCTAACATGAAAAATATTACAAAGGCTTGTGGAGATGGGATGAATAACCAAACAAAATGCTGTAATACTGTCGAGAGGTATGTGTCTCACTTACAGAGGCAGAGCTTTGTCACCAACTTGCAAGCTTTGGATTGTGCTGCCTCGCTTGGACTTAAGCTACAGAAAGACAATGTTAGCAAAAATGTCTACAATCTCTGTCACATTAGCCTCAAGGATTTTTCTGTACAAGGTCAGTTTTTATTTGAATGCTCTTTGGTGCATTGTACAGCATACAAATACCTTGAGCTGACTTCAAATTTTGATCTTGTCATGTTTGTGGCATCTGGTTGTCTTCAAATGACCATACTACACCAGTTACACCAGAAGGTAATAAACCTACTTTACGTGTTTGCTAGTCCATTTCTATACTCCTTTTCTTTTTTACTTTGTTGTTTTGTTCCTTAGTTATTACATCATGTTACCTTCTTTGACAATTAATACTCCTGATAATGAGATATTAAAATTTTCGATTAGGATACCTTGGAAGATGTTGATCGAGATGCTTTGATAGATATGATTAATTATGAACTCAAAGAACATTAAGACTGACAGAACTTTCGGTAAAAAAGAACGTTGAATTAATGTTAGCTGTACAGAAGAACAATTGATTGAATTAAATTGGATTTCTTTGAACCTCTAGTGAAGTGTGAAACTGCTTATGAGAAGAGAACTGTGTATTTACTCGTTAAATATGTATTACTCTAATCGTTTCAATTTGTTTGTCTGTACTTTTTTTTTTATTTGAAATTGGTAACTGGAAGTCTTACTTTCCTTTTTATTCTGTTTTAAAAAAGAATGCCTCTTTTTTTTTTTTTTTTTTTTGCAACCCTTTAATTCTATCTTTCCACATGGCAATTGGCATATTTACAACCACAAGATTAAAGAGCATTTTCATACATTCTACATATCTTTAGTTTAAGACCATAAGATTCGAAAGTATTTCTTACTTTCTTAAACTCTATGTCAAGTCAAAATCAGTCAAACAAATTGAAATGAAACGGAGGAAGTACATGTTCATTTCCGTTTGCGAGATTAGCCGCCTTGTATACAACAAGTCTATGACATATCTTTACCTGCCTCATCCTTTCTTTTTTATCTAAAAATTTTACAGCACTAGTAAATTATTTCCCATGTAGTTTGGGATTGAAGCCTAGTTGTTACCGTTGTTGTACTAGTTAATAATTATTTGTTGTTCTTTATGTTGGAATAGTTTCGGGGTGTCTTTTGTCTAGTTTACCATCAGATGCAATACTGGACAAAACTTTGGGGATCGGCTTTGTATGCGACTTAAATGACAACATTCCGGCTCCTTGGCCATCTATGTCTCAGTTACCAGCTTCAACATGCAAGAAGTGTATGTTGGACGTATTCCTTCCTATTAAGTTTCACTTTGCAAAAAGTTATTCTTCTTATATGACTGGTCACTGATGTATATTGGAACTTCCTACTTTCGCAGCTGTGAGAATTCCTGCACTTCCTGCTGTAGCATCGGGGCAAATCAGTAAGAATATTTACTTACACATTTGTAGTTTTTACCTTCATAAAGTAGGGGTAAGACTGCGTATACACCACCCTCTCCAAACCTCACTTGTGGGATTACACTAACGCCATCTTAAGTTGTTTGTATTCTACTCATTTCTTAGGGATGTTCATTGACACTGATTTATCGTTAATTCGTCAGGTTTTAAAGGATTACATATATGGTCATACCTTCTGCTGGTGGCCTCGATGATACTGGAAGTCTGCTGTATATATAATGCCGCCATTCTTTCTTACTAGCAGTATTTCGTGGAAGCGTAAATCTTGACCAGAAAGGGAACTGTTTGAAGATGTCTCATTGACATCAAAAGTTCAAAATGTACAAATGCAGGAAAATCATGCACCTAAGTAAATGGATTCCAAGATCAATTTTGTGACAAAAAAATTTACTATGTTCTTGCATGTTTTGGTAATAAGAATTGTAAATAATTAGACAGTAGGTAGACTTTTCATGTAAATATTTCCAGTTGACAAAAACTTTGCCTTTTTATAATTTGAAAATCCTGATGAAGCATTTTTAACTGTATATTTCTGAGTTGGTTTTCAAGGTTGCATAATAATGTTATTTTCACATAATGCTAATTTTCTCATTCTTATTTCACATTCTATTTGTATTTGGCATAAAATAATACATAATTCAAACACCTTAACTTTATTCGAATAGATTGTTTTATTATTGTCTTTATAAAATGACACATTAATAATTTGATCAGAAAATTAGGGCATATATGTGGAGTAGAGCTAATATAACAAAACAAAAATAAGGTACGAAATAAAATAGAATTATTAAATAATAAATAAAAATAAAATGAGAAAGAAAAGAGATAACAACACAACAACAATAACAACATATTCAGTGAAATTTCATAAAATGAGATATGAGGAGGGTACAATATACGCAGATCATACCATTAGTTCGTGAAGGTAGAAAGAAAAAAAATAACAACACGATCACGCTAAATCGATCGTTCCTGCGTTATCCGACAACACTGCATGAGAAACTATAGAAGTAGACTCTTCAAACTTTACTTGTAGAAGTAGAAGAAAATGTAAAAAATATTTTTTTTCTCAACTTCTTTAATTTCCTCCCAATTTTGATTTTCAACTTACAAAATTTCATTTTCAACCAATATGATGATTTTCTTCTCTTAGACACAATAGAATCTGCTTTCTTTAATGATTTATAAATCAAGAATTGTGCTTTTCTATGCTTAATATCTTCTTTGTCTTCATTTTCAATTTTTGAATACATATATGGTCGATTGAAAAAAGTTTTCATTTTTTTTTTTTTTTTTGGGATAGTGGAAAGAAATGAGTAATTTGGAGAGTTTGGGAAAATGGTTGAAATATTTATAGTATAAAAAAAAAAAAGAGTTCAAATGTTCAATGAAATAAATTTAATTGATTCTATAAAAAAATAAAAGGCGTACATTATGGAAGAAATTAGGGACGATGTAAAGTTCATGCCCTTTTTTAGAGTTTTAATTAATTTTGAAAATTCTAGGGGGTCGTTTGGTTTAGAGTTTGTTTGGATTAACTAATAGTAAATAACTGAAAAGTATTTTGTAAGTTTTAAAATTGATATTATAAATAAGCAAATACATGTTTAGATAGAAGTGTTGAAACTAATAATAAATAGTTTATGTGTTTGGTAAAAATATGTTGATAAGTTGTTCTTTTGTTAGAATGACTAAAATACCCTTAATTTTTTCTACAAAAATTTATAAATTTAAGAGTTATCATTTGTAAAGAAATAAGAAGCAGTCGATACAAATTACAGAGTGAAAAGGAAGTAAGCTTATAAGCATTTTGATATTTACCAAACGAGTAAATAAACTTAGAATAATAGTAATTATAAGTAAGTTTGACCAACTCATAAGCTTAACCAAATACGTTCATAGAAACAAATTAGGCAGAAATTATAATGTGGGAATTGAGAACGACTCCAAAGGAGTTTGAGGAGATTTGTAGGGTTAGTTTTGTCAATTTTAAATATCGCATCCATATATAATTAATCGTGATATTGTTTTTATACTAAAAATAGTAAAAGTTCGTTCACATATGTTTACACAAAATTACATTAATTTATCGTAATTAAGTGATTTAATGAGGTAACGATATACATTAATTAGCTATGATTGAATGAGATAACTCTATGTTCAATCGTATATATGCCAATATATCTATTGGAAAATAAATCTCGAAGATATCTTTGAATGATTTTTGGCCAAAATAAAACTACATGAAAGTGTTATTTCATATTTGGTAATTTCTTCAAATCTTGAATGACATATATTTTCTATAAAACATTTGTCAGTTAAATCATTGTTTATTCATATATGTTCCATCTTTATGTCAACTTATTCATATTAATTGAAATTGATCTGATTTGGTGTATGTATACATATATCTTAAATGAAGATTAACTTCCATGTTTAGTATATTTGTTGGACAATCTCGATTTCAATTCTACAAGTAAGATCTAGAAAGGATGGGCGTATACGTCGCTTTAGCTCCAACATTGACAAACTCATAGAATAATGTAGCTTGGTTGGAACGAGCTTTCCAATAACCCAACCCAAGCTAGGGCCCATCAAATAGAATGAAGGGGACGACCCTAATGTTATGTAGGCTTTGCCAACTTATTGAATTGCCGGTAGAGAAAAGCAGACATGGGGGCTCAAGTCAGACACAACGTAACTATGAGAGTCATTCTATTTAGAGCGAGACAAAATAAGCAAGCACAAACAATCTGGCATACGAGCAGGTTGGTTAGACAATGACTACTTCACTTGATGAATGAGCAGGTCCACTAAATTCGAAACTTTCACACTCGCGATTTCAACTTCTGACCCGCATATTTGAAGTTGATTCTAAGACGGCTAAACTTTTAAAACCTTGCAAAACATATATAGAGCTCTTGTTCCATGGTCTCCGTTATTATATATCTCAATTACATTCTTTTGTATCCTTGAGAAACTGAGACCACCACGCGATTTATCACGTGCTAATAGCTTAGGCGCTCACAAATAGTCCGTCGCCTTTTTAAGTTCAAATTGAGTTGTTACCAAATCTGTTTACATCAAACCTTCCTTATGAGAAGGAAAATCTTCTGATCAAGCTCAAACTTAGCTGCAATGGATGGATCTCCTCTCAGCTGCATCAGAAGTCCTCCAAATGAAACAAAAATGTCTCTGAAGACAAATAAAAACCAGTAAATCCATAGCTATATCAGTAAAATACTCGTGCTTTGCCAATCGGAAACCAACAAATCGAGTAGTCTCAACAACCAGAACATAGACAACTCTCAAACAATATATTTAAAAATTAAAACTGAAAAAGAATATACATTAGGCTAAACCGGCAAAACATCTAGCCCAAAAACAAAAACCAAGTACAGGAAAGTACATTTATATTCCACAATTAAACAACAACAACAACAAACCACACCATACCCAGTGTAATCACACAAGTGGGGTCCAGGGAGGGCCATGGAGGGTAGGATGTACGCAGACCTCACCTTTGTGGGGTAGAAAGGCTGTTTTTGATGGACCCTCGGCTCAAAAGCAAAGTCCACGAAGCAGGGTTGCAAGAAAATAAATTATATTCCACAAATGAACACAATAGAAAAAAAGATGCTCACTAGAAAATAAGTCACATAAATCTAATTGAAATCTAATCTTAGCAAATGGGCGAGACCTAAGAAGTCAATCTAAGCCAACTTTTCGAAACAAGAAGCAAAGCATATATTGCTAAGGTGTGACAGACTGACAGTATTGCACCAATGAAAAGGAAAGAACATCCAGAAATATAAATCCATGTTCATGGAATTGAATATGAGATAAGTTATCCAAACGTACGCTTTAACGTGCTTCCCCGAACCTTCCTCTGAGATCCTATATAGCTTCCCATGCATGACATATTCGAACTTGTCAGCAAGCGATTTCTTGTTACCCTGTCATCAGGTTGCAACACCATTAAGTACCATGAGGATTTCTAGGAGTTTGAAACACCAAAGTAGAACAAGAATGAGAAGGCAAACCAAAAAAGGAATAAGGAAATCCGTACAAGCATTTGCCTAACAGTTATGTCAGGCTTTATATCTTTAAGCATTAAGCTGTTATAAAAAGAAAAATCAAGTTTCATATTAAGGACTTCCATGAAAAATAACTTCTTAAAAACGTACTTTAGAGCAACAAGTACGCCTCAATCCCAAGCTCATTGGGGTCAATTATATGAATCCCCACAAGAGACTCATTCTACTGACACAGATCTCCAAACAAACTAAAAAAATTACTAGCAAAACTTAAATTTTTTAAAATATTCACTAAAGGCTCATGGATGTTAGAGGCTTAGAGCACCTTCAGTGTAATACATTTGACGGACGTTTTTTGACGTAAAAGTTGCATACGGAAGGTGCTCAATGAGTCGTGCGTTTTCGCCATTTTGGTTATGAAAATTCTGACAAACCCATTTGTTGGATTTGTCCCTCAATCATCAACAATTCGATCAAGAATTCCCTTTTTTTGCTCCTTTTCCTTCATTTCCGGTTCCTCAGTCTTTGAGTCTTTCTCAAAAGAAAGGGAAATCCTAAGAATATTTCAAGGATCAAAAAACATTTCACAATCCTCCAAATAGCACAATAGATGGATCCTTTTGTGCTGATTCGTGATTGGATACATGCCAATACCAAACGATTATCACCCTTTCACTGGCAGATACAATTTGTTTGTCCTGTCCATTATTTTAGAAACCAATTGAACAGCCATCACAAGGCTATATCATAAGGAATCACACCTCCGTGGAACAAAAATGTGTCTATGACACGTGAAAACAGACACCACAAAAAAGTTGATATATTCTCTAGTTTCTATTTCCAGTGAACAGTTGAACTATATAATAGATGCGATGAGATTTTTAAACAATTCCAGATAAATAAGGTCAACAACAACAACAACATACCCAGTGAAATTCCACAAGTGGGGTTTGGGGAGGGTAGAGTGTACGCAAACCATACCCCTACCTCGTGGAGGTAAAAAGGCTGTTTTTGAAGGACCCTCGTCTCGAGTACAACATATCAAAGTAGGTATTAAAAAGGGAAAGTGTGATAACTTAAACACAATAAACAACAAATGATGATAGAACCAAAAGCAAGACACTACAATAATACGGCTAAATCCCTCAAAAAGCAAGACAGCACTTCAGTCCTACTTACCTTCTACCATAATACGCAACCTCCACACCCTCCTATCTAAGGTGATGTCCTCAGTAATCTAGAGTTGCGCCATGTCATGTCTAATCACCTCTAGATAGACAAGGTCACGAAACCTAAATATTTTCTTAAAGGGGATCACTTGTTCGAGACGCATATTCTTTTCCTTTTGAAAACGAAAACTGTACATTCTAAATGTCTGTATATAGCAAGTTAGTTTTTTAACAAAAGTACATATATTTTCGCGTCATCAAAAGGCACTTGATGTTTCTTACTTTGACGAAAGTGATTCGTCATGGTAAGTTGAACACCCTCAAATTTGACTGGATTATATTGTTTGCAGTTTCAAAATCTCAGAGACTTCAAGTTAGCTTCAAGCACCATATTTTTATTTCTTTACACAAATCACAAAATTAAATTAAATCAGACAGGCTAACACTTGCAAATCAACTAGGATAGACTTAAACCACTACAGCAAATTACCTGAATGAAATAACCAGTATCTGGAGTCCCATCCAAGTTCAAAGTAGAAGCTAAAACCATCATAAATTTATCCTTCACGCGCATAGGATATATTTCAGTGTTTATATCCAGTAGCATGAACATATCAAACTGCTCACTCCGTGCTTCAATGCGATTAACTACAAAATGCAAGGTATATTCGATCACATTATTTGCAGCAGCAACAACAAAAAAAGTGTTGCTGCACTTTGATAATTCATGGTGACAATGATAAACTAAACATGGTTTTGCCAAGAAAACTGCATGAACTTTATATTTTATTGCTCCCTCGTATGTGCAATCAGCAATACACTTATCAGTACTCTAGTGCTCAATGCTCCCAATAGCTATTTGGTCAGTCCATGGCCGGCAGAACCACTACACAACCCCATGTCCCTTCCTAAGCCCCCTTATTGCTCACGAGGAAGAAACTACAAGGTACAACTACATAAACATAAAGTTGAATCACCTATAGTGGAAACTATTGCAACGAAGGTCACATAAGAGTCCATACCTTTGTCTCAAAAGGCAGCTCTCACTGTAAGTTCGTCGTCCAGCAAATATGAATAGACTAAGAAATTCATTACAGATGATCAACACTTTTTCACATTCATCTGGAATATTTCCAGTCAACTACATGAATACTGCCCTTTTCTTTTTCTTATTAAACGCCACCATCTTTTCCTTAACCTTTTATTTCTCCGAACTGCATTAGTCCAGAGGAGAATGTCATCCCAGGTCTACAGTAAACAAACAATTTAGTCAATCCGCTTCAACTTATCATTCAAGTAGTGTACCACAATCATCTTTTCACTTCCACTTGAAATAAAATTACAATGAAAAAGGTCTCAAGTTCAAACCCAAGCACAGTTGATTCCTTCCCATCTGTCCTAGCCTTGATGGACATAGTTACTTCTTACTTGTTCTGGGTGGAAGGTGACAGTTATCGGTGCACACAAGCTACCCAAAACCACGGTCATCAAAAAAATGATTTGCATTGATAAAAAGTTTTAAAAGGGCCGCACTTTAAAGGATGTGATATAGACCGTCTACTCTAATGCAACCATGAATAACTGCTTCCACAACTCAAACTCGTTAACCTATAGATTACAAGGAGACAACTTTACTATTACTCCGAGACTCTCTTCCATAAATAAAAAGTATCTAGATGATTAATTCAACATTACAAATAAATCATTGATATCTTCTACAGATTATGTGTTGGCTCACAGTTCAAAATTCATTCCATTACTGATGATGATTTTGCATACCTCGATCAAATTTTTTTCCATCAGGATCTTTCTGAGTGACTGTAAATATATCTTCAAACAGAGTTTCAACCATTTTGAACAACCTACAAAAATCACACCCATAATAAGCCAAAAATATACAGAATCTACTCTCTAACAACTAAAATTTGGTAGAAAAAATTGTCAAAAATCATTTCTACAGTTATCTAACCTCAAATTTATGAATTTTTCTTCTAGAAAAAATCACTTGAAACAAAAATTGGGTTAGGATTTAGGGTTTAGGAGAACTTACAGGTGTTAGCAGTAATGGAGACTAGAGGAGGGTTTGCCAATTACTTCGTACACTTTACCAAAAATAAAAATACCAGTATAACATATTAAAACTATATATAAGTAAGATTTAAATAATATTTTTTATATTTATATAAATTTAAAGAAAAATTTGTATAAATATGTCATCGAATTATTATAGGGAAAAACATAAATTCCCCCTCAAAATTTGTACCGAAAAGTTAATGACATGCTTCAACTATTATAACGATTAACGGCATATTACACACCTATTCTTGTTCAAAGTGTAATTAATACCACCCCAAAACTAACGTGGAAATAAAATAAAATAAAATATAAAGATAAAATAGGTGCGTTTGAGTTGAAAATAAAGTCAAAAAAGTAGTTTTTTAAACCCTCGACCCCCTGTATTCTCCTTCTTCATGTTTCTTTTCTCTTATTTTCCTTCAGAATTTTTCTTCGGAATTTTTTATTTCTTATCACAATTTTACAATTTGTCACTCAATTTTATTTTTTCTTATCACATTTCTACAATTCGTCACTCAATTTCATCATTATACCTAGAAAAAGTAATTTTTTTATTCAAATTTCACAACAATTCTAGGAATTCGAGACTTTGTTCTCCTCATGAGGCTTTATATACTTTTATTTATTTTTGTATCTGACTGAATCAAATTCTAACTTCATCTGATTTAAAATATATTATTTTCATCAGAACTAGCCACTTTGTATTGCTACATTAAGAAATTACATAATTCAAATGTACCCCAGGCCTCGTGTACAATTTAGCTTGAGAAAGCCTTCACCCAAGAGATCTCATATGGCAAAAAAAAAAAATATTGAAAAATCTAGCTAATCTATGGATATTTTGTTCAAACATCTAGGAATATATATAAAATCGACATGATCAAAGATGGTCAAGAATATCTAAATATCTTCACACGTCACTTCTATTTTTCATGACGCAACCACTTATTTCTGGATCATATCAACAACAATTTTTGCATCAGAGAAAATCTTCATATCCTTCCATCCATTACTAATAGCACATTCAAGAGCCTTCCTAATAACAATCACTTCAACAGTCATGGCTTTCCCAACATATTGGATTGGAAATTCATGGGCATGAAGCCGTTTTTCAAGGCTATCCAAAGCCGCAAACCCAATAAAAATTACATATTTGTAACACTCTAAATTAGGATAAAAATCTCATATTTAGAAAATACAAGAGAGATGTTGAGTATATAATAATTAGGTCTTATATTCTAATAACATGTTTTAAATTTGTGTGAACGTAGGCCTAGAACAAACAATATTACTAACATGCTGGATCGTTATAGATGGTATCAGAGTCTGTTATGTGTTGACCTTGTTGATAGTGGGTCAGAGTTCTACTAAATCTAGGCAAATTTAGGAAAAACGAGTAAACCAGTAGATATGTTGGATATATATATAAACATGTATTACATCATAACAACACATTTTAAAGCCGTGTGAGTAAAGGCCTAAAACGAACAATATCACTTGTGGGCTGAACTGTTACAATATTCTTTTTATTTCATTTTATGTGACTATATTTGACTGAGGTCTGAGCATGATGTTTAAGAAAAAAAATATTTGTTTTTGAAAATCTGTGACCTACTTGTCATAACATTTGTGTAGCAATAAAACTTTAAAAACTTCAGTATTAAATGCTAAAATTAAGTTGAGTTGTTTTCAATTTTAAAAATGAGTCAATATTTTTGAAACAAATTAAAAAGTATAGGGGTCATCTAACTAAAACAAAAAAAAAAAAAAAAGAATACTATGATTAACTATGGATTAAATAATAAAATTAAAGTATTGTAATTGATCCATGTCATGAATTCATTAATTTGACATAAACATTATATATATCACATAGCCAAACCCATTGAGTGATTCAGCATCCATTTTTGTTTTAGTATGTCCGTCATTAATCATAAGTATCGTGTTTGAATTTTAATAATATAATTTCTTTAATAAGATGAATTTAACTTTTAAAATAATTTTTTTAGTATAAATTTAAATTAATCGAATTATAAAACAAATATACCAAATATTGAAAAATCCAAAAAAAAAAAAAAAAAAAAAAAAAACTAGATATTGAAAAAACAAATTGAGGAAATAAATCATAAGTCAATTTCTTCATTTGCATTGAGTAGATTTACTTTCACCAAAGAGTGAATAAGTACAATGTATAAACTTTAAAACAAAGAAGAAGAAAATTAAAACTCTTTCTTTTCTTAACCCCCCCCCCCCCACCCTCCACCCCACCCTCCCAAAAAAAAAAAAAAAAAGAAGCCCTATAGCACTTGTTAACTCTTTTTTTATGTCTTGCGGTAATGATTCATCTAATATTACAACTTTTATCATAATGACATTATTTATAGATCAAATTATTTCATAATTTGAATTTCACTTAACTTTTCATTGCGTATGATCGAGATAGAACTGATCAGAAGGAACTTGAAGTAAATACAGGTGGAAGACTAACCATAGTCTCTTTACCTCTAATCAAACTCTTCAAATATTTCAATTGACAAATAAATTGCTTGTAAAATCCAATTCTTGAAGAAGAAAATGTAAACAATATGCCTTTTTTCAGCATATTTAATTTCCTCCCAATTTTTATTTTCAACCAATATGAATTCTTTCTCATAGACACAACAGAATCTGCTTTCTTTAATGACTTGTAAATCAAGAATTGTGCTTTTCTATGTTTAATATCTTCTTTGTCTTCTTTTTCAATCTTGAAATAATTAGTAGCCATTTTTGGTATTTGTGATATTGAAGAAATAGTGGAATATTTTTATTTCTTTTGGTAATTAAAGAGGTTTATGAAATTTGGAAGTGAGGATTGGAGGAAAGAAATATATATGTATTTATAGTGGAAAGAAGAGTTTTTGAAGGGGTTAAGAAAGAAAAGAGAGGGGTGGGGTGGGTGGGCGTGAAAAGAGTGCATGTGTCCCTCTAAAGAAAATTTTGAATATTTTTTATTATGACTTGTGTTAGTGCTCAAAGTCAAAGAGTTTAATATGGAACCTTGGTTGTGAGATTGATTTAGAATTTAAATTTGATGATTTTTGATATTTAGGATAGTATTTGATATGGAGAGAAATACTTTTTTCATATGTTGTAGAAAAAATATTTAAATCAACTAAATATGAAAAAAAAATTAAAAAAAAGAATCATGAACATTATTTTTCTTAATACTCTGTCCGTCTATTTTTAAATGTTTATGGTTTTCTTTTTTAGAATCAAACGATAAGAACTTTGACTAATATTTTATGATATATTTTTTCATCATATTGATATGCAAAAATGGCATTTTATAGTACTTATCGTATAGTTTTTGAATATCTAAATTTTTTGTTTAACATATCGAATTAATGTAATTTAATTTAACTTAATTTTGAAAATTAGTTAAATTGACTTTCGAAAAGCATAACATGACAATTAAAAGTGGACGGAAGGAGTATTAATGAGAAAAATTTAATTTGATAAATAACATTTCATATTGATTAATGCCCCCCCCCACCCGCCCCCCCCCCCCACCCCCCAAACTCCCCAAATCGTCTACATTTGCATTATTAAAATATAATATTTTCTATTTACTCACCAAACGTGAGAAAAGAAAGTCACTTATTATTCCGATACCAAACATGCTAGCTCTTGTTCTTATCATTGAGCACATAGCACTTCTAAGATTATTGATTCAAATTCTAATCTATAAATCGTAGTAAAAATACTAGATTAGGTTAAATCCAATATTTATACACTATCATATAAAGAAACACGATAACTTTTAAGTCGATGGCTTATTAAAAGCAACCCTTCTATCCTCATAAAAATAAAACTAAGATATACTGATACTTTATTTTCTACTGACTCCACTTATAAAATTACATCAAATATATATTGGTGTTGCACTATATAAAATTTAAATTATTAAAAAACATCAAATAATTATCACAAAAAGAGACAAATGTCTGTCAATGAACTGGTTGGAAGCTATTACAACTCTTAGAGGGACATTGAATATTATTTTATTTTTTATAATGTAGTAATATAATGTAAAGTGGCAGCTAGAAATACCAGCAGAAACTGGAGATGTGTATCTAGAGGGGGTGTCGTGGGTTCACGTGTTATATAGTAGTGTTATATTTTTTTAAAAAATATTTAAATATAGATGTGTGAATCCATGTTTAAAGTATTATATAATAATACGATGATATTTGGGTGCACTTCTCTAAGTGAGAGATAGAAATTTAAATCTTGTCTCTTTGAGTAACACTTTTCCAAGTAGTTATCAGTTACACTTTTGTTGTTTCAACTAATTTTTTTTTTTTTGTTTTTTTCCTTTATTCTTTCAAAATTTTCAAGTGTTACATTGAGAATTCCTAAAAAATTTAGCATTATAAATTTTTTATATAATTAAATCAACTGTGTATATTAAAATTTAAAATTAGTAGTATTATATATTTTGGACCTATAATTTTAAAACTTTAATGGTTCATATTACGAACTAAAAGTCAAATCGATCAAATTTATATTTAAGATACATTTTTCGTAATCGTGCATTCATTTAACTGAAATTCTGGATACGCCTCTGACAGAAAGTCAGGAGCCAATTATAAAGCAATTAATACTTTATATTATAAAATATATAATTAAGATTACCACATATGTCTGTTCAGTAGCAGTTAAAGCCTCATTAGTTTTATCAATGTCAACCACCTTGTCTGCCGGCATCTATTTTGCTTGGTGTTCGATTAGTAAACACATAAATTAATCGAAAGGGGTTTAACATTTACTATATATATATATAAAAAATTATTTTAATCATGTATAAATATTATAATTTTTTATTGAAGAAGATTTAAATGACACCAACCACAAGTTGACTCTGCGCGCCTTGATTACAGGGTTTGTAACATAAAATTGCATGTTTTTCCTTTAATCTTTAGTTTTTGCTCTTCGACAATTGAAGTTATGTCTAGTAGGTGAAGTTATTTCTGGATATAATTGTTTATTATTACACAAAAAAAAAAAAATTATACCCCGCAAAAAAAATTATTTTATTACGAGGAACATACACTAAAGACCAACACAAAATAGCGACAATTATTGCTGGACAGAAGGAGTACATTTTAAAATTAAGTTCAAACTAAAGACCACAAATGAGACTGTATTTGAAGGCGACAAATGGACATGTTGGACCGGATGAACGTTTTATTAAAAGCATAAATAAATTTAGAAGATTTAAAAATATCAGTATTTATTCGAATTTAAAAATACTTTCTTAATTTGCTTTTAAAGTTATTTTTAGGTGCCCTCTCCACCTTTTGACCTTTAGCAAATTAAAGGTATATATTTATATTATATACTTAATACTAAATACATACACACTAATTTAAGTTATCATAATTTATTTAATTTATTAGCTTATCAATTAACGTGATTATGACTACTTTTATATATACACTCTCGTCATCTATTTAAAAAAAACATTAATTTAATTGTTTTTCCTTTATGTAATATGAATATTATTCAATAATGTTAACAAGTACTTTTAAACAATTGGCTGACTTGCCATAATAATAGCGTTTGAGTAATAATATTTTATAAGAACCATCGTTTTATATGATGAATTAATTATAATAAATGCTAATGATTTCATAATTTAAAAGTTTGAGTCAACTATAGTGTTAAACAATTTAGATGTAGCTTCACCAGTCAACAAGTATATATATATAAAAGCTCGCCAACTATAGTGCTAAACAATTTGTGTTATAGAACATAATTTTTCCACCTATTTTTTATCGAACCAGTTCACTGGAAAAATGTATGGTGGAAAATAGATTTTCATTGAAATACTAAAAAACTTCCTAATTTTTCCGCATTTTCTCACTAATTCAATCAAAATATTTATAAGAACATTCCTTGTTCAATTTTCAGTGAAAAATTATAATGCGGAAATAATAATTTTTTAGTAGTGTCACGGAGCAGAAACAAATTTAGAATGTTGACAAGATAGACTTCATATTCTAATATTTTGTTGACTACATTCACAAGTATTTCTTCTGCTTTTTTTTTTTTGGTTCCATGAGACGTTTCACATCGAAAATATTGAATTCACAATGAAGTTGATGACATTAACTAATCAATTACGATAAATTGAATCAAATTTTGCTTCTTCTGATTCTTCTTTATTTTTCCTGCAATTCCTCGACGTGACATGAACATGAAAGAGGTTTCCTATTTCTACAAGCACAAGAGATTTATCCTGTTCGATGGAAATCACATGTTATACCATATTTCAATTAATATGTTCAGGGATATCTCTTAGTAGTGTCTAATGGCTACTTGCGTGATTTCAATACCTAGGCACCCAGAGACGAGGAAGGGCATAGTAATTGACTAAATGCTTGGAGAAGTTGAAAATAAGCATAGATTCAAAGATTCCCGATATATTAATGTGCAAAAATGATACAATATTTCACGATCTTTTATTAAACACATCTTTACATCGTCTACGCCAACTGAAGAAAAGACTTATAAGTACTAATAATGCTAAAAAAACCTTGATTTCTTCGGTCTCTAATACAATCAATTTGGGATCCATCCACAAGTTTTGGGATGAATTACAAAGATAACAACATACCCAGTGTAATCCTACAAGTGAAGTCGGAATAAGGTAGAGTGTATGTAGATCTTACCTCTACCTTGAGAGGCAGAAAGGTTGTTTCCGATAGACTCTCAAGGAAAAGCAGGATGAATTACGAAGATATTAAGTAGAAGATAATGCATTGATGCATTATTTACAAATGTGTATTGATGATGCAAAGTTTTCTTGTGCTATAACTTTACAGATTACAAAATCACTAGCTACTAGCAATTAGCTTTTATTGACTAGATTGAAAGAGTGGTTTAACCAACAGATCCTTCAAGTTTCAAACTCATTAGCTGGTTCACTTCAGCACCAAATTCATCAGGAAGTTCATTGAAAACGTCCCTGCAGAAACCCGATATCATTGCAGCCATTGCTTTCTCGTAGTCGATTCCCCTCTGCTGGAAATAAAATAACTGGTCTTCACCGATCTTTGAGGTTGTTGCTTCATGTTCGATGCGTGCAGTTGGGTTTTTGCTCTGTTCAAATGATGATAACATCAGTAGAAGGAACAGTGCAATGTACAATTTATGTTCATCTCATACTAAAACTGAAAACAGAAAGAAGTGGGGGGTTTTGGTTCAAATTAGAGGAAGGTTACATAGTTAACATGCAGAACGATCATCCACGGAAATTCTTGACCTAGCTTACATGATGTAAGATACATTTAGCATCAAGTTCTTAATGTACTTCCAATGATGTTAGTATCAACATTACTTTACCAAAAAAATGATATTAGTATCAACATTGGTTTACATATTTGACTCGGAGGGAATGACAAAGGATGTACAACTTAAAGCAACCCCCCACCCCACCCCAACCACAACCAAACAGAAAATAATAGAAAGATAAACTCTTCTTTCATCATAAACCATGGCACTTTCTCACATATCCTAAAACCATAATTCCAACTTAAGAGTACTCTGAGCCTGAATCCCTGCTAGTGGAGTGTCTTTGGGGGTATTTCCAAGCAAGATCTGTGTCTCTAGCCTAATTAAGATGAGTCCCAGACAATGAAAATATATCGCCCCACCAACAATACATAAATACAGTTCAATTAATTTATTTTAATGACCGAGAATCCGTCTGGAGCAAATTGCAGCTTTCGGAACTCGGGGTTGATGAGCCCGCCCCTCTGCCTTTCTCCATTTAAATACTGGACTTAGTTTGTTCTGAGTATTAAATATATTAATTTGTACAACAACAGCATGGCGATAACTTTTGATCATACAGGTCTACAGACATATTACACCAGCACATCTTCCTATCGCCAAGGACTTCGACCCCTCAAGCAATCCAGCTAAAATAATTATGCAGCCCTAGACTAATTAGGTATGAGAAACATTATCTGAAAGCTAAGAGGAACAAATGGTTATGCTCAAAACAGAAGTGAGCACAATAGGCTGCATCTAACAGCCCATACGAGAGGTCTAACAAATTTTAACACTAAAGTTTGCCTCAGAACCTTACAAAATATTGCCTGCATCTCCCAAACATGAATGACATCCTCGGAGCCCGTATAGCTTGAAGAAACTAAATCCTAGGCCCTATAAGTCAAAAAGGACTATAAAAAGCCTAATAAGACCTAGAGTCCAACGTGGAACATCTAAGCTGCCTGTCCCAATATGGCAGCTTGTGTAACTTCTTCTAACCGATTGTTTTCCCAAGAAGAAATAGCAATAGTCCTAATAAACTTCTTCTCTCCTCCGTTATTCATATTGCGGATGATTTGTAACTTCATAAGGAAGACTTTTCTTTCCTTTTTTCTACATCTCGAAAAGAGTAAGTCTTAGATATTAACTGGTGATAAACATATTGGCTATTCTATGAAAAAGGTAATGTAAAAACTTAAATGCACCAGCATCATGCATAGCAAACGTCACCATAAAACGAAGAAAAGAAAAGGACAACACTGCATAAGTAGCAAGTCTAGCATGCTGTAACTACAAAACAAAAATGAAACATTACTTATTGCTATCAAGCTAAGCCAGAAAGGAAAAAAAATTCAAGTTCACAAAGAGCAAACTACCTGAATGTATGGATAAGTGTTGGCAGCAGCAGTATCACCAATGAGCATTGAATCACACTGAGAGGAGTTCTTGGCATTGTCTGCACTGGACAACACCTGAACTAGTCCTCGATAACAGTTCCTAGAATGTCCTGCTGAAATACCCTTTGAAATTATCCTGCTCCTTGTATTCTTCCCTTTGTGTATCATCTTTGTCCCTGTATCTGCCTGCTGATAATTATTGGTTAACGCCACAGAATAGAACTCGCCAACTGATTCATCACCCTCTAACACGACACTCGGATACTTCCAGGTAATAGATGATCCTGTCTCCACTTGTGTCCACGAAATCTTCGACCTAGCCCCAGCACAAATTCCTCTCTTTGTAACAAAATTATAAATCCCTCCTCTACCTTCCTCATCTCCCGCATACCAATTCTGCACAGTGGAATACTTAATCTCCGCACCTTCATGGCAATACAACTCCACCACAGCAGCATGTAACTGATTAGTATCATATGAAGGTGCAGTACACCCTTCTAAATACTCCACAAAACTCCCTTCCTCTGCAATTATCACAGTCCTCTCGAACTGTCCAGTTTCCATTGCATTTATCCGAAAATAAGTAGAGATTTGCATTGGACACCTAGTGTTTTTAGGTATATACACAAAAGATCCATCACTAAACACAGCCGAGTTTAAAGCTGCATAAAAGTTGTCTTCCGGGGGCACAACTCTCCCTAAATACTTCTTAACTAAATCAGGATACTCCCTAATTGCCTCAGATATTGAACAAAAAATCACACCAGCTTTCTCTAAAGTCTTCCTATGAGTTGTAGCAATAGAAACACTATCAAGAACAGCATCAACCGCAACATTAGCCAAACGATTCCTTTCGTTCAATGGAATACCCAATTTTTCAAAATACTTAATAAGCTCAGGATCAGCTTCATCAAGACTATTCAAAGTTGGTTTCTTTTTAGGTTCAGAATAATAACAAATATCTTGAAAACTAATTTCTGGGTATTTATTATCAGACCATTTAGGCTCTTTCATTTTAAGAAACTTCTCATAAGACTTCAATCTAAACTCAAGCATCCAACTAGGTTCATTTTTTCTACCAGAAATAAGCTTAACAGTTTCTGCAGAAAGCCCTTTTGGTAATGAAAAAGAATCTATTTCTTGATTAAAACCCCATTTATAGTCTCTTTTCAAGAATTTCTGAAGTGGGTCATTTTCATTTGAGGTTGAAACAGAAGATTCTTTACCTGGGGTGTCAATAGTTGCCTCATAGCTCAATTCTGCAGCTTTGACCTTCAAAATTCTTGAATTAGGGTTTCTGGGGTTAGCTAATTTTAGCAGAAATTGAGACCCTTTTGGTAGTTTAGGTTGTTCAGTGATGGGTTGGGGAGAAAAACATGAGATTCCATTGGTAACAAGAGAAGCCATGATTGAATTTTGAGTTCTTGGAGATAGAAAAATTGGAGCTTTATTTGTTTTTTTTGGGAATGTTTTTGGTGGATTTTATAGATTAGTGTTTTTTTTTTAAAATTTTTTTTTTTTTGTGGTGTTTGATTTTTAGAAGGGACTTGTGCTGGCCACATACCTTCTTTTTCAGCCATAAATATTTTGGATATTGTTATAATTATATTTTCTTGATCTGAAATTATTTATCGTGTTTCTCTTTCACAATAATAATAGCATTCTCAATATAATCTCATATGTTAAATATGAAAAGAATAGATGTATGCAAACAAGTAAAAAAATTATTTTCGTTTATCTTTTACAAACCTTTTAAAAAATTATGTTAATTATAAGAGGGTGTGTTTGATAAGAAGGAAACATTTTCCACTGGAAATATAACTTTTTTTTCTCAAAAAATAAGTGAGTGTCTCACTTATTTTCTAGTATTTGATAAGTAAGATTTCAAGAGAATTTATATGTTATCTAGCAAAACCCTATGAAGGTGAGATGAGATGAGAAGTGGAGGTTGAGGGGATAGAGTGAGTGGAGAGGAGATAATGCACTTTAGAATGTCACTTATATAACATGATTTCCTTACTTTTGTTAGGGTTATCTTTTTCCTCAATTTAAAGGAATTTATTTTCGTAGAAAGAATGTTTTTCTAAATATTTTAATTAACCAAACATAGAAAAATAAAATAATATTTTTCAGAATATTTTAAATTATTTTCTCCTTATTTGTTTGGAAAAATAATAGAACCTTCGCATAGTTTAAATGTGTAATTGAAAGAGATTCTTTTCTTTTATCCCTAAATAAATTGAGTTAACTTTTTCATTATAACAAATAGTTTGGGACTTTAGTTCACTAAAATGAAAATTGAGATCATGAAAAAATCAACCCCAAAAAATAGGTGAGAAGAAAACTTCATTAGGAAAATAAAAGCAAGATCTTTATTTATTTTTGTATGAGCAATTGGTTTTAGATAAATCTCAATTCTTTGTAGAACAAAGAAGAAGGTAATTTCTTGTTTCTCATTCATAGATATTATATATTCATCAATTTCAAGAATTAACATTCAAATATGTATACTTGAATTAACATTTATCAGATCTATTGCAATTGTTTACGTGCATGTGAATTTTTGTGCTCGTATATGTTTTTCTTGAGTCGAGAATCTATCGGAAATGATCTATTTGTGTAAAGGTAAGGTTTGCATACACTTCACTTTTCCTTGACCCCACTCATGAGATCAAATTGTGGTAAGATTTTACGTACACTCCACTTTTTCTTGACTCCACTTATGAGATCAGATTGTGGTAAGATTTTACTTACACTCTACTTTTTCTTGACTCAACTTATGAGATCAGATTGTGGTAAGATTTTAGGTACACTTCACTTTTTCTTGTCTCCACATATAAGATCTATTTTTGTTGTTGTTGTATAGGTGGATTTATTTATTTTTCAGTCTTTTTTTTTTTTTTTTCACTTCATGGAAATCTTATGAGTAGTGATGATTCATTTTTTTATATCTTCTATTTCAAGAGCTAAGAAATTATTGTCTAAAAATTGCCAATTAGATAATTTGAAGTGAAATTTATATACTGATGATGATCATGAAATTGAAGAAGAAATTTTTCAACAACAAATAGAGGAGAGTGGAGACATCAAGAATCTCAGGGCGGAGGTAGAAGGCTACTAAGTTAAAATTCGATCGAACTCAATAGCTTTAGTTTAAATCAGTGTTTGTATCAAGAAATTTACATAAAATATACACAAAAATATAATTCGGAATCAATTTGGTAACACTTGATGTCGTTATCTTAGAATGTAGAACTCATTTAAGTTCAAATCCGGGATCCACCATAAAGTCCATAGGAGAATCCCGAACTCGAACTCCATAAAGTTCAAATCTTGAATCCACCGCTAAGAAATCATATGAAGGAAACAATAAACAAAGGATTTGTCACCTCATTTGTCTTACAACTTTATCTGAATCCCTTAGATTATATGAAATGTGCTAAAATGAAGAGGAGACGATTCAAGATAGCCGACCTCAACTTGTTTAGAATTGGGACGTAGTTGTTGTCTTGAATCTTTTCACCCTAGTGCATGTATTTGTGATACTAGTACATGATAGAAAACTAATGTCTTCAATTACATGTAGTGTGAAGGTTACACATAATGAATGATCAAACTAAACAAGAAAATCCCACTGCTCCAGCAATCCTTCCAGCAAAACGAAGGCGCGGTCGCCCTCGGAAAGATGAAGGTCCAGCTAAAAGAATGATCTTGCAGACTCCACCAACTCCAGCACCAGAAATCACGAGGCAAAAAGATATCACTACTGATGAAAACATGTTAGGACAGATAGTTTCTGGTGTCATTGATGGTACTTTTGATGCAGGGTACTTCCTTTCTGTCAAGCTTGGTAACAACGCCACCACGCTCCGCGGATTAATCTTTGAGCCGGGGCGATTTTCTCCCATAACAGCAGCAAATGACATTGCCCCACAAGTTAAAATGCATCATAGAAGTCAAGTTATAACTCTACAAGATCAAGAAAATGGTAGTACTAATGAGCAGCTTAATGTGTCTCCAGAACAAGTTTTGTTGCCTTCTGATCATCCATTAGTACGTAACGATCAACGTGCTAATCCAGATGAAATGATCAAACATCAACCACAGTTTACCCCTTTATTGGAAAACCTCAGAATGGTTGAACAAGATGAGGTGATGGAGGTGTTTGAAGTCGCGAACCAATCAGATCTCGAGTTAAATGTAGAACAAGGTAAATGTACCAATGGACAGAAGAGTACTCAGAGCCAACTTATAGACTCAAACTCAATAATTCAGTCAGGTACTCTTGTTTGTTCTGATCTCAACAGCTTAAACGACAAGATCCATCATAATAATGCTGTCGATGGATCACAAGAAATGGGCTCGGATCAAAAACAGATCGAAGCTGAAGTGGAAAAGAACAAGTCTGATCTTGAAACTTTACTTCAGCCAACAGAGTTGGTTCATTGTGAACTAAAGAAACTCGAGATCCATCGAACTCCTCCTATAGATGCTCAAACTCAACTCATTGCAACAATCAATCCAGAGCTTCAACTGAAAGAATTGACACAAAGTGGACAAGGGAATCAAGATTTTCAACCTCACCAAACTCCGTCATTCGTTGAACTTAACTTTCTAGCACAAGAATCAGTAGCAGCAGAAAGTGAAGTAAAGCCAAGTGATTCAATTCACAATGAACTACAGTTTGTTGACATACCTCAACATAATGTTACTAGTGACACTCAAGTTATGCCTCAAGAATCAATCAGTGAATCAGTGAACTTTACGATGGAAACGCGAAATTCTCCAAAGGAAAAGCAAAGTACTGATGTTGGAACAGAAGTTGAGTTTGTAGGAAAGGAACAAACTTAAAATGAAAGGGAAAAAGCAAGTGATCTTAGGTTCACAATGAGTAGCACAGCCAGCGTCCCGTTCCTATAGAACTTATCACTAAAATACCTCTAGCAAAGTGATTATTATCTGTCTTTCTGCTAAACAGGATGAATTGAAGTCAGAATTTATTAGAAGTTTTCTTTATGAATGTCAACTGAGTATCGTAAGTAAGTTGCTCCATGTTGTTCACTCTTTTGATTAGCAGAGTCATTTTTTGATACAACAGAATTTGATCCTATCCTTTTTTTTTTTTTGTGTTAAAATGGTGTACTGAACTGCAAATTCTCTTTCTTCGTCCTCAATTGAAATGTAACTTATTTTCAAACTCACTTTTCACTTTTGAAGTTGTATTTAAATAGATTAAAGCATGAACATTGTACGAAATATTCTTTACGAAAAGTATAACCAAATACAACTCCATTTTCAATTCCAACTCCATAAATTTCAAATGAGGTGAAAAATATTTGAAATATATGGTCAAACGTCTACTTATAGTGCCATCTAAAGCTATTATATGAACAAATAATGCAGAAAAATACAATTTCGTTTTCAACATATATAAGTGGCATATAAATGGTGATTATCCATTTATAATTAACCTATTTAAAAAAGTATTTTAAGAGAGTAATAGTGTGTGTTTAATTAAATAAAAGCATTTTGAAGTGTCAAATATTCATATACGCTGTCACCCACTATTTATTAATTAGCCGAGTGGCTCAAAGAAATTGGTTAAACACTTATTTCAATTACTTATTTAATTAATGTATATTTAAAATATGCGGACATAGATTAATATAGTTTAAATGTTTTATCAAACTGACTATTTGTTTAAAATATTAAATTTCATCACATAATAATTTTGTTTTGTTTAAATTAATTTTTTAAAGAATATTTTATTAATATAAACACCCAAATTTATTTTATTTGATTTACATATTTATTATGTTCACGTAATGATTTATATACATCAGATACAAATTTTTTTTTATAAATTCAGGCATCTTAATCTTAATGAAAACAATTAAAATCATAATAAATACTCAAATAAGTTATTTCAAAAGTATAACCAAAACAAAATATATTCACTGTTTTAATTTGTATATCTTACTTTTATCTAAAATAGCGTTTAATTATAGCAGATTTTTTAATCGGTCTAAAATAAACAATGTCAAATGTAAATACACTTTAATCGTAATCACATACAAAGTTGAAATAAAAAAATTAGCGAACAAGTAAAGAGACGTTTCTGAAAAAATAGATTAAAAATAAGCAAGACTAACAAATTGAAACAAAAGTATTAGTTTACAACAGTTATATACCCTAATAAAATCCCGCAAGTGGAATCTACAAGGATAGAATGCATATATAGACTGTAGTACTTACTACCTCAGGGAGGTACCAGAAAGACCCCAATATAGTAGCAAATCCATGTACAATGAAGATAAGAATTTTTAAAAACTTAGCAAAAAGCAGTGCAAAGCATATAAATTGGGGCCAAGAACAACAAAACAGTGCGGAAAACCAGAACACAATAAAGAGTACATGATAAATGCTTCAAAAGAAAGATTATCTAACCAGACAAAATAAATTCCAACACGAGTAATATTTTTCTTCCAATAAACTAATTCCTCAAAAATCAAACTATTTTTAATCAAAACACCACAGAACACCATACCATTTT
This sequence comes from Solanum pinnatisectum, assembly GCA_035578085.1. NCBI lineage: Eukaryota > Viridiplantae > Streptophyta > Magnoliopsida > Solanales > Solanaceae > Solanum > Solanum pinnatisectum. The sequence continues at coordinate 2,328,458 of CM069078.1, forward strand.
TTTGTAAAAGAAAGGTTAAATAAAAGCACCATAATTTAGAAACATAAATCATAGCAGATTACAATATACGCTTACCAGTTATGTATAACCTCTTTGTGCCTTAGAAAAACCAACTAGAACAAAAATCCAAGTACCAAGTTGGACTCGTGAAAAGTAAACATAAAAGAGCAAAAACCAAAAAGATCAAATAAAGAAACCAATGAAAAATAGCAGAAAGTAACTAAGCAAAAGTAAGTGATGGTTGACCACAACCATAAATACTGATCTTCAAGAACCAGCCTACAGTAGTTTGTTTATCTTATAGTAAATCTGACGCAAACTTCGAATCCATGCCCCTCCCTTCTCTACATTGTTGCAGTACCGTGCTAGGAAGCTATCGATGAATCCTTTAACCAGCAGAGATCACTGCACAGCCACATTAGAATAGCAACAAGTATTAACAATATGTAATGAATTTATCAAGCTATACCATCAGTAACTTGTAAAATTAATTCTTTAAGTTGTTGAAAGAGCATGGCAAAACCTGTGGTTGTTGCTGCTGTGGAGGGTAATTTCCATACCCAGCGTAACCCCCATAATACAGATTTGGATCCTGAGCAGGTTGAGCATAACCATAGGCAGCGGCAGCGGCAGCAGCAGCATCATATCCAGCTGAATACCCATAATAACCACCATACTGGTTTGGGTCAGCCTGAGGCTGCACAACCCGAAGATGAAAAATTGTGTATGTCATGCACTAAGATTAGCGTCAGAAACCAAAAAAATACTAATATTTATGCACTAACTATTAACCTGCTGCTTGTTGGAAGGGCTACGACCCCATGAAAGGCGGATAGTTTGTCCACCCAGCTGAGTTCCACTCAATGCTCGTAGAGCTTCCTCAGCACAACTTCTGCAATAACAAAACCAGCCATGTTAGTTATCATTGAAGTCAAATTAACATTATTGTTTTTGTCGAATTAAAATATGAACTTCAAAAGGGTACCTGTCAGCAAATTGAACAAAGCCACAACGTTTGCCTACTGGTATTTTCACATGAAGCAACTGTCCGTAATTTCCAAAAACCTGCCTTAGATGGTCATCTGTTACATTGGCATCCAAATTCCCAACGAATATCTGCAATCAATGTCAATTTCAAATGAGTACAAGTCAACAGAAAATTATAGTACTTCCATAAATAAATGTACTGACAGTTGTATTAGAAGGGTCATCCTCATTTTGAGTTCCATTGGTACTTTGATATGAAGCTGCAAATGAAAAAACCATAGGTGAGGGTAGATGCAGATAACTTTTTTTATCCCACTCCTAGTATTTATCAAGAAAATGGAAAGAGGTGGAAACAAAATGGAAAGCATGTGTACAATAAATCTTCAAACATTAAGAGCAGGTAAAAAATCAAGTAGATTAGCACGGCTAAAAGCATAAACATAATTTTTGTGCTGTGTTATAATACAAACAAGTTTGAGGATTGGTTACACCTGGTAGTTGAAAAGAACACTATGGTATTTGGATTCAAGAGATAAGAAAGACACCCTGAGCTGTTGTTACTTCATAAATTATATGGGTTTCAACGACCCAAAAGAAAAGCATCAGATATGAATATTCAAGAACCATATTAACTAGTTTTAATTGGACCCCCAACAACAAGCACACAAGTTGATATTCCAGATTACTTTTTAGGTTCAAAGTAAACAAAAAAAGGGACGCAAAAATGCTGATACAAAGAGTGAAAGAGCAGTTGATCAACAATAAAAATACTTATCTAACAGGATTCAATATCGTGACATGACAAACCAAATCCTGTGATGTACTACCCCTTAACATTGAACCAAAGACCTTTGAGCTTATAACTATTGCCTAAAATTATCTCAGTATCACTAATATAAATATAAATATGAAAATCATATTAACAAATCCATACCCCGTCCCAACACCATCATATAAATTCGCCAATTGCGAGATCATTTGGAGATACTCCTCTAAACCAGCCTCAACATCCCTTAATAACTTGTTATAGAAATTAAACTATTGAAACTTCAAGAAAAAAATGAAAACAAAAAATTGTTCACTAGAATCTGAAAATGGAAATAAGCAAAACGAACATTGACATGGAATCAAGGGGTCCCCGTGGTTTGGGCTTGGGACTTCCATGTTGGAGGTCTCAAGTTTGAAACCCCTTGCCTAGTGCGGGGTCAACCTAGTCGCACCAGGCTTGCCTAGTGCGTGTTACTATTTGTGGTCTGCGAACTATTGCATAGGAGCGGGGGTTTTACCCTATATGCACCCAAAGGATAGCGGCTGTGAGTTTCCCTTGACATAAAAAAAGGGACATGTTATGGCTGCATTAGTGTATGAAGGTGAGTGCAAACAAAACCCTACTCTGTTGAGGAATTTTTGTACAAGTTGTAAAAAATAAAATGGCTGAAAAGTAAAAGAGTGGATACAGGACCCAATTATATTTATTTAGGAATTGGGACTGAGAAAGGCTCAAAGAAACTGAAGATCAAAGTGACACTTATGGCAGGCTAACTAGATATAAAGAATAAAACGGCTGATATGTAGAGATAAATAAACTGATAGAAAGCGTAGTGGAAAAAGGAAGAAACTGGAAAATAAAAAAATTAATGCCACGAGGATCTGACATAATGGAAATTTTGCCACATTTAAATGAACTGACCTACACAACATCACGTCCTAAAAGTTACTCATTTCAGCTGTAACAAGCTCCAGGCTCCAAAATGATAGAGCCTCCGACCATTCACCCTGCTTCGAGACAATCGGAGTTTTATGAGATTTAATATTTCAAGGGATGTCTTTAATGAATGGAAGGAAAAGATGTTGAAAGCTGGTGCTAATTTTCAAGGAACGAGAGCAAACATAACAGCACTGTTTAACCCAGTGAGGTCAGAACAAAACCAGCAATTGCCCCCAAAATAAACCAATATCAATATCATCATCAAGCCAACAAACCTCAAATTGTCAAAAGCACTAACTTGCAAATTTACAAGAGCATATGTTCAAAACCTAGGAATGCATATGTACTCAACTGCAAGCTAGATGCATTCCTTAACAGCTCTAAAGGGTATCTATGTAGACCAGTACAAGAAACAACGAGGTTGGAACATACCTTGCACCTGACCAGGTACACTCTTCTTGTTAGCTGCATGGCCTATCCGCATTGGCCTAGTGGAGCAGAACTTGCCATTCATCTCAGTCATAGCATGCAATTGCTCACTTTCATCAGCAAATTTAACAAACCCATAGCCCTTTGTGCGCCCAGTGACCCTATCAGTCACAACCTTTGCACCCTTGACTGAGGGGTAGTTGGCCCTGAATGTCTCCTGAAGCATATAGTCAGTGACGTCAGCTGCCAAGTCTCCAACAAAAATTGTGTATTCAGGACCATTATCTGAACGTTTTTCACCCGAACCGAGTGATGCCCAGTTGAGTCTAAAGGGTTGCTCACTATTAGGCATCATGGAGCCATTATATGTTTGTAAGTTTCTTTCAGCAGCCGCATGACTAATAAACTCCACAAATCCATAACCCTCAGATTGTCCAGATTGCTTGTTGCGGATAACTTTAACAGAGGCCACCTGCAAAAACAACAGTTTAGAAGACTCACAAAAACACCATAAATTTGAAGTGGGGGGAAAGGAAAGGAAGATAGAAAGAGAATGCAAGAATATTTTGGCATACGTCTACAAATCATGTAACTGAAGGAAACACTTACACAGTTACAAAGCAAGCACAAATTTGCACTTTTCTATGGTAGGAGAGGCCGACGAAGCAAATGCCAAGAGAACTTTACAACTAGCAATTATAGGACTTCAAAAGCTTCCACAAATCATCCCTGACATGGTCTACTAAGCATGACATTCCGTTGCCAAACAAGATGAATGATTGTCAGATTGTAATAGTTTTAAAAAGAAAACAATAGAATAGTTTATGGAAGTGCTGGATCCTCTCACAGTCGATCAAACACACTGGACTGGTATTCACCAAAATGGTTTTTGGTTATATACACCATTCAGTTCCTGTATGTAACCAAGAAACTATGTGTTTCAGGTCAGGATATGTGCCTAACATCTCAACTTTACCATTTTCAAGAAAAAAAATATCTGCCTAACATCTCCCAAGCTACCTAAAACCTATGGACTGGCCTTCTCACAAAGTTGAGATCATAACCAATGGCCTCTAAGTATATGGGCTCAAGCAAGAACCATGTTTGAGCCATGAGCCATAGCACCTAAGTAAATCGAAAATCTTATCTAAACATCGAGTTGGTTGAGACCAAAGTCCTAACGTCTAAAACCCCACATAATATGAACTCAAGGCAAGAACACCCGTAAAACAGTTCAGACTTATCACTTACGCCATCTAACCCTAGCAATCTCTTTCTACTAGCTAATTTTATCATCAGAGCAGCACTACCCAGAGAAATTAACTAATATGTTTCCTGCACACATATATCATCTATGGAGACCTATCCATAAATGTAATACAACTCAATGAATTCAACCTAAATCTCGGTGCTAATTTTATTATCAGAGCAGCACTACCCGGAGAAATTAACTAATATGTTTCCCGCACACATATATCATGTATGGAGACCTATCCATAAATGTAATACAACTCAATGAATTCAAACTAAACCTCGGTGCTAATTTTATCATCAGAGTAGCACTACCCAGAGAAATTAACTAATATGTTTCCCACACACATATATCATATATGGAGACCTATCCATAAATGTAATTCAACTCAATGATTTCAAACTAAATCTTGTGCTGATTTTATCATCAGAGCATCACTATGCAGAGAAAGTAACTAATATGTTTACCACAGAAATATATCATATATGGAGACCTATCCATAAATGTAATACAACTCAATGAATTCAAACTAAACCTCAGTGTAACATGTTCCTCGAATTACATTTAGAACACTAGGACAAAATACATCTATAGCACATGAAAGGAAAAAACAAATTCCGAAAATTAAAAATATCCAATCTTTCCAGTTGACACCTCATAGTTCTTAAAGCAAAACCTCAACAGCCACATATAAACATATCTAGATATAAACATATCTAGATATCAGCGTCAATGTGATTTCCTGGCGTATTTTTTTTCAAATATTCGAAAAACTTGAAGGAAGTAGAACAGATACAGATCATTCATATAGCACAGTTAGGATAGAGGCCTAGTAACTGCCATAGAACGCGAAAAACTTGAAGCGTAACGCAAAAAATAGTAATTCTTAACGCAAAACCTCAAAAGCCACATATAAACATATCTAGATATCAGCATCAATGTGATTCCCTGCCGCCTAATATATAAACTGGAGAACTTAAAGGAAACAGAACGGATACCGATTATTCATATCCGAAACTTGAAGCGTACCTCTCCAGTGTGAGCAAAGCAGTTCTGGATGTACGGTTCATCCATCCAAAACTGTAGATCTCCGATCCACAAGCTCCGGATCTCATCGGAACTGGTCGGTTGAGCAGAAGCCGCCGCGGCGTTGTACTGAGGTTGTTGCTGTTGCTGGTAATAATACGCCGATTGCTGCTGCGGAACCTGATACGCTGCCGGCTGCTGCTGAGCCATCCAATGTTGTTGCGGCTGTTGTTGGTACTGTTGTTGCGGTGGAGCCGCCATTGATTGTGGAACCATGGAATTCGCTGGTTGCATTCTTAGGGTTTCGGTGAGCGGATTAGAGAAGCAGGTTGACGGCGGCGACGGTGGCGGCGGAAACCCTAGAGGGATTTGGTGAGAGAAAGAAGGGAGACAGAAGTATTACGTATCATATTTATTATGTAGTGCGATGCCACAAAAAAGAATATTACAATATGTGCCCTCGTGGCCTTTTTGGCAAAGAGAATCTCAAACCATATATAGAATTTCAATTCTTTATATTATTATATTATTTTCAAGTTTTTTTTTTTGGTACAAATAGGAAAATTATAAAAGGTGGTAATAAAATCTTGTATTTTTTTTGTACAAGTAAATCTTTTTCATGTTTGTAACCTTCATTTGCCATAAAATGCACACGTTTGCTTTTCTCGTAATGTGGATAGTGTTTTCTTTGTCGATTTTCAGTAGGTATATGTAGTTTTCAATAATAGTCGTAGAAGGTGAAACTCTATGTCGTTTTGTTGGATAAGTTTGATAAGAAATAAACAATATGTTTTCACTTTTAGTATATCTATGTTTTTTGTGAATTGTAGTACTTAATTATTCGATGATCCATAGTTTTATGGTGAGACTTGAAGTATGTTTCGTTGATCATCTCTAAAAAAAATTCAAATAGTTGGGTGCATCAACCTTTTTCTTTCATAGGAGAGCTACTCAATCTATAGGAATACTAGAATAGAGGCTTGTTTTCACAAATGAAAGAGAATCTGAAACAGGTTAGAAACAAAACAAAGTCTTTGATTTGTGTTATCAATATTCAATTTAATCTTTCCTACCCAGGAGAAATCAAACAATTGATTTGACTTGCTTAGATATAGAGGTTGGTAGAGGAAATACTTCAACAATTTTCCTAGCATAATCAACAATTTGTTTGGATATAAGTTTTAGTTTACTAGTACACATTTCTTTTACATACGAAAATATAATTGTAGCTCTATCAGGGAATTGAGAGTCGTTACTAATAATATAATCAATCCAATTATCCAAAAATTAAAATATTTCTTTAGACTTTGGATATGTCTAATAATATGTGAAGAATCCTCCATATCATCACCAAATTTTCATATTTTGATGAATCAAGTAATTTTCCGATAAATCTAATTTCATTGCAAGGCCCTGTTCCGGGTCTTCCGGGCCAGGGGTGGACAGATGTGGGCTAGGGGGATCTGCCTTTTCTTTCTACAACTATATAAGTTATTATATCTCACAAGTCATACGAAATGTATGATCTTCTTAGGAAGACAAAATTTTCATATTTTAGTCCATATTCTATTATTCAAGGTGGTAGTATCATTGCAGACAATCTCATATACTTATTTTGTATTAGTAATTTTTTCATTACATGTTTCGATCCACATAACCTTATTTGTAAATACAACATATAGAGAGAACATTGTATATCTAATGTGTTAAGGATAATCTGTTCCATATAATTATATATTGTATTTGAATAAACTGTGTATCATAAAGAAAGAGATTAGCTTGAATAACTATATGGAACATAATTAAGCTCTAAATTGCAATTTTTTATTATTATTATATCTACACCTCTATTAGTATAAAGAAAGAGATTAGCTTGGATAATTATATGCTCATTGCACACTAAACTCCCTTGCTTTAGTTTACAATAACAATAATAAAATCTTGACAAGGTATATGGTGGTGCTTGTACTTGTTTCACTCGGACAAGTGTCGAAATAAAAAATTTTACTTCATGAATTTTAGACCATAACTATTTTTACAATTAAAACTATTGAGTTTTATCAAATTTGCTAATTATTACTGTGACTCTGTCTCAAACTCTAGTTCATGATGTATATCTTGCTAGTTGGCTTTGAAAGTTGTATATGAGCTCCTTATACCTAGTGGCTGATAATTTTGGAGTTCTTTGGAGATTTGTAAAATTGACATAATGCAATCCAAATCTTTTTGTATATCCTTCTAACCATTCAAAGTTGTCCAGCAATGACCAAGCAAAATACCCCCTCACATCAGCACCTTCCCTATTTTATAAAATAAAATCAACCAAATATATATATGTTAATATAGATGTTAATTAACATATAATGTGATCAAAGATAGATAGATAGATAGATAGATAGATAGATAGATAAGAGAGATATTCATGATATCCGGTGGTGAAATTATCTTTGTCCAAAGAAAACTAATTGACAATTTTAAGTCAAAAAATTTCACGGTATAATTGGTATCATTAAGGTTTCTTGAGTAGAAACAATTTTTACAGGTCACTTTAAAAAATAGTCATTGTTCTGAATTAGGATGAAAAAATAACTATATATGAAACTCATTAGTGACAAGACCTAAGTGGACAACATATGTTCAAAAATTACTAGCTAACGAGTCTTGAGGTGGCTCATATAGACTATGCAGGTTCATGATGGGACTTATGTTACTAACATTCGTCCTAGAACGAGCCCATCATTCTTCATACATGTACGCGCTAGTTTTGGTCACTTCGAAAAATCTATAATAAGTATGTGTGTTGGAGAGTGTAGAGAGAAGTACCTCATTGCATTTGCCAAGGAATTCAAGTAGTTATGCATGTACTCCACTCTTTGAGTGTCATTGAGAGCATCTTCTAGGGAAGAATTTGGATTGTCACTCTCAGCAATACCTGCAAGATTGTCCAATTCTTATAAGGAGTTGTACTTAAAGATATTACATATACGTCATTACTTAATGGAAATATGTCCAAATTTATTTATTCATCTATCACACGGAATATTTTTAATTTCATTCTTCGATGTAATTTGAGCTCATTCTCATTTGCAAGTTGTATCTTACTTGTTCTCGACTATACCAGAGTTCCAAAGTAAATTTTATGAATTTTCGCGTGTCAAAGTACTTTGAGAAAAAAGTTCAAACTTACCTCTTTACTTTTATATATGGTTTAAACTTTAAACTACCATCTGATCAATATGCTTCAGGCTTGAAATCCATTAAGGCTAAAAGAAAAATGTGATATAATTAGCTAATGATACTTAAGGGGCATAAAACATAAATATGACCCTTAACTTGACGTCAGTTGGCAACTATGACCTTTAACTTTGGATGTGCACAAGTAGACACTTAAACTTGTAAAAAATTGAACAAATAGACGCATTCGTCCTACATGACATCCTACATAACAATTTTGTGTCCTATGTGACATCCTACATGTATTATGCCATTTAGGACACGTGTGTCTACTTGTTTAATTTTGTACAAGTTTAAGTGTCTACTTGTGCACACTCACAGTTGGAGGGCATAATTGTCCACTGAATCCAAGTTAAGGGTTATATTTAAGTATTATGCCTACTTAAGGTATGCAACTGTGCACAGCCCCAAAAGTATGACGAAACATAAAATTAAGATATTTCGTATAATATGGGATAAATTTTTATATTTTCCTATTAATTAATATGCCATGATTTTTGTGTTTCTAAAATTGCACAAATAAAGGTAAACTTTAACTTTTCTGTTACCATTTTCAGTTATGATGATTGGAGTATTATTGAATCTATCCTTCAGGTACATCACAAGCTTTTCCATCCCTTGAGGATACACAAATAGCCAATCCATTGCAGTCTGAATCATTAATAAAATAAATCAATTAATGCAAGAGTTATTTTCAAAATAGACAAATGAGAATTAATACACACAAAAATAAATTAAATTAAAATTTGAATCGAAAGTGTTTAGCTGAAATGGTTTATTAGGAATCGAGGTGTTTAATTGAAACGAAACTTAGTTCTTCTTTCTTTCAAAACTTAGTTTTATTAGCAATCGAGGATTCAAGGTGTTTAATAAAAATTGATTTCAATACACAAATACACATTTTAATTAAAAATTATTTTCTTAAATTCTTTATTAAATCAAATTAAGACACGTAAAATGAAACGGATTTTATACTTACAGGTTCTCCAATGTACACACCATCTTTTTCTGTAGCACGAAAATAAGAACCTTCTGACCAAGAAGAATATTGTCCATGTTCACAGACTGAGTACAAACAATCTTTAATATAAGCTGCTGTATAATGATTTAGGCCAATAAAATCTAGGCCATTTTCCAGTTTTTTCATATCATTTCTTGAAAATATAGGTAGGTTATTTCCAAGAATTTTTTGCATTTCTTCTGGATATTTTCCAAATATAATAGGGTCCAAAAACCTGCATAAAACAATAATTTTATATTTTAGTAAAACGGTCATAACTTTTTACTCAACTCCAACTCCAATTAATAATTGAAGCCTTGAAAATTAGATTTCAAGGGCTATAAATATTTCAAGAAAATGTTTTTAGTTTTTCTTTTCGTATTTAGTCAAAATATTTTAAAAATTATCTTTTACATAGATCACAAACTTCTTAAAAGAAAAATAAATGACTTTAAAATAATAGAATATAAATTTCTGACATTTTACATTGATAATCTCTCACGCACTACCAAAAAAATAATAAAACCCTATAAAGAAAATTGACATAAGAAGTTGGTAAAATTCTGATCGATATCGAAATACCAACCTTCAGATTTTGTTTTTTTGGTATAACACATAAATGGGTCTTGATCATTTCACATTTATGCCCTTCAATTATATAGGTGTGTACAACTAACCACTTAAAGTTGTATAAAGTTAAATAAGTTGACACGGGAGTCCTACATGTCATAATACATGTAAAACACCACGTAAGATACAAATTGTCGTGTAGGATGCCACATGGGATGCTTGTGTCTATTGTTCAACTTTATACAATTTTAAATGTCTACTTATGCACATCCAAAATCGAAGGGCATTAATATGAACTAAGGTCAAATTAAAGAACATGTTTTTTTTTGTTGTTGTTGTTTTTTTAATAGTGTCGTCCTCACCACCAACATCTCCACCCACCAACCCTGCTCCATGTAACCTACCCCACCCTCACTCACCTCCCTTTATATTATGCTCACCTTGACCGTTCATAATATTTATTTAAATTATATATAAATATTTTTAAAATTTACTTACGCGACGTTAAAAAGGTATTTTTCATGAAAATATATATATTTATGGAATACCAAATACAAAGAAAGCTTACCAATTGTAAACAAAAGATCTTGCTCTTTGAGTTGCATAATTGTCTTGTGAGGAATTGCTAAAAGGTTCATACCATTGAGTATTCAAAGATATTCCAATCATCCCTCCTTGTCTTTCCTGTATATATGACCACAAAAAAAAAATATTTTCATTATGAGTTCTTACTAGATCTATATTACACAATTCTCATCAAATCTAATATACATAATTTGTTAAATATTGAGTTAGCGGTAAAAAGTATATCTGAACTATCAATTTTTTGTCTGTTTCGCACATCAACTATTAGTTGTTCTCTTTTGCTATCTAAACTATCATCATCAATAAATTAAAACACACGTCGAAGCTAACTATCTAACCATCTGATACTATATATCAGTTGTTTTTTTCTACAGGAACTTTTACGATCTTTTCAACTAGCTGTGTTTTAACTTTTAATACATAGATAATGGTACACTACTTAAAAACTATTATTTTCCAACTAAAATTTCCCACTAAAAAATGTTTAGTGGTTATTCTCAAAATTTTTTTGATTGGATCAATATGAAAAAAAAAAAGTTCAATGACTATTTCCAGTATTACAATAAGAATTTATTCCTCATCATGCGTTTTCCTAATAATCTGGTTTGGTGAAAATGGGATCGGAAAATTATGTTTTATAGCATTTGTAGAGGGAAAAATCTTTATTACTAGTAGTGTTAATTCATGTGGAAAAAAAAAGGAAATACACTATACTAAAATGATCTTTAGCGACAATTAATTAATGACAACAACTTAATTACCGCTAAATATGTTTTTTTAATTAAAGGCAATTAACACTCTTTGTAAATACCTCTAAAACTTATACTAGCATCTGCGATATTAGATCTAATATCAATTAACTAATACTGATAAAAATTTTAATGCTTTTTATTAATATGCATATTTGTTACGAAAAAAAAATAATATTTTGAACCTGATATTTTGTTCTGTAAATGGTGACAGCAGCAGCATGTGATAAAATCATATTATGTGCTGCAATAAAAGGCTCTTTTTCTGAATTCCCAAACGTGCAATTACCAAATGAATCGGAACATCGAACCGGAGGGAAAGTACCCAATCTATAGCCTCGAACCGCCATTACATTCGGTTCATTGATAGTTACCCAATATTTAACTCTGTCACCAAAATATTTGAAACATATATCTCCATAATAACCAAAATCATCCCTGAAAAAAAAAATTATGTGAAACTTTTCGTTTTTTGAGAGTCAAATAGTTTATATTTGACTAGCAATTTACGTATGGAATCTTCAATTTTTTTAAATGAAATTTTTATATTTATAAACTATGTAAAAGGCATTATAAGTCACAATAATTGATAATTTAAGATATTTAAAAGATGTTTGAAAAATTTACAGTAAAAAATAGACCTGTTTAAATTTTGAAATTTGAAAAGTGTCTCGTAGATTGAGAAGAAGGGAGTATGAATTTAAATGAATCGATAGCAAAAATGCAATATCCGCCATAATTATAATATAATAAACCTTGGCATATAATGCCTAATACTCTTTTTCATTTTTAAATGAGGAAGTATTTATTTAAGGTTTGCTTCTAAATGTAGCTTAAATAGAGCAATATGAAAAGTGATAATTTATATAGCTTGCTTCAATTTATTTGGAATAGAAGAAATGTTATTGTTATGTTGTTGTTGTTGTTGTCGTCGTCATTGAAGGGTGTGTTTGGTACAGAGGAAAACATGTTCTTCCAATTTAGTAACCTAATCAGATGGTCATTTAATTATAAACTTTTTTCTTAAAAAGTTACTCAATTTTGATTTTTTTTAACTCAAAGGTCACTCAACTATAAATCTTTTTTTTTTTCCAGAAAGTCACTCAATTATAGGTTCTTTCTCAGAAAATCACACAACTTTGTTTTTTTTAAAAGAATTCATAGTTGAGTGAACATTTGAAATGTTATCCGTAAAAGATGTATGGAAAAACACTTCTTTTTATAGAAAAAACAAGCTATTTAAAAATTAGAAAAGTAATTTTCTTAGAGAAAATAGGAAAAATAAGTTTCGTAAGCGACATTTGAAGATTATTGTCTCTATAATTCCCACCTCCAACACTCCTAACCCCACCACTCCTTCGTCACCCCACAGTATTTTTCTAAATTATATTTAAATACTCTTAAAATAATATTTTTTACCCACTCACTAAACAATAATAATAAAAAAAAGACAAAGTGTCAAATCTTGCTTACTGTATTTTGGGACTTAGCCATCCTCCATATCTTTCTTCAAGTTCTTGAGGTATGTCATAATGTGCTAAGGTGACCAATGGTTGGATATCTGTAATTTCCATCAATCGTTAAACACATGATTAATAGTATATATTTCAAAGATCGAAAATAACAATGGTGAGATCAAACTTCATCAATTAGAGAACAAGAAGAAGTAACCTTTTTGTAGGAGTGCATCAATCAACTTATTGTAGTGCTGAATTCCAGCCATATTGACACCTCCATACATCCCCTCTAATCCAATTTTAGGACAATAAAACAATATCAAGGAGAAATTAAACACAAGTAAAGACGATTTAATAGCGTAAATATTTTTTTATACTAATGATGTATATAACTAAAATTTATCAAAATACGAGAGATCGGTAGAGTAGTTGTAACTTACTAGGTAGAATTCTTGCCCATGAGATAGAGAAACGAAAGCTATTCACTCCCATATCTTCCATAAGCTTAATATCCTCCTGTTTACGTAGGAGTGTCAAATAGACGAATATTTAAATTATAATTACAAGTCATATTATTTTTGCTCCACTTTTATTTGGTGTCACATCAATACACAAGGTGACATGGGATAATAAAACAAATACTATATGTATATGAAAAAAATTCATTCATATATTTGGCGCATATAATACACTTGTACCTAATCATTTTGCCAGAAATACTATAATAATAATATAATAATATTTCTTTGGTTTTAATTTATTTTCAGACGTGCAAGAAAGAAAATACTAGCTGTCACCAAAAAGTGTAATGGAATAAAATTCATTAGTTCTCCTTTTAGTAGTCATGGTTTTCCTTTTTAGAATCAAATGATAAAAATTTTGACTAATTAATTTACATTGTATTTTTTTATCAGATTGATATGTAAAAAATTGTAATTTATAGTATTTTTCGTATAATTTTTGAATATTTTAAATTTTTAGTTAAAATATATTGAATATTTAATTTAAAAATTAGTCAAATTAACTTTCGAAAAACACAACATGACAACTAAAAAGGGACCTACATGCAGAGGCGGATCCAGGATATAGAGTCTGTGGGTGCCAAATAGACTTATCGATTAAATTAACAATTATAAAAATAAGGAAAAAGAGTCAAAAATGCCCTTAAACTATGCGAAAGGAACAAAAATGTCCTTCATTTGTAGTTTGGTCTAAAAAATGTCCTTCTCGTCAATACTTTGATCCAAAAATACCCGTATGGTTATTTAGGGTAAAAAATGCTCATTTTTTCAAATAAATATATTATTTATTTTCTTTTCTTTTTAACACATTCCATTTCGAATAATATTTTTTTTTAAATTAGCAAATGTTTATCTTACTTAAATTCAGCAAAAAAATAAAAAATGAAACTATTTCTTATTTTATTATAATTATATTTGATCGTTATATAAATATAAATAATGATGAATGTACTATGATCTTATATATATGACATATATTATCTGTCGAAAGGGTACATGAAGTATTCTATTTTAATTGATAAGATGAGATTAAGAAGAAAAATAATATTTCCTACATTTTTATTTTTTAAAGTGATTTTAAAGAAAACAAGAACATGGTTCTTTTATAATAATTTAATTAAGAAGAAAATGTGTTTAAAAACAAAAAATAATATATTATTCGGAAAAGGACACTTTTGACCCATTTAGTAACTATAGGGACATTTCTGGACCAAAGTATTAACTGCAAGGGCATTTTTGAGCCAAATTATAAACCGAAGACATTTTTATTCCTTTCACATAATTTAAGGACATTTTTGATCTTTTTTCCCTAAAAATAAAAATAAAAAAAGGTGCCAGTTGCAGCAATTTCCCACGCCTGTAGCCTTTTTTTTTTTCTTAAAAGAACGTGTGCAGCAATTTTCCAAAATTAATTGATGCCAATGGAATTCGAACCCGCAAATCAACCTTATAAAGTCGTGGTTGATGTGGCACCCCACACCCCTTAATAGATCCGCCCCTGCCTACGTGGGAGTATATTTTACCTTTTAACCAAAATCTCTTTTTGAAAAAAGCAATTATGCTGTCTGCTTAAGAATTTTGTTAGCGGTGAAAGTACATATAAGAATATTTTTGTGTTAAAACAAAAAACAGAACGTATGAACACCACATTTTTAGACTTGATTGATATGCCAATATCAAAGTTCATAGACCTAATAGTATGGTAGTCGGTTTTGTAAATTAGTAGAATGAGTAAATTTCGAATCATTATGATTCAACTCAAAAAAATAATAAGGGATGCATCGCGATATGGTACCTGATATCGATTATATTGATCTAGAGCAATGTCTCCATTACTTCCATCTGCTATGTGGCCTGCAAGAAAATCCCAATAATAAATATTACTACTATTCTTAATAATCGATGATCAGGAATTGCTCAGATGGTAAACATCTTTAGCCTTAATATCGAAGTTAATAAAATATACACTTATATTATAATGATTATAAAAGAAAGATCACCAGCTTCATGAGTAAAAACATCCCAATTGTTAAGGCCTTTGCCATCACTAAGAAAAGCTCCTTCAAACTGCAAAGGAAACAAGAGAAATTAATTAAAAAGGCCCCAAAATTTAAGTATCGCGGTAACAAAGTCAGAATTTTCATTAAAAAAATGTAAATATATATATAAAAAAATAATCAATAGAATTCAACAACAACAAATTCAGTATAATATCATAGGTGAGGTTTAGATAGAATAGTATGTCCGTAGACCTTACCTTATGATGGTAAAAAGACCGTTTACAATTGATCTTTCGCTCAAAAACGAATTAAAAAATAATAGTAACAACAATAAATTCAAAACATATATAGGTATAATATTTGGTTGAAGGATTTTTGAATGAAGGGTCAACCTGTTTAACTGCATGCCAGACCATTAAGTGATGAGACCGTGCAAACAAAGGCAACGAGGAGCGCTAGCCGGAACTGGACAATGGGTGGGTGTCCAACAAACATTCCTTAGCTAACCCCTTGAGCCATCTAACTCGCTCTAGTAAGAGTTACAGCTAGATAACAAGATGAAAAGAAAAATACAAACCTGGTAACAAGAAGAGGCTGTTCCAAACAAGAAATTTCTTGGAAATGAACCTGGTTCTTTGACAATACTATGGTTTTTTATCTGAGAAAATGATACCATGAACCTAGGAAAAAGAACACTAAAAGTAAATAATATTATTGAAATACTTGAGTCCATAATATTTAAAGAAAAGTCTCTCTTTTTTTTCCTAATGTGTATATTTCAAATTTGAAAATATAGTTATAGAATAGAAAGAAGGTATTCCAAGTGTTTATATAGAAAAAACCACACGGCACTTACACCTTGTTTGGACGGTGTATTATACTGGTAGTTTAAATACGATATTTGTTTTGATTGTTACTTAAGTTCTATTGTATCGTATTGTTTAAATTCATCATTAGGTAATGACGTAATGTATTTTGTGTAACAACTGATTGGTGTGATCACGTCGTTACCTTTGTATTTACTTCTCATTTTGTCTTTATTTATTATTTTATAATTCTATTTTTTCCATCTACCCAATCTTTTCATAGTAGCTCTACCTCGTACATACCCTACAATTTCTTGTAGGTTTATCATCCAAATTAGGAATATGTGACATTATGTAATGACAAAGAATGATACAATCTATCCCAACGTTGTATTCATTAAAACAATATACTGATATAGTACGATATAATACAACACAAAACAATACAACCATCCAAACAAAGAATTAGAGATATTTTTTTCTTTTTCTTTTTATGATTCACTATTATTGCAATAGTAGTAATCATGTCGTATCTGTAGTATACTTCTAGATGCATCAACTTGGGAGTTGGGATGGATTCAAATTTTGAAAAAATTGATATGTCATTATGAAACGAGAGTGAATCAAATTAATAGGTGAATAAGGACTCGATCGATAATTCTTTCATAATATCGTGTTAATGAATAAACTAGATAAATTAAAGAGTTGAATCAATTAATGGAAGAATACAACATGATTGTTAGATATATAGCTCATAGCCCTAGATCAATTTTATTCATCGATCCCATAAAATTCACTCTTGATTGACGTTTATATATGCTTTCTATTTAATTTTAGTTAGCTTATAATTATAACTTTGGATTTTATTATTTAAATAAATAATCTGCATTAGTTTAATTTAATTAGTTGAGGGTTAATCATAAATTCTTGTGGATTCGACATTCAATTTATAAATAAAATTATAATATTACTTATATAATCACATACTCTTGTATATGCGTTTGGAAACAATAAATTTTTAGCGTTACCATAAACATATAGGAATGAACTATTTTCTAGATTAGTTTTTTTCTTTTTATCTACACAATGTTTTTAAAAAATATATATATTCTACTACTTTTCCTGGCATGACATCCTCAAATAAAAATTTGTGAAGTGATATATTTCTGTTTTAGTAATCTTTATCCATATTATAAAGAATCTCACTTGCAGTAACGTTATCAATATATTTTCAAGAACGAGTTGTATACACTATATCTCAATCTTGTGATATTTATGATGGTCGATAAACAAATTAATTATCCCAAATATATATTGTTATCATTCCCAATCCCAAACGAGTTGATGATTCTAATAAATATTCCCCAGTCTTCAATGGGAAGAAGATATTGGGGAAGACAAAAAAATAAAGTGAAAAACTTAAAATTTTATTAAATGAACTAGACCCGCAAATTTCATTATCTTTAAATAAGAAAATTCACATTTAAAAAAAAGTTAATCTATCAAAAAAGATTTAAAATATTATCTATATGTTGGGCAATAAAAAAATGTCAGATATATAATCTTATAATTTCAATTTTTTCTTTTTTTTTGTTCTTCACACGCTTTTAGGAGAGTGAATTCACTCCTCCTGCCATGTCATTCCTTAAGGTGATATTTCATCAATTTAAAAATTATTAAAAAGGTAAATTCTAGAGTAAGTTGATGCAATTTTTGAGAGTCGCTATACTTTCTTTTTTTTTAAAATCTCGTACCTTCACAAAAAAAGGTCACATTTTCTTTGATGTGACATTTGACAATGTGTTCTACATTATTACTATAATAAAAAAAATATCTTTATGGCTTTCAAGAGTTTGCTTAGGTGTTTTCAGTTTTTGCACTCGAGCGGAGGATTCTTCGAAAAAAATCTTCTCTATTTCTATGAGATAATGATAAGGTCTGTGTATAGTCTACATTCTTCAAGCTCCATTGAGTACTGAATATATTATTGTTCATGAAATTTCATGTTGTAACTAGATTCACAATACATGGCTAAGATCCCTTCATTAAGGGGAATTAAATGGAAGCAGGGCAGAGTAGGTTGAAGCTAGACACAAATGCTATGCAGGGCGGGTTAAATTTTTTACAGGTTTAAACCTTAACCCACCCCACTCCGCCCCGCCCCACCTCCATCCTAAGCCATATTTTTCACCATTTCATGAGGGCAAAAATTAAGTGATCTCTTTTGAAAGCGCAACAAACTCATGAAAATGAAAGAAGAAAAGTTGACAAGACATAATGGTGGGACATGAATAGAATCTTGTATCATTTTTCCATCATTATCATATCTTCATTGGATTGTTTGCTTAAAGGTTGTCTTAAATAATTATTAGTAGTAGATATTTGTGGCATTTGGATCCAAAAACAAAGTGGTTCCAGCTATAGACATATCATTTAATTTGCTACACAACATGTTTGTGACCTTTTCTTGTGAAATTATTAAAGGTGTTTTCAAGAAACAACTTATGCTCCAACCAATACAAATAAATATATAACAATAGCCAATTACTTTCCCTTAGAAATGAACAAAATGCATTATTTTAGTTCTAGCTTTATGCATCTTTTGAAATATTGTACAAAAAGGAGAGTAAGAAAATTACCAATTAATAGTAGTATTTAACACAATTTAAAGAAAATTACCAATTATTTGATGTTTTAAGAAAATTACCAAAGTTCAAGAGCCAACTTGGACTATCTCAGATAATTACTTAAACGTGTTAAAGAGACTTATTTTTTTATTCTTTATTTTAGTTGTTGGGATTTGCAAAGGCGTTGATGCCTTTTTGTTAAAGTTAAAACAAGTGATATTTTTATAATAATATACTCAAATAAAAAAAAAGTAACAAATCTTACATATGCAAGTGCTATTTTTTTTATATATATAAATAATAGGAAAAAAGGTCAAAAATACCCTTAAACTATTGGCAATGGAGCAAATATACCCTCCGTTTGAGTTTAGGTGCAAAACTAACCTCACCGTTACCCAATAGGCTCAAAAGTACCCCCAAGTTCCATCTACCAGCCTGTCTTATAAAAAAAAAGTTATTTTTTCTCAAGCCAAATATATCAAGAACTTGCATGATTTTTCCATATACGGGCTAAATTGCTAAATTCAAGTTATGCCATCTCATTGCCAAGTAGAGCAAATATATATCAAGCAAAGGATATGTAGAAATCTTGACTACTCTTGTCAAAAAGTCTAAATCTATTACTCATTTTTTTATCATTACTGCACAAAATTCAGTTAGAATTTCTGTGTACGCAAATTAAACTGAAAAATTCAACATATACATTGGCACTAATTGTTCTAGTAGAAAAATTTTGTTCTTTGTATCATTCCTACATGCTAGTTTTCTCCACTCAATATCCTACAATATGCAATTAGTTCATGTTTACTTTTAAGTAACTTATATGCATACAAGAGAAATGTTAAAAGGTTGCAATTTATCTTGATTGCTATATATCTTGCCACTTGTTGAAGAATAATACTTAGAAGGTTGAAGTTAGTTTGTTTTGCAATATTGATCACTTCAGTACGATAAAAATAATTTTTAACGACAATAAATATACGTATTAATAAAGAGGTCTTTACCACATTAGTTAATTATCATTGGATCAAATATCGCTATAAGGTTTAGACACATTTACGAAGAGTGTTAATTGTTGTTCAAAATACACACATATATTTAAGAGGTAAGGAAGGAACAAAGAGGAAGACGAGGTAGGAAATGGGTGGCAGCGGGAGAAAATTGGGAGGGGCAGGTGAAAAGAAAAAGCTGACTTTTTCTTATTTTAAAAGTTTTTTAAATTCCTTTGTTTTACTTTCCGCTAGCCAAGGGCATTTTTGAGCCTATTGAGTAACGGTGAGGGTAGTTTTGCACCCAAACTCAAGCGGAGAGTATATTTGCTCTATTTGTAACAGTTTGAGGATATTTTTGATCATTTTTCTTTTGAAATATTGTACAAAAAGGAGAGTAAGAATTTCTTTTAAAGAAAATTACCAATTAATAGTAGTATTTAACACAATTTAAAGAAAATTACCAATTATTTGATGTTTTAAGAAAATTATCAAAGTTCAAGAGCCAACTTGGACTATCTCACATAATTACTTAAACGTGTTAAAGGAGACTTATTTTTTTATTCTTTATTTTAGTTGTTGGGACTTGCAAAGGCGTTGAGGCCTTTTTGTTAAAGTTAAAACAAGTGATATCTTTATAATAATATATTCAAATTAAAAAAAGTAACAAATCTTACATATGCAAGTGCTATTTTATTTTATATATATAAATAATAGGATAAATAATATATTAGGAATGTAAAAACTCGTGCGCCATTTTTGCAATCATTCCATAATATTTATATATATAGTTTGATTAAAAGTTATTGAGTTCGTATGATAAGTAATTTTTAATCTATGTACTTCACACAATTTTTGATATATATGGTGTAATTTTTCAATGAAGAGTGTCTAACTGACCACCCTTTATCGCATGTGGCAGGCCATTGACTTGGATTCTAGATCCACGAGCCTTGAAAATGGAAAAAAAAATCTAATAGGATGTATTTTCCTTTTTAACAAGGCTTATACAAATTGAATATAAATTAATCGAGGCTCTAATAACCGAATTAACATATTTTCAATAAAGTACTCGATGCAAATCTTATTGACAACATGATTTCAAGATTTGTATTCAATTTGTAGGACAAAATGTTCGTTCAATTATCTTTTATATTTGTTTTATTAAAAATTCTAAAAGGTGAAATAATCTAAGAATAGTAAAACAACTGATATGGTAGTTGGACTTAAACAAAACAATGACTTTAGGTCTTTTGGGAAATGATCATGAAGTGACATGAATTAAAATCCTCAAATTATTTGCATAATAAGAAAAAAAAAGGATGGGACCAAGCCTTTAAACTTACCTTTCTCTACCTAATTTACAATTAAAAATACTTTTTCTGGTTCATTTTATGTGATTTTATTTGATTGATTATGCAATTTTGAAAAAAAATAATTAAAATTTATGGAGATTTGATTTGTTTGATGGATTCTTTTAGCATGTTATAATATCCCAGCAAAAACATACGACTATATAGATAGATAGATATTATATATTCTTTTTTATATACGACTACATACATATTATAAATAAAGGATGTGTTTGGTATGAAGCAAAAAAAAATAATTATGTCAAGAGAATTTATATGTATTGTAAAATAATATGAATTTCCACAAATATAATATTATACAATATTATTATACAATATTATATATTGCAATACATAACGTAATAATTTATGTTAGGACGATATATCTTGGAAATTTCAATTTTTGTTTATAAATCGACTATACATGCGTTTTATACCTTCTCATATATCTCTTCATTTTCGTTTTTTCTTTTTTACCAATTTCATGAATATAGTGAGAAAGCTACAAGTTTTTATTTTCAAATCTTAAAACTAGAAAATCTATTGTTTTCAACTCCGAAACATGGTAAATAATAAACATACATCTCTAAGCTTCGCTACTTAAATATCAGACTAGGTTCGTGACATGCACCTACCATACATCCCGCGCTGCTTTCTACCTAAGATTTCTCCCTTTTTTTGGCCATCCATCTCCCTCCAATTCTCGTTGAGCTAAGAGCAATAATAGCTGCAACAACATCGTTGTACCTCCAGTCACCTTATTGTTTCGACTGCTCGAAAAAAAAACACAGAAGGAAAACGGTTAAACATGGTGTTCTTCGCAACATAAATGCAGAAAGCCTCAGGAGCCCCGGTCCATTCAAATAAAAATAGAACGAGCACCTACAACTAAGGGGAATGGAATGTCACGGGAAGGTGAACTTTGCAAAAGTGCTTATTTGGTTGGGAAGAATAGGACTAAAAGCACCGACTATCTATGAATGATCAGGATCAGAATGCCTTCAACTGTCTGCTGGTAAATCTGGTCTAGCACTACAATATCCGTGTACATTGAAAATATTCAAGGTAATGTATTGCAAACAAATGACTAACATCTTATTAACTAGAATTTATCCTTGCTATTAAATTTTGGGCGTCCAAAAGCAAACACTTTACTAGCCTTACCCTTGAGCCTAACATGTTAAACTCGGTAACATGTTCTGCTGCCAGATTATTCAAAACAGGGCAGTTGTTTGTCGTTCTTAATGCTCACTCGCAAGCCTTTTAGCATTGGACACTTATTTTGTCAACGAGAGGACAACAAAATAATATTAGGCCACATGCGTTATAGGAACTATTGTTGCAAAAAGATTTTCGAGTAACGTCTAAATAGATAGTGAAGAAGAAACTTACTTGTGAATAAATGAAGGTTCCTAGGATTGCAATGGCAGCTCCAAGTGCATTGATGGGTCGGACCGGTGTTTGGAAGATAATGATGGAGGAAACAATGACAGATATCCGCTTCATTGTATTTCCTACGCTAAACGTCAAGGGAGAAATCTCATCCAAGGACATATAAGATACTTGGTTATACAAGTGATAGAATATGCTTTGTGCAACGATCCACCTGATATCATACAACAAACTATTATTAGGCTACTCGTGAAACTCTGTTACCCAATCAAACACCTTCACAAAAATTAGGACGGAAGGGGTACATATAGCTAGAGATATAATCATTGCGACAATCCATCAACATAGCGTATATGTTAAGAAGTACAAATAAAAAATGAGAAGCGGAAGTTAACAATCCTTACCAAACAAAATTAGGTCCTATCTGAGAGAAAGCGTTTTGCCATCCTAATGCCCACATCTGAGGCCCCTCCATCGCGATTGCAAAAGGTGTTAGAATTAACAGAGACATAATAGACAAACACGCGTAATAGTTCATCCCATTAACAGAGTTCCCCTTCATTCCTTTCTTTGAGAATATATTTCGAAACACAAATGCAAGATTCGATATCATTGCTCCCATAAAACCTGTTAAATATAACAACAATCAACTAACTTTAGAAGCTAAGTACCGTACTACTACATCCACATGAGTAAATAAGTTATGAAAATCATACCAGTCATGTTGAAATTGAGCTCTGTAGCAGCTGATAATGCAGAACCACCAATGATCGGCACAAGAGACAAATATACTGGAAGTGGAAATGTTTTGCCAAGCAAAAACCTCAAAACCAACACGCTAAAAGCTGGTTCACTACTCTTGATTATATGAGTGAAGGAAACAGAAACTTTAGACATACTAACAGTGGCTGCAACATGCCCAATTGTATGAGCAACTGCAACCTACATCACCACCATTACCAATAGCACAAAATTAGACGTAAATAAATAAATCATGTACTCGATCTCTCCATTCAATGACTGATGATCGAAGCTAATTTCTCAATCTTAAACAAAAGTTCACATGTTCATGAACTTTTTTTACTTTATGTCTCCAATATGCAATCCAAATTGGCATGTTTGCGCCCACTAAAAGAGGAAGCGTTCCCTATCGAGAGTTTCTCATTCCAGGTCTCATACGCATATTCATAAAATTATTAAACTACTACTTAGTCTATTTCAATTTGTTTGCCGGACTTTCTTTTTATATAGTCCATTTAAAAAAGTATTCTTTCTTTTTTTGGGAACTTCTTAATTTCAACTTTTCCATGTGATATGTATAAAACCATAAGATTAAATGACATTTTGGTACATTCTTAATTTCAACTTTTCCATGTGAAATACAACAACGAAGAAAACATGCCAGTTAATAATGAAAACATTACAGAGCATTCAGAGAAAAAGAAACCATAATAACTACGAAATAATGCGATAACGGAAACACAATAGACAACATACGACAACTGATATCAAAAGCAAGAAAAATACATGCATAAAGCTAATACTAAACAACTACGAAATAACACAATAATGGAAACACAATAGACAACATATGGTTACCGATATAAAAGGCAAGAAAAATACATGCATAAAGCTAATACTAAACAACTACGGAATAACGCAATAACGAAAACACAATAGACAACATATGGTTACCGATATAAAAGGCAAGAAAAATACATGCATAAAGCTAATACTAAACAACTACGGAATAACGCAATAACGAAAACACAATAGACAACATACGACAACTGATATCAAAAGCAAGAAAAATACATGCATAAAGCTAATACTAAACAACTACGGAATAACGCAATAATGGAAACACAATAGACAACATATGGTAACCGATATCAAAAGCAAGAAAAATACACGCATAAAGCTAATACTAAACAACTACGAAATAACGCAATAATGGAAACACAATAGACAACATATGGTAACCGATATCAAAAGCAAGAAAAATACATGCATAAAGCTAATACTAAACATCTACACAATAATGTGATAACAAAAACACAATAGACAACATGTAATAACCTATATCAAAAGCAAGAAAAATACATGCATAACTCTAATATTGAACAACTACGAAATAATAAGATAATGGAAACACAATAGACAACATATAATAACCTATATCAAAAGCAAGAAAAATACATGCATATATAAAGCTAATACTAAACAACTACGAAATAATGCGATAACTGAAACACAATAGACAACATATAATAACCTATATCAAAAGCAAGAAAAATACATGCATAAAGCTAATAGTACTAAACAACTACGAAATAATGCGATAACAAAAACACAATAGACAACATATGACAACCGATATCAAAAGCAATAAAAATACATGCACAAGGCTAATACTACCACAAACACGATACTCCATACTCCCCCCCCCCCCCCCCCCCCCCGGTCCTCACACAAAAAGCACCAAACCACACAAAAGTCATAAGAGTTCTTACAGGGAACAGGTTCTTCCAAAATTCAAAATCTGTTTTTGGGAATTCAGCAATTCTCATAGCCCATGAAATCAACATAATCAATGAACCAGTAGCAAGTGACAAAGTAGAAGTCAACCAAGGAAAAGGATATGCATTAAGAACTTTCTTGTTATATATATTAAAAACCACATTTAAACCCCACCATATAGCAAAATATATGCCAATTTTTACCCTCTGACCATCAACTTGTGGTTTTGGCATCTCAATATTTAAATCTAAAGACTGAGACTTGTCAGCTTCATATGCTTTGGGATTTTCAATTCTTGATATGTAAAGAGGTTTTTTGATTGAATAAGAAAAATCCCATTTTTTATTCTTTGATTTTGGGATTGAAGAAAATGATAAAAATCCAAGATTTGGATTATAATCCCTTTTTGGAATCAAAATCAAATTTGAATGTGTGGTTGATAAAGATGATTGCTTTATAGAACAAGCCATGATAATCAAGATTAAAAATTGAGTCTTGAACAAGAAAATATGAAACCACTAAAGATTAAGAGGGGATTAGGGGTTTTGAAGATTTAGACAAAAATGTTTTCGATATAATTGAGGACAAAAAGAAAAAAAGGTGTAGATTTGGTTTTGGTGATAGTGAAAGAAGATTTTGGTACAATGTTGATTCCTAGAAGTACAAATGGAGAATTTTAAGCGGTTCTAATTTAAGTATCTTACTTTAATTAAACACGAATAATAATAATAGCATATTCAGTATAGTCCCACACAATAAGATATAGATTTTGACTGAACACAAGTTTTAAGAATTATGTGAGATGTTGGAAGTTTTTGTTTTTGGAAAATCTTCAACGAACTATTTGTTGGGTGTGCAAGGTAGGATCTTAGATTTAAGATTTTAACTTCCACATCCTAAATTGTTGAAGCTATTGTCATATGCAATGACTCGCAAATCACTAGGTAAATATGATGAGACGAGCTTGATTGAAAAGGGACCAAGCGAGGGTTATCTCGTAGCAACCCTTTTTTAGGATACCATACGCACTACACCAAATCAGCCAACTAAGAAAGAATCAAATACGATTTGATATCAATTTTTCTAATGGGATACCTTGCTATACCAATTTAATCACCTTTTTTAAAATTAAAAAAATTATTAAATATAAAATAAGATACTTATATTTGAAAAAATATTTAAAATAAAATAAAATACATAAATTGTGAACAGGGGCGGCTCAACCTTAAAGCTACCGAAGCAATGGCTTTGGCCTCCTGAAAAATAAGGCCTCAAAATTGTTCACTCATAATATATATAAATATAAATAATTATGTATATATTGTTAGTATTGATTGAAATTTTCTTAGTAGTTTGTTGTCAATCATTATGCATATATTTTAAAATTTTAATTATTTTTCTTAAAATACAATTGAAGTAATTATAATTAAAAGTTATAGGCAATTAAATTTGTTGTTACTTTCTTCCTCTTAATATGTCTTATTCAATTCAATTTGAATTAATTATATTTTTTAAATTGATTTTGTAAGACCGTCTTCAATTTTTTGATCAGGGGTCTCTTAGACATTTCAAGAGATAATTATATTCTCAAAAGTAATTACATTTAAAAAGACATAATCTAACTTTGAATGTCTTCTAATGTGTAACAACCACTATGGTTTAGACCTATTTTTGTAATCAAATGTAATACGAAATATATACAAGTAAAAATGATACTCTCTTTGGTATACCAATCATGTCAAGTCTCAATTTTGTTTTTTAATATTCCTACTACTTCTAGAATATTTTGATAGTTTGTATAAAAATTGATTCAATGGAAAAAAATTTCAAAACTATAATCAAAAGAACTTATCTAAGATATAAACATTTGGAAAAAATTTATGGTGGTAAAGGCACAAGTATGACATGGTGGGCGAGGGATTACGTTTAATAAAAAAGGAGTGGATCCTACTTTTTATTTACATTATTTCTCTCTCCTGCGTTTACTTATTTTTTGAATGATACGTGGGGCCTTTCTCTCTACTACTTTGCTTCTCACACTTCTTTTTCTCAGTTTCTTCCCTTTAACCTTTTATTTTCCTCTCTAATTCTTTGTTGATTTTGGATCAATATTTTTCAATCATGAATTTAATTTACTCAATTCTTCTTATATTATATATCTTTCTTCATTTGATAATTGGCTTGTACATTTTTTCTTAAAAAAAAAACATCAAGAATATGTAAAGGAAAAATTTGGGAGAAAATTATAAAATGAAGACTGAAATTTTAACCTATAAGATGAACGCCTAGGTAGTCAATTAACTAAGCTATGAAAATTCCTCATTTTGTACATATATATACGTTGGATTGATTAGTTTTTTCACTAATCAAACCAACCGAATCAATAAAATTAAGTTTTTTTTTACTTTCTCAATCTTTTAAAAAGTTTGATTGCGTATTACACTAAAATTAATTTAATTTTTACAAGATATGATGTAAATGCCTCACTTTCATACAATTATATCTAATTCAATTTATTAAAAAAGGAAAAAAATATTTTGTATATACAAATATTTATCATATAGTGTATTTTTTCTTGCGCATTACAGTTGATATTTTTGTATATATATATAATTGTTTACCAACAAGGGTTCTGGTGGAGTGTAAATACTCCTTCATCCTTAACCAAGAGGTCTCAAGTTTGAGTCTCCTTGGGTATGGAGTCGCATTTGTTAGAGAGAGCTTTACCCCCCCCTCCCCCCAATGTGGGACTTTCCAACGCAAATAAGAGAAATAATAATGTAAATAAAAAAGTAGGATCCACACATTTTTTATTAAAAAGTAATCCCTCACACACCATGTCATTCTTGTGCCTCTATCATCATAAAATTTTTCAAACATTTGTGGTGTTATGTCATGTATAATAATTTATATATGTCTATTCATGTCGTACAAGAAATATCATACTAACAATTAATTATCATGTATTTTAGAAACGTATGAGAAGAATATATATATAATTTTAATAAATAAGCATACTCTCTCGTTTTTAAAAAAAATTGACTTCAAATCTCCTATTCTCTTGAGCCTCCCCTCATTGTGAGGATCAGAATACCTGTCATACTTATTTTGATTGGATTTTTGTTGGTATCTTTCTTATTCTAGAATTTTTACTAAGTGTGTCAAAAACAATAATTTAGAATCAAACCTAAAAAAAGTGATGAAGACTCCTATTTTGACAAGTTTTGTATTGTTAAGTTCAAGCATGTTCTGGACTAATTAAGCACGTGTCGGGTCAAAATGAGCTAATCAAGAGGACATCTCTAATTTGGGAGCTTGGTCATATTGTTGATCTCAAGTTTAATAAATGAAGAGGATTACAATGTCAATCTCAATTAGTTTAATAGATGAAAAGGATTATTGAAGATCAATCGAAAATAAACTTCTTGTTTCCTGTGGATTAAAGTTGATTGATTCCTGAGTTGATTCTATTGTTAATGCCTAAAGTCAATTCTTATTTATTTTAATAACACAATATGTAAAATTTATTGATTCTAAATTTATAACCACATCGGAATAGGTGCAAATATAGCCTCTTGAAGGACCAACATCTAAGGAATGAATACAAAAATTACATAATAATTAGTATTTAATCGTTTTATAATCAAATTTAATTCTATATAGTTGAAATAAAAATGTCAAATCTAGAGTCATGAATTTAGACATACGAGTCTGAAAAATGTGGATGGCCAACTTTTGAAATTTAACATATTGTTTATGTAGTTTAAATTTCATGCATAATTTTCAACTTTAAAGTTGTATGTCTAAAGTTACAATTAACAATCAAATTCAACTTTAAATCTAAATATTTGAAATTAGCATTAGTCAAATTTGAAATCGACAAAACTCAAGCCAACTTCAGTCTAAACAATTGAGACATCATAAATAAAGTTGAACCTACCATGAAATTATACTTTTACATAGAATCTCACACACACACACACAGATATATATATATATATATATATATATATATATATATATATATATATATAATCTGATTAAGAATTTAAGAACTTTTATCATTCCATCTCACGAGGGGTGTGAGCAGGGGTGGAGCTACCCTCGGACAAGGGGTATCAAACGACACCCCTTTGTTAGAAAGTTACGTTATATATATATATAGGTCAAAATTTGGTTTAATGAATAGATATACAAGCATTGACACTTCTTGACACAAGCTAAAAGATTAATATTGTAATTAAGGGATTGCGAAATATGCTTGAAATTGTGTGTTCTATCCTTGAGGACATGCATATTAATATTTAAAACTCTAAATCTATGGTTTAATGGTGATTGGTGATATCTGAAGCCTAAAGCAAGTAAAACACTTGCTTTAGGCCCCAAGAATTGTAAGGCCCTTAATTTACTAAATATTAGGAGTATTATATAATTTATTGTGAAAATAATAATTTTTCTCACGAAATTTAATTTTTTCTAAATAAATATAATATTCTATTCGAAAAATATTTTTTGTATGGTATACACACTTTTAATTTTAGACAATTATATTAAAATTTTTTTTATGTATATATATCTAAAACTCTATGCTGAATCAAACTAAAATATATAAAATAAAATGAATGAAATATATTTAGTAGCCAATGAGACTAAGTTAAGATGTCTAGATGTGTAGCTTACTTACGAATTGAGATCAAGTTTAAGTATATTTATTTATGTATTATGCTTTTTCTTTATGTCCCTTCTCTTTGTGAATAATCATATGTTTATGCCTCTCTTTCATCTTATCATTTCTTGTATGATATGCCCCTCATTGACTGTGACTCCCAATTGATCCCTAAAGAACTTCTGGATTGCTCCACAAGTTGTGTTTTAGTTGAAATTTTGTTTAAATTAAATCAATAATAGGTATTTTAAATGAAAAGGTGTGTCATTTCATTCTTCGATTACTATCAATTCTATTTAAAGTCAATTTCTAATGATTTTTAACTATTTTTACAGAGTATCTTTATTAACATCATTCTTTAAATTTCTGCTTAAAAATAATCAAGTTCAAGTTTTTGTTCTTTAATAGTAATTCTTCACTGTTTTCTTAGTGTAGAAATTAATAGGCTTATCATATCCATTAAAACTATTTGCGTACAATTCTATAACAATCTCAAAGAGGAGTGAGAGCAAATATTATTTTTAGGTAAGCGTATCCGACAGTTACCTCTCACGATGTGATCCATATTCTCTGTCATTGTTTAGTACAACAAACACATTAGAGGCAAACCTGTTAATCTATATAAGAAAATATAAGACTAGCAAATACTATTTTAATTAATTCAATTGTTTGTGTATATATAATGTTGTTACTAAACTGTCTCACTTTTCGTGTTGGGTCGTGCTTGACGGGCTGGCCATCATGTAGTTTCAATGAATAAAGTACAATTTTTTCAAGGAAAACTACAAAAATTGGACCCATTAGACAAAATATTTACCTAAATTGGACGCAACTTAATATATTTGTCCTGATTAGACCTACAATCCAAACTTTTTACCTGACTGCCCCCTTATTCTATTCACCGAACCATTGCTTCTTCATCCTTGATATATATACTCTGATGGTATCTAATCTATAAACTCTGATGGTATCAACCAATAATTGTACAGTCTTTTCACTGCTTGTTCTTCCTTGATGTCATCAGAGTTTGTACATACTCTAATGGTATCAAAGAGTATCTGAGTAGTGTTTTCACTGAAACACTGCTTCTTCCTCTTTGATACAATTAAATTATATATATATATATACTTTGATTGTATGATTAAGCAGTAAACATACATTAGTAGTTAAAGATAGGGAGATATGAAAGAAAAAAGTAACAGGTGGTAAGTAGTTTCCCTTTTTGGGGTACAAGTGTTCTTTTCTTTTTCTTTTTTAAAATTAAAATCGGGCAAGGCCCACTTATTCATAAAAAAGAGAGTATTTACAAACAATTTGTCGACTACATATTCTAATTATTGAAACTTTAGATAATTCTAAAGTTATTGTTTTTTCCATCGATACCACTGACGGTAGAAAATTATGTATAAATATTTGGGATATAGAATCCGTTGACTACATATTGTAATTATTAAAACTTAAGATAATTATAAAGTTACTATTTTTTTTCCATTGATGACACTGATGATAGAAAATTATCCGTAAATACTTGGGATATAAATCAGTTGACTATATATTGTAATGATTGAAACTTTAGATAATTATAAAGTTATTATCTTTTTCCATCAATGACACTAGTAGAAAATTTGGGTGGTGGCACCGAAAGTAAAGAGTTTAAGCAACTTAACTCTTGATTTCCTCTATTTAATATCTGTGCGTTATTTATTTTGACATCATATTTTGCAGGATTCTACTCTCAACTCAGCATGGGAATTTCTCCAAGTGTAATAGTGGTTTTGGTTCCACATACAAAGTTGAAATTTCTCTGGACTTATATTGACAGTAAATAGGGTCTTGATTGAAAGATGCAAGGAGTGGCCAGTTCCATTTTTGAGATTCATAGCCTTGGAAGCATGAGCCATCTCAATGTCACTACACTGCTTGACTCTCTAGCAAGCCAGGCAGGTAGGTTCTTGGTATATAAATATCTCTGAAGAGGCTAGGTTATTTGGAGGAGTTTATACAATACATAATCAATAAAGCCTTTGACTTTTAAAGTTTAATAGAGTAGAGTGTAAATCCAAAGTCTATGAGAAATTTAGACTTTATATATGAAATCAAAACCACCTGTTATGAACGCAACAAACATCCTTCAAGTAAACCTATTAACATTAGTTGTGAAATTCCAAGGGTTTGAATTTCAGCATGGTATTGGGACACTTATTGACATCTTTAAATCAAGAGCCTCTTTACTACTAGAGTGTAATTTGGACTTCACTCGCTTAAACTATCAATGAAAATGAAAGGTGAGAGTGTATTGTTACAGAAATGAAATTATATTTGGTTTATACATATTCCAATCTTTGTGTTTGATTTCAAATATAATAGAAAAAATAGGTTATCAAACTCCTAGTTACTTTTGAGTTCAAAAATATTGTCAACAAAATTCTCTTGCATTATAATGACCCGAATGTTAAGTTTATTCTTGACAGTTCAGTTCATTTTAGTTGACCAAGATAGTCATCATTGGCTATGATACGTCTTCAATATTTTATGTAAGTTTCTTAACGCTTTTATTGAAAACATATCGTAATTCTTGATGGATGTCTCAATAATCTAAATTAACACTTTTGACATGTCAAGAGAAAATTTGACAATTGGGTCATTGCTGCAAGTGAATTTGGTTGACAATGTATTTGAAGTGATAATTTATTTTCTTATGAAGCTGATGATCAAGTACAAGAACTGAATATGTAGAATAGATATGATTCCATTTCTTTGACAATACACTCATTCTTGCTATTTCTTTTATGGTCATACGATTCAAAATATCATTTATAATATTGTTTTTAGGTAAGCGTTTCCAACCGTTACCTCTCAGGATGTGATCCATATTCTCTGCCATTGGCTTAGTACAACAAACACATTAGAGGCAAACAAAATACCTTTTTCTTCCTGAACATTATCATGTTGAATCCAACAAACTCAAACAGTTATCTATGGATGGGTGACCCTCTTGGAAGTCCACGTGTATCCCTCCTTTTCCAAATCTGTTTGTGAGATTACATTGAATATATATTGTCGTTAAACCTGTTAATCTATATAAGAAAATATAAGACTAACAAATACTATTTTAATTAATTCAATTGTAATTATCTTTGTGTATATAATGTTGTTACTAATCTGTCTCACTTTTCGTGTTGGGTCGTGCTTGACGGGCTTGCCATCATGTAATTTGGATGAATAAAGTACATTTTTAGGAAAACTACACAAATTGGACCCAACTTAATATATTTACCCCGATTGGACCTACAACCCAATTTTTTTACCTGACTGCTCCCTTAATCTATTTACTGAACCACTCCTTCTTCTTCATCGATACATATATATACTCTGATGGTATCTAATATATAAACTCTGATGGTATCAAACAGTAATTGTACTGCCTTTTACTGCTTGTTCTTCCTTGATGTCATCAGAGTTTGTACATACTTTAATGGTATCAAGGAGTGTCTGAGTAGTGTTTTCACTGAAACATCGCTTCTTCCTCTTTGATACGATTAGAGTGTGTGTGTGAGAGAGATTAAGAAGAAAACACACATTAGTAGTTAACGATAAGGGAATATGAAAATAAAAAAATAACCGCATGTAAATAGCTTCCCCTTTTGGGGTACAAATGGTCTTTTCCTTTTCTTTTTTCTTTTTAAAAAATAAAATCGGGCAAGGCCCACTTATTCATAAAAAGCAAGTATTTACAAATAATTTGTCGATTACATACTTTAGATAATTCTAAAGTTATTGTTTTTTTCCATCGATAACACTGATGGTTGAAAATTATGTATACATATTTGGGATATAGAATCCGTTGACTACATATTGTAATTATTAAAACTTTAGATAATTATAAAGTTACTGTTTTTTTCCATTGATGACAGTAATGGTAGAAAATTATCCGTAAATACTTGGGATATAAAATCAATTGACTATATATTGTAATGATTAAAACTTTAGATAATTATAAAGTTACTGTTTTTTTCCATTGATGACAGTAATGGTAGAAAATTATCCGTAAATACTTGGGATATAAAATCAATTGACTATATATTGTAATGATTAAAACTTTAGATAATTATAAAGTTATTATCTTTTTCCATCGATGACACTAGTAGAAAATTTGGGTCCATCCATAAAAGGTGTTTGATGGCCCATTAGGTTTTTTCTAAGATGACCCGAACATTTTCTAAGTAAGTACACTTATAGTGTACAATAAAAAATATATTTTCCGCCGTTTTTTCTTAGGCTCTCTACTGTAAGCAATTAGGGTTTAGACTATTGGAATGGAGAACATGGTCTAGATAAAATATTTGTGTCTTCTAATAATGCTTTGAATAATATTTTAAACCGCTTAAACCACCAAAGAAATAGAAAGGTGAGAGTGTGTTGTTAGAGAAATGAAATTATATTTGGTTTATACATATTCCAATCTTTGTGTTTGATTTCAAATATAATGAGAAAATATGTTATCAAAAATCTATTATCACTCCTGGTTACTTTTGAGTTCAAAAATATTGTCAACAAAATTCTCTTGCATTACAATGTCAAGAACAAATTTGACAATGGGTCATTGTTGCAAGTGAATTTCGTTGATAATGTATTTGAAGTCATCCATAATTGAAGATGATGACAAGTTATGATAATTTATTTTCTTATGAAGCTGATGATCAAGTACGAGAATTGAATATGTCGATTAGATATGATTCCACTTCTTGGACAACACACTCATTCTTGCTATTTCTTTGATACGATTCAAAATATCATTTATAATATTTTTGGTAACTTATATATTATGTCTATACCACATTATTCATATGATTTACTTTGAAAGATGAGCTACATAATCCATCTCACTAACATTATATGATTGCAGGGAGCTCCTACAATATCTAGGGAACCTCCCCCCCACCCGCACCCCCACCCCCCAAACCTCCCAATCCTACATAGCTTTCAAGAGGAGAACTACATTAGCTAAAGAGGGGTTAAAATGAAGGAAGACAATTTTTGCAGATATTTTGAAGTCATGCCATTGTTTGTTTTAAAGATAGTAGACACAGACAAAGTAGGAACTCTTTTTGTATGAATTACAAGTCTATCACATACTACAGAACGTTGTAATAATACTATTTCTAGTCTACCTCCTGAACAATTACTGGCAGCGTTGCCACTACCTTGAATGATGCATATTAATTATTAATATATTTTCCTTATTTAGCAAAAAAAAAAAAAAAAAAAGAAAAGAAAATATAGCTCTTAGGGGTCGTTTGATAGCTGCTTGGAATTATGCATGCATTAGTAATGCAGGGATTAGTTATAAAAGAATCTATGTATTATTTTATGCAAGCATTAGTTTTCTCACCTTCTATCAAACATAAAATAATACATAGATTTCCTTATAACTTATACATGTATTAGTTATGTGGATTTCTAAATGCAAGCCAAAACACCGTATTAATTTTATATAAATAATTTATCTCCTAATCAACTACCAAACACGGTATAACTATGCAAGATTTAATACTTGTATAACTTATCCTCAAATCAGCTACCAAACAACCCCATATTAATCATTCCATCTTCTATTTTGCGTAAAATAATACATAGATTTTCTCATAACTTATACATATATTAATTGTGCATGTTTCTAAATTGTCAACCAAATGTCATACTAATTTATACATAAATAACTTATTTCTTATCTATCTATCAAACGTCGTATACGTAATATACAAATTAATACTCCCTATGTCCCTAATTACTTGTCCAATTTCCCTCTTTTACTTGTTCCTTTTGACAAATCAAGAAATGACAAATTTTTTTTTTTTTACCTATTATACTCTCAATTAATTAATTTTGAAAAAGGTAGAACTTCTTGAAAATCTTAAATTTTTAACTCACCCACTTCATAATTAATAGGGTTAAAAATGGTAAACTCACCATGTCAATTATTGTTTTCTTAATAGGTGTGTCAATTTAAAAGTAGACAAATAATTAAGGACAGGTGGAGTACATGAATAACTTGTTCCTATCAAGCTACCAAATGATCCCTTAGTTATCCCTGCGCTATTCATTTTAACGCTTGTACTCCGAACTCAACGCCAAGAATTCAAGCCCTAATATCTCTTACTCCTTCTAACTGTTTTTACCTGTCAAATGTTGATTTGACATACCTTTCACCGCGTCACACGATTCTTTCGCGAAGCGCTCTTTCCACTCCTGCCCCCCAAGCAAAGAGGTTTCAAGATAGAAGGCGACCAAAAAGCTCCGAGCAAATCTTCTAGAGAACGCCTTAGTTTCGACTCTTTCTCTATTCTAAAACGAAAAATAGAAAAAAAGAAAAAGAAGCCAATTTTTTTTCTATGGACCCCTTCCACTAGATTACTTTACTGACTGTAATTCATTCAAAAAGAGTAAAGGAACTGGTTTCACAAAAGGGTTCTCAAAAGCGATTTGATACCTTCTTCCCTTGGTCTGCACTACAAGAAAAAGGTTCATTAAAGACCACATTTTAGGGACGAATTAAAAATCTAGGCCCTATAAGTATACTTATAGGGACGAGAATTTTTTATGGTCCATAATTTCTTATTTTTTATTCTTAATTAAGGAAGAGACTAAATATTGTCCTTAAATTAATTAAAATCTGGTCCTAATATGCTCAACTGAGAGAGATTGGGCCTTACTTTATTTTTCCTCCTTAAAATAAAAAATAAAAAGCACTTAAAGTAAAACAATATATATTAAAATATCCTTGTAAATATTTTCTATTTCTCACTTCTCAAATCTGAAGAACCCATCTCCCTAAAATCTAAATCCATAAATGCTCCTAATTTGGGAGATTAAAGTAACAATACGATCTTTTCTCTGTTTTAGATTTTTGCCAGGAGATGAAATCGAGCATTTATTGTTTGGAGTTCTCTTGATTTGTTGGCCTCTCTCTGTTCTTGTTCTCTGGTTAATCCATCGGAAAGTGACGAAAATGGGGACGAAGATCTAGAATGATGCAGTTTATCTGAAAATAACCCTAAAAATCTCTAATTTTGTATCTCAAAATTGTGGAGGCAGTCATTTTTTCCATGGTTCCAAGGTAAACTATCTCTTAAGATCTCTATTTCTATTCTTTAATTTTCTGATGCATTGGTTAAGAAATGAAGGACGTTCTTTCGATCTTTGAAGGGTCGATTTTATGAAAATCGAATAAAACTTGAGGGTATTAGGGTTTTTGGTATGCAAATTGATGACAAAGAAGACACTAAAAGAACTCTGTCATTAACTCATAAAAGCCAAAAATTTAAATCCCCATGTATATGTATATGCATAATATTCTTAAATGACTGTTGTGTTTCATGAGATTTAGAACGTAGACTACTTATACCTTGGTGTGGCTTCTTTCTAAAGAAAAATGCAATTAGCATGAATTTGTAAAGAACTCTGGATTTTTCAATAATATCAAATTGTTTTTAATTTTTGTTCTGTTCCTTTCTATATGTGTGGTTTATTTTTCAAGTGAAAATCGATACAATTATATTACTGACGCCTTTTTGAAGATCAAGTGATCCTCTATTTAAATTAGAAGTTAGACACTTGATGTTTTCTGTAGGAAGTCTTGAATGCTATATACCTAATTGTGATTTTCTACTTCATCAAAATAGAAAAGGAGAAAAAATACTATGCCGAAACAAATGAATCTTGCTAGGAAATAATCAATATTTTTTATCAACAATGAAGATTCATCTAACTGGTAGTCTAAAATTAATTTATGATGTTTAAGATCTTATAATATATGTGGACATCACCACATTCACGCAACATCCTATTTGACTTAATAAAACTTATGCAATGTATTTTAATTTGAAGAATTTGACATTAGAGTTTCAATTTACAAACTCAACATGTGATTCTTTCTAAATGCATATTTGAAATTATGGGGGAAGTGATCATGTACTTTAGTCATTTTATGTATTATAGATATATGTTGTAGGATTTTTGGTAAGGAACACACAAATCCGTTGGTTTAATGGAAACTCACATCTAGTTGCTTGAGTTGCTCTTTATTTATCCTCTATTTTGAGTGCTCTTGGTATTATATATAGTATGATGATTTTCCAAGTTTCGAGAATTCAAGAGGTTATTATTTACATGAAGTTGATCCAACAATATTAGTACAATAACAACAAATCAAGTGAAATTCCACAAAGTAGAGTTTGGAAGGGTAGATTGTACGCAAGCCTTACACTGCCTCTCCGAGGTAAAGATTAATATTTTCCTGTAGATCTTTATGGCACTTAACTTTATGCCATAAACATTAAATTGTTGATAGTCAAATAAAATAAAATATTAATACCAAACTAGTTGCCTCAGTATATAAATATGATTTATCATATTGCTCTTCCACTATTTTTTTATAGTTCTTTCCAAAAGAATATTCAACTTTTATTTTATAATTTCATAAAATAAAATGAAATAAAAATATTAATGCTTTATATCACAAAGATTTAACCAAATGAATAATTTGCAAGTGAATTTTATTATTAAATAGCTGGAAGTAGTAGTAATCTTTTTATTTATTAGACAGAACCTATCCCTTTGCCTTTTTATTACAGAATGCTCTGACTCATTTCACTATATTCCTTCTCTCTTTTTGAAAGCTATTGTTAAGTAATTATGATGCCTAGCATGCAGTGATACCTCTCTTGACATGGTGCTGAATCCCCAAGAAGAAACAATTGTAAATTTTAATGGTCCTAAGATAACAAAAATGCTCTCTGGTAAGTTAATGGTGTTTTGATATATGATTTTTCAAAATTCTGAAATTGGCCATTAATTTGAATAGGTTTTTGCAATTCATGTTATTTGAAATAATGTGGCTCAACAAGTTCTCTGCATCGAAAATAGGTTCCTAAATTTCAAATTTGATTAGTTAAAACTTATCTCCATTCGGTAAATGATTTCTAGGATTTCTTGATTATATTACAAAACTGTCCTTATGGATACATATGCTCGTAACTTTCTTGGAACATTATCCTAGGGACAAGATGACGTTGGTTGTTGAAAAAATTAGTCATATATAGAAAGTTGATAAGAAATAAAACCTACACTTACGCTAGTGATATTCCTAAATGGTAAGACTCTTAGGAAAAAGTGTAGATTTTGTCCAAAAAGAAATAGTATCATACCATGTTAAGGGGTCACTATTGGGCAAGCTGAGCTCAAAATTGAGATATTCTTAAATCTCCACAATAGGAAATGCAATCAGTGGTGTTTCTAGTGAGGACCTAGTACAGAGTCTAGAATGTAGGAATTTACATTTTCATTTTCATTTTGCTCTCTTGTTTGAAGTATTGATGTTTCTTCTTGTATTGAAGGAACTCAAACGTGCGTTAAATGATTTTAAGGCTAACATCATATTCACAACATCTTATAGTTGAAAACTCTTAACTTATTGTGGCTTAACACACAGTTGCTTGTATATCAACCGTATAAATCCCATCTCCTAACTGGTCTACTTGTTGATTATTGAAATACATACCTCTTGAATAAAACAATATGTTGGATATAACATTCTTATCCCTTGAATATTTAGCTGAAGCTAATTTAGGGACTGTATGACTGATAAACTTATAATATTCCTCCCTTAAAGTCTTTTTGGGTGAAGATTTAGGAGTACCTGCTAGAAATGTGATTCAATTACTGTCTTTCAGATGGTCATAACCATTGAACTCTATTTTTTTTTGAAAGCTACACCAATGTTTTGTTTTACTGCAATTTCTCCAGTTTGTCCAAATTTCACAGTACTTAATTCACAATTGCTTTAGGATTCTATAGAGTGAGAGAAGAAATATATCCAGATTTAGTTTATAGAATTTGCCGCTAATTTAGTTAATTGTTCATTTTGTGATGTTATTGAATGACTTACCGCAAAGTATCAATCTATTGATTGACAATGTACATAACCTGTGTACATAAATAGATTTTATCAATTATTGGTAGTTCCACTAAACTTGAACTTATATAAACTGCTATAAAAGACATAGAAAATGACTAGGATATCTTATGGTGTTGTGCTAAAACCTTGAATAGCATCCTTGATAGTTTATTTCTCATTCTTCCATTTCCTGACTTCTTCTTGTCCACTTGTTCTTGTAGACAATTCAGAAATGTAGCGACTGCTCATATTAAAGTGAACACAAGATGATGAGAAATGCAAGAATTAACTTTTGCAAAGTAAACTATAGCAAAGTTAGTTCGTTTGTTTCAACTATTATTGATTGTACTGCTGTCATTCATCATTCAAATTTTTCATATCATGACATATTACCGTACTTTTTTTCTTATGATTCTAGCTCATCGATAGCTGCTGCTTGATATGGACTTCTATTTTACCTGTGTTAAGCTCTAATGTCTACTCTTGTGCTTTCGAATTTCCTCAGGTATTTTTCTACTCTTGTTTCCTTTCTAAGGTCTTTCTTTTAAATATGTTACTCTTACTATAGAAAAAGTACTTCATATTGTTGAAAAGAACTATAACTTTTTTCCTTTCTTTCCTCTTTTGTTTTTTCATGGCACTTGTTCATCTCACTGTCCTTCTTGTTCCTTTTCCTTGTCATTACATATCTTTATGCTGCTTGAAATCTTATGTATGATTGAGTATTAGCAGTAACTTTATCAAATTTTCTTCTTTTGTTATGGAAATATGTTGTATTAATGGAAGTTGCAGAGTAACTAGGAACAAAAAATCCAGATTGCAATATCTTATTTCTTGTCTACACTTAAGTATATTGTGTGATTTGGCTATGTAATTATTCTTTTTTCTAAGCAAATTTTATTTTGTATGTTCCACAGGATTTGGATATTTTCGTTTACAAGTCGAGATGCAAGTTTGAAATCATTAAACAAGTTTTGTCAAATCAGTCATCCTTCACTTGGATAGAATTAGCAAAACATTTCATTATATATTTAGAGATGTTAGCTTTTTTTGCTAATGAGTTGTGTAAATATAGTATTGTGACTATATTTTTGTAATTCATTCTGCACATGCCATGGTAATCTATTGTTTTAAATAATACGATTGATAATTTTATTTATATGCATTTGATTATCTATATTTAAAATTTTATAATATCTTTGAAAATAAGCACGTATTATCGTCTTTAATATCATATTATAAATAAATTATTTGTGGCAAGAATGTAAAGTCACTTTTAGGGACGAGTATTGCTTCAGTCCTTAAACCTCTTTTAAGGACCAGATATTTGGTCCCAAAAGGTATTAAAGACTAGTTCAGCTATTCTTGAAATTAGTGTTTAAGGACCAGAAATGTGGTCACTAAAAGGTTTTAGGGACTAGAATTATACTAGTCGTAAAATCATTTCAAGGACCAGTATGAAATCCCGTCCCTATAGGTATTTAGCGACGAAGCCAGTAGGGACGGGTTTTTCCTGTCCCTATTGGTATTTAGGGACTAGAATGGGACTTTTAGGGACCGTTTTTCTGGTCCCTATTAGCCATTTTTCTTGTAGTGCTGGGAGGTAGGTTATATAGGCGACAACTGTTCATATGTTGCTCGATCAGGCCAAATAACCGATTAGTAGTATGCTTGAGATTGCCATAAGACCTTCTCCCTCTTGGAAACTAGCTAATCAAAAGGAATTTCCTTTTTTGAAATTTTCCACTTTCTTGCCTTATAATGGGAGTACAATGTTTATGGATAGTATTAAGCATTTGTTTAAACTTTAACCTCACATCAGTGCCTAGGGATATATAAGGAATCTCTCTTACTTCTTCCAACTGTTTTTACTTATCAAATTTTGATTTGACATATCTATTAAGAAAATAATAAAATGACATAGTGAGTAATTAATTAAATTTATTAAAATAAAAATAATTTTTTTTTTTAAATTCCACACGCAATCTATTTATTACCCAAGCAAAAAAGAATAAAAAAATAAAAAATGGAAGAAATCTCTCTCATATTTTTG
The DNA here is from genome assembly GCA_035578085.1 of Solanum pinnatisectum. Lineage (NCBI taxonomy): Eukaryota > Viridiplantae > Streptophyta > Magnoliopsida > Solanales > Solanaceae > Solanum > Solanum pinnatisectum. Next base: position 2,370,336 of record CM069078.1, read on the forward strand.
GATGCCTGCAACACACTTCCCATTATTCAAAGCCGCGTCTTCCATACCTTCTCTCTTTTTTGCTCTGTACATACGTCTCTATCTTCTCTCTTTTTTCAACTGTGTGCTCTTTGCCTAATCATTTTTTCACCTGCTCAGATATTTTTTTGGTTCCGGTGCTCGCCATGTTGTTCATCTTTTGAGGTAAATTTTATTTGGGTTTTTTCAATTTAAGCTTGTAAATCCTTTTTCTTGTTGCTTGTCGTGCTTATTTTTGAATTGGGTTTTTCTGAATCTGCTTGGTTTTTGTTAATTTGGGGTTGTTTTTTTCTGTTTTGCAGCTCTAATATGCCATGTTAATGATCTTTGAGGTAAATTTCAGCTGGTTTTTTTTTTTCCAATTTAAGCTTTCAATCGTTTTTCTTGTTACTTGTCTTGCTTATAGTCGAATTGGGTTTTTCTGAATCTACTTGGTTTTTGTTGTTTTGGGGTTGTTTTTAAATTCTATGGGAGTGTTCGTTTGTCTGTTTTGTAACTCTATCATGTCATGTTAGTGATCTTTGAGGTAGATTTCAACTGGATTCTTTCAATTTAAGCTTGTAATTCGTATTCTTGTTACTTGTCTTGCTTATTTATTTATTTGGGTTTTTCTGAATCTCTTTGGTTTTTGTTGTTTTAAAATTCTATGCAAGTATTTTTCTATTTTGCAATTCAATCACACCATTTGTTTAGTCCAATATCGGCTGGGGTACGATTTCCTCCTTTTTGAGCTAAGTTTTGGGTTGAGTTAGGTCGAAAGTTCATTACTTTATCACGGTATCTTATATTCTCCATGCTCTAGATGTCTATTCAGCTAACAAGGTATTGGGGTTGAGTTAGACCGAAAGGTCTATTTCCTTATCAATAGATTTGTGAACTTTTTTTTTAGTGTGTGTGGAATGGGGGGGGTGGGGGAGGGGTTGATTTCATACATTTCTCACTAATGGGTGGTTGATTTCATACATTTCTTGCTCATGGGTGTTTTTGGGATTTTGATATGTGTTTTTATCAAGTTCAACAATGCATTGATGCTTTCATTTATAATGTATATATTCACATTTAGAGTCGGATTCAAGATTTGATCTTATGCATTTCTCACTAATGGGTGTTTTGGGTTTTTGATTTCTGTCTTTTGATCAAGTTCAATAATGCACTGATGTTTGCATCTATATTGTATATATTCATATTTAGAGTCGGATTCAAGATTTGATTTCATACATTTTCGCTAATGGGTGTTTTGGGATTTTGATTTCTGTCTTTTTATCATGTTCATCAGTGCACTGATGTTTGCATCTATATTGTATATTCATATTTAGAGTAGGATTCATGCTTTTAAGTCAGTGGATGAAGATAGCAATAGCTGCAGAGTAAGTTTATGTATATCTGCAGCTGCAGCTGTAAATGCTTTCATTTTGCCCAGAATAAGGTTTCAGTAATTCAATGTGGCTGATGTTAATAGGAGTTCGTTGAGTTTCCTCCACTTTGCTGAAGTTTCGTGTGTTGCAGTTTCAATCACAGTGTGTCTAGGGATGTTATACTAGTGGCCATTGCCTTTTTTCTTATTTCCTTTTAATTTTGTTACTAAAAGCTTGAAGTTCTATTGTGCACCCTTGCATGAAGTCTCGTATTTCACGTGTTAAGACCTTCTCTTGAGAAAGAAGATTAAGAAGATCCAATGCGACGAGCTTAAGAAATAAACTTGCTGTAAAATTGATATATGAAAGAGGGATATGGGTGCAAGAGAAAAAAAAGAAATAAGAAACGAGGAAATGCAAAAAATTGTCTAATGTAGTGTCAAGTATGTCTCTTATATGCTCATTCATGTGAAAGTTGATTGAGATTGTTTGTGTGCTTCACTATAATCATGGAAAAATGGAGAAAAGAGGAAAGTTTGAGCTGAATGGAGAAAAGACTTGCATTAGGTTTAAGTGGATTGATTTGGTTCATCTGATCATGATAATTCTATTTATCTGTGTGTCTACGTTCGTTCATCTTGCTTCACATTACGCTGTCTTGAAATTATATGGACTTCATAAAAGTAGGAGGGCCTTGGCCTTGGCAGTTAGTGTTTTCCGTCTACCCTCCTCCCCTGTCTCCCCTTGCTTCATCATTTCATTTCTCCTAATTGGCATTAGTTTATAGAAGATAAGACTGCCACATTTAAAGTTGTTATTTTCTGATTTGCAGGGTCATGGTCCTAATTGTTGTTATTAATTATAATTATAATTGAGAAGGATTTTTTCAATAAAAAAATCCGCTCTGATTAGTTATATCAACTTGTATTTTCTTATGTCATTAGGAAAACATAATTTGGAGATTCAAATATTTGTTGTATCTGCTGATTTATAGAAATCATTCTCTAGCTAACCAGGGCCGAAGCAAAGCATCTTTCAACTTTCAGACATGTTAGGAATTTCCTTTAGTTTCTGAACAGACACTCTTTGCATTTGTCATCAAAGCTGAGGAAGTTCTCACAACTAGAAAAAATTAGAGAGTATATACAGTACTTGTGAGGCGTGGGTGAAAGGTCTTATTGTCTACTATACGTTCTGATTGAAGATAACTATTACCTTTTCTCAATCATAGTGGAATGTTATATGAATATTAAGGATGTGTCTTGACCGTTTGTATGCATACAGTCCCATAAGCTTAAAACTAAATTCATCTACATATCTGGTCTTTATGGTTCTAGGATTTGTTAGTCATAGCAGCAATGTAATCTTAGGTTGTGATGTTTTTGCAGTGACAAAGATTAGCATCTTTGCGCGTGTCCCATTCTCTTCTCCAACCCTATTATAAAAGGTTTCCTGTTTCAAATATACTTGAAAACTCAAATGGAGGTTAAGCTATGGAATGACAAGCGTGAAAGAGAAATGTATGACAACTTAGCTGAACTCTTTGCTATTATCAAAGCAACAGAGAAGCTAGAGAAGGCTTATGTTCGTGACATCATTTCAGGAGCTGAATATGAGACTGAGTGCCAGAAACTCATTGCTCAGTTCAAGACCCTATCTTCTACATTGACGGATACTGTACCTAACGTTGAGCGATTTCATGACACGTACAAAATGGATTGCCCTGCTGCCCTAAACCGGCTTGTGACCTCTGGAGTGCCAGCTACTGTAGAACACCGAGCTGCTGCTGCAATGTCATCTGTGAGTTCAGCAGCTGTTGTGGCCGAATGTGTGCAGAATTTCATCACTGCAATGGACTCGTTAAAGTTGAACATGATTGCCGTAGACCAGGTCCATCCCCTATTATCAGATCTGTCATCTTCCCTCAATAAACTATCGATTCTGCCAGTGGATTTTGAAGGGAAGACAAAGATGAGAGAGTGGCTTTCAAGACTGTCGAAGATGGGGGCTGCAGATGAGTTGACAGAACAACAGGCTCGCCAACTCCACTTCGATCTGGAATCATCATACAATTCTTTCATGGCATCACTGCCCACTGGTGGAAGTTAGCTGACTATTTCAATAGGTGGTATGTTTGTAAATACCATTGTTGTTTTGTGTAGTAAGTTCATAACACATATTATTCCATCTTTAATTGGAGCGCTAGTGATTATCAATGTAGATGAACCATGTTTATTTTGGGACTTCTTACATGTTATATAATTGTAAGATTGGTGGTAGTACCATTTTCGTTTTGAGCGGAGGGTTTATCAGAAACAGCCTCTCTACCTGCTTTGCGTACATCCTATACTCCCCAGACCCTACTTGTGGGATTACACAGGTTATGTTGTTATTGGATGTAGTATCATTTTAGATACTATGAACTCATTGTGGATAGCACTTCTATCAATCTATATGTTAAATGAGCTATATTCCTTAGTTCTGTTGATTAATTCGTTTCTCGTTTTCTGTTTTGGGTTGTGAATTGTGATATCAAATTGCACGAGGCTTGCAAAAACGAGCTTGATCTTGAATAGTTAAATGATACTTGCATTTGCTCGCAGTCCATCTGGCTCGGCTTTGTTGATAGTTTTCTTGATTTATTGTTACATAGTTATTATCTGTGTAAAATTCACTGGAATTGCTGAAAAATATTGAACTATGACCCTGTAACTCAAATCGAGGTGATGGGATTACTGGTTGGAGTCCAAGTTCTGAATGTATAGAATCAAAATTCTGGGTCCACCTCTGATTATAGCTTTCAATGTATAGAATCAAAATTCTGAATCCACCTCTGATTATAGCTTTCATTCATCCGAGTGATGCCGGCTTATTCTCATAAGCCTGAACTGTCATTTATCAATAACTTCATGGTGACATATTGAGTTTAGGTTTTGAGTCACTTTCATGAGCTTTGTATTTGAAACCTTCAAATATATAGACATGTTTGCAACTGCTTTCTTTGACATTTGAGTTGTTTTTTAACAAAAGATGCATTATTGCCTCTCAGTCTTTGACAAATAATGAATTTTGAACTGATAATTTACAAGTATAAAAATTTAATATGTTGAACCAATCAAATTTAAATCTTGAATTTGTTTGTCAATCTTGTTACTCTTTAATTGTACATGTATTCGAGCTTCTAGCTTCACTAGTAAGGTTTTTCAAGAGTTTGTCTAAAAGTGTTGAACAAAGGCCACATGCTTGAGATATTATTACCACATTTTTTTGACAATGCTTTTCAAGTGCTACCTAATATTAGTTGTGTCAGAATTAGAACTTTCAGTATGGAGTGTTAAAATATAAATTAAGGAGTAAATCTTCGATGGAAGCTAATGTATAACATATATACATTAAAAAATTAATTATTTAACGAATTATATAATGTAATTTGCTGGTGAAAAGGTGTTAATTCCCTTGTAAATTACCACTTGGGGGAATCAATGAGCATTATTTCAAGAAATTCGTTATATTCAAATAAAGCTTTTGTTATTATGCCTAAACTTTAGAGAATCGGTTAATTTATTATTAAAACTCCAAACGTTTTTAGACTTCCATATCATCTATCGTATTACTTTGGATCCACTGATACAACTCTCTGAGATTCTTCTCAGATCATTTTCCTCAAATTAAATTGCTGTGGTTAACACAACCATATATTTTAAATACAATATTAACTTTGTATGTCCATATTCATTCTTCAACCAGTTTATAGCTGTTGGCTGTTTCATAAAAGTACAAGTTTATTATTTATTATATGTCATTAATAATAAATTCGACTGTCCCCAATTATTAGTATATACTATAGTCTATATAGTGTATATCATCAAGAAGTACTATACATTATGATTTTAACATTAAATATTTATTGACCCATCACGATTGTTTAAGTTATTAGAAAACTTATGATGAGTACCTACTTATATTGGTGGGGCGGAGCTAGACATCTGAATACAAATTTAGTTAATTCAGTAATTTTTCTTCAAATAATGTAAGTGTTGACAGAAATAAGAGTATGTAACTACTCTTCAAACTTATAGTTAGGAGTTAGTTAGTTTGTTATAAAGTTGTTAGATAGTTAGTTCATTATAGAGCTAAAATAGAATGAGAAATAAATGTATAAATAGCTGTGATACAGCTTGATGAAGAATAACTTTTCCTTCTCAAATCTGTCTATTTTTTCTTCTACAAACAACTCTGTAAATCTTCATGGTATCAGAGCTCTGATCAAATTCTGAGTAGATCAGGAGCAGAAGGTTCAGATTTCTGAAAATCAGAGTCTGGAAAATTCATCAGATTTCTGAAGATCAGAATCTGGAATAAGCATCAAGCTTCCGCAATTCAATCAAGAAGAGGAAAAATAGCAAGATCAATGACAAACAATGGTGGCCAAGATACTGCTGATGTCAGTAATGGTAGAGTTTCTGATCATGGAAATATCACATCAATGATGGCTGCTGCGAATCAAGTACTGGATTATAATCATCCTCTGTTCTTAAGTCTTGCTGATGTTAGTGGGGTTAATCTCATTTCTTTTCAGCTTCTTGGAATTGAAAATTATGCTGTGTGGAGTCGATCTATACGTTTGGCATTGCTTGGAAGAAACAAAATTGGACAGGTCGATGGAACTTGTAGAAAGAATGATGTGAGTACAGAGTTAGGAGGTCAGTGGGAAAGAGTAAATGCGATAGTTCTCTCTTGGCTTCTAAATTCTGTGTCCAAAAGTTTGTTAGCAGGAGTGGCGTTTGCAACATCTGCCCAAGGGGTTTGGAGTGACTTGAAAGAAAGGTTTGATCGGCTAGATGGGTCAAGAACTTTCAGTTTGCATAAAGAGATTGCTACACTTCAACAAGGTACAAATTCTGTGTCTGTCTATTTTACAAAGCTTAAAGGACTGTGGGATGAGTATGAAACTTTGATGCCATCTCCTGGATGTGATTGTGAAAGGTCGAGAGGTGTTATTGAACACTTAAATAGACTAAAGCTCTATCAGTTCCTTATGGGATTGAATGAGTCATTTGGACAGGCAAGGAGTCAAATATTGTTGATGAATCCAGTTCCTGGAGTCAATCAGGCATATGCTATGGTGGTGAATGATGAGTGTTAGAAATTGACTTCAAGTGGTGTTAATATAGGACTGAACTCCATCTGTTCTACTGGGATTGATCCATTAGTAATGTATTCAAGAACTGGAGGTCAGTCTAACAGCCAAGGATATAACAGATTCAAGAAGAACTTGGGGGTGATATGTGAATTCTGCAGATGCAAAGGGCATTCTAAAGATCAATGCTACAAGTTGATAGGATATCCTCCTGATTTTAAGTCGAAAAGAAAAATGACTAATGGAGTAGGTCATAATGCTTATATGGGTGGAAGTGAAGTTAATACTACAAGAAAAGATGCATATGATAGGATGTCAAATGATCTGTTATCCATCTATGGGAGTGTCTCTAATGATAAGGGTCAAAGATCACAATCTAATACTAGTATGATTGATGAAAGTGAGAAGCATTTGCAAGGTTGTACTTTCACAAAAGACCAATACAGTCAAATTCTGAGGATGCTTAGTCAGAATCAAGACTGTGGAAACATAACAGGTAGTGCAGCTCATGGAGTTCGGGCAAATTCAGCAGGTAAAGCTTTATTAGTTTCTAAACATAGTGAGATATAGATCATAGACACAGGTGCCATAAATCATATGAGCTCTAATATTGGTATGTTAACTAAGGAGTCTATAGTGAATGTCAAGAATCCAAAACCTGTAAGTTTGCCTAATGGTGAAGTAGCATATGTAACTCACACTGGGTCTTGCTCAATTTCCCCAAGAAGTGTAATCACAAATGTATTTCACATTCCAGAGTTCAAATACAATTTGTTGTTAGTCAGTCAGATGACAAAGGAGTTAGGATGCTCAGTCACTTTCTTTCCACATTTCTGTGTGTTTCAGGAGCTCTACACTGGCAATGTGAGGGAGATTGGTAAGGAAGATGCTGGGTTGTATTTGTTGTTGAAGAAATTTACACAGGATCAAGTGCGAGTTCAGTCCTATTTGGCAGAAGGAAAAAGAAAAGAAGCAAACCAGTTATCTGAAGAAGAAGTGAATGTATGGCATAAGAGACTAGGACACATGTTGTCTCATGCATTGAGCAGGTTATTTTCTGTTAGTCCAGAGGTTGTGAACAAAGCTTTAAATAAGTGTGATGTGTGTCCTTGTGCAAAACAAACAAGAAGTATATTTCCGAGTAGTAGCATTAAAAGTATTGAATGTTTTGACTTGATTCATTTGGATGTATGGGTCCATACAAAACAATCTACTTTTGATGGTAATAGATTCTTTCTTACAGTGATTGATGATTACTCAAGAATGACTTGGCTATTCCTGTTGAAAAATAAGTCAGATGTATGTGTTACTTTGTCATATTTTCTGCAGTTTGTTAGAACTCAGTTTGGTAAAGTAGTAAAGAAGGTACGATGTGATAATGGGTCAGAGTTTGTAAATTCTGTGTGTACAAAGATGTTTAAAGACAAAGGAATAATACATCAAAGATCTTGTCCTTACACTCCATAACAAAATGGAGTGGCAGAAAATAAGCATAGACATGTGTTAGAAGTTACTAGGGCAGTCAGGTTTCAAGGAAACATTCCTGTGATATATTGGGGGCAGTGTGTGCTTGATGCCTAGTAAGGTACTAGGAGGACAATCTTTATATGAAAAACTCTATGGAAATAAGCCACTGCTAACACATCTAAGAGTACTAGGATGTTTGTGTTATGCTAAGGTCGTATCAGAAAGTGACAAATTAGCATCCAGGTCTAAAGCCTCGATTAACATGGGTTATTCAGAGACTCAAAAAGGTTATATATTGCTGGATTTGGCTTCCAAGAGTTTCTTTGTTAGTAGAGATGTAAGGTTTCAAGAGTCTGTGTTTCCATTTGTGTCCAGAATGTCAACAGATAATGTTGGTCCTTTTGTAAATGACTTAAGTCTGGAGATGCTGATAGTGTCACAAGAGATGTCATCATAAGGTCGGAGTGTGAAGAGGAAAGAGATATGTCAGAAGAACCTGGACATGATCTAGTGTTAGATCAGATGATAGAAGGACCTGATCTTGAGGTTAATGAAAGCCAAGAAAATGTAGAGCCAGTGGTTACAAGAAGGTCTACAAGAGGAGTTCATCCACCTATATGGATGAAGGATTTTGTATCACTTAACATTAACAAGGAAGTACAGTTTCCAATTTCTGATTATGTGGCTTACAATCATTTGTCTAAGACTTATCAAACTTTTATAGCTTCAACATCTATGCTGCAAGAACCAGCAACATATGCAGAAGCTAGTAAAGATCCGAAGTGGATAGAAGCAATGAAGGCTGAAATACATGCTTTGCAAATTAACAATACTTGGGAATTGTCTGAGTTGCCTAAAGGAAAGACTGCAATTGGGTGTAGGTGGATCTTCAAAATAAAATACAAGTCTACTGGTGAAGTAGAGAGGTATAAGGCAAGGTTAGTGGCAAAAGGATACAGTCAGAAAGAGGGGATAGATTATAAAGAAACTTTTTCTCCTGTGGTAAAGATGGTGACTGTAAGAACTATTCTAGCTTTAGCTGTGGCAAGGAAATGGCAAATTCATCAAATGGATGTGTATAATACTTTTCTAAATGGTGATCTACAGGATGAAATATACATGGCCTTACCACAAGAATTTACCAGTCAGGGGGAAAAGACAGTATGCAGACTGGTAAAGTCTCTATATGGTCTTAAACAAGCACCTAGACAATGGAATCAAAAGCTTAAAGAGGCATTACAAAAACTCAGTTTTAATCAAAGTCATCATGATCATTCTCTGTTTATAAGGAAAAGCTCTGAAGGAACAACAATAATCTTGGTATACGTTGATGATATCTTGGTTATAGGAAGTAGTCTTGAGCTTATTAAGGAAACAAAATAAGCCTTACAACAAGTGTTCAAGATGAAGGATTTGGGAGAATTAAATTTTTTTCTTGGAATAGAGTTTGCAAGGTGTGAAGCTGGAATGGTTATGCATCAAAGAAAATATGCACTTCAACTGATTGCTGAAGTTGGACTATCTGGTGCTAAGCCATCAAGCACTCCTATGGATGTGAATATCAAGCTAACATCAAAACAATATGATGATCAAACAAAGGAAAATCAAGGAGACAAGCTTGTAGATCCAAGTGCCTATCAAAAGTTGATTGGAAAGCTTCTATATTTGAACATGACTAGGCCTGATATTTCATTTAGTGTACAAACATTAAGTCAGTTCTTACAGCAATCTAAAAAATCTCACATGGATGCTGCACTAAGAGTAGTTAAGTTCATCAAAAAACAACCAGGCCAGGGTATATTGTTATCTAGTAGTTCAGGCACTGAAATCACAGCTTACTGTGATGCAGACTGGGCAGCATGCCCTACTACAAGGAGGTCTGTAACTGGGTTTGTTATCAAGATAGGAGAATCTATGGTGTCTTGGAAGGCTAAGAAGCAAACAACAGTATCAAGAAGTTCAGCTGAAGCTGAGTACAGAAGTTTGGCATCTATTGTAACTGAGTTAGTATGGTTAGTAGGGCTACTAAGGAGTTTGGATGCTGAAATAACACTTCCAGTAAACATATACAGTGATAGCGAATCTGCAATTCAGTTAGCAGCCAATCCAGTCTATCATGAACGTACTAAACATATTGAAATCGATTGTCATTTCATTAGAGAGAAGCTGCAACAAGGACTAAATAGAGTACAACATGAGCTCTTATTGTCCAAGCTAGGAGTTTTAAACATATTTTCTCCTCCAAGCTTGAGGGGGAGTGTTGACAGAAATAAGAGTATGTAACTACTCTTCAAACTTATAGTTAGGAGTTAGTTTGTTATAAAGTTGTTAGATAGTTAGTTCATTATAGAGCTAAAATAGAATGAGAAATACATGTATAAATAGCTGTGATACAACTTGATGAAGAATAACTTTTCCTTCTCAAATCTGTCTATTTTTTCTTCTACAAACAACTCTGTAAATCTTCAGTAAGAAAGTTATATTATAGTATATGAACCACTCACAAGACCATCGAAATCTTTTAACGAGAATTCTAAGATGAGGAAGTTAGATGTTTAGTCTTCTCTGTATGACATTTAGTACAAAGAGGGTTATATAATATCACAATTGACAAATTATTGGTTCGTGCTGAATTTGAACCATCATCACTACAACAAAAATAACTTTTAGCGGTAATAAATATAGATATTAATAAAGAGTGCTAAAGTCTTTACCGGCATTAATTAAGTGTCATTATAACCAATATCGCTAAAGGTTTTAGGGACATATACAAAGAGTGCTAATTGCCGCTAAAAATACAAATTTTCTTAATTACCGCTAATGATCATTTTTGATGTAGCGCGTAGACATATTGAGAAGTTAAGAATACATAAAAAAAAATGTCATAAAAATTTACTAAATATATATAAATATTAAATCTAAAAGCCAGTTTTAACACTTGAAATCATCATTCAAAAATTAAAAAAAAATCATAAAATCAAAGTTCTGATATTGCTTATATATATAAGTATCCTCTTTAATTAAATTCTTGTTAGGTTTGGAGTTAATGTAGTGCTTGGACATCACAAGACAAACTCTACATAAAATCTTATTCGCACTCAGTATTTATAATACCAATTTTCAACGAATTATATTTATGATGTGTTTAAATACGTACCTGCAAGTTTGAATTTTTACACCAAAACAAACAATACAAAACTATAAAAAATTGTCTATGACAGATACATATCTTACCTTCATGACTTCATCGATTTGGTAAAAATACAGTGTGAACATACTTTTCCTTTTTATGTATAAAGTTTATGTTATCACTTAATTATGGTAATTGACTTTTTTTAATCTCAATTTTATACTTAAATCAACTAATGAAAAATTAGTTGCGAATAGGGGTGTTGCATTTAGTTTTTTGGTTTGATTTTGTACTATTTGGTTTTTTTTTTTTTTTTTTTTTTTTGATTTTGAAGAAGTGTAATCCAATCCGAACCAAAATAAATTTGGTTCGATTCTCTCTTTTTGTTTTTTTTTCGATTTGGTTATTCGGTTATGCAATAACTAGAAAGATAATCAAAGTTATATTTGAATATATAATATATATATATATATATATATATATATATATATATAATTGGATTTTTTTGGTTTTTATTTTTCTAAATTCCAAACCAGACCAAAAAACCAAACAAAGTTAATTATTAATAAAAACAAACCAAAAAACTAATCCAAATTCAAATTCAATTTGATTTGGCTTGATTTTTCAATTTAATCCAAGTAATGCACACCCCAAATAGTGAACAACTTTAAGGATTTCAAGGCCTAACCAATTTTAGTTGACTAATGGACACTTCTTTTATGTGTTGTTTAGGGTTTGTCTGTAGCAAATTAGCAATTTAATTAGGTTTTCTAAAATCAAAAGTCAAAATATACCAAATGACAAGTAATTATTGTAGAATCCTAGAAGGAATGTTTTAGTGTTTTGTCAACTACTATCAAAGTATTCAAATAATCTCTTAGTTTTAAAATTGTCAAATTTTGCAATTATAGGCTCCACAATACCTAAATATCGTATAATTTTTTGATGAAAGATTGTTATAGTTGACTCTGATGATAAAGATATATTGAAAGTCGATATCGTTCCACCCTGACCCTAATTACTTAGAGTTATCTTTTAAATAACATGATAGTGTAATTGATTTTTTAATTAATGGTATTACTTCTGTTCAATAATAGTTGTCCACTATTAGTTTGACACAAGGATTAAGAAACAATAAATGATTGGGGGGGGGGGGTAATTTTATCAAATCACCCTGATTAAATATGAGTCATCTAAATGTTGAAAAATAAATAATATTTAATAGTAAGGGTAAGATAAAAACAATATGGTAAATTATTCAATGTCTTATAAACTAGATAAGTATTGTTAGACATACGAAAATAATATACTTGACAAGTAAAAATGGAGTATATAGGACAACAAAGCCACCTTGCCACCCAATGCCACTAAAACAAACCCCCCCCCCCCCCCCCCCCACCCACGCCAAGTTAAACTGGTGCTTGTTGTTTCACCAGGTGCTAAAGCATGGGTGTTTTGTATCTATTGAGCAAACATGAAGGAAGTATTATATAAAATAGGAAAAAAGTCTGAAAAATACTTCAACTTTGACCGAAATTGCTGTTACGATATCAAACTTTATGGAGGACTTTTTACCTCCTGCATTATTTAGTAGTGTATTTAAAGGTATATATGTGCCCACGTGGACGCGTTACTATTTATAATAATGCAATATTTATGATGTCCACGTGGACACATATATACCTTTAATACACTATTAAATAGTGCAGGGGTAAAAGGTCCTTTCCAAAATTCAGTATTGTTATAACAATTTTGATCAAAGTACTGATATATTTCAGACATTTTTTCCTATAAAATACTTGCTTTATTTTATTTTACTTCGCTCCTACATTAAAATTAGATTTATTTTTTAACTTGTTCATGCATTTAGCACATTAAGAAAAAAACATTCACTTGTTTTTATATCATCTTTAATATTAAATAATGACATAAAATAGACTGTTAATAAAAGTTTTGATACTTTTACATTGAATGCTAAACTTTAATGAATCAGAAATGGGAACCACAAGGATACTAAACAACACACAGCTTTCATTAAATTATGAGTGAATGGTGGATGCCAATTAAATTTAGTGTGTCAGACATATTCATAGTTTTTTGTTGATGTTAATTAATTCATAAGCAACATTTATTATAGAGAAAGAATATTTACTGTGGTTGGGACTTTATAAGAGTTCCGAATCTTTTGTCTCATGATAGCTTGCTCTATTCCCTTACGAAATTTTTGTTATTGGGTTAGCCATACACTTCACATGTTTCTAAAAAAATTGTGCGTTATCGAAAAAGTTACATGAAGATATACTCCATACAACATAGTAAAAAGTGAAAAAAAATTGCTAATAACATAATTAGCTTCAATTTGAAATTTTTTTAAAGCTTGATCATGATCAAGTAAAATAAGTACTTGTTTGGTTAACATATTCAAAAGTTACATCAACTTGTGAAGTCAATACCCGAACCTTATTACATTTGCATGCTAGCAAAATTTCCAAATTTTTGCTTCTTTCTTTTCACCCAAACAAATCCCATATTTGCTAACAAAGGATTACTTTTGAGGTTCGTTCTTGACTCCTCTTCCATCCTTCAAATCAATCTGCAATATAAAATATTTATATTATCATCAGTATAACGTAGACAGCCTACTTTAATACAAGTATTAGTTGACTACTTCCACAAGTTGAACTCGTGACATATATAGGTCACACATACAACTTTACTGTTACTTCAAGATTCTACTTCATAAAAACTATTGGTGTATATACATTAAACAAGTTACTCATCTTCTATACAACGATGGTGTATAACTTTTACCTTATCTGATCACACAAAAGTCAACTAGTACTAGTTGCCTAGTTAGTAATATACCGGAAAATATAACGAGTAACCTATAATAACATTAAAAAGTAGTAGTATTATATTGAAAAATGACAGGCCGATGCACAAATATGTTGTGTTAGCGGGGTCCAGAGAAGGACTGGATTTTAAGGGATGTGATCTAGGCAGGCTACCTAGTGGTTGCTTCCACAACCTATAGGTCACACGAGACAATGCTACTGGCAATCTGAGACTCCCCTTTTATACTGTCAGCGTATATAAGTTAAAATAACTTACCTTAGATATTTCATCAAGCATTGTCACAAGCTACAGCTGTTTTGATCCTTTCAACAGTGCATTTGATAAGACTATTGACAGTTGCAACAGATCCAAGAGAGAGTTTTGCAGTGGGGACAGAATCAACCAAAATCTGAAATGCAACAGTGAGAAGCGATCCACCGGTGCCAACATTAATTCCTCCGCCACCATCTGGAAGTATAGCGAATCCAGATGGTAGTAGAGCAACATAGTCGGGATCACCACCACTCAACACAACATTCATTGCAACAATATCAACTGGAGCGTAAATAACATAAGATCCTGTTGAGTCTGTTGAACTCTCTTGGAGTATTAGCATGTTGCTCTGGCTCGAATTTCCACTCTGCATCAATAAACTTACAATCTTTTAGGTCACTACTAAAAACACGCAAAGTCAAGGTATTTTTGGTTGTGTCAATATAAGTAAGAAGAAGACGTTAATTACATTAACACGAAGCAGAGATACACAGTTTCCTGGATCACGACCATTTGCTATATGCGCCATTTCTTGAACTAGCCCCCCATTCGAAAGTATATCCCACTGCACACGAACATTCTATGTATGGTCAATCAATCGACAATACAAAATAACAATTTCATTGTTATAAAAGTATAACTATCTGAATCAAACCATTGGCCATCAAAGTCGAATGAATGTATATACTTTAGCGCGATGGACCTTATGATTTTACCTCACTTCTAGAGTTCTCATCGCGGAGAAAATCAAAGACTCTCTTGGGAGGAACAGGAAGCCAAAATGAAGTGGCTGCACTGAGAACAATACCAGGAGGTCTCCCTGGATCATCAATACTTTTTCTAGTCATAACTCTAACATCATCAGCACCACTTCCAGATAATGTAGTCCATGTATGAGCCGTTGAGGCACCAACACCAGCGCAAAAACTCATCACCATCCTCTCAGCAAGTTTTAACATGCTTTTTCGGCTTTCAGGACTCGTTATGACTACAAAAATAAGTTACATTGTTAGCAAATTGTCATCACGATGAATTTAATTATATCTCAATTTACATACCTCCAATATCCCCTGTTGGGATGTTATTAGCCATTGCACTTGCTAATCGTTCACATTGTCTATCCAACGTTGCTACCCAACGTTTAGCCCCAAACGCGAGGCCTGAATTGACAAGAGGTCTATAGATGTTATGAACACCTCTATCATCCACTTCAACGTGCTCAATCCATGTAACCTAGACGGATAAAATGGTTACTCAACGAAACTCTATGATTACAGGCGGATTCAGAATTTTAATGTTGGTTCTGAGTTGAATATATGTAACTCCATCTATACAAATATATGTACATATGTAACTTCTAATATTGGATCCGTCTCTATAAGCATTTTTAGATATTCAGAGTCCCTTTACCTTGGAGTAACCATCAGGTAATTCTTGAATTAAACAACCCGATGGCCTTCTTCTACCACGCGACACTGAAGTAGGTCGTAAATTGTCCAAGGAGACATCAACAACAGCCCATGTTCCATCAGCATGGTGCTTACAATATCTCACAAAATAATTGTCGCGCGTCGGAACCAATGGTGAAGGGACCTGGAACTCGGCTGTCATCTAAAAATAAAAATGTAACAAAAGTACACGCCAATTAGAATGTATCATCTAGAAATCATACACGTTACATTTGTTGTAGCAGATAACATGTCTTATTTTCAGTCTACCAATGACACTTTTTATGTTTCGTTTATATTGTCACGATATAGAAGTTAAACTCGAGGAAAAAAAGTAGAATTTTAAATCATACCACTTGTAAAGCTCCATTGTAATTTCCAGCTACACCAGTTGATAAGACATCTAATGTCAATGCTCTTGATACTAGTCCAGCAAAAACATTTGTCCATTGGTTCTGAATTCAATACCACATTTTATATAATAAAACACAATAATTAGTACTAATAAAGACATTATTGAAGATTAAAAAAAAAAGATTATTATAAAAAAGACAAGGTTAAAATGGTCTTTTTTAAGACGGAAATAAAATCCTGATAAAATTACACTTAACTAAAACACTTAAAAGCTCCAAAAAAGAAAAAAAAAAAGAAAAGAGTCGTACCACGTCCATTAGGATTTCAACTAAATTGATGTGATTCATAATAACAACAGCAGATTCTCGTGAGGCTTCAGTTGTTAGGCCCAAAGGCTTAGGCCCAATGCCTCGAGGAAAAGTCCGAACATATTCCTCTTCACAAAGTGTCTCGATAGAATTATCTGGGCCTGTAATCCATAAGGGCTCCCCAGTTTGGGCCATTCTTACAAGTTCTTCCATAGCTGCAACAGCAAGTTCAATGATCATGGGCTTATCAGCATCTATTGGGCCTGAAACTGACCTTAAAAGGTCACCGGCACCGTACATTTCTCCAACAAGGCCCGTTTGAGGCCCAAAATTACCCACACCGATATCGAATGAACGGGTCGGGCCAGTAGTAGAAAGGTTAGGGTATGTAAGCATGGGCTTCCCAACATATTTTGCAGCAATTCCTGATATTCTATCAATCTGAAAGAAAATAAAAACATAAAATAGGTTAATAGGTTAATGTATAAAAAGGACAGCTTGATACAAGAAAAACTTCGTGTATATGAAAGATTTGAGGAAAGGCCACAATTGAGGGGGTGTAATATAGAAAGCATTAGGGGTGAAACCAGAAACTTTAGGTTCGAATTTTATATTTATATTAATTATTTATTTGAAAAAAGATCCCTAAATTTGTAGAAAAATTAAAATTTAGAATATAGTTAAGAACATTTGATGTGACTATCCTAGTATTTAGAAGACATGAAGTTCAAATTCTAGTTTTGCCTCTGAGCAGCCTACCTGATGCAAACATTAGTGTTCAATTCCACAACTCAAACTCATTATTTATAGGTGGCACGATAATAACTATGTTGTTCTACAAATATTATTATTTAACTACAAAATTTATTTGTCGTATTTTTTGAATAGTGATATTGTGGTACCTCTTCTCTAAGACGAGCGTTCTCAATCCTCAAATGCTGCTCATCGAATGACATTTCCCCAATGGAAGCAGGCCCGCCACAATTCGGGCAAGTAGCATTGCCAAGTGCTTCTTTATACCTTATATTATCAGCACGAAGCTTCTCATTTTCAGCCCTCAATTCTGAGTTCTCATGGCGTTCATGTTGCGCCTACAAATCATAATTAAATACCAATTAATTAGACCACTAAATAAATAAAATAATAAAAGAACAATTTGATGTACAAAGTATCGTACGTTCATGTAGAATCTGGAGAAGGGTTGCATTTTAAGGGGTGTGATACAAATATAGTCTACCCTAATGTAATTATTATATATACACTCACTAATTAACTACTTTGTCTTCTTTTTTTTTAGAAAAAAAAAAAAGTCTGAGTGCATAAAATTTCATATTCATGTAGGATTTGAAAAAGAATCGCATCTTAAGGAATACTAATACAAGTATTAATTACTGCTTCCACACTTCAATTCAATAACAATAACAATAACAATGTACACCTCAATATATAGTAAACAAGTTGAGGTGAACTATATATATAAATTTTCATCATTTATTTTCTCCATTTAAGCTCGATACATGTAATCTTTGTATCAAACAAAAATAAATTAAATATATAAAAACAACAGTATAAATGTTAACTTTTTTTTTTCTTACTGAAATATAAATCTATGATAAATCCAAAATATTATTAAAGAAAGCAACAAGTCAATATCAAATTTGCCAATAAAATGAGATTAGTAATCTGAAAAATAAGACAATACTATATACTTAAGTAACCATTCAAAGAATTAACTTGAAAAATCGACTGAAAAGAGAAATGGCCTTACCTTCATTTGAGTACGTTTGTTCTGGAACCAAAATTTCACTTGCAAAGGCTCTAACCCTAATTTTTTTCCTAATTCTTTTCTTTGTTTATCATCTGGATGAGGACATTCTTTAAAAAACCTGAAAAAAAGTTAAAAAAAATATATCTTGTGAATTTTTGTAAAATATTCAACCAAACTAATTAACGAGTAGTCTCTCATATTTTTTTTAGATAATATTCTGATAGTATAAAAGAATTTTTACATAATCAATTTGTCAATTATTTTTAAAAATACCACAACAATCTACTAGTAGAAAAAATTAGTAGGCGTTTGGACATATATTTAGCTTAAATTTTGAAAAAAGAAAAACTTTCTATGTCCAAACGGCTCTAAAATTATTTTGTTTTATACTGACGTATATAAGTTATATATATATATAAGAGCACTTACGATTCCATTTCTTGAATTTGTAGTTGCGTATGACGATGATAACGTTTCTTTTTATTTGGACGTTGATTAGGATCAACTTCTTGATCATCACCAGAAGGATTATTTTCCATAATATCTGCCATTGATTTGCTCTCAAATTCATCATTATCTCTAAGTAAATCCATATCATTTTCTGGTGATTTATGTGACATATCAAGTAAATGATGATGGCTCTCAAACATATTTGGCTGAAACATTTTTCACTTCTAAATATTGAAAAAAATATATATATCCTTTCTTGATAAGCTATGAGTTTGTAACCTGTCATAAAAATAAAAATAAAATTGTAAGTACATTAATTAGTTAATTAATACTTTATATAAATGTGGATAAATTAAAAAAAAAAAAAAAAACTTGAGATAAATGAAGATGGACAAAACCTACTTGAGTTCTTTTTTCGAGTTTTATGATATGTGTAGCTTAAAGTAGCATATCAGAATTCACAGCGTATAAATTTTGGACATGTCGTCGAATAGATGATGGTGGCTCTCATCAAACATGTTTGGCTGAAACATTTTTCACTTATAAGTATTTATAATAATATCCTTCTTGCTAAGCTATGGATTTGTTACCTGCAAAAACAAAACAAAAAATTGTAACATTTTAGTTACTATAAAGGTGGATAAATTAAACAAAACCTAAGGAAATGAAGATCAAGATTTTTTTTTTTTTTTTTTTTTTTGTAAATTACACGATTTTTATGATCCATGTAACTTGTTACCATATAAGACCTTATAACGTTTAAATTCTGGATTTGATTTCGAAAATAGATATGGAGAAAAGAAGAAAGGAATAATGCTAGTACAAACTATATTAAATCGAAATAAACTCTGAATACTAGATATGAGTAAAAAATATGGAGAGTTAGTCAAGTCCCTCATGAAAACCCTAGAAAGATTTCTCCTTTTTGTATTTTGTTAGTTGTTGTTATTTTTTTTTTTTGTTGTTGTTTTTTTTTTTTAAAAAAAAAAACAAATGGGAAAATTTGACTTTTGGTTTTTGAGATGTCAAACAAAAAGACTTTTTCCCCCTCTCTCATGTCTGTTTTGATATGACAAAAAAAGGACTGAAAATGAGAAATTTTTAGGAAAAAATAAATAAAGAGAGTTGACACTCTGAGGACCCAAAGTCCAAAAGATGTCTTTCCCACCCCCATACTTATGTTATTATCTTCAGATAACGTCCACGAATATTTCTATAGTGTACTCCAACTTTAGCCATAATTTTCATTCTACAAAAAAATAAATTAGTAGTCAAGATAAATAAGTGTTTGGATATAAAAAAAAATGTGATTTTTAAAAAATATATATTCATATAAATTGACAAGTGTATTTGAAAGTTGCAAATCATGTTCTATTTTGATATTCATTTAATTTTTTTAATTCATCTTTCAAAAAAAAAAAAAAAGAGTCCACGTTATGAACATATATGATGTTTTGTATTTATTTATTTATTTTTGGTGAAAAAAAAAGTATGGACAAACTATAAAGCATATCTAGAGCAATTTTTTGAACTAAATAAAACTTAGAAATTTCTCAAAAAAAGAAGAAGAAGAAAACATGAAAGTATACAGTAACTCACAATCTTTGAAGCCTTGCAAGTAAAAGTATCATAAGAACACAAAGCCCTCTTGAAGTTTTTAGGGTTTAGATCTAACTTTTCAACAAAAAGGAAAAAAATAAGTAGGTAGTAAATTAAAAACCACTTTTTGGTTTTCTTTTTTATGTGTGAATAGAATTTTAAGAAGAATATTTCTTGAGGGAAAAGGGAAGAACAAAGAAAGGGAGATGAGAATATGGGAGAAAAAGAAGGGGAAGAAAGTAGAGAGATAAGAAGAAATGTGTGAAATAAAGAGGAGTTAATGTAGAGTGCATATAGAGGATGCAAATAGCATTTAATGGCGGGAGAGAAAGAGGTGATGGTATTAATGATATTGTTGAAGAGAGAGAAACAAGAGAGAGGGGGGAGAAGTGTACGTATGTCCGATATTTGTATTGAGGTCTGACTAAATTTAGATTTCTACATTACATGACTCATTATGAGGCGTGCTCCTAACATGATTTTTCTATACATTTTCAGGGACTCGAATATGAGACGTCTGATTAAGGGTAGAGGGATCTCAACCATCCACTACAACAAAAGAGACATTTAATGGCAACAATATTTATTGACGTAAAAATATTTAGTGACAATTGAATTAATATCATTGTATCTAGAATTGCTAAATCATGTAACGACATTTATGTAAAGTACAAATTATCAATATTCATATTTATTATTGCCGCTAATAATTCAATCAATTTTTTAAATTTATTATAGTGATCTCACGACAATTCATGTTGGTGTATGTTGAATTTCTTGTGTATATACAGAAACAATTTATTTATCTTTTTTTTCCTCCATTCCGATGTATGTTAGATAGTCGTAGGGACTAAACCCGATACCTCTATTCTTAAATCCTGAATCTAATATGATGAAATAACTAATTACTTATTCTTCTTATTTCCTGATATTCATTTTAGAGTTTGTCTAATTCAGATTCACAATAGAAAATCTCATTCTGGACACTTAGGTAAAAACGCTTCTATACCTATATTCTCAAAACTCAAATCATCAAAATATTAATTAACTTATACTTTTGATTTCCCATTCAATATTCATTATTATGAGTTCAATTAATTAGAATTTGTATAAAAAAATTCTAGTTTAAAAATGAACTACACTTATATAATTTTTTTCTCAAATCTCTAACTCGATACGCCAAAATAACTTATCGCTTCCTAACTCCTATATATATCAGCAGAAAATATGTATTTATACAGCTCAAATCTTGCTGGATCCAAGTCTTTATATTTCTCCAATTCTATTCTCTATCACTTGTGTAGGCTGGTGGGGTGGGAGTGGGGAACTAGTGTATGTATAACTTGTATATATTTACACTGGATTTTTGTTGATATGTTATGTCTAATTATATGTTGGATCTCTTTATATTTAATTCGAGGTTTGGGAGTCAACTTTTGAAAATGAATAAAAATTTTGTTAGAAACATCACTTTTATTAATGGATTCTATAATGTGCGATTTTAAATTTAGTTGAATATCGTATACCAAATGAAAAAAAAAATGTAATAATCAATGAATATATCTAAAAAAATTTACACAAATCTCATAGTGTTAAGAGTAAATTACATCATATCTCTATTCATTTCCAAACTACAAAAATCACTTGTACACAAATCCTATATATTAAATAAAACGATTGACAATAATTACCACAGTATCTAAGTAGATATTAAATGTATTAATGAAAAAAAAATATTTTATGTCTAGCTAGAAAGATAATTTAATTCAAATATGAAACCTATTAAATTGATTGTGCAAATTGGGACACCAGACCTACCCCTCCTCTTATACATAGTCTAACAAACCGATTATTAAATGTTTTTAAAGGAAAATCGTAGATTTTAATGTATAATTGTATTGAAAATATATTTTAAGTTGATATAGGAAACCAAATAATTTATATATAAAAATATATATTTTATATGTTAAGTTTTAAAACAAAAAATAATACTAACAAAATTTTGTTCTGATCCTTAAGGTTGAATTCAAACTTAGACCTTATTTGTTTACACTTAATTGGGGTCTATATGAATGATTCATATCTATGCCCATTAAGTATATTTGTTTCTGAGCAAATTTCATAAATACATAACAAAGAGATTAAACTTAATAAGCCTCCTTAGTTATAGCTTTTTTTAATTACGCTCCATAATTATAGTTTCGTTTGCTATGAGTATTTCCGTTTGTATAATTCGCTTGTTAATATACAAACAGGGTAAGTATATACAAATTCTATATTTGTACATTTATGAATTTTCAGAACTATACAAATCAAATGTATCAACGGGATAATTATATACAAGTTAGGGTGAGCATATACAATTATTGAATTTATACAATAAGGCAAATTCTGGATTTATACAAATAAGAATCGAATTATACAAATTCTGAATTTATACAATTAGGAGCAGAATTATACAAATTCTGGACGTGGCCACATAATTATGATTGTAAGTTAGTTGTGAATGGTAATTTAATTAAAATGTAGCTATGTTAACTAATTGACTAGTATATGTTTGCTTATCCGCGTAATTTTTCCTTTGTGGTTTCTTAAAAAATATCTCTTAATAGGTCTGAATACATCTGACCGAATCAGATCTGTGAAAAAGTCATAATACCATTCAGACTTTAAAATTCACGCTCTTATTTTTACTCTCAAACTCACGCTCTTTTTTATTTATTTTTCTTCTTCAAGTGATTTTGTTCTTCCCCGTCTCTTTGAACTATCAATCAATCAATCTAATATTTTTCTCTTGAATCAGTAAATTATCAAATTACGTTTGGATATTCTTGAATACAATCCTCCATCTTTATTCTGTATTTTTCTCTTGAATCGATAAATTTCAAGTTCTGTTTGGTGTTCTCGAATTCAATTCTCCATCTTTATTTTATATTTTTTCTCTTGAAATAATAAATTATCAAATTTCATTTGGATATTTTCGAATCCAATTCTCCATCTTTATTTTGTATTTTTTCTGTTGAATAGATAAATTATCAAGTTCTGTTTGGTGTTCTCGAATTCAATTTTCCATCTTTATTTTATATTTTTCTCTTGAAACAATAAATTATCAAATTTCATTTGGATATTTTCTAATCCAACTCTCTATCTTTATTCTGTATTTCCAATGCTAGTTTTCAATTGTGAAATTAGGGTTTAAGGAGACCAACAAGATGTCCATAACTTAAGCCTAACAAAGGGGAAAATAAAGTGTCAAGATTTCTGTGAAAAAATAAGGAGAAAGAAGAGCATTGAGAATAGATACGTGTAGATACATATATCTCGGGATAAATTAGGTTAAAATCAAGCTTACTTTGTTCTAGATACATTGTATTCAAGTGGATTCGCATGTATTTGAGATACATAGACAAATCTCACTTGTCTCCCTTGCATCTCGCTTGTCACCATATCTCGCTCACGTATCTTGAATCTCAGATACATGCGAATCACACAAGATACATGTATTTCTCGAACATAGGATAAATTTGAACCTACTTATGTTGTATTTTAGTTAATGTCTCTTGATTACTTTAACATTGAGACAAATAATATTTAATATATTAGCCTAATTTTTATGAATATTTCATGAGTTTATGGAATTTCTTTGATGCTTCCTTAATAAAATATGTACTCTTTTTTATATGTGTAAGCTAGGTTTTAGCGTGAACTAAACTCTAAGCTCTAAAAACCTCTAACGTATCTTAACGTTTTAAGAACCTGAATTGGGTTTGTTTGTAGAGCTTCATCTTAAATTCAGTAAATTGTCAAAGAAGTAGCTAGTGATTTTGTTTATCAAGATTGTGAGTATAATTTTATGTATCTTCTTATTTCTTCTATGTTTTTTTTAATGATTTGAGGGTCATCATTAGTAGTGTATTTCTTGAAGGTATAATAAATTTGATACTTGTGTTGTATTTTAGTTATTGTCTTCCAATTACTTCAACATTGAGAAAGACAATATTTGATATATTGACCTGATTTTTATGAATATTCCATGAGTTTATGGAATTTCTTTGATCCCTCCTCAGTAAAATATACTCTTTTTTTATATGTGTAAGCTAGGATTTACCTCGAAGTGACCCCTAAGAAACTCTAATGTATCTTAAGGTTTTAAGAATTTGAATTGGGTTCGTTTGTAGAGCTTCATCCTAAATTTAGTAAAATTTCAATGTCTACCATTATCAATGTATTGCGTACCTCTTTTAGTGGAAATTTTGAATTTGTGGACAAACTCGCATAGGCGAAATGATTGATCCTCCTATATAATAAAAAAATTATTTTTTTTGTAAAAGAAATTACCCCATATTGAGGAAAAAGAAATTAAAAGAAATATACTTATTAACGTATCTATTTATTTTATTGTCCCATTTTAAGGTGGTTGCTTTAATTTTTGTTTGAAAAAATGGCTCTTTTTTAACAAGTTGTTGGGGGTAGTGGTACTTTTAAATAATTCCAATAATTTTTTATAACATTAGGTGGTTCTACTTCTTTTTGTCTTAGCTAAGATATTAATATGTTGGAATGTATGCAACTAACGTTGTCACAATTTAAACCACTATTAGAATAAAAAACTTTTAAATAATTCCAATAATTTTTTATAACATTAGGTAATTCTACTTCTTTTTGTCTTAGCTAAGATATTAATATGTTGGAATGTATGCAACTAACGTTGTCACAATTTAAACCACTATTAGAATAAGAAACTACAGCTCGTTTGGTAGAGTGTATGAGAATAACATTAAAT
The DNA here is from genome assembly GCA_035578085.1 of Solanum pinnatisectum. Lineage (NCBI taxonomy): Eukaryota > Viridiplantae > Streptophyta > Magnoliopsida > Solanales > Solanaceae > Solanum > Solanum pinnatisectum. Next base: position 2,395,264 of record CM069078.1, read on the forward strand.
AGAGTGTATTAATAATATTTGCATTAATTATGCATAGATTATTTCTTATGCTTTATTTGGTCGGTGTATTAAAATATCATGCATTGCATAAAAATATTTATTTACAAAGATGTCCTTCACAATTGTAGTGGAAAAGATGTAAAACAACTTTTGAGGGGCAATGAGGTCTTTAATCATCCTAATGCATGCATCAAACCCCTTGCATTTGTAATACCTAGAAATTTATGGTATCAGTAATACACACACTAATACACAATAGAGTGTATATATAACTAATGCATAGCATGAAAAAGTGTACCAAATAAGGTATTACTAATACACAGAATGAATGCATACATTATTTTTGTTAATACAGTCTATCAAACCCCTTAAAGTTTTTTTTTTTTTTTTTACCTATAATCATTTGATATTCGATATTCATTTCCTCAATTAATTTAATTTTGCATCATATATATATATATATATATAAAAGGTTGATTTAAAGGGGAAATGTTTTTAATTTTTTTTTTGTTCTCAACTTCTCAAGACTCGTATCTAAGGCCCCTTAGTAAAGGTGGATGAATCTGATTTGACTAATATCCAATTTTACTTCGCGTAAGGCCGATTTAAGAAGGAAATGTTCCTTACTTGGAATTTTCCAATCTCAAAATTCATATTCGAGCATCTAATAATTAAAAGTAATTGGATCTTATTCATCCTATCATAAACGGTGAAAATTAAAGCTACCTAACCTTCTCAGGCATTTGGTCCTAAATATTGATATCATATGGTACAAATGCCTAAACCTAACTGTCCTTCAATTCGAAAAAATTATATTTACTTACATAATTTCACTAGCCAACTAAAAGTTTTCCTAGATTTTAGGAAGTTAATGATCACATAATAATATAAGCTTACAATGAGTATAATGTTTTCATGATTTTTTCAGAATTAAATGTTCATAAGCGTAAGCTAAGTGGTTGTTAGAATAGAATTCATGGATTTATCCCTTGGACTACGTTATTATCTAGCCTAAAGCCTTTTATTTTTTTTCTCTCATTTTAATATGAAATTCACCTCATTAAGATATTATATACATTCCTTCTTTACAAATTTATTAACCTAAAGTCTATCAGTCCTCTTTGACTAGCCTTTTACCACATCCATCAATATAATTTCTTTCTTGTGAAGAAAATTGTTTCATTGGAAAATATATCCTAATCCCATAACAGAAAAATAACTTCTTTTTTTTCGAAATTATTTTACTTTATAACAAATATTTTGTATATAAGACTATACAGAAAATACATTATACTATTGAATTAAGCAGGCAACAAGTTGTTCATTAAATTTGAGGGGACCCCTTTATTAATATTCATTGTTATAATTAGTTATAAATTTAATAGGTTTTCAGCAATTTGAACATTGGTTCTCGTGCTTGCCCTGTATTTTTTGATTCTGTACGTTGTATGTGATATATATCGAATTAAACACGTTTAATTTTCAATTAAATTGTGTACTTGTGTCAATGCCATAAATTAAATAAACTATTAGTTGTTTCTCATCGGTCATATGTAATTCCCCGTCCATCGATTGATAATATGCGAGTATATATGCATCCTCTATCAACGCATAATTAACTATACATAAATCAGTTAATAAAATAATGTAACGATCCATTTGATCGTTTTGAATACTAGAGCTTTTTTATTTCATAAAAGACTCTTCTAATAAATTTCAAATAGATATTTTGGACTATTCGTAACTATAGTTATCTAACTAATCGGGAGACAAACATTAATTTCTCATTGACTAAAGAGGATGGTATAATGATTAAGGCATGACATCAATTATATAATAGTAATTCGACCTTTTTGATTTTGCAGTACGCCACTGTTTGGATTAGTTAAATTCGACGTTAATTATTTTTTTTAATTATCATATTAGGATTCAAATTTTGATATATTAGTATAGATAATTAAATATTAGGTGTATCGAATTATTTAAATTCCATTAAAGTTATGCTAATTGGAGGAACTAAGACCTACCCTTAGGTTTGAACTTTAGGAAATTGATTATAGAATTAGGCGAGTTTTTGGGTTTAGGCTAGACATAGAATAATACAAGTGTTATTAGACTCGTTAACTTACAAATTATGCATATGTACTTGATAGATTGGAAAGGTTCGGAGGCATTGAGGAAAGGAAAAGTATTGGAGAAGTAGCTTGCTTGACTTCAGTTCTTCGGTGGAGGTAGGTTATGATTTATTCTATGTGATAGATAGATTATTAATAGTGATTGATAGTCATTGAGTGATATTGTGAATTTCCCTATGTACTTGGTTGTGTGGTTTGAATAATCTATGTGTTGTTTGTGATTGGTTTGAAATCTCGAGACCCTGAAATTTATAATCTTGAACCTTCTCTATCGGAATGATGCCTTGAATAAAGAAGGCTTGATGAAATATTGTTAATGAAGTGAAAAGTGGTGATAATAAATGATAAATTAACAATATATTGGATTGGGTGCCACGAGCCGGCACGATGTTATTGGATCGGGTGTCAAGTTCCAGCACGATAATATTAATGGAAAAATATTGAATTAACTGAATGTACTCAATCTCAAAGAACCCATTTCCTAAATGAGTGTGGTGTGGAGGCATGAGTCCTCGTGTGTGTGCTTGATATTGTGATTGATTACGTACTTGCTTTCGTTGTCACTTGTTGTTTGTTGCTTATCATCTGCTAAATGCTATAGTTGATTTTATACTGTTACTTTATGCATATTAGTTACTATTTTGGGTCGGCCGATGATATCTACTCAGTACATGTTGCCTTGTATTGAGCCCTACTTGTGTTTTTCTTTGTTTTCCTTTTGTGGAGTGCAACAAGTGTACTAACGACTTCGACTTGCCCTCAGCTCTTGCCAGTCTCCAGCACCTCAGGTTCCAGGGTGAGCTATTCATTCTAGCTCGTGTTGGATTCTCTCGGTCAAGGCATGATGTCCTAAGATTTCGGACACATACTACTTTATTCTTTTATCTTGGTGTATTTGATACTCTTAGACTTAGTATTTGGAGATTAGTTGTCCTTGATGTGATGACTTTCAGGTTTTGGGAATGACATATAGTAGACTTCAGTGGATTTGTGTTTCTTACCTTAATAAGATTAAGCTTCCGCATTATGATTTGTATTTCGTAAGTTTAGCAATTAATATGTGTTGGGGTTTGAATTTCTTGGTTTGCCCACCTAGGAGGTTAAGTGTGGGTGTCACTCATGACTCATTTTGGTTCGTGACAAAATATATATATATATTTCGAACCTCAACTAATTTGAATTCGACCCGCGAAATCCCATTAAAGAACAGTAAATTTTCTTGTTATTTTTTTGCAGTGATATATAACTTAATAGCATTAATATCTCAGGCAATATGAAAATATTTTACTGTAAATCTTGCTTTATCTGGAAATTTCTGAACATAAATATTAATGCTGTAGATTTCAATTTACATAATAGTAATGTTTTTGGTATAAATATGTGAGAATATATTCCTGAATCATAATCATAAGAATAAAAGCTTATATTTTCCTATGGTATTAGATCTTGAAATATTCTAGAAGTAAATTAATGTTTATCACTCTAGTACTATTTTAACATATGTAATAATTATTTATGAATTCAATAGGTTTTGTGCAATCTGAACACTGTTTCTGCATGCATGCAATGTTTGAATAATTAATTGATCATTTACTTCATTTGATAACCTAGCTACCATTTCATGTTTCGCATGCTTGAATAATAATTAACAGAGCATACTAGAAGATATAGGATTAGAAATATTTTGAATAATGTAAAAATGGTCTTTGTGGTGGATAAGACGAGGGAAGCGAGATGGACGATGATTTAGACATGTGAAGAAAAAGTGCATAACTGTACAATGTGAGATGTTGGCAATTGTGAGTGTGAGGAGAGACATAGGTAGGCTGAAAAAGTATTAGGTGGAGGTGATTAGATACAAAGGTGTATCTAGAATTTTGAAAGGATGGGTGCAGTGCACTATCACGAAACAGGTGATCTAAGATATAAATTTAATCAACCGCCGATTTAACTTTATCATTGAATATTGTTAAACTTTTAAAATTATAGATCAAAATTATTTTTTATCTATTCAAATCGTAATAATATATACACATTTGGTTTAATTATATAAGAAAATCTATAGTGCTAAAAATATTAGGAATTTCTAATTTGAAAGACTTGAAAATTAAAGACTTTTGAGAGAGAAAAAATAAGATAGGTATAATGTTTAAATTTCTAACCTCACTTGGAGAGGTGCACTTAATCATCATTGCATTATATGCAGTGGCGGATCCAGGATTTAGAGTCCGTGGGTGCCAAATAGACTTATCGATTAATGTGCCAGCTTTTTTCCTTAAGAAAAGGTGCTTGGAGCCTTTTTTTTTAAAAAAAAATGTCTGCAGCAAATTTCTCAAAAAAAATAGGTACAAATGGGATTCGAACCCGCAACATTAGCCATCTAAAGTTGCCCTCCAACCGTGGCACCACAAGCCAATTTTGTTCACTGGGTGCCACGCTTTATATTTATATAAATATTATATATATATACCTATGTATATATAGAGTTTCCGTCGAAGTTGGGGGGTGGCGTGGCACCCCCCGACCACTACATAGATCCGCCCCTGATTATATGATACTTCGAGCATGGGTTCATACATATATATTTGACTATGTTTTAAAACATATAACACTATTGTATATAATCTCTGGAGGGAAGCATGAGTTCAGGTGAATTGGGGGAACTCTCCTATATATGTCTCTGATTAGACAGGACATGACATACCTATAGCTTAAATATCGAGGATTGCATGACCCCGAATAGGAAGAATGTAGAGGTCGAGGATTAGGATAGACGGTTATAGGAAGTTGAACGTTGTTTAGTTTTTCTTATCAGTATTATATTATTATCATTACTCTCATACTGTCTTAATATGTAATTTTATTATTTACTTGTTGTTTTGCTCCAATTATACTATGTTATTTGTTATTGCTATTATTCTCTTTCTCTTTTATTTTTATCATGACTTCTTCATTACTGTGATTCATTTTCATCCTTGATTTGGATATGTTTTACTTGAGTCGAGAATCTACCAAAAATAACCTCTATCTTTACCTGATAGCAGTAAGATTGTGTACATATGGCCTCCATATGAGATTACACTAGATATATTGTTGTTGTATATATGTAATATGTATCGATAGTTATTCCATATTTGAAGGGATATAATTCTAAAAATTATCCGACTATGGCACATTTCCTATGCAATTATAGAGATAAAAAACACACATATTTGAAATAATTCGAAATTAAATATGCTTATTGAAATATCAAAGGAACAAAATAAAATGTACTAAGAATAGAGATCAAAAGTAAATTCATCATATTTATTTTTATAAAAACATTATAGTTCGTTGAGGGTGAGATCAAACGAAATTCATATCGATTAAATCACAAAAATCTATTCATTACTTATATAGAGAAAGAATCAACTAAAAAGGAGTTGATGATTCATGTATAGCATTAAAAAAGTCGGCCGCCTGTTATAAAGGGTAGATGAAACTAAATAAATTGTTTGAATTATCATGCAATGTCTTAATCAAATAGTTAGTGGCATCATCAAAGTCGATAAAAGTAAAATATGTCCTCCACTAATCTCATCATTCATGAATGCAATTCCTCTATAAATAAATGGATCTCTATTTCTTATTTCTCACTTAAGAATCGATACTCGTTTTTGAACTTCGAATTCGAATTCAATCCGTTAAAGGAAAAGAAATACTTTTTACAAGGTTTTTTTTTTTCTTTCTTAGAACTTGAATACGAAATATCAGGTGAAAAATCAAACAAAAATCTTAGCAAATTGAATTGTACTGGCTATATATATATATATAAATCCATCACTTTCTAGATAGATCCTAATTTGCTTCAACTTGAAGGCAGTAAATTTTTTGTTCTTTTTTGCAGTGATATATCACTTAACAACATTAATTAATATCTTGTATACATGAAAATATTTTTTTTACAGTGGATCTTGCTTCATCTGGAAATTTCTGATCATAATAAATACTGTATATTTTTGGTTACATAATATTAATGGTTTTGGTATATATTAAATATGTAACTCAATATTTACTACAACAAATATGATATATGGTTACGAAATTATTAGCTACGACATTAAATTTGTCACTAATTGTTTGCTTTTAGTGACAAAATTTACTTTTCGTGCTTAATATATGAGACACATATTTTTAGTGACGAATCATAAAATTAATCCGTAGCAAAGTTTTGTCCACTAAAGTTTCCCACCAAAAAATTAATTAGCGCCATTTGTTAAGTAGTGCTAGTCACGAATTTAAAGTTATTGGTGACACATTATTTCTTCACTAATAATGTATCTAATTCATGACAAATTATTTTGTATTAAAATTTATTAATTTTTGGAGACAAAAAAATTTCATCTAAAAAAATATGTTGTTACAATATCGACAAATTAGAGTTCGTAGTTAAATATTATAAGTTTTAGCTATAAAAAATTAGATTTAATTATGACATTTATTTTCGTCACTAATAATATAAATAATTGGTGACAAATATTTTATTGTCTCTAATCAATCTGTGATTTAGTGACAACAAAAAAATTGTCACAAAATTTGTACGGTGTTAAATAGCGATGACTTAAAATTTGTAGTGAGTAATTCAACTATTTGCTACGAAAAAAATTCATAGCTAAATACAATTTTTTTTGCTACAACTGTACATAATTACAAGTGACAACTTACAAAAAGAATAATACAAGTGCTTCATAAGAAATAGATAGAGTCCATTCTTTAATTGGCGAGGAAAAATATTAAAACCAATGAATTCAATCAATTTTGTAAAAATGAAAAAGTGAATTCATCAATTTTCTTAAATTACGCAATTATAAAATGCATCATTTGAAAAATACAATCCAGGTTATAAGTATCGTGAGTGGGGTATGATTCTACCACTAGATTGCTAATATTTTGTTGGTTTAACACTTTTATTTTTTATTTGATACACTTTCATCGATAAAGATGATAGAAAAAATAATTCTCAAGTCTTGATTCTAATTTTTGTGCATGTCTATTGATTTGTGATTGGTAAACTGCATAGACTAAGTCGATCTATTTGTTTCTGTCTAAAAATATGTACATATTTAATAGTAATTCCACATATGTACGTAGAATAACTATACAGAGATAACACCAACTTACAAACTTAGACTTTGCAAAGGTGCGAAATATTTCATGAATTTCTATTAACTTTTTCCATTAGTATGAAAATTGAAATAAACTAAAAAATGAAAGCACAAATGAAAGAAATGAACCAACTAGGATTTCAAATATATTATGAAGTACAATAGTTATGGGTATCGATGTTTTTTTCAAATCAATTGATTTTCTGATCGAATTGAACCGATTATTAAATTTTTTTAATAAAATTGAAAGTTTAATTTTATATAAATTTATAATTGTACTGAATAATTTTTAAAATTTATAAAAAATAAATAAATAAAATGACAGAATCATACTGAATATATTTTAAAAAATATACGGTTTAATTAAAATATATTCTATAGTTGAATGAATTGTGAGTGGTAATTTCATGCATTTATGTATGTGAATAAATAATCATATAATATATTATTTCTACAGAAGGTAAATTTGAAAGAAGTAAATGAAGTTAAAAATAAAATAAAAATGAGAGACAAGAGAGAGTTGATCAGATGGTTATAAGCACTCCTTACTTCTAACCTTAAGGTTGTGAGTTTGAGTCTGTTGACACCCAATTTTGGACCTCCACAATATAGATTAATCATCGAGCTTCTTCAATTTTAAACGATTTAAAATAATTAGTTTTATAAAAAAAATTTAAAAAAAAATAGTTTGCAAGTTTTTTTAAATAAGTTGTCACTTTTTATAATTTTTAAATAATATATATTACATAATTATGTATATAATTAGTATATTTTATGAATATTAGCCCCTTCTTCTTCTTTGTTAAGGGTTGGGGGAAAACGTTAGAGATAGGTTACATTTAGTTGGAAGAAAAAATAGGAAAAAATGCCTGGTCGGATTTCGCGAAGTAGTGCTTTGGTGGTGAAAGCTCGTTGCCTTCAGCTCCTCGTCGTCGTCTCAAATCGCTGCCCCGAAAAGGTAATCTCTTTCCCTTTGTTAAGCTCCTTTTCACCTTGTTGTGTCTGGTGGTTTGAAGTTTCCAGTTTTGGGAATATGCCGTTGTTGTTTACTTTTTTTTCTGATTTTTCTTAATGGTGATACATAGTTTTTGTTCTAACATTTGAATATAGCTAAATGTTATCTTCCTTTTTTATAAAGTGTATTGTTGTGCTAGTTCGAATCATGGCTCGATCTAATCTTCATTAAATTTCTTAACCCTTTTTAGTTACTGCCCTGTCTTATAGCACTGTCATATTCTAAACGAATATCGAATTGATCTCAGCATCAATTTTAGTCATTGGTTCACTGATATTGATTTTTGTTTGAGAATCAAATGTTAGTTCTCCTTTTCTTTTAATATATATCAATTGATCTTGACATAATGCTATTGATTTTTGTGGCTCTTATAGGTTTTAGATTCCTTAATCCAATTTGCTTAATGGATTTTTATATCCATGTTTGAATCAACATGGTTTGTCCCAGGAGGCTTATATGTTGTTTCAACCTTAGGAAATCATATTTATTAAATGGGTTGATTTAAGTTAAATGCAATTTGTTTTACATTTTCTTGTTAACTTTAGTAGGTCATTGGTTGTGTTATGTCTTTCTTAGTTAGCATGACTTGATGTTTGGATGTAGTGGACTCAATCATGTTTGATTTGCCCAGTTTCAACTTCGTCTATTTATTTATCACATAGCTAGTATAATCTAAGAATAGGCTCAAGATTTAGGAATATTCATTGCGTTTTGGTATAAGACCATGTGTTGTGATTGATTTTCCTAGATACTAATACAATATGGTTGGTTTGTTAAATTGATTCCCTAATTTAATAATGCATGCATCTATACTTCTATGTTATTCTCTAACTTATTAAATTTGCTTTGTGAAGTGGCGCTTCTCAAAAAAAAAAAAAAAGGTTTAATTAAGATTTTCCTCATCATAATTTAGTCCTAGGTGACATGTTTTGTTGTGATGACTTACGGTTTGCAATAGTAGTATATAAACTTTTTTTTTTTTTTGGATGATCTAATACCACTTATTTCATGCTGCTGCTTATATTGATTCAATATATTGGCTCTTATGTTTTTTTTTTGTGTGCGCGCATGTGATCCCGTTTGAGTTGTCAATGGATAGGAAAATCGGATTTGGACCCAAGTCTCTTTCCCTCTTTGCTTTATTGTGTTTGTTTTCTTGGCAATATCTGCTACTTAATCTTAAGGTTTTAAAAATTCAAAATCCCCCGAAAGACGCCCATTTTTTATTTTAACACTTTAATTGTATCAGTCACCTTTAACAAGACTTAAAGAATAATTTTGCAAGATATCTCACTTTGATAGTAGTTCCATATTCCCCCCTTGTCCCCTTTAAAATGGTTCTAATTATAAAAATTGCACAATTCAAATTAAGCTAATTTTTAGCCAAACAATTAATTGCCGGATAACCGCATTAGCGGGTGTTCTAGATGCTTTAAAACCCTTCTTAGAACACTAATAAGAACCCCGAACCCCTTTTAAGTTTTCATTAGATTTCTGTGTTAGTCTTTTGAAAACGATAGTTTTCTTAATTTTACTTTAAAATTAAGTGGCGACTCTAAAATCAGTCTAATTTTTTTTAAAAAAATAAAATAGAGTCCCTAAAAAAGCATAATGTGGGAGCTCTTGTGTAGGGGTTAAAAAGATTTAGATGGGAGATAATAGGAAAATCAACCTTTTTTATAATAATAAATTTGTCCCTAATTAATACATTTGAGAACAAATTAATTTTTTGTATATAAAATATAGTCATTAGTGATGAAATTAGATTTTGTTCAACTACGAAATACATATAACTTTAGAGACAATTGATGTCGTCACTGATTGAAGTAAAAATAATTAGTGACGATATAATTTTGTCGGTAGTAATAACCTCTTTAGTGATAAAGCATACTATTAACTACAAAAAATATACTTTTTACGACAAATAAATTTGTCACAAATGTTTAAGCATTTGGGGACGATTTTTCTTTTTGTAGTTAATATAATACTTTTAGCGACGACGCACTAAATCGTGTTTGTATACTTTTAACGACACACATTTAGTGATGACTAGTTGACGAATTATTTTTCGTCTCACAAGATTTTTAGTGACGAAATATGATTAAATGACAAAATTATTTATTTCTGATAATCAAATTTGTTGTAGTGATTCCTGAGTCATAACAATATAAGCCTACATTTTCCTGTGATATTAAATCTTGAAATGTTCAAGAAATTAAATGTATATCACCTACAAACTATCAATTGTTTGTAGCATATAAATTATCAATTGTTTGACATGCTTAACTAGAGATCTTGAGTTCAAGTCCATATCTCATTATAATAACTTTTATTTTATACTTATGTATAATTATTTATCAAGAAAATTCGAATGAACCCCTCGATTACCTCTAGATCCTTTTTCCGATTCTGATTCAAAAAAAGATCAACACCAAGATACCTACCCCACCCCACACTCACTATATCTATATACGTCAAAAAATTTAGTCTTTCAAAAGGGATCCATTTAGAAATTGATCATGTTAATTGCCTAACTTAGGGTACTTTCAAGGCTCACACTACAACAAAAGTTCGATTGACTAAAAGAGAGCTTTAGAGGAAAAAGGAGGAGACATTTATATCAATACGACAAAAATAGTTTTTAACGATAATAAATATTCACATTAACAAAGAGTATTAAAGTCATTATCGATATTAATTAATTGTTATTGGATTCAATGTCGTTATAGATTAGAGTGTTAAAATATACCTGTCACAAATAATTACCTCTTAAAAAGATATATTTAGCGATAATTAAATTATTACTATTAATTATATTAAAATTATATTATCGTTATTATTTTTTCTAATACTATTCTTATCATTAAATAATTATTTAAAGTATGTTCTAGTCAAACTTAAATTTTCAAAAAAGAGTGTTAAAGTAAAATAAAAGGGACGATGTAATTATGTCAAAATAATTTAAGTGTCAAAATCAAATGATCCATTAAGTCATCCATATAATCTCAGTTGACCTATAAAATCTTTGGTGGACCACTAACTTGATTTCCATGTATGACCAAAAAAAAAATAGCTGTCTTTATCTTATGATAATGAATATTTAATTATTAACAATAATATAGTACCAAATATATTTTAGTCATAAATGTTAATCTTAGTTTGAATGCATTAAAAAAATTATGAGAAATATTAGATTACGGTTTCAGATGATACTAGTCTAATATTTTGTTAGTCTGAAAAAAAAATATATATTTGTACAACTTTTGAAAATAGAGACAAAATTTAAATGATGGCTTAAAAATGGGACAATTTGCTTAATTGTCATTTTTTTATGTTCTTGTTCAATGTCTCCTTCCAATTTTGAGATCAGACTAATCTAGATTTGTGTTATATAATTAAAAAGGAAAAACCCTTGCTGAAGAGGTTTTTATTCTCAAGATTTAAACACAAATTTTTGAATTAAGAATGAAAAGATGTATCGTCGTAGAACAATAGTCGATATTAAACCATTTATTTTCAGTCTTGATTGGCTAATTAGATGAATAATCAATTAGAAAGTTGTCTTAAATAAATAAGGACAAAAGGTGCATCTATGTGGCAATAAACATCTTTGTAATTGAAGTAGACCCATGCATGCATGCCGCATTTAATTTTCTGCAATTTATAATTTATATTGATGTGTACACTCCATCAACACTTTAAAAAAAAAAAAAAAAAAAAAAAAAAAAAAAATCGTTAAAACAACGTTCGATATTTATATTAGATTTCATTAAATTTGAATTCACATTATGACATGATTTCATATTCGTACTCGAACACTCTGATTAAGAGTAAAAGTATACTTACCAATTCGGACACCACAATTCTGATTAGTTATACACCATCAATACCATTTACCTTTCACTCCTCTTTGGGATTTGATTTGTAAAAAAAAAAAAAAAACTTTAAGAAGTACATAAAACTTCTTAAGATATGATTTTCTCTATATAGAGCTAGAGGCACAAGCTGATTCATGTGAATTATCCTTCCTTTTCGACGAAAAAATTACACTATATAAAATTAATTTTTTTATATATATAAATCATAGAAGTTGAGTTTCCTCTTGATTTTTTTACATGCATTTAATTTACTTATTTCTTTATATTTTAAAGCTTTTTAATAAAAATTGTGGCTCTACCATGCATGCAAATGGGAGACATAGAAATTAAAGAAACAAAAAATAATGAAAGTCTTTGGTGTGTCTCAACAATTCCAATTCGTCAAAAAAAAAAAAAAAGGACACGAATTCAATGTAGAAGAGTTGGAAATTGATTATGTTATTAATTTTTTTTCATTTAATATTACTACCATTGATTGATGGTACAGAAGTTCCTTTATAGGCAAGTGAGATTTCGTTAAGTGGAAAACTGAAGCAGGACAATACATATGCATTTTCTCCGTTCATTTTTATTTATTTCATGTATTATAAATAATTATTTAATTTTATTTATTCTGTTTGAAAAATTAAGAAATATTATATTATTTTATATCTATTTAATTGTATTTGTTAAATATTATTTATTTCTCAATATATAGACGCCTTATAACTAATAGAAATGATATATATATATATATATATATATATATTATTTTATTTATTAATTTTAATAGATGTGACATGTCAAAGATGAACAAATAAATATAAACATAAAAAAAAATACTGGCTAACATATAAATGTGTAACATTGCATAAAATATATAAAAAAAAATTGGGTAGAAGCATGTAATATAAAAGTAAATACAAATATATATGTAAAAGTAGCTAATAAATGGGATTGTCTTATATTTTAATATTCCATACAGATTGTCTATACTTTAATATTGCATTTTTAACAAAATAAAATAAAGTATAAAGAATTTACTTAAATTTATCAACATTTATGCAGACAAAGTATAATGTATATACAAACCTACCAAAAACTAATAGAAATGATATATATATATATATATATATATATATATATATATTATTTTATTTATTAATTTTAATAGATGTGACATGTCAAAGATGAACAAATAAATATAAACATAAAAAAAAATACTGGCTAACATATAAATGTGTAACATTGCATAAAATATATAAAAAAAAATTGGGTAGAAGCATGTAATATAAAAGTAAATACAAATATATATGTAAAAGTAGCTAATAAATGGGATTGTCTTATATTTTAATATTCCATACAGATTGTCTATACTTTAATATTGCATTTTTAACAAAATAAAATAAAGTATAAAGAATTTACTTAAATTTATCAACATTTATGCAGACAAAGTATAATGTATATACAAACCTACCAAAAATTATTATTGTATATTAAATTTAAGATTGTTATAAATAGGTATAAATTTTAAATTTTGAATTCCTACTTTTATTTTTTTTCCATAGACGCATAAATGTGCGAGACAACATTGCACGTAAAATAATTCAGTAAATTAAGGGTGTGTTTCGTGTTTGGTATGAAGGAAAATATTTTCTAATAATATTTTTCGACTTTCCCACATTGATGGTATCCTCTTCGTTCCTTAATACATTTATCTTCGTCAGACCTTATAGCGTTCATTTCCACCACCACCCCCCACCTTATTACCCCCACTTCTACCTTCCAATTTGTCTTAGATTATATATTACAAATATTTTTTGAATAATATTTCGTATATACTGAATTCAAGAAAATATGTAAGAAACTCACTTATTAAAGAAAAGTCTTATGCATTAAGTTATCGCTAAGTATGAGACCGAGAAAGGACGGACCTCAAAATATTATTGGACACAATCTTACCGATCTACATTCCTAAAAAAAATTCCACAGCTTGAATCCATAACATTCAAAATCACATGAGAATAAAAAACTTTACCCTTATTTTCTCTTGAAAAATTTTCATCAAAAATATTTTTCTAAATACCACACACCGAGTATAAATATATGTGGTATGGCTAATAAATAGCATGGTGTCCTATAGTATACTGAAATAGTAAAAGTAGAAGTAGGTCTGAATTTATAATATTTTAGGTCCAATAAATGGAAAATATATGCAAGTCACCATACAAGTATTAAGCTTGGAATGTGTGACATTAAATTTGCTTGGCTTCCCAACTGCACAACCATATATATATATATATATATATATATATATATATATATATATATATATATATATTAAGAAAAATTTGTTGGAATTTGGATAATTAATTAATTTAATGCTATTTGTTGAAAATGACCTATCTATATTGTCTAGTCTATTGGTTACTTAGGGAGTATTTAATATGGTCGGAATTTATTTTTTTCATCATGATTCATGTGATTTTCATATTTCATTTGAAATTTATAATGTGTAGTGATGATGATGTTTTAGCAAGCAAAATATTTGATTTACTCGTTGGGAAATTAAGAAAAAGTATTTATCTGTATTCAATATTTACATTAAATCAACTAATTTAATTTAAAGAATTATATACAATAATGTGAACTTATAAATATGTCACTCAATAAATATACTCTCTTCCTCCATTTCAGTTTGTTAGTCTTAGTTTCTTTTTTTCATTTTAAAAAAATACATTTTGGTACATTCTTAATTCTACCTATCTTTAGTTTAAAAACGACAAGGTTCAAAAATATTATTTACTTTCTTAAATTTTGTATCAAATCAAAATCAAACAATCAAATTAAAGTAGATACTTGTATATATTTTAGGTTTATGAAACTTTACAATTTGAAATTTTGCATTGTAAATGACGTTCCTGTTCGATCACTTCTTTGGACAAATATATATATATATACTACCTTAAAAATATGAGCTCCAAACTTGAATGTTGAATTACAATAATACCCCCAATTAAAAATACTTTATTTATTTTATTTATTAATTTTATTATATTGAAAGTAGATACCTTTTCAAATTAAATGATTGTGACTTTTTCAATGAGTTATGACTTTTTCAAAGGGTTATAACTTTTTTGACGGGTTGTGACTTTTTCAATGAGTTGTGACTTTTTCGAAGGGTTGTGATTTTTTCAAAGGGTTGTGACTTTTCTAAAGGTTGTGCCTTTTCTGATGAGTTGTGCCTTTTTTAAGGGGTTGTGACTTTTCCGATAAGCAGTATTTTTTCGAAAGGTTGTGACTTTTCGGACAAGGCACAATTAACACCTATTCATACTACTATTTGATAGCTATAAATAGAGGGGTTTCCTCGTACTTTTAAACTACAATTTCTTTAAGTTCTTTACTCTTCTTATTCTTAAAAAATTCTCAAGTGATATTTGCAAAAATTGATTAAGCTCGAAATTCAACAAAATTAGAGGTACTTCATAAGAAAGAGCTAGTGAAAAAAAGGTAGAAAATCATTCATCAATTCACACTTGTATTTTTTCTTACCATTTTCATTAGTTAACAGTGACGAAAAGTTGTGGGAGAAACAATAATATTAAACAAATATGAAAAAAGGCATATGATTTGGATAAGATATTTCTTCTTTGTTTATTTTTTTTTTTTTTTTAATTCTTTTCCCTCAAACGAAGGAGTTTCTTCCTAATTTTGCTAAAACAATGGATATCAACGTAGTCCATTGAATTATTAGTTTTGATGTTAAATTCAATATTTCAAAAATAGATTTTCACTATTACTTATAATATAATAACATTGTCATGATAATAATTAGTTTTTAATAGATATGCATATAAAAATTAACAGAGAAAGTAAAGTGTTGGTGGCAAGAAATTTAAATCAAGTGGAACACTAGAGTGAATTTAGCATGAACGTATATTTTTGTCTTCCTTCTTTGGCTATGTATAGTTCCATATAATTTTTCTTTATATCACAAGATACACTCCATACTAGCTATATAAAAATAGATAAGAAAATAGTGATTGATCATAAAATGATCTTAAATCAAATTAATGATTCTACAAATAATACTTAAAATTTTATTCATCTATTAATTTTTATTATTGAAAAATTTAAATATTTTATATCATGATACAACTTCTATAAGATATTAGATACTTTCATTATACAACAACTATATGATATGTATGCGGCAGAAAAAAGGAGAAGACTACAATTTCACAAAGATAAGGTAGAAACTTAATAAAATGAAATATTTTTCACCATATGTGATGTTATTCATATATTAAAATTAAATTATTCTACTAAAATATATAAAACCATCATTCATGATAACAACCAAGTACATTTTTTTGGTAAAATTACCTCTCTATGATAGCCTTACTCAAATATTAATTGAGTAATTATATTTTGTAAAAAATATGTTGCATATAAAGATAAAATATTGAAATACTTATTGTAATCCTGATTAGTATCATGCACATACTAAATTTCAAGTATGAATACTTGAGACAAAATTTCTACTTAAATAGTGTACATCATTTATGTTCATAACCTCAAGAGGAAAGGCTATTGGTGACATTTTTTGAATGGATTTTTTTCAATTTTGTTGGTTAGATTTGTTTACAAAATTGAGTGAAGTAAGAAATAATATAATTAAAGAAATGTCACTTTCTCCCATATTTAATCTTTGAATGTATTTTGAAATGTTTTAATGATATCTAGTAAATTTGATCTCAAAATACAAGTAACTATGCCAATATGTATTAATAATTTAAAAACACTTGTCCTATGTTTGTTCAATTATAATAATTTACTAAAAAAAAAAAATTATTTAGTAATATTCATTTTGTTTTACAACATCATATACTATATATACGATACACATGTGCAATGCACATGCCGTAAAACTAGTATGTGTGTGTGTGTGTGTGTGTGTATATATATATATATATATATATATAATAAAGGGGAGTTTGGCCAAAAAGTTAAGTTAAACTTTGAAAAACACGTTTGATCATGAAATTGTTTTCACGTTTTTCACTTCAAATTACTCACAAAAATTCAAAAATAACTCTAATTTGTATTCAGAACCAAATCATAACTCCAATTTCCAAATATACCATTTTTTACTTTGAAAATAAAAACTATTTAAAAAAAAAAATAAAAAATTACAATGAATGGCCAAACCTCCACATAAATGTCCTTAATGAAGTAGTTAACCTTCAGTCCAAGTTGTGTTTGGGCTGGACAGAAGCTCACAAGTTGGGCCAGTTATTCTATGTCCAACCTCAGCCCAAGTCTTAGAGGCCCAAGCTAGCCCAACATATTGAAGATCTTTTATTATTATTATTATTATTTGGAAAAATTACATAATTAGACATACTTAACTATAATATATATATATATATATATATATTTTACCTATAATTTAAAAATATTACTCATAATATTACTTTTTAATAATTATAACATATATTTTAAAAAGTTTAATCACATACACAAATCTCTTAAATATGACATTGAATAATTATCTTAAAATTCAAATTCCTTAATTAAAGCTAAATTAACAAATGTCCCTCAAACTCCTATGCCAACAGTATATCTCCCCCCGCCAACCCCCCACGTTCTCCATCACCTCTACCTACTCTCTCTTCCTTCATCCTCAATCTCCCATCCCAAGTTCATCTCCCCATTCTCTTTCTTCCTTCCTTCTCTCTCATAAATCTTCTTCACTAAACCATCATAAATTGAAATGATGATTTTTTTATCGCATTTTTCTATTGTGAAGATTTTTTAAAAAGAAGTTACCTAAAGCTCTAGAAAATGAAGGATAATTGTAGAGGATGAGATTTGGAATTTTGTCAACCAATGCTTTCAATGTTGGATTGTTAGAACGGAGAAAATGAAGTTGAAAGATAAGATCCAGAGCCATATCAACGTTGGATTTTAATTTCGAACTTGGTGAATTTATGATGAATTTGTAGAGATATAGTGTTTGCTAGACGTACCTAAATAGTCTATGTTTTTACCCTTCATTTATGTATCTCCCTTTCTTCTATTGTCTATATCCCTATTCTGTATATTTAAAAGATTAATATCGAATAATTAGATACATGCTTTAGATATATAATAAGTATATAATAGATACACTTAATTAAATTAGGTGCATGAATCAAATACACAGTGTGAGATACACATTATTCTCTAAACATGAAAAATTGAAAAAAAAAATACAAAATTCAAAAAACCAAATTCGAATCTCTGAAAAAAGTTGTTCACTTTGTTGCTGTTGGAAAATAAATGGAAGAAATTAAATTTTTTATATATATTTTTTAAATTGTTAAAGTAATTATACTTAAAAGTTGTGGTATATGTATCTAACGCGTAATTATACTCAAAAGAATAAATACTCAAAAGAAGTTGGAGTAATTATACACAAAAGAAATTATGATTTGGATTTTTTAGGAAAGCTGGTAATAGTTAATATGGAAGGATCATTCAAATTTGTTTTGTTTGTTAATTTCTCATAAGGTACTCCTTTAATTAAGGAAATAAGTTACAACATTTATTTCAAAAGTATTAAATCATGTATCTCGACCTTTTTAAACCTGATGGATGCATGTATCTGGTTGTGATATACATGTACCCCATATTCGAAAATGATATAGAAAGTAATATAAAAAAACTATTGAGATTCCTAGTAATTAGGACCTAAACTAGTGGGGTTATGTAGTTTGCCCTTATTATTTACTGTATAGTTATTTGTATTGTACTTGGGGGCATTTGGTAGCTCGTTTGGAAATAAGTTATGTAGATATTAAGTTTTGTATAAGTAATGATGTGTTTGTCCATATTGAACTTTTCTCCGTTGTAATAGTTGAAATCACTAAATTTTACCAACTACAACAATAAATCATGATACATAGATAGACACTCAAATTTGACCTCAATTGACAAGTAAACATTCTAATTTTGGAAGCAGTGGCAGAGTCCGAATTTTATTAAGGGAGTTCAAAATATGAAGAAGTACACACACAAAAAGGTCAAATTAAGGGGGTTCAACATCTACTATATATATACATAAAAATTAATTTAAACCATGTATAAATTGTTATCTCCTGTATTCAGATTAGCAAACCAGAAATAATAAAAAATGAAAAGAAAAACACAAAGAACTATCCGAGTCCACAGAACCCACTGTGTGTCCTTAAGAAATTTAATCCCCTCAAATACTCGAGGTTGCAGATTAATTCCTCCCAAGATAAAACAGATTAATCATTAAAGAAGTAGCGGTACCTCAAACTTCGATAATTTCAACGAACTCAAAATGACAGCAACGAATCACACACAGAGACACAATCGATCGATTTTGTTTTGTAAGAAATGCTTGCAAAAGAAGGGATGAATTTGATGCAGAAAAATGAGAGAAAACCTCTCTATTTATTGCCAACAAAGGGTAAAGGTCACAACCCTTTAGAAAGAAGACAACCTTCCATTAAGAAGATAATCTTTCAGAAAGGTCACAACACTTTGGAAAATACATAACTTTTCAAACGGTCACAACCCTTTAGAAAGGACACAACCTTTCATAAAGGTCGCAACCCTTAGGCATAGTCACAATTCTTCAGGAGAGTCACAATCCTTTATTTCCTGTTTACACCTTTAAAACCCAACAATCCCCCACATGAATAGGGAATGGCTATTGTTAAAACATATGTATGAAAAATTGTGTGATTTGTAAGTAAAGGTTAATCGCATCTGGATAAGTAGGTTTCCCTTTAAACTTTCCGTAGTGAACATATATCGGATATACTCGGTCAATCAGTAGATTTGATATATTTGAACCGTCGAGCTTTGGTGTATACCTAGACAACATAAGTCACACAATCAACCCTTGAACTATTTTTGGTTCTTATTGTTTTGTTCGTTTCAGCCATGAACACATCTCGGTTAATAAGTGCTTAGAGAACTGACCTTATCGGATTCTCCTTGAAGCGGCTTACACTTCATAATTACATAGGTGATTTCTAAATGTGTTATCCCGTAGATACACTATTTGATATACCATGTATCAAACTTAAAAACTATTAAAAAGTCCTTATGCCTTCTCATCATGAGAATAGATATAAAATAATTTTTGACAATGTTGAACCGTCATCTATGACTTTGTTTTATCTCCTTGAACCTAGATCTTGGGATCTCCAGTCTTCTAGGTCGAGTTACCGCCACGATGACTTGTTCTCGGCCATAGTCCCATTCCCGTCGATGATCTCTCAACTCCTTCTCTAGTTAGGCCTTTTGTAAGTGGATCCAACACATTATCCTTTGACTTTACATAGTCAATTGTGATAATTCCACTAGAGAGTAGTTGTCTAACAGAGTTATGTCTTCGTCTTATGTGACGAGACTTTCCGTTATACATAACGCTTCCAGTCCTTCCTATTGCAGCTTGACTATCGCAGTGTATGCATATAGGGGCCATTGGTTTGGGCCAATACGAAATATCTTCTAAGAAATTTCGGAGCCATTCAGCTTCTTCACCTACCTTGTCTAAGGCGATGAATTCAGACTCCATTGTAGAGCGAGCTATATATGTTTGTTTGGATGATTTCCAAGATATTGCTCCTCCACCAATAGTGAAAACATATCCACTCGTGGATTTCATTTCAGTTGACCCAGTAATCCAATTTGCATCACTATATCTTTTAAGAACTGTTGGATATTTGTTGTAATGCAAAGCATAGTTTTGAGTGTTTTCTAAGTACCCCAAAACTCTCTTCATTGCCAACCAATGATTTTGATTGGGATTACTTGTGTATCGACTAAGTTTACTTATAGCGCAAGCTATGTCTGGTCGTGTACAATTCATGACATACATCAAACTTCCCAATACTTTGGCATAATCCAATTGAGACTGACTTTCACCTTTATTCTCTGCAAGATTAAATTTTACATCAATTGGGGTCTTTGCCTTTTTGAAATTCAAATACTTGAACTTTTCAAGTACCTTTTGAATATAATGAGATTGAGACAATGCTAGACCGTTAAGAGTTTTGTGAATCTTAATACCCAATATTAAATTGGCAACTCCTAGATCTTTCATATCAAACTTACTAGCGAGCATACGCTTAGTAGCTTTTACATTGGCAATGTCCTTGCTCATTATCAACATGTCATCCACATATAGGCATACAATGACTTCCTAATTCGGAGTGTCTTTAATGTAAACACATTTATCACACTCATTGATCTTAAATCCATTTGCCAACATCGTTTGATCAAATTTTACATGCCATTGTTTCGGTGCTTGTTTTAGTCCATAAAGTGACTTAACAAGTTTGCATACTTTCTTTTCTTTACCAAGAACTCGAAGCCTTCAGGCTGTTCCATGTAGATCTCTTGCTCTAGCTCTCCATTTAAGAAGGCGGTTTTCACATCCATTTGATGGATTTCAAGACCGTATACAACAGCTAGGGCAATTAACATTTGAATTGATGTAATCCTAGTCACTGGCGAGTATGTGTCAAAATAATCAAGACCTTCTTTTTGTCTAAAGCCTTTGACAACAAGTCTTGCTTTATATTTGTCAATAGTTCCATCATCTTTCATCTTCTTTTTGAAGATCCATTTTGAACCTAAGCGTTTGTTTCCTGGAGGAAGATCAACCAACTCCCAGGTATGATTGCTTAAGATTGATTCAATCTCACTATTGACAGCCTCCTTTCAAGAGGTTGAGTCGCTAGACAACATCGCTTCCTTGAATGTTTGAGGCTCACTTTCAAGTATGAATGTTACAAAATCATATCCAAATGACGTAGTTGTCCTTTGATGTTTACTGCGCCTTGGACTCTCTTCATTGGTTTCATTATCTTTTGGTTCTTCTCAAGGTTGTTTAGACCCCCCCTACTAGATGACTCAAGTCTAGTTTTATACGGATGGATATGTTCAAAAAATTCAGCATTATCTGATTCCATTACTGTATTATCATGAATATCCGAATGTTCGAACTTATGAACCAAAAATCGACATGCCTTACTATTTGTAGCATATCCAATGAATACACAATCCACAGTCTTAGGCCCTATTTTCACTCTCTTAGGTATAGGAACCTGAATTTTGGCTAGACACCCCCACACTTTGAAATATTTCAAGTTGGGTTTTCTACCTTTCCATTTCTCATATGGAATAACATGTGTCTTCGTGTGAGGCACTCTATTAAGTATTCGATTTGCTGTAAGGATAGCTTCCCCCACAAGTTTTGTGGTAAACCTGAACTTATAAGTAAGGCATTCATCGTTTCCTTTAAAGTTTGATTTTTCCGTTCCGCAATTCCATTAGATTGGGGAGAGTAAGGAGTAGTAGTTTGATGAATTATTCCATTTTCTAAACATATTTCTGAAAATAGAGATTCATATTCTCCACCTCTATCACTTCTGATCATTTTGATCTTTCTATCCAACTGATTTTCAACTATAGTTTTATATTGCTTAAATACGTCTATTGCTTCATCCTTACCATTTAGCAAATAGACATAACAATATCTAGTGCAATTGTCAATAAAAGTTATGAAATACTTTTTTCCACCACGTGTTGGTGTTGACTTCATATCACAAATGTCAATGTGAATCAATTCTAAGGGATATGAATTCCTTTCAATAGATTTATAAGGATGCTTAGCATACTTAGATTCAACGCAAACTTGACATTTTGATTTATTGCACTCAAATTTAGGCAAAATATTTAAGTTAATCAGTTTTCGCAAGGTTTTGTTATTAACGTGTCCCAAACGTTCATGCCATAAATATTTAGACTCAAGCAAGTAAGAAGAAACAGAATTTTTATTCATATCAACTGCAATTACATTAAGTTTAAAGAGGCCCTCAGTGAGCTAACCTTTTCCTACATACATTTCATTCTTACTGACTACAACTTTATCAGAAACAAATACACATTTGAATCCGTTCTTAGTCAGAACTGGTATAGAAACTAAGTTCTTTCATAATTTCGGAACATACGAGACCCTGTTCAAAGTCACCACCTTGCCCGATGTCATCTTTAAGAGGATTTTGTCAGTTCCTTCCACCTTTGCAACATCGGAGTTTGCTATAAACAACTTCTCGTCTGTAGGTGCTGGAGTATATGATGAAAATAATTCTTTATTGGTACATACATGGCATAAGGCACCAGAATCTATCCACCACTCTCTTGGATTTTCAACCAAGTTGCATTCTGAAAGCATTGCACAAAGATCGTCCATTTCAGCCAAATTTGCTTGATCCTTGTTCTTGTCCTTATTGGGACCCCGACATTCAGTAGCCTTATGACCACGTTTGCCACAATTGAAGCAACTTCCATTGAACTTCTTCTTAGGAGGATTGATCTTTGGACCAGATGCTTTCTTTCTTTTCTTTGATTTTGTGGGATCTTCTTCAACAATATTTACTCCAGATGTTGTTGAATTACCACATGACCTCTTTTCTGCGGCCTTAGGCCTCTTCAATTCTTAGCCTTACCATGAGATCTTCAATAGTCATCTCCTTGCATTTATGTTTCAAGTAGTTTTTGAAGTCCTTCCACAATGGAGGTAACTTCTCAATAATGGCAGCCACTTGCAAAGCATCATTCACAACCAATCCTACATTAAAGATTATGTGAGTATTAAGAATAGACTTAATATTTCCAACATAGGTATTAAACAAATTTATACCTTCAGCAAGGAGATCATGGATTATGACCTGCATTTCTTGAACTTGGGTGACGACAGTCTTACTGTCTATCATCTTATAGTCCAGAAACTTTGCCACAATAAACTTTTTCATTCCAGCATCCTCTGTTTTATACTTCTTTTCTAAAGCATCCCAGAGTTCTTTTGAGGTTTTGACATTACTGTACACATTGTATAGATCATCCTGCAGGCCACTCAAAATATATTTTTTACACAAAAAATCAGAATGTGTCCATGCTTCTGTTACCAAGAATCGTTCTTCAGACGGAGTTTAATCTGACATAACAAGAACGTTCTCATTAATGAACCTCTGCAGACTCAACGTAGTCAGATAGAAGAACATCTTTTGTTGCCATCTCTTGAAGTCGACTCCAGAAAACTTTGCAGGTTTCTCAGCCGGTGCTAGGGCAGTAGTTGAACGATTGAGTGCAATCGATGTTGTTACAGCACTTACTGTTCCAACATTTACTTGACTTGAATTGGTCATTTTTTTTCTGTCACAAATGGCAGACAATTTTAGTATGTGAAATACTAAGAGTAAAGAATAAATCCTTACACAGACTATTTCTGATGTAATGATAAAGTTTTTATATTCTTTTAATCGTTAATCGAATGAATTTTAAAAAATTCAAACAGAGTAGAAAACCATAAAGATTTTAATCTCCAGAAACCTCAAATACAGAAATTTTAAATTTCTTAAGATTGTTATCTCCTGTATTCAGATTAGCAAACCAGAAATAATAAAAGATGAAAAGAAAAACGCAAAGAACTATCCGAGTCCACAAAACCCACTGTGTGTCCTTAAGAAATTTAATCCCCTCAAGTACCCGAGGTTGCAGATTAATTCCTCCCAAGATAAAATGGATTAACCATTAAAGAAGTAACGGTACCTCAAACTTCGATAATTTCAACGAATTCAAAATGACAGCAACGAATCACACGCACAGACACGATCGATCGATTTTGTTTTGTAAGAAATGTATGCAAAAGAAGGGAAGAATTTGATGCAAAAAAAATGAGAGAAAAGCTCTCTATTTATAGCTAACAAAGGGTAAAGGTCACAACCCTTTAGAAAGAAGACAACCTTCCAGAAAGAAGACAACCTTTCAGAAAGGTCACAACACTTTGGAACATGCATAATTTTTCAAACGGTCACAACCCTTTAGAAAAGACACAACCTTTCATAAAGGTCACAACCCTTCGGCATAGTCACAATTCTTCAGGAGAGTCACAACCCTTCATTTCCTGTTCACACCTTTAAAACCCAACATAAACAATGTAAATTTTCGCCGAAGGGGTAACCCCTGGATCTTTACTAGCTCTGCCCTTGTTTGAGAGCGCACATCTAGCCACCTCAACTCATCCCATACTGTGTTTCGTGGACACCTAATGCTGACGTGACACATAAAATTTGGACGTTTCTAGATGATCATTTTGTAAATTGGGGTGTTCAATTGACACTATGAATACAAGTAGAGATATCTAGATGTGCATACTCAAAGTTAGAATATTTAATTTTCTAACTGAGACAATATTTGAGTGTCCGTTTTTATATTAGGTCTAAACAAAATTTGTCAGGTTGATGTACTGCTAAATAACTATTAGCCTTAGCACAACTAAATGATCCAAACTCCTTACAAGATCATTCCTTACATTACAACTAAATAAGAAAATATATAAAACAAAAGAAAAAAAGTGAATAGTATAAAGGAACACAAATTCTAGTTTTTTTCTCTCAAAACACCAAGTTTTTGAGGACAATTAAATTTCACCTTTCTTAAATCAACATTTCTATGTTCCCCTCCTCTACATTTACTTACTTTCTACCCCTTTCTTGCCTTTCTCTTCAACTATGATATATGCAAAATGTCATTGTTTTTTTTTTTGTGCATTTTGAACTTGACATTTTTTTTTGCTTGCAACACATTAAACCACTTCTAGGGCAGTTGGTGTGTGATTGCTTTCAACAGATTTAGCCTTGTGTTTAGTTGCTCGCGATGATCTCAACGTGGATGGTGAACTAGATTTTGGAGAGGAAGTCGATTTAGGCTTCCTCCGTTTATGTTTCTTAGGAGGACTAGTAACATCTGAGGTTTTCATGTCCTTGTAAATGCTAGCTGTTGTTAGTTGCCTCGTCGTCTCACCACAACCTATCAAAGAGACGTGCATACGTTGAAATAAAATACTAGTAGTATAGAGGCAAGTGGTTCAACTGAATTCGTTGCTTTTAACTATGTGTCATAAGAATTGTGGTAAAGTGTGTCTTCATGAAGAGTTAATGTAGATTGAGTTGTAGAGTCTTGTGGTATGAATGCATAAGTAGGTACAAAGGAGGTCATAAGCGTCTATATATATATATATATAGTTAAATAACTTTTCAATGGGATAAAAAGGGAAAATATTCATAACATAAACATGAAGTGGAAGAACCTAGATTTCAAAAGAACAAATTCAATATTCGCTGACTTTTAATTCTGAATTCACCTCTAAGCAAAAGTGGGTAGTTAATTTGCTCATCTTCCATAAATTAGTGTAATGTTCTAGTTTTCTTGTCTTTTCCCTCAATGGCATAGCTTAGCTTCAAAGTGCATATGAAGTTCAAAGGTCAAATACATATATACAACCCCTTTATTTTTCTTGATTCTCATATTTTCAAAAAAAAATAGTATTTTCTTTTTCAGCTAATAACTATTAGTTGAATGATCATCTAAGAAAATTCAACTCGACTAAATAATAAAGGGGTTTCAAGCAATCGTTTAGTTTCTAGAGATACAAAATACGCTAGATGATTTCTTCACATCAGTCTAAGTTTTGATAGACAAAGTTACTCGATACATGTATTGATGAGAGGTAACACTGTACTCGGTAAAATAGTCAAGTGGCCAAAAAACTGCTTCAAACACCACCGTTAAATAGTAAAAATGAAAGACCTATATAGATTTTTGGTGTGCAAAAGGAAAAAAGGATGTTAAGCAAGACTAACCTTGAGATGACCATGGAGTAATAGCAGAACCAGAGTTACCAATAGAAGTTACTGAAAATTCAGGTCCTGCCTTGAATGATTTCATCTTCAATTCAAAAAAATAAAATAAAAAAATGTTAGGCATATGGAAATCCCTTCATATAAAATAATGAATTGCTAAGATTCAATAGGGAAAATACTCGGTCGGTTTACACCAAACTAAACTTAAGAGTTACACAAAAAAAAAAAAAGCTAGCTCAATGGTCGAAGCATTGCATGTTCATACAAATACTGAGGAAGGGTTGCATCCAAGGAGCATAATGTAGATAACTTATTCTAACGCAAGCATAAGTTGTTGATTTTATAGCTCGTCACACAGAAAAAAAAACAACTTTAAGAGTTGCAAAACTAATTAAAAATAAAAAAAAGGCTAACTCAACACACAAAACATCTTGCGTTCATGCAGGAATTGGGGAAGGGTCACAACTCGCACCCAAAGAGGTGTAACATATACAGTCTACCCTGATACAAGTATTAGTAATTGATTCCACGATTCGATCCATGACCACACGAGACAACTTTAAGAGTTACAAACTAAGGTAAAAATACATAACATCTTATATTTCTCATGCGAACATCGAGTGCGAATAAATTTTTTACAAAGATAACATACCCAAGTAGGTGCACCTCCAGAGGGACCTTCCCAACCAATATGTGCCACATGTTTAACATCAGTTGGACCTCCAATCTCCAACTCCCTATCCTTAACAACTGTAAATTTACAAAATCTTTTTTTTTTTTAAACACTTTTACCCTCAAATCAAATATCAAGAAAACATACAATTCCAAAAAAAAGGGAAAAAGAGGTTACCAAAAATATTTGAGATATATTTGTAAATCCCCTTCACTTTGGTTGCCATTGTATATAATGTAAAAGCCCAAAAAGCCAATAATACTTTGCTCAGAAATGATAGAAGGACCACACCTATGGGAAATACTAATTCCTTTGCCTAAACCAAAAAACAAAAAAAATTAAATTAGAAAATGTATACCCTTTTCAATTTCTCATGTGTAGAACAAAATTAAACGATAAGAACGTAAACAAGTAAACACACGAAAAATCCAATAAAACTCAATATATATGTAACGAATAATTTCGACCTTATTGAAGAGTTGTAATGCCCCCATACTCTGCCCTTGATTTGGGTAGGGGCAGAGCTATATGACCAAACGTGGTTCAATTGAATCCCTCTTGTCAGAAATTACACTTTATAAAAAGGGTAAAGTAAAATCTTTTGTATATGGAAATTGTTGAATCTTTTTGTCACGAGGAATCTTCTAACGTAACAAAATAAGTAGTTCAAAAATTGCTTTAGGTCATACGTTTAAATTCCAATGATCACTTTTTTACATTTTTTTCTCAAATGCATTGGGAGAAGAGAATTCTTGATCGACAACATTAACAACACCTCAATCTCAAACAAATCAGAAAAAATCTTAATTGACAAAAGAAACAAAATAAAAATGAAAAGAAGAAATGGAATTGAATAACATAATAATTATATTAATACCTTTTCAGATAAATGCACAAGCCATGCAGAAAAAAAAAGGAGATATATGAAAAAGGTAATAAACTTTTTCTATCTCCTAATAAATGTAATATTCCCCATTAATGTCTTCCTTGAACTATTTTTTTGTGTGCATATATTTATGCATGCAAAAAAAAAAACATGCATATATGAAAGAACAAACAAATGAGGAAATCAAGAAATTGTATATGATATGAGGGCAAAAATGCCCAAAAGGACCTTTGATTTGTTTTCTCTTTTTTTCTTTCTCTCTATTTGTTGTTTGAATGTGGGAATTGTTTTGTTTGGGTAATAATCTATAAAAAAAAAAAAATGAAGGATGGAAAATTAGAGAGGAATAGAAAGAGAGAGGAAAACAAAAGATGAAATAGAAGTAGAGGTGGACAACTACCAATTAAAATTGTCTAAAAAGGTAACGTTGAGACTTGAGAGGTTAGCTTACAAAGAACATGGACATGAGACACAAAAAATACACATTATTTTATAGTACAAGTTGTAATTTTTTGTTTTTCCATAATGGTGGTGTTGGGAGACTAATTTTGTTGCACTTAAAAAAATTATATATATCATATATTTTTTATTTTTTTTGTTCCAATTTATATAATACATTCAGAATTCAAGAGTTGGTGTGGTTTTAATATATATTATTTTTTTTGTTCCAATTAATTAGGTATCATGATTTATAATACTTTTTACTTAGTTTTTAAATGTGTATTTTATTTTTAAAAACTTAAAATTTTAATATCCAAAATTTACGAACAAAATTAAGACATTTGACTCTCGAAATTCGAATTGTGACATATAAATTGAGATAACGAAAGTATTTTATTTGTTCCAATTTATATGACATCAATTCTTTTTTTTGTTTTTTTTTCTAAAAAAGAATGTCATTTCTATATTTTGAAATTCTCAAGAAAAAAATAGTGAAAATTAGAAAGAAATTACGAAACTTTTTTGTTACATATTACTCTCTTTGTCTCAATATATCTAATACGCTTTCCTTTTAGTCTTTTTTTAAAAAATAATAATATATTTTTATATTTAATGACAATTTAACTTTAAAATGTTCATGTTACCTTAATGAAATGACTTATAGCAACACAAATATCTGTGACTTATTTAGAATACGAGTTTCAAAAGTAATTTTTTTATTAAAATTCTATATCAAATGAAATAACATCATATAAATTGAAACATAACTAAAGAGTACTTTATATCGGTAAAAAAAATAAAGGTAGGTGATACATAAATATTTAATCAACTTCTATTTTGACCTTTAAGGAAATTAATATTTTTTATATAATAATTGTCAACCTTAGAAATTTTTATGGGCAAGTTACACATTTGATCGGTCAGCTAAATGTAATTATATTTGCTAGCTATATATATCATAAATATATATTTGCTAGCTATTATTTTGATAGACAACGTATCACATTAAAGTCAAGAGTAAAGACTATTTCCAAGTCCAAAAAGTCTTTGTATACCTAATTTAATTATTTATTATGTGATGTTTCATTATCCTAATTAGAGTGCAGTCAGCTAAGTATATGTATAAATTAATTAAGTAATTTACCTGACAATAATTAAATTTGGTCTCCAACAATTTTTTTGTTTGTGTGATCTCCCATTTGAGGTTTAGTACCTGTTTTTGGGTAACTAACTATGTCAAATTTTTTTACTTTTGAAGGTAAAACACTCTCTATCAAATATGATTACGTTCCTAACGTTAGTGATGATTTTTGTGATTACGTTCCTAACGTTAGTGATGATTTTTTAATCTTTTTTCATTATGTAATCTACTATTCTTTTACATGAAGATAATCAATCCAATTATTGTGTTCGAATTCTATACAATTATCATAGGATCTTCTTATCTATTCCTTTTCTGAGCTCTGATTATGAAAGAGATGATCAAGAAACAGGTATTAGCAACAACTGATTTTATTACGGGACAAACCCATGATATTTGTCTTACATAATACTTCCAAGTGAAAACTTTTTATGTAAATTCAAATTAATCAGGCCTTAAAGCACAAGTCGCCCGGTCGCTAAGGGATGATGTTCATTGGTAAATTCCACTTTCATGTAGAAAATATGCTATACAAATTTAACTATCTAAAAAACTATTGTATCGTTGAATATGGAATAACAATACAAACTTAACATAACAAGTGAAAAAATAAAGCAAGTATACCTCCTCCCGGGAGCGTGCTACCTGCTCGACGAAATGCCTCAGTAAGATGAAATGCTACTAGCTTGCCCTGTATGTCTCAAATAGCTCCCAATAGTCCCTATTACAATGGGCTTTTCATCTTTGAGCTCTTCTACTGTCAATGCTCCTAAAATTGGTCTATCGATAAGCCCTACGCGTTTCTCTGAAGGTGAATTTCCGACAGAACCAACACTGTTTTTAGAATTTGGTGTGTCGTCTTGAGAACATTCAACTAACCAGCTCGAAAGACTAGCATCAACCGCGATTTCATTCTCTTGGCGCTTCAAACTAGGCTCGTCTTTTGCACGATTATACGTGGTACAACAATCAAGAACATTCATATCAATGTTCTCCTTCTTCTCTTGTTGATTCAATAGTGATGGAGGCGTTGTAATGCCGGTGTCTTTCAATAGACATGGATTTCGAATCAGATTCAACACTGTTAATCTATGTTGCTCGGACTCTTCAAAACTGTTGTCATACCCGTGTTGAAAATGCACTACTTCTTGAGGATCCGATACAAGTCTGTCATCATTTTTGAAACATCTGAGCAACATAGGTTTCAATGGACTGTTGACCTCCTCCTTGTCACACGTGATTCCGGAGATGGGATTATTTCCATTCCGAGAGGAGTCGTCTATGGAGAGTGAAAACAATGACTCGTAAGACAACTCTTCAAGAATCATTTCATTTCCATCATCATTATTGTTAGCTTCATCTTCGAGATCAATATCTTCGAATTCATCATTGCTGTTTCTGCAGCAATGATATCGATGATTTTGAGGATAAGATATATAGCTTGACACACTTGAATTTGAAACCTCGTCCACTTCTTCTTCTTCTTCTCCGTTACGTTTCTGCAAATTGCTCAGATACTCCGAGCAATTTGCAGAAACTTGATTTGATAATAAGCCCTCATCATTTTCGCGTCTCTCGGGCAAATTCTTTATATTGCTTTTATTCAACTCTTCTTCTGCCTCCTCATCTCTGTTTTTCGAAGAATTTGAGTGAACAAAAACAACAGACAAAATTGAATAATTTTTTTAAAAAAAAAAAAAAAAATTACTTGGATTCTTCAAACAGGTTAATGGAGTTCACAATCTTGTGTCGAGCTTCTTCCTTCTCAGCATTAATGGCGTCTACATAAGCTTCGCCATTCTCTTCGAACTCGAGTAAATTTTCTCTGCTAATTATATCCCTGTTTTTAACAGACTTGAGATGAGCGAAAAAAACACAAAATTGCATTTTCTTATTTTTGAAAAAAAAATTAAAAAATCGTACTTCGATTCTTCGATGAGGTTAATGGATTTCACAATCTCATCGTGGTGATCAACTTCTTCTTTTGTACCATTAATGGCTACAATATCTTCACCATTTTCGCGAGTCTCGAGCAAATCCTTTAGAAAATAACACAAGAAGTTAATCAAACTCCAAATTCAAACACAACTAACAAAAGGGGTCGTTTTAGTTAAAGTCAATGTGTGCACGCGAGTGCATGTCTAACACCTTTCCCTCAGTCAACTGAATCTCCTTATCGGATTTTTAGTCATTTACTAGAAGAATCTATTTGAATAAGTATGACCATGTCATCGTATATGAGTGTGCTTAATACCTTCCTCTCAATCAACTGAATCAAGGACGACCCTTCAACCATAATAAATAGTGATTTAATACGACATACCTGAAGAGCTTGAGGAGAGATACTATTGATCTTGCTACTACTATTACTACTTGGCTTTTTTGTGATGATTTTCTTGTGATTGGAATTAGTACGAAAAAAACATGTAAAACACTTCATTTTTTCTTTATGGTTGGGTTCTTCAATGGAAAAAAATTATGAATAAATGATGATGATTGATGGGGAATTGTGATAAAAGAAAAAAAAACAGGGGAAAAGATGGAGTATTTTTGGGGACACAACGGTTTGAAAAGAAAGTTACCGTTGGTTTTGTCAGTTAGCACTGTTTTTGATATTTCATAAGCACACTTGTCTTCTAATAATTTTGTGGTTATCTACACTACTCCTTGCTCCGTCTCAAAATAAATGCCGCTTTAGAAATAGCATAACAAAGTTGTTCTAAAATGCAATTTCTGTTTTTCAAGTTTCATATCTGACCAACTTGGTGTGTTAATTTTTTATCTGAATTATTATAATTATTTATCAAAATACATCTCAATTATCAGTTATTCTCTTTTCCGGTCTGAAATATTACCATGTTCAGGTTGGAAAATACAGCAATTTATAGTTGATGTGTGATTTGATAATTCTTCATTCGTCTACTTTTATTTGTCATGTTGCGCTTTTTGAAAGTCATTTGACTAATTTTCAAAGTTAAATTAAATTATATTAATTCGATATTTTAAACAAAAAGATTTAGATATTCAAAAACTATACGAAAAGTACTATAAATTGCAATTTTTCATATATCAATATGATGAAAAAAATATATCGTAAAATGTTAGTCAAAGTGTTTATAGTTTGACTCTAAAAAAGGAAACTATGACATTTTAAAGTGGACGAAGGTAGAAATTGGTGATAGTTCGTGTATGAAACTTGAAAAAAAGTTAATTAAGTCAAATAAATCTTACTCCCTCCATCCCAATTTATGTAACACTTTCGAATTTCGAGATTCAAACAAGTATATCTTTGACCGTAGATTTTTCATACATTTTTTAAAATATTTTGAATTGTCAATTATTATGACTTATAGTACTTTTTATTTAGTTTATAAATATATAAATTTCATTTCAAAAAATTTGAAGATTCCGTGCATAAATTATTGGTCAAACATAAATTGTTTGACTCTCAAAAAACGAAAAGTGTCACATAAATTGGGACAGAGAGAATAATAAATACTCTTTTACGGAGTAAGAAAGGTTAACATAGGTCAAATAATATAAGATGGAAGGAGTAATTGTCTTCAATTATACCCATATATTTAAGAACTTCTTCCTACAAATACTAATTTTCTTAATGAGCGTGAAATGAATTAAAACGATACTTATTTTGAGACTGGGAGTAAGTATCAAGTACTAAAAGCTTTGTTCCTTTTTTATTTTCTTGCTTTCTATTTTCAAACAAACATTGTTGCTAGTATCTACTTAGGACGTGATCAAACCATCTCAAACGAACTTCTTTTATTTTATCATTCATATATCAACGCCCTTTGTCACATCATTTCTCACATTCTTTTATACATCAAAACTTGTCTAATCTTGTACAACCACACATAAATTCACAACATCCATATTTCCGTCTTAGTATGCTCAAATTCGTTGTGTCATGACCACAAGTATTGGAAGTCGATAAGTCTCTTTTTTTTTTTTTTTTTGCTTAATAACACTTTCAACATTTTTCGTTTATGACGGTGGTGTCCTGACCATCTTGTATGTACCTCAACTAATTTCACGAGATAATTACTACCTCCAGAGTTTGTAACTTGGAAGACTGGAATATGAATTGAGCAATCTTACAAGCCCATTCAAAGATTGAAACCACTTCCAGCATCTAATACCAATTAAACGTGTAGTCGAAAGCAAATTTGAGTATCCGGAAAAAGAGCATGGAAAATTACAGTCATCATAGATGTGAAACAACTAAAAGGATAGCTCAGTGCACGAACCATCGCCGTCCATGCAGGATTGGAAAAAGTACTGCCCCCAAAGGTATGTGAGGCAGCTTACCGCAATTGAGGCTGATTTCATAGCTCGAACTCGTGGTCACACGGAAACAACTTTGCCGTTGCTCTAGGCGCAACCCCCACCCCCAAATAATGCCAATAGAGGGGGTATCAGCTGCAACTCCAGAAGGAAATCCTGGAGAAATTAACAGCTCTTTTGTTTCGATTTTCCGTCTCTTACATGTCTGTCTACTCACTCAAATTTTCTGGCTATCAAATTATAGACTATCAATTACTCAAAGGCTGAGGTGTTGCTTTGTGCCTTTGACTCCCTCAAGATGGCTGTTAGGAATAAACTTAAATATGCTAAACACAGACCATTCTTCTCTATCCTTCCGTCGTCTAGCAGTGGAAGTAATTCAATGGTTTTGAAATATCATGAAATGCTTAACTGACTCAAATGATCCAGGAGTTTAGCATGATTACTGAGAGGATTACATGTTAGGTACACTCTTTCAGTCCACATATTAAATTTCTCCTCTTTCAAAGAGTTGATTTCACATCCTAGTTACTAGAAAAAAACTATATCTCACTCTAAATTGTCTTTCTTATGGTTGATACTGTAAGTCTGAAGCTTCGACATTATGTTGAAAAGCAGATGACCAATAGTATCGTTTTCATTCTGTCGGGCAAAAATAAGATTTCTAGTCACATTACACAGATTATGCTAAAACTCTTTCAACTCTTTAGGTTATCTTACAAGTGTTTATCCTCTCCCTTCTAAAGAAATTTGATCCTTTGTTCTCCAAAGCTCACCTTGTCTAACCAGTTAATGCGCTACTATTCACCTTCATACACATAATAGCAGCAGAATGACAGCGTACTTGAACATTATGCACCATTATGTTGACCCCCATTAAGTCTCGAATCACTAGCTGCAGTTACTCTGATATGCAACATACTAAACCACCAAAGATCGTACTATCATCATGTTCAAGCAGACCAAATCTTTGGTCTACTCCCATATCAATTGAGTTTGAGATATCATAACTTACTTGCAGCTAACATACAACTCAGATACCGTATTAGACATGAGTATTTACTATCAGTTTATTGATGTATTTGTCAATTTGTCACCAAATAGAACTCAATTAATATCGAAGATAATCATGGGTACTTCTGGGCTAGGTTAAGAAGGAATGTGGGCGCATGAGGTAGGTTTTAAGCCATTATTCCACTATTTCTAAAGCTCCTTATCATCGTCGTCATAGGAAGTGTATGTGGTCCAACCATCTCATCAACAGAATCTTGGTGAACCTCGAGCAACATCACCCTAAAAGCCAATTTAAGACTATATGGGATATTACAAGAGAGATGTAATGGCCAGGTTTGACACCTCTGTGGTTGACACAATAACTAACCTCATCTGGACACGCTTTTTTGTCCACAAAAGCTCATAGAAGACCAAAAAATGATCCTAGTGAGTGCTAATCAGTAATCACCAGCATTTCAACTTATTAACCTGTAAAGCTTTAATTATTTCACTACTGAACTAGCTGATTTTTCATCCTATCTTATAACCAACAAACTGTTGTTTCAGCTTTGAAACTAGTCGATATAGCCCCGTCCCTCTACCCTTCTCCACTTAAACACAAGACTTAGTCTATTCGAGCTCGTGATGTGCACCTAGCCATCTATCACACATCCCGCACTGTACTACCTTTTGCCATTGAACTTTGAACCAACGTTCGGGTAGACTAATTTCTCATCATATATCAACACAAAATAGCATGAGAAAATGCAGGAATTCAAAACTTGATAAACACCAGAACAGTAAACAAAACAGAGAGACTGATAAAATACGTGCAAATTGTTAAGTGCAATGTGTACATAATCCCTTTCCAAACCTTCAATTAAAACATAAGTGCTCCATATAAATCACAGAATCTATCCATCTCGAAAAAAGCTAAAACTTTTCCGTTTAGGTTCAAAATTAAGCTAGCTGACATGTAGTATAAGCTGTTACAGATCTCTTACCTAATGATAGAAGCCAAATCATTCAGCCAGTAATACTACATTGCTATCAATTCCAACCTGAAGGCCAATAAGCATGAATACCATACCCAGTCTTCCAGTTATCGAGCTGAATTACCTTCTTAACAGCCCAGAACGAAACAAACAACGCAAAAAGCATCACCACCCTCTGCACAGTCCTACTCTTTAGACGAACGAGAACATTAGTCATAAAAGCCAACAACAATCCAACAATCGTGTACAAAAACCCGACAGCGAATCCTTCAGCTCCCAATTGCATCCCTGATCCTTGGTAAAAGAAAACCAACTTCCCTGGATCCTCTCTATCCATCATAAACATAGGCATTTTCCTAATTATATTATGCATTGCACCTGAAACACTGAAAAAGTAAACGAATATCGATCCGGCCATCCATACATGCTTATCGTGCAAAAGGGTACCTCCAGAAAGTACCCTTTTCACCAAAAAAGGACTCAAAACCAATCCGGCAGCAATAATAACCGCCATCTGCTTCTTTGAAATCATCGGTGGTCGATGAATAGGACCTACAGTAAGCTTAGTCTTCGCTTCAACAAACTCAGCCATTGATTCAGCAAGCCTGGCGAGATCAGACCCATCCATTTGAATCGAGTCTTTTTTCAGATCAGTAGCTGAAGGTGGGATTAAACGTAAATGGGGCAAAGAATTAACCCCAAATAGCGCAAATGAAGCTTGCGAGTCCCCAAATTCGATAGTAAAATAGAAGATCTTGTTGTTTTCTGGGTTATTAGCGAGGAAAGAGGAGGATAAAAGGGAGAACTCATTTTTTAGAGTAGGGAGTGAAAGTTCGGGTTTTGAATGGAGTTGTTTAGCGTCAAAGAATATGAGAAATGAAAAGGGTCGAGGGGATTTAGCTGAGAGGATTCGACGGAGAAGATGATCAGAGAGATGGATAACTCCGGTGGGAGATTGAGATCGGAGATTGATTAGCTCCGGGAGAAGGTCCTCATCGGAGGAAGAAGAAAAGGAGTGGTTGAGGGGTACGAGGACTAGGAGAATGGCGATGAGGGTTAGGGTTTTGGAGATCGCCATTGTAGCCTGCGAAGATTGAGGAGATTTGGTTGCAGAGGAAAAAGGGATTTTTTGTGTAAGAAAGGAGAAGACTCGAGTCCACTGATGTACTTCGGGTCGGGTCGGGTCTCTATCTGACTAGGATGGTTTGTGGTGTCAGAGTAACCAATAGATTGGTGACACGTAAGAAGGGTGGTCCTGAATCCATCAAAGGAAAGGAAAAAACTATATCAATATATCTTACGTGGCACAAATTTGAATTAGATGGGTCAATAGTGATAAATAGTACATAGTCGATTTCGTAAAAGTATCAAAAGCGGTAATAAAACTTAAATATATATTTTTATATGGATCAAAATGTGTGTTTGTTATTTTGACGTATTAGAAGGTGATGTGTGATAGTCAAAGTTTAGTTAGATTCGATTCCGCGAGGAGAATATCAGGCATAGCCTTGGATCATACCCGACAAGGTTTTTTTTTGTCCATTGGAGATTCGAAGGAACGGTGTAGGCTCGTCTAGCTCCAAAATGGCAAGGTCGGGAGCATGTATGTGGCCGATCATAATATGTTTCTTTTTGTATTCGTACAATTATTATATAACATTATGAATATATTATTTGATCATTATAATTCACGTGCTCTTAAACTTCAATTCAAATATAAATTGTTATTTCAAGTCATTGATTTAGCGGTAAACAATCTTAAAAGTATCCCTTATGTGCAAACCACCCTATCTAATCTATAGTAGTCGGCCTAACACATTGAGCCGCTTGGTTGAAAATAATTATATTCATTAATCAAATATACATAGACTAATTATATATTTATATACAAAAATATACATTTTCTGATTATTATTATTTCTAGTGGTACCTACTTAAGTTAGCTCAATTTCTGAATTGTTAAGAGTTATCCACCAAAGGCTAAGAAGCCCAATTCTGATGTAGAGATCACAAAAGCTAACAAAGCCCAAATGATCAATATCATGGATGAAGTAAAATTGATCGTCATTTCAAGTAAATCAGAACAGAGGCAAACTAAAGATTTAAAAGTTTCAAGTGCCATGTTGGTTTGAAAAATAACGCATGCAATATTTTGCATAAGTTGTGTCAATATTCACAGAGGAAAAGTAATATTTGTTGTAACGGAGACATCTAGGTGTCGTGAAACTTTTTAAAAGAAATTGACAGCTGTGGGATTTGAACCCACGCCCTTTCGGACCAGAGCCTAAATCTGGCGCCTTAGACCACTCGGCCAAACTATCACACGTTTATATATTTTATTCTTATTAGTATAGTAATAATTAACTCCAAGCTCCAAAAAACTCTAAATTAATCCACCACAGTTTTAGCGCAATCACACTTTTTACTTTTGGTTTCTTATTTAGTATATGATATTTATATTCAGGGCAGACCTAGGTGGACCCGAGGGGGTTCACATCAAAAAATTACACTATATATGTAACGTCAAATTATGATTTTATGGCTATATATATTAAAATGAACCCCTAAAAACAAAGTATAGGCTTGACTTAGTGGATAAGTGGTTCAAGAAGAACTTTTTGGTCACGGGTTCAAATCCCATGGACAGCATTTTCATTTTCCTCTTTTTAATGCTTTGGAAAATGAAACTTTTGGGCTCAGACCTTCTTCTTCCTTTTCATTATTTTTTCCTTTTATTCCATTTCTTCATTTTAATTTGTTTTTGTTTAAATTTATTAGACACATTCTTTTTATTTTTTATTATTTTTTTATCTATTATTCATGTTGTTTCAACGTAACTCTTTTTCATATACTAATTTGAATAACTCTTTTAAAAAATGATGAATTATATTTAACTTGAAATTGAGATAGAAATATAATTTATTTTAAAAAAAGGTAAACTAGATGTAATTATATGAAGAAACTTAAATATCGTCGGCATCCTTTTTAAAATATTAATTTATAGAATTCATTAAATTTGTTTTATATTTTTTATTCTATTTTAGAGGGATGAGAACTAAACTTATTTGATTTATTCGTTATTTGTCTTTTTTACAAATTATGACTAACCTAGTAAATTGAACTATATGAACTAAAAAAATTGACAATGCTATTTATTTATCTTCTGAATATGCATTATAATATTAGTAACTCTATTCTTACACAATTTTAGAGAATCTTGACGATTTTCATAGAAATATGTGATTGAATGGATACTAATTTAAAATTTTTAAAAAGTGAAAGTTAAAGTAAAACATTACAAAATAAAAGTATAAAAAACACAAGAAATTTTAAGAATACTCGATGGAGCATGATAAAAGTAGAAAGAAATATTTAATATGGTATGATAAAATAAGTTAAATTTAGCATGATAAGGTAAATATCTTTTTTCCCCGTCGCTCCCTTTTTCATCATTTAATTTTCACTCGTTTTGGAAATTAATTTATGTAATATAGTTGATCCGCTAAAATTCTTATTAATATATCTTTGTCCTCAATATCTTTGATTAGTTTAGTCTTTACTTTTATGAACCAATGAAATAGTTCTTGTACAAAGAGCATGCCGAGGGGCTACTACGCTCACCGCACACTTGCATTACTACCTGAACCTCTTCTTTATACTTTGAACCCCCTGAGCAAAAATCCTGGGTCCGCCACTGTTTATATTGATGCTCGATTAAATTCAAATTTGCATATTGCTGTAGATCATTTATAGAGTCGACACTCCCAACAAGTTCTTTCTACTTCTAAAAATCTTAACACAAATACATCTAATTATAAATTGAAAGATCTCAACTATACCCAAGTCAAATAGCAAAGTTAGAAAACAAAAAAGTCAAATAACAAAATAAAGTAATAACTCAACTTTAATCACATTACTTGGCAATACTAGTTAATGACACTAACTTATTATAATCAGTTGTTATCAAAATATAAAAGTGGCTAAGCAATTTACATCTAAGAAATAGTATGTGCATATGTTTTCCCAGACAATGCTTTACTGTCTCAAAGCTGTCCTCACATGGGGCATTTGCCTGTGAATGATTCATTGTGATGTATTTACAATGTCTGTCAATAGTGGAATCATGATTTCTACTAAAGAATTTCGAATATGAAAAATAAGCATACAAAATTTTTTTTTAAAGAAGTTCAGCATCTATCAAATATAATACATTAACTTTATATATAATATTATTTTATGCAAAAAAAAGTTCGAGCAACATTACTTTATCATGATCAAGTAATAAAATCTAAAGAAAAATATACACTAATTAATCACGATTAAATGAAAATGTACACAAAAACAACACGAGTGGATATCAAGTACATAAATATTGATTCATCTAAACTTATTAACTTTAAGCTCAAATCTTATTAATGTGTTAAAAAATTATTTTCAATCCAACACATTAAATACATTACGATAAAATCGAAAACATAACCTCATAAAATTCGAATTTTGAATCCGTGAAAAACACACGTTATTATACATAGAGTAAATGGAAGCATGAGCATGTCGGTCATCTTTATTAATCCTAGCAACCAGCATCTCTTAGCTCTTCTCCCCAGAAATTATAATTTCTCTGCTTTTAATTTTAATAATAAAATAAAAGATTCTAAAAAATTAAAGTAAGTTTGTTCTGTAATTATAGAGATCCAAAGTAATAAAGTCAAATGATTAATATAAAGAATCCCCCTTAATTTATTTTACTGTCCCAATATCTAATTCCCCTTGTTTTCTTTTTCCTTTTTTAAAAAAGTTAAATAAATTGTGGGGTCAAATATCTTTTTTTTTTTGGTTTTCCACTAGTGACTTTGATTACAATACTTTCTTTGTATGGAGCAAATGAATTAAGAAATTTCATATAGTTAGAGTTTAATTAGTCTGAGATTGATAGTCTCTTTAGCCAAATTATTTTTAAAAAAATATATATGTTTTTAAAGTTGAGTTATTTGACCAAGCTTTTAGAGAAAATATGAGTGCTTTTGAGTCGTGGTAGAAACTAATATTCTTTTTAGAAATTAAAAGAAATAGCTTTTTTCCCAAACCAGTTTTAGAACAATGACCAAGCAAAAAATACTATTCTAATATTGTCAAAGTATTTTTTTCAAATTGATTAACTAAACACAAAATGATGATTATCAGAAGTACTTCTTTGAAAATCACTTCTAACCAGAAACATTTTTCAAAACTATGAAGATTTTAAGTTACCTATCGTAATGATTAATGACTCATTTCGCTATGAGTTTCTCTTGAATTCTCAAAAAAACCTTAATTTGACTTAATTGTCACCATTATTTCCACCAAAGATTGCAATGAAGTATAAATACCCCCCCCCCCCCCCCGCCTTTCTAATTAAAGATTGTACATTTGAATTCTGAAAATAAAATTATCTTTGATAAGAATATTATTATTTCAAATGAGACACTCCAATGACATAAATCAAGATAAATCAAGTTTCAAAACGAATATCAATCGTTGATCCGAGAAAAGGGTTGTATTGTTATTATTGGAGCAACAAACAAACCAATCAGTGTATTGTAGAGGACCAATCAAAAGAGCAAAATCCAGTTGTCAAATCCAACAAGTTTCTATTATTTATTTATAAGACAAATCAAATAGAGTCATGTTCCCATATGCAGGCATCTTAAGACCCTACTCACATTTTTTTTTTAACAAAATTTCAGTGAAGTCCATGGGCATTATGGACATTTCCACCTCCTATATCTTTCTGTCAATTGCTTTCTCCAACTTGTCGGTCATTTGGACTATATGTGATTGTGGGATCAATACCTAAATTGCCCTTCTAAAAATTTAGACTTGTATTTGCCTCTTGCAAATGTATTAACTTTTGTAAAACAAAAAAGAACTATGTGTAACATGATTTTGTTTGATTTCTAATGTGTTCGGTATCTGCTTTTAAAATTTTGACTAATCAAATTTATACCACCTCTGAACCATTTAAAGAAGGAAGTATTTTCTATCAGGATTTTTATTCAATCACAGAACTTAAACTTGAAATCTTTAACTAAAGATAAGTAGTGTGGATTGGAAGTGAAGGTTGGGGTGGGGAGGGGGACAAAGCCTTGACTTCAATATGGTTGTAGATTGACCACAATGCATTTATCGTGCTTCATAATCTACCTGCTGAATCTTATTCATCTCATCATTATCTTTGATGACGTGTAACATAATCTGATTGTGCATATTAAATTCTATTCATTTTAACATAATCTTTATGATGTGTAACATAATTTGATTGGCAACATCAAGTGTAAGTATAAAAGCATTTCAGGCATAACAGAAAAAGTTCAATTGTAAAAGTGAATCTATGATAAATCCAATGAATTTAATTCTGAATCTTAAATTCGTCTATGTAATTAACAAACAAAAGTAAGTAAAACTTTAGAAAGTATCTAAAGAATTGATATTCTCTTTTCCATTTTCCTTATTGAGTTAGAAGATTAGTAAGTAGTCAAATATTATTCAATTTTTCTTCTTTATATTGTTATTATTACTTTCTTATTATCTTACTCTTAAATTTTAGTATTATTGTTCTTTGCTTTAATTATCATATTATTTGTTGTCGACACTATTTCTTTTTCCATTATGTTCATACAATTTTAATATGTTTTACTTATTATTCTTAAGCTTCATTTGTCAAATTATATCGAATATATTATTGTTATTATCAAAGAAACTATTATTCTCAAAATAGGTGAACATAACTTTTTGGACAAACTTCAATGTCTCCTATTAAAAGGAGATAATTTTTATCTTTATGTATATACTAAGGTTAAAGAAGTATAAACACTAGAAACAATCCAAAAGCAACAAACATGGGAAAAAATTCTCATTTCCATTTTTGCCCTTGACAGGACCAAAATTAGTGATCAATGTGCTGTACATCCTTTATTTTATTTATTTATTTATGTTTCTTCTCTAAAAGAATTCAAACTTATTAAGAAGCTTCACTTCTCAAGCTCTTCTTGTGAAGTTTTCCATTCAATTTTTTAATTTTTTTTGGAAGAAAATGGCTTCTTCTATAGCTCATTTTCTTGTACTTAGTGCAGTAATTGTTGTACTTTTTTCATCAACACAAGCTGAAGTACAAGGTTCATTTGATGACAATTTTAGTAAAAGTTGTCCAGAAACTCATTTCAAGACTTCGGAAGATGGACAGATCTGGTATTTATCATTGGACAAAAAAGCAGGTAATTATAATTCAAGAATTTTTTTTTTTTTTTTCAATACCATATTCATAGATAAAAAAATTGACAATTGAATCTTTATGTTCTGACGAAAAATGTTCAACTGACCACCTTTCGATCTATGTGATATTGATGAGTTTTTTCTTTATATTGGTGATTGAAATTCAAGAGTTCAATGTTTTTCAATATATTCCAATTTTCATTGTTTTTTTGACATTTAAATCTTTAAGTTCTGACAAAAAGTGTTTAGCTGATCATCTTTCGGTGATGTGATATTGATGAGTTTTTTCTTTGTATAGGTGATTGAAATTCAAGAATTTAATATTTTTAATACCATTGTCATTTTTTTTAAGCTTTAAGTATTTATGTTTCGATAAAAAATGTTCAACTGACCACCTTTCGATCCGTATGACATTGATGATTTTTCTTTATACATGTGATTAGAATTCAAGAATTGGATTATTCAAATACCAGTTTTTTTTTACATTTGTATATTTATTATTTATGCTCTTGCAAAATTGATTGATGGTTTTTTTTTTTTTTTTTTGATATGTAGGATGTGGATTTATGACCAAACAGAAATATAGATTTGGGTGGTTCAGCATGAAGTTGAAATTGGTGGGAGGTGACTCTGCTGGTGTTGTGACAGCTTACTATGTAAGTTGCAATTTTTTTACATATATTAAAAAGAATAGGTTGGTATATAAAATATTTCACGTTCAGGCATGATTTTTAAAGTGCGATGTGTATAGTCTATTTTAGAGCAAATATTAGTGATTGATTTCAATGCTGGAATTCATGACTATTAATCACATAGAAATAACTTTTTTGATTGCTTCAACATCCCCCTCAAAAAGAATTTTTACATTACTAGTATATTTCAATTTATTTTAGTAATTGCTTTGTTTTTCTAGATTACTAATCTCACATTTTATATACAACTTTGGACATGTGTCAACTCTAGCAATCCAAATTAATATGGATATAACGTATATATAACTCATAAAGTAAATATTTTTTATAATCTCAATATATATATATACTTTTAACCTATTGTAGCCAATAATTTACTTTATTTTCAAAATTATAAATCTCACATTATATATATATATATATATATATATATATATATATACTTTTAACCTATTGTAGCCAATAATTTACTTTATTTTCAAAATTATAAATCTCACATTTTATAAACGATTGTTTTACTGAAAGTGTACAAATCAAGTATATTTATACTTTATTAATATTGAGGAAATATATAAGCCTATATTGTTTGGCCTTTTCAAAAATATTATTGAATTCTCCAAAATTACA
The DNA here is from genome assembly GCA_035578085.1 of Solanum pinnatisectum. NCBI lineage: Eukaryota > Viridiplantae > Streptophyta > Magnoliopsida > Solanales > Solanaceae > Solanum > Solanum pinnatisectum. Next base: position 2,440,151 of record CM069078.1, read on the forward strand.
CTATTTTTTGGAGGATCCAACACGTACCCATCGATATTTTTGAAGAGTAGGAGCAACATTGATCTAAGTAATATGTTAAATAGGGATTTCAACAGCCTTTCTACCTTCATAAGGTAGAGGTAAGATCTGTGTATACATCACCCTTTCTAGATTTCACTTGTAAGACTACACTGAGTATGTTATTATAGACAGTCTCTTTACCTTCACAAGGTAGGAATAAAATCTGCGTACACACCTTCCTCACCAGATCGTACGGGATTACACAGAGTATATTATTATTGTTATTGTAGTATGTTTAATATGGAATTTTGAATGAATTGTAGATGTGCACAGAAGATGGAGCAGGACCAACAAGAGATGAATTAGATTTTGAATTTTTGGGAAATAGGACAGGTGAACCTTATCTTATTCAAACAAATGTGTACAAGAATGGAACTGGTAATCGTGAGATGAGACATGTTTTATGGTTTGACCCCACTGAGGATTTTCACACCTACTCAATTCTTTGGAATACTCACCAAATTGTGTAAGTACCTCTTAATTTTCACTATATTAAATTACTCAAAAATTACCATCGTAGAGTTTGGTAGGATGGATGAGATCCTTTCGCGTATAACAAGACGTCTTAAGTACGAGCCATGAGAATGAAGAATTAAGATTTGTGGAAAAGTTTCAAAAATAACCACTTTTTATACATGTACAGGTTTTTCGTGGATAGGGTACCAATAAGAGTGTACAAAAATGCGAATTACACAAACAATTTCTTTCCAAATGAGAAGCCAATGTACTTGTTTTCAAGTATATGGAATGCAGATGATTGGGCTACAAGAGGTGGTTTAGAGAAAACAAATTGGAAAAGTCAACCATTTGTTTCATCATACAAAGATTTTAATGTTGATGGTTGTCAATGGAAAGATCCATATCCATCTTGTGTTTCAACAACAACACAAAATTGGTGGGATCAATATGATTCTTGGCATTTATCAAGTGATCAAAAATTGGATTATGCTTGGGTACAAAGAAATCTTGTCATTTATGATTATTGTCAAGATACTGAAAGATTTCCTAAAAAGCCTGAGGAGTGTTGGTTAAATCCCTGGGAATAATAAAATATTTCAACTTAGGTTATTAAAAAAAAATATATTATGAGAGGAATTAAGGAGTACTTTGATTATTATTTTTTTGATGTTGAGTTACTTGAGTATATATATGGTTGTATGATTTTGTCATGCCTATTGTATTATTGAATTTATTATTATATTATTGAAGCCTTCATATTTTTGGAATTTTAGCTATAAAAATATGTCTTTATGGATAAATGGAAACTTTAAAGTTAAATTATTCTCATATATAAAAAAAAAAACATATCAGTTTTTTGGCAGATGAATAAGAAAATAGTAGCACAAAATGAATCAGAGGAGTAACATTTTCCGTTAAAAGTGTCAAAGATTGTTCCCCAATTATTTGTCTTGAAATTATCATTCTAAAATCAAGAACCAATGAATTTAAAGTTTTAGCTCTGCTTATATGTATGAGACATATTGGAGTCTTTGATATCACACTCTTTTTCTTTTTTTTTTTCAATTCGAATTTCTTGAGTTGAGATTTCTTCATGTTGTTGATTCTCGAATTTACATATTGAAAATTGAAGAATTTGGTATACTCCTTTAATAAACTTATTGGATGCTAATCCAAAATAGTCAAACTATTAAATTTCAAAAATCAATTACCATCAACTTGAATAAATAAAAATAAGATATTTAACCACAAAAGTAAAAATTTTTACAAAATATTTTATTTCTTCGTAGAAATTTATTCGTTCAAGAAGGGTCCAAAAGCTAGTGGTGGATCTAGTGTTCCAATACTTCACAATCTCCTCTGTAGTTCTTCCAGGGATTATTCCAGCTATAAGAGACCACCTGATGATAAATTAAAAGAAAAAAAATGACAAAAAGAAGTACTCATTTCATCAAAATTTATATGGTATATCTGATATAATTTTATAAACAAAGTTCAGGAGGACAATGTATATGCATAGCCTTAACCTTATCTTATGGAAAGTGAAAAGTAGAAAGACTGTCTTCGATTGAACTCGAATAATTATCGCTAATCAAAAGTACCTCTAAAATTAAACTTGGGTTCTTATGTTTATAGTAACATTTCTATAAGACTATAACTGTAAAAATATATCATTAAAGGTAAAATAAAAAATAAAAAATTTAAAAACCTTTCAAATAAGAAATTTATTAAGAAATTAGAAAACCTCTTGCCAAGCAAATTGTACATCCTGATTATCAAAGCTTCTTCATCTTCACTGAATTCAGTTTCAACTTCTTTCAATATTTTTCCTGAAATTAATTAACAAACATTTTTAACTAGTCATATAACTGATCCCAACTTACACGGTAATAAAATTACAAAACAATAAATATAGAAAATAAAATCAAAGCATATATTAGAAGTAAATAAATACCTTTAAAATCAGCACGAAAACAATCAGAGGAAGAATTTTTTTCTGAAGAATCTGCCATATAAAAATTGGGGAAAAAAAAACTAATACTACTAGAGAATGAGAGTACCATTATTTATACAGTTATACTCAACTTTAAATAATAAGTTAGGCCAAGTATAGGAGCAAAACCTTCATAAATGAGTCTTGCAAGGCACGAATATATATTTAATCGTATTGTATATCTGGTGAGAAATTAAAAAAATATTTCAGGCTACGTATAGTCCTTTTTGAAACGTAGTGTTTGTTATTTTTTTTCCACGTCATGTTAATTAATTAACAATCAAGAGGTAGAGTAAGAATTTGAAGCTTATAAATTCGAAATTCTATTTTTTAAGTTAATGAGTTCTAAATTAATAATTTGTACACGTTCAAGTGATTTCTTAAAATAAATACAAGGTTTGAACTAAAATTATTAGGTTCGACCGAATTTGCATATTGTAGCCTCGCCCCTGATTTACCATCAGCTTCCACAACGTTGTTGGATGACTTAAAATCAGAAACGAATCTAGAATTTGAAATTTATGAATTCGAGATCCTAATTCTTTACAATTTAGATCAAAATCAATTTAGATCAAAGCTACTGAATTTAATCGAACCCATAAGCTATACTCGAATTCCAACCATACTTGAAATAATTAAGTAAAACAGCACATTTATTTAGGAGACGAAGGCGCTGACTGTTGAATGGTAGGTGACGAAAGAGCTTGTTGTTAGGTTCCTTTATTTGGAAAGTAAAAATTTAATTCGAAATTCGATAGATAATAGATTTGACGTTCTATTCTTTTTATAATTTAAATATACTTTATTTATAACGTGATTTAAATTCGTGATATGCGTCTACTAGGCATTTACCCACAGTACTGTACTATTTTCATCCTTTTTTAAAAAAAAATTAGCTTTTCGATCTCCACATGTTGTGACAAAACCATCAATATTTTGATCAATCAAACTTGAAAAATTAGAAAATATTTTCCTCCCCATCAAACACTCTGGTTTACCTCACAAGTTTCAAAAGTCGTCATTTTTTTTATTACGGTTTATGTTCCTTCCTTTTCTTCTTTACTTGCTCGCCATTCCAACAAAATTTCGGTGTGTAGCTGGTGATACGAGACAAATATACGTTTCAAAAAGAATGTCTTTTTCTTTTTTTGACAATTTCTTAATTTCAATTTTCCACATGACATCTTTTAAGACCATAAAATTAAAAGAACATATTAGTACATTCTACTTATCCATAGTTTAAACCACAAGATTCAAACGTCTTCTTTACTCTCTTAAACTCTATACCTTATGTTCAGTGGCGGTGCCAGGATTTTCAATAAGGGGGTTCAAAATCTGAAGGAGAAAACATACGAACTAGTCGAAGGGGTTCGACATCTATTATATAGATCTAAAAAATAATTTTAACCATGTATATATAGTAATATTTTCCGCCAAAGGGGGTTCGGATGAACCCCTAAAGATATGCTGGCTCTGCCCCTGCTTATGTTGCTCAGACTCTTCAAAAGTATCAACAAATGCTCGTCAGATTCTCCAACAATAGTACATTTTTTGCAAAAACCAACACGACTACAACATCAGAAGTGAAGAGTCGGCACGGCACAACCAAGTCACAACCAACCAAACAAATTGAAACGGATGAAGTAGTTACTAATACATTAAGCACCAACAAGAAGCTCATGAAATAAGCAAATGAATATTGATGGTATAAGTAAACTATATACAAAATGACAAATATTATAATGTTCATCCAAAATAGAATATAATGATCTTGTAAACATTTGGGCAGATTCTCCATCTCCATTGGGGATTCACCATACAACTTTTGATATATACTGATCATCAACAAGCTACTAATAGACCAAGCTTCTGAAAAAGTGTGTTAAAACTCAGAAAAAAAACGTTGCTCGTAGCGTGCTTGATGTAATGTAACAAACTTGAAAGTTGCAATCACAAAATGTGTATCAATCCCCTTTCTTTGATTGTGTTTAGAAACCATGAATCTTGATGTTATCCTTCTTCACAATGCCAGCCTAAAAATCACAAAAAATACGAGAAATCAACGTTTTTTAAGATTATGTTTATTGGATTTCGAGGAACGGGTAGAGGATGTGAATTAAACCTGTATGAGAAAGGTTGACACGTTCTTCCGCTGATCGCCCTGAAGTTGGATAACCTGTGTGAAATGAAAACAATCAGTAGAGAACAAACAAGCTAGAAGGCGTTCATCCAGAGGTGCGTGTATATGTGTTAAGAAATTGATTTTGACCCCAGTAAATCAAATAAGTTGTGGTAGAATCCTGAACTTGTACTCATAAAGTTCAAATCTTGGATTTGCCTCAGAGTTTATCATCGCCTCCTTGTCCTCGATGCTCTTTGGTCAAGTAGAGGTTTGCTATTGTAACATTTTCCACCCTGGTTCAGGTTGTATGTGAAAAAGAGTGAAGAACTCGTTTATATTTGGTCATAGGTTGGTGCAAAGAACGAGAGTCGCCTTACACTAAACTTCTTTGTTCCTCAGTAGCTCAGAGACAAAGAATAGCATCAATTATGTGAAAAAGAGTGACGAGCTCGTTTTCATTTGATCATAGGTTGGTACAAAGAACGAGAGTCGTCTACCATAAGTCCTTTGTTCCAACGAGGAGAAAGATAGAATAGAATCAGTTATTCACCTGTCCGAGTTCTGGATCTTGCACAACGGTACCATTGCAGCAGAACTCCTTCTTGAGGTCCTTCAGAATCTTGTTGTAGCTGAATTCTTTCTTTAGGCCTTGAACGGTAGTCAGACTTTTCCTTCCATTTCTCTGCTGAACGCGGATATGCACATACTCCTTCGCACCAGCGCCTGAGTTCTGAGCATTTGCATCAGCGAACGGATCTGTCCACACGATACAAGCCATGTTATTCCAATCAGTAATTACTCAAAAACAGAGAAATAAACGGTTTTCGTCTTTGAATTGGAGAAAGGGAGGATTGTATAGATTAGCACAGCTAAATTGCATCAGCAAACACATTACTCCCTTTGTTTGTCTTTACTTTCCTTTATAGTCTATTTCAAAACGAATAACTCTTTCCTTCTCTGGCAACTCTTTAATTTCAACTTCTCCATATGACATGTTTAAGACAACAAGATTAAACTTCTTTAACTCTGTATCAAGTCAAAACCAGACAAATAAATTGAAACAAAGGGAATACAACATTGCTTGAGGAGCAATGACCAACTACGTACTCTTCTCTATGAAGCGGAAAAGAGAAATTGATAAACGAAGAATAGATACAACGTACCAAAGGTGGTAGGGACTTGGATATCGAGCTCAGACATGAACCTAGCTTTCAGAAGTACGACGAGCAAACTTGAATGCAAAATTCCAGCTGAAACGAAAACAAAAGAATGTAATTCCCTTGCAAACTCATGGATATACAAACAGAATAACAGACTTATATTAACGCGAAAAAAAGACAGAAAAGGTTCAGTTATTTGATGAAATAGATGATTGCCCGTTTAGTTCATCGATTTCATTGCTCATTACAATTCTGATTAAACACATTTAACCTTAAGGAACAAAAGCATGCAATTCAACAACAAGAGTTCTCATATTCTAGTCCTGGAAATGAAAAAAAATCATGTCGGAAGCGCTCCTATAAATGAACCCCACAATGTCCAAATACAGTTTAGTCAGATTCCAATACAGGTATTGAACACCGAGAGTGGAAAATTAAGAAGAAAAAGTGTTTACAATAACCAAAATAGCAATTCAGGGTCCCACAATGTCCAAATAATGTTTAGTCAGATTCCAATGCAGGTATTAAACACCGAGGTGGAAAATTAAGAAAAAAAAGTGCATACAATAACCAAAATAGCAATTCAGGGTCTGCATGAACCAAAAAAATAAAAATGATCACAAATAAAAAGAACTAAACAGAGTTTGTTAATAATACTCTAGAGTATTACATTAAAAAACAGTTTTTCTTTTCTCTCTCTTTTTTTTTTTTAAATTCACATACGATGTCCGGTATCTATTGGAGATTGACTAATCCAATTTCATAGCGCATAGGTTACATAACATTAAAGAACAGCTGAAAAAAAACACAATCTTGATTGAAAAATTAAAGAGCATTTTTTTCTGGTTCTCATTCTGTGTCCGATACATTGTACCCGAACTAATCTGAATTCGCACCGCATAGGACCCATACCATTAAAGAAAAGATGAAAAAAAAAAAAAGGAAGAAACACAATCTTGATTGAAAAATTAAAGAATTTTTTTTTTTTTTGGTGTCTGACGACTAATCTGAATTCGCGTTGCATAGCCTCATAACATTAAAGAAAAAACACAATCTTTATTTTAAAAAGTTGGAAATGGAGAAAAATTTACCTAACCAAAACAAGAAACAGAGATAGGGGTGGGTGGTGAAGAGATGAAACTGGAAATCTTGAGAATTTTAATTTTTTTTTTTTTTTTTTGTAAATTGTATGAAAATGCAGGAAAAAAAAAATGTGAGCATATAAATAGAGAGAATGTTTATATAGAAAAAAAAAAACAATTTTCAACTTTTGTATTGATCACACATTTGGACTTTTGTTGGAATTTCAGGTGCTAAAATTATCTTTCAGTTATTACCAGATATTGATTTTTATTAGGACCCGAACAGGGTGGCCAACCAAAAATTTAATTACCGCATAATTTAGATTCACATCGCGTAAGAACCGTTTTTTAGAAAAATAGTGTCACCACATAAGTATTGTCGGATTAATAAAATTTACCTTAGTCACAAGTTATACCAGGCAATGGTATAATTTGGCATAATACATAAACATGTCCTTTAATTTGTAATACAAATCAGTCGCCATGTAGGATGAGTATATCTCACGTGAATCGTCATGTATGATACATCTGTCTATATGTTCAACTTTATACAAATTTAAGTATCTACTTATGCACACACAAAGTTAAAGGACATAAATATCAACTGACGCCAAGTTAAAGGGCACATTTATGTATTATATCTTAATTGTATCCTACCCACCCTCCAACACACTTCATCTTCACGTCAAACCTTTGTAGAAACATCCCCCCTGCCACAACCTCACTTCCCATAATAGTATTCTAAGTTAGATATAAATATCTGTAGGATAATGTTTTTTTACCTATGTACCAAAAAAAAAGTCCACGTACGTATTTTCATGAAAAATATTTTCCTTCGTACCGAACACACCCTACATGTAAAACAAACTGATAAATGGCATCAACATTCTAGAGATACATTGCTAAGAAAATATACAGAAGCAAGGATAAATGTAGTGCCAACTGATGAAAAAATCCATCAATTTCTATGGAAAAAACAGTTCATAAATGGTATCAACATTCTAAAGATTCTTATGCCTAAGAATATACACAGAAGCAAGAACTCCAATTTAGAGCCAACTGACGAAAAAAATCATTAATTTATATGGAAAACCAGCTCATAAATGGTACCAACATTCTAAAGATTCATGCCTAAATATATACAGAATCAAGAACTCTAATCTAGTGTCAATCGTTTATTAACGTTTCACCAAACACATCGATCCATCATTGGAAATTAAACATCAGGAGCCCTGGTTGGTGTGTAGCTTTACTTATCTCGGCCAAACTTGTCCATATATGTCTTTCTTGGTATATCGACGATCCCATGACCAAGGAATATCTGTGTTCAACGAAAAAATGCAGTGAGCTTGATGTTATTCAGAGAGCAGTAAACAGTCATACCTCTTAATAACATCGTTTGAATATTTTTTGGCTGCTATAATGAAATGTAGTTATACAGAACATATAATATAATAAAACATTAAAAAATTAGTTCGAAAGGAAACACGACTGTTGTAATGAGATTTTGTTATAGAGCTAAGACCTTCAGGGGAATATGGCTTTGGAGGAAGCTCGTAAGGCACTGGCAACTTGGTTACTTCAGAAGAATCATCATTTCCCTTTCCCTGCCAAGCTAGAGTTACCAGCTTTATCTTTTTCCCTTCGTGCATGCTAGTTTCGTCCTGTAAATCCGAAGAATTAAAATCCAGATGATACATATCAAGTTAATAAAGCATAAATATAACACGAAAAAACCTAGATGACTGTTGTACCTCTGATTGATAACCATTATTTGTACAAGAAAATCCACAGCCGCGTTTAACAGAAGATGGCAAAAAGAGCACCCCTAGCTGCCAAGGACAGAAATAAGTTACAATCACAATGTCATTTTATAAGTTCAAGTCGAGATGAAATCTTAAGGATAAACAAGATATCAATGTTAATCCTCTCTTTTTTTTTTACAACAATGGTGCCCATACCAGCTTGCGCGCACCTCGACTTATTCTACTGGATACATGTCCCCTCCCACCAACAATAGGTACCAAGTAATTTTGTCCACCGAGGCGAGGATAAGACAGGTGGGAAGAAATCACTTAGTGTTTTTGTCTCCTCTAAGAAGATATCAATGTAAATCCAGGAAAACTAATACAGGTAAAAGATTGATTCAGCTTTTGGGAAATCGGTAAAGGTGGGTTATTCTACGTGTCTGCACACGTGGCAGTGGTCTATAGCAGGAGTGATTAAAATAAACATGTGGAGGGCTGTTGCCTGTTAGTTAAAAAGGGGGAAAACTTGTCTCAAATCATAATGGCAAGTGCCTTTTTGTTGGCTAAGTGTAACTGGCAAGTGTATTTTTGTTGGTGAAGTGTAACATGAGGCGAAAGTAGCAATAGTTAATAGTTCAGGTGCAAATTTGGATCTTTTCACCAAGTTTCTTCAGTCTCTGTGTCAGTTTGTTATCTTGGATGCTTCTAGTCTCCAATGAGGAACAAAAATACCTCGTAGGAACGAATCATCAACTGAGAATTATTTTTCTGAAGAGTGCCCCAGGCAGCTTTGCTGAGGTTTGATGAAGTAAGCAAGAACCACCTGTTTTTCCAGAGAAAAAAAACAAATATTAACAAAAGCAATCATCCAACATTAGTGGGAAATCAAATCTTAAGAAAAACAAAGAACAGAGTCTTGGAAGTCTTACGCTAACGATTGACCGTTGTAACGTAGAAACGTCTTAATATGAGGCATTGCACGGCTGAAAATTTGAAGAACAAAAGGTAAGTGTCCTTTCTCAAGAAAATCAATGAAAACAGGAGCTAAAAAAGAAGGAAAATCTGATTTGCAACTAGATTCATCAGCAGTTAAAATTGATCAGTGTATATCAGCAAAGCTCATGCAATATTCAGACGGAAATTTCTGTCATCAAGTCAGAAATGAAGAAAATCCTTTCTTTGTTTACAAGAGTTATCAAAGGCAGAAAGGATCTTTAAGTGCACAGCGCAAATATAGCATGAGCGTTGATGAAGAAAGGCACAAATGGAGAAAACAAAAACAAATATGTATGTGTAATCTCAGACAAATAATTATAAGCATGAATAACAAAAACAAAGGACAGAGAAATTGAAAAAAGAAAATACGATAAAGTGAAATGGTAATTGTTCATATGCCCTTTGGCAAGGAAAAGTATGTCTTAGAGCCTACACTGAAGCATCCTCTAAGCGACGCAAAGCGCTCAAGATGTTTTGAGCCCCGCTTCATTAGTTAAGCATGCCTTTGACAACATCGTTTGTTCCAATGGGTCAGAATTGAACAAATTTTATGCAGTCACATTAGAGCTTCACTAGAACTACATATTGAATATATTTCTTCTAATGCACTGTGTAGTGGGAATAGATAAAAACAGATTTTTGGAATTTTATGCATGCAAGTACATCTGCATATTCACAAGAAGCAGTGATCGTACATCAGCTTCACAATGAGCCTCCTTTGTACATTGTTATGCCACTCAGAACATGGAACAATTACCACATCATTTTACAAGATATATTTTATGAGTTTATAACAGTCACTTAGCAATTTATTCAGCAAAGCATACAACCAAACTAGGATAAAAGTAGCAACTGTATGCATAAGCATTTTTTGATCAGGCAACAGCATGCATAACTTTTGACTCTTACCACTAGAAACCCTACCAGAAAGAACGCTAGTTACATAGTCTTCCATTGCCACTAGAGACAAGTTTATGAAAGGTTAGCGCTACTGCAACTGCCTTCATTGCCACCACAAGAGAAACATACAAAAGTATAAGCACTCTTCACCACTGTCACCACTTTGCTGCTCCCTATTTTGTCTCCTTGTACAGTTTTGGGCAATGCCCACATCATGAGCTAGTTTTTGGGGTTGAGTTAGGTCCCATATCCATTTCTTAACTTAGAACCAAGGATTTGAGTCCCTACTCTTAGAAATATTCTCGTCTAGAAGTTCTGTAACTTTCTTTTTTGAGCTAATTTTTCTTTTTTGAGAAAGTTCTTTCACTTTCTCTATTCCGAAATATTTTAAAAGAAGTTGCTTGTTATTGTATGTCCCCATCTTGCACCCCCATGTTACGTTGTCCACGTTCCAGTTGGCACGCCTGAGGGGGGGGGGGTTAGTGTAGCACATTGCCACATTGGTGAAGGGATGGATTGTTTTGCTCCTTATATGGTCTTGGGCAATCAATTTCTTCACATTTGGCAAGCCCAAAAACCTTAGGAAAATCATTAAAAAGAAAAAAGAAGAGAACTCGTGTGATAATTCAAGTATACAACTACTTAACATGACTATGCCTGATTTCTATGATACTGAATTTCTGATACATAAGTGATTACTTAGGTAATAGTTCACACTGCTCCTATTGGAAAACTCTAGAGGTAAAGGCCTTAAGTGATGCATCATCCATAAGTTTAGGAATTTAAGAGAGAAATGCACAGGGTTCAAAAGGATTCCAGAATATTGTATTGAAACTAATATTTCAGAAATTCAAAACTTTATGAGGATACTATACCAACGACCAGTATGGCTAGCTTTCCATCTAGCCCAATATTTCTTCAGAAAATCTTTCTCCACGTTCTTTGATGGGCTGGGAATGGCACTTCCAGCTGCATATCCCTAGAAAATGAAGCAAGATAAACTAAAATTCATTCAGTAAATCGAAGGAGAAGTCAGATTTCACTTATGAAGATCAGCAAGCATCTAGAATAGCAAGCAAATGAGACCACACACTATAAATTTCACTGTAACTTGTCAGGATTTTCAATCACATCTATTACAAATGTCAACTGAATAAAAAAGATTTATTAAAGTATGGTCTTAAGTCAATGCCACTAATAGGCTGCGGATTATCCTTATGTTTGGCATCCATAGTCAGGTTAGTGATGCCACTAATAGTCTAATAGGACTTGTTCAATATTACCTCCAAAGAACATCTAACATCTTCTACGTTGGGCCATACTATCATTGGCTCCCCAATGCCCAGAGGTTTTTTATCGTCTGTAACTCCAGCCGACATTGAAGAGGCAAACTCCGTCATCCATTTCTCATCCAAAGAGCCTAGGGAGGAGAACTGCAGGAGGCAATTGAAGGCACAGATGTCAATGATATTTTGATAATGCAGGTGTAATATAGAAACATCTGGTGAAAGAATCCTTGGAGCTGAATGAAACTCAAAAAGATACCGATACCGATACCTGGTATATAAGAGGAGACTTCTGAAATTCTTTGCTAAAAGTACATTCCTGAAGAACAGTACGTAACTTCATATGTCCCCACTTCCTCAAACTAGAACCTGAATGATATCCAGGCACAGATGCAATTAGCCTGACCTGGAATTGGAGAAATGATAACTTCAAGGTCATGTCATCACACTGCACCTTAAATGGTATCACAAACAGTTCGCCCGACATAGTTCTCTAAAATTCCAAGCAACAATTTATACTTCTTATCACCTCTGCCTCAACATGGATACAAGAATCTTAACCGCAGAATCAGCCACCATGATAAATAGTGAAAGAGAGCATAATACCTAGCTATGTTGCTCGGACACTCCAAGGATGGTGTTGCACTCGTATCGGATCCTCTAAAAATGTACTATTTTTGGAAGATCCGACACGCACCCGGGGGTATTTTTGAAGAACAAACATGTGCAAGCAAAAATTTTCACCAAACAAAGACGCGCTAGTTTCAAAATGTGACATTGAAATGCCATGTTTGTTAGCTCTATTTTACTTTTTATTTCATCCTTTCTTTTCTCCTTTTTAGTGGTGAGGCTTCCTATGAGCTGTAACTGAAAAGAGAGCGGACAGTAAAGAAATGAATATTTATTTCCTGGGAGTCTGTAAAACCTCAGGCACCACATTGTCTGAATACTGAATCATCACGTAAATTGTGGGCAAAAAGGAGATATAGTTTCAGCTAGGGTGACAAAAGATTATTACAGTAAAAGAAATGAGCAAATACCGATGCGCTACTGTAATCAAATTTCTTGAAGAATGAGGAGTTGATCTTGCAGCTTCCAAACGCTGGTATATTAACAGTAAATTCCTGCCACTGCAGAAAGATTTAACAGAATTAAACATGTTAAAGGAAAAAGGAAATACTCCGACAGTAGAGGGTGACTAATAAAAAGGGAAAAAGGCTAAATGCCATCAGATGCAGACACCAAGAAAGAATGAAGCTCCTTGGTCCTGATTTACTGCATAACAAGGCAAAGTTTCCTCTAAAATAGTATGTTGTGCAGCATCTACAGATGCATATAGTCATAGCTCTCCACATAGAGTGGAACAATGTCAATATGCTATATTGCAAAAACAAATCATTGTACTAATTCCTTGTTTAAGTTCCAGGGTAAGCTAATTCAGACTTCAATCTGTATGGTTCCTAGGAATAAGCTTTACAAAGGGGTACAATTCTTGATGGTGGAAAATAAGAGTAGTATAATGGTGACCCAGTTATTGCAATTTGCACAAAAAGTAGTATAAAAGATAAAACCTTATCGAAAAGAGAGTTAATTCTCACACATTCCTCTTTGTAAGCCTATCGTTTTGGTGAGCATGAAGATTGGCAAACAAATGAAAAGTCAATAATATGTCTTCATTCTTCAATGTTAGTTTGCTGCCTGAAGGTGCTTCATATCCACAATAGTGAAAGCACGTTTGTTTCATTTTCATACCTTCCTCTTTTATTTCTCCATTTTCATGAGTATGAAGATTGGCAACTAATGAAAAGCCAATGATGTTTCTTCAATGTTAGTCTGCCAATTAAGAAGGAAGCCTACAAATCAAGTGCAGAAACATAATGGTTCACGAGGCAGATGTGGAAGTAAGGATTGATACACAAGTCGTCTCCAAGAGAGGATGTTTCAAGTATCTTAGGTCAATAATTCAAGGAAATGGAGAGATTGACGATGACGTTACACATCGAATTGGAGCAAGATGGATGATATAGAGGCTTGCATCCCGTTTCTTGTGTAAAAGGAATGTGCCACCAAGACTTAAAGGTAAGTCTTATAAAGAGGCTGTTAGACCAGCTATGTTGTATGGGGCAGTGTGTTGGCCAGTCAAGAACTCGTACGTCTAGAAGATGAAAGTAGCATAAAGAAGGATGTTTAGATGGATGTGTGGGCATACTAGGAGAGACAAGATTAAGAACGAAGATATTCGAGACAAGGTGGGAGTGGCCAACATTGTGGGCAAGATGAGGGGGACGAGACTGAGATGGTTCGGACATGTGAAGAGGAGATGCATAGATGTCCTGAGGCAATGAAGAAGTGTGAGAGGTTGGCTATGACGGGTATGAGGAGAGGTAGAGGTAGCTCGAATAAGTATTGGGGAGAGATGATTAGACAGGACATGGCACACGTGCAACTCATCAAGGACATGGCCCTAGATATGAGGATATGCGAGGATTAGGGTAGAAAATTAGTAGGTAATCGAGAGTTGCCTAGTTTTCCTTATCAAGATCATTATTATTACTCTCATACTATCTTAGTCTTTGAATATATTATTACCTACTGCTTCCTAGTCCCCGGAAACAACCTCTCTAGCTCTGTGAGGTAGGGGTGAGGTCTGCGTACATTCTACACTCCTTAGACCCCACTTGTGGGATTTCACCGGGTATGTTGTTTTTGTTCCTAGTCCCATTTATGGTATTATTTGTTGTGACTATTGTTCTTTTCTCCTTTATTTTCATCATGGATTCTTCATCACTATATTTTATTTTCATATTGTTTCTGTAATGCTTTACTTAAACCGAGAGTCCATTGGAAACAATCGTTCTACCTTCACAAGATAGGGGTAAGGCTGCATACACACCATTCTCCCCAGACCTCACTTGTGGGATTACACTAGGTATGTTATTGTTGTATCAAGGGTGAGGAAGATGACTAAAATATTTTAGGTGTATTCAAATTAAATAAATTTTTAAAACATCAAAAGTTCTTTTGATGCAATGAAAAGTTGTTCTTGATTTTGGGTTTGAATTCATTTATACCTTTAACGTGCTTAGATAATCAACCAAATCATTTTCAAATCCACCATCCTTGCCCAAATTGTTTTGATCCTTCCAAGGGAAATCTTGCATCCACAATCCCTGGCTTTTGTTATTCCAATCAATAGAGATCAAGTTTGCAGTATGTACAATAACTCTAACTCCTGTTGGATAGACAAGAAGCATGGCTTTTGAATGGTGTGTTCCATATGCAATCGGTAAAGAAGGTTTGTGCAGAATCCAATTCGCAAGCTTGCTTCTCTGTAAAGGAAGAAGACAATGAAGTAGAAATTTAATCCAAGAGAAGTTTCAATAACATCAGATTCTCATAACTTAAAAAATGTTAACCTTCATGTACTCCATGGTACCATCACCTTCTCCATGAATGACGAGAACATTAGGAATCCGTTTTAGAGTTGGACATGCTGCATTAGAAAGGACCATGAAATCAGTCTTCACACAGAAAAAAAGATTAACTTAGTTCATAAAAGCAAATAAACTTGTACAAAGTATCTAACAAACAATGGCAACAACAAATAAGTTGGGAAACCGCCTATCCAAGACGTCGGAGAAACAGACAATGTTAACAAAATAAAAATCTAAAGATAAGGCAAAATGACAGAACTCACCAGAAAGTAGCCAATCCATATCCACCATGTAATTCGAGAGGATAGCTACAAGCACATTCCCCTATGATAAATAGGAGCCAATGTCAAGCCACCAACACAAACATAGACATTATACAACAATTACAAGTACATATATAGAAGGATTTATCAATTATCATATGGAAAATGGACCTTGGATTTAACTCAACTTCAAAAGCTAGAGCGTGAGGTGAAAAATTCTCAAAAGACAACAATATGAAGAGACATCAGTCCATTCCCCCAACCAATGTGAGACTTTCTAAGAGCGTGGATAATATTAGATTGGGTGAACCAAGGTTAGGGATGGTCTGACCCTAACCATGTAAGGAAAATGGACCTTGGAACTAACTCAACCTCAAAAGGTACCTCATGTGATGAGGATTGTCTAACACTCCCTCCATTTCAATTTGTTTGCCTTACTTTCCTATTTAGTCCGTTTCAAAAAAATGTCTCTTTCCTTTTTTTGCAACTCTTTAATTCTACCTTTCCACATGTGGCGTGTTTAAAACCACAAGATTAAAGGGAAATTTGGTACATTCTACATATCTTTAGTTTAAGACCATAAAATTCAAAAAGTCTTTTTCACTTTCTTAAATTCTGTGCAAAAGTCAAAACCAAACAAACAAATTGAAATGGAGAGAGTACCATGTAAGGAGACAACCACCTATTTCCTCAACCATTGTGGGACATTTTACCAAGTAATAACTATCTATAGGGCACATTGGTACACTTTGAGCATTTGGAACCTGTTAAACGACTTAGCTCTAAAGTCTTTGCTGCCATATAGCTCCTATACAATTTATATTGTGGAAGAGTATTGGATGAATATATACAAGAGTCCTTCATCAAAAATAAATATATGCAAGAATCTAAAGCTCACATAAGAAAGGATAGGATCACAAGTTCACTAGGGAAGCATCAGTTCAGGGAATTCAGAAGCAAACTTGACGTCACATCTTCTTTTGCCCCTTCACTAATTCATGGACAGTAATGCATCTATCTAGGAGGACCAACATCTCATCCAAACAGAACCAATCCCAAAACGGCCACAATGCATAACTCTACCTGAATAACATCACTAATAGAAACAGCTTCTGAATTTGCCCATGCTGGCAGCTCACGCACTCTCATCAATCTGAATGTGAGGGGCAACTTGTGTTTGGGAACCTTAAACTGACATATGGCCTCTGCAGAACTATTTGTTTCTTGGCCATTGTTGTGCAACATAATCTGTAAGCCAAAGATTTAAACAAGCAATAAAAGTCGAACCTTTTTCCATACATATTTTTTCCAACAACGTGTTAAAAGATTCCATCTATTCAGAGACAAAATGAGGAAACAAAGAAACCCATACCATTTCTGAAGCTTCCTCTTGACAGACTTCTCGAGCTTTCTTCTTGCCGTGCATCTGGCCTTTGTCAGTAATGCTTTCTTCACTGAAAGGCCTTTTTTGTTTGTTACCTGGTGAAGTTTCATCCTTACGAGCTGTGCTAACATACTTAAATAGGTAATGCCCAGGTATCAACTCTATGACATCACCACTTCCGAGTTTCCACCTCTCTCTAGACAAAAGCTTCTTTCTCTCACCCTTTGATCTTATAACAATTGGATTTGTTCCTTCCTGTAATCCAGTCCCATGTTTATTCCAAAGAAAAGACTTCAACGGGAGATTAAAAAGTAAGGACACCAGCATACTTTTACATTTGTAAATAAGTTGAAATGCTATCACAAGGTGTAGACAGAACTCATGCATTTAACAACCAATCTATACATGAATTTACGAACCAAACTTTCAAGAATTGCCACCAATCCATCCAATCACTCGGTATACAAGCATAGGAAACTAAGGAGAAAATTCATCACCAAAACTGCATACTGAAAACGAGCATACTGTGGAGAATCCTAGTATTCACAAGTTACAAAAGGATAATCCACGATAAACACACACACGCGCGGGTGTGTTTGTGTACATCTGTGTATGTATGATATTAACTAGGACGAATCATCCAAATACTGAATTCAACCAGAATAGAGCTCATAGACAGAGCTGACCCAACTAATTTGAGATTGAGTCATCGTTGAATGATTGATTGATATGTTTAAACAATCAATAATACATGAACATGACCATGACCATGAAGAAAGGAAAAAGGTGCAGAAAGGTACCACAACGACATCAGCAGATCCAGTGCAGGTAGCAGTGATAGTAAGATGCTTGCGGCTCAGCCGCTTATCAGTAACTGGAATGCAATCCCGGCCAACACAATTAGGACCTTCTGAAAGTGGAATCTTGGGTATGGAACTTTTCCCATCCTCTTCTAGCTTATCACTTAGAGGCACCAAACATCCAACCTTTTTGAATCAAACACAAATCAAATCAATGAAAAAACTAGAAAAAAAAAACACAAAAATAAAAAACTTAACTCATGCTATTTATATATATGGTACCAACTTAGTTAAAACAAGTTGATTCTGGAGTATTGCATAAGTTTCAGATTAAGAAGTTCACTAGTTTTACACGACTTCAAAATATGTTTGTTAAAAGTAAACTAACTTAGAACCTTCAGCAAGTGGAATCTTCAGAATGGAATTATTCTCATCCTCTTCCAAATTATCACTTAGAGGCACCAAAAATCCAACCTTATTTACAACAAAATACCCAATGTAGTCCCACATAGTAGGGCCTGGGGAGGTAGAGTGTACGCAGACCTTATATTTACCTCAAAAATCCAACCTTTTTTAATCAGACAAAAATTAAAATCAACACAAGAACTCGAAAAAACACAGAAGTCTAATTTAGACCAATTTAGACAATCTCTAGTTTCAGCCAACTTCAAATTTGTTTATTAGACTAAATTATTCAGTACTAGAATGAAAACGGGTCGGAAACAAATTTGAGAATGGATTGATTAATCAATCAAAATGCTACTAATAGAGAAATGAAATCTTGGGTATGGAAATTTTCTCATCCTCTTCAAAGTTATCACTCAATTGCACCAAAAATCCAACCTTTTTTTAGTCAAACACAACAAAATCAATGCAAAATCTAGAAAAGCACACACCAAAAAAAAAAAAAAAAAAAAAAAACTAAACTAAACTCATGCTACTGATATATATGACACCAATTTAGAGAATCTCTAATTTCATCCACCTTCAAATTTGTTTGTTAGGGTAAATAATTCAGCATTAGACTGAAATGGGCCGGAACAAATTGATTGAAAACTGGAATCTTGGGTATGGAATTTTTTTTCATCCTCTTAAAAATCATCACTTAATGGCACAAAAAATCCAACTTTTTGCATCAAACACAAAGTAAAATCAATGCAAGAACTGGAAAAAACACACCAAAAAACAAAAATAATAGCTGAACCTGAGAAGAAGTGGACATTGAATTGGTATTACGAAATGGGGTTTGAGTTTTGCCAGCCTCTCCCTTATGGAGTTGCAGAACAGGGCATGCACTGGTTTTTTTCGCACATTGTGTTGTTTATTTGCTTATAGTATATATTTGTTATAATGTAAAATCTTCACATCAATCCGTTATCGTCCAGAGGTTAGGATATCTGGCTTTCACCCCGGAGACCCGGGTTCGATTCCCGGTAACGGAATTTTTTCGTTTTTTTCTTTTTTGGATCAGATTAGTTATATATCTATTAGTCATTACATACATTTCCTCCTAACTTACATGTGTATTAGTTATTTGATCATATATTTATTAGTTATTACATACGTTTCCTCCTAACTTATACGTGTATTAGTTATTTGAGCGTAATGTTGTATTAATTTAGGGGGAAGTTTCACAAATAATCACTATAATAAATTTAATTAGGCTCCTTAGCTATATTTTGCATATTTACGGGTTGTAGTTATAGCTTGTTTGTTTGTATAACTCGCACCTCATTTGTTAATTCACGTGTATGTATATAATTGAGTTACTTTCGTCGATATTTGATACAAATATGATAAAACTCGATATAACTAATTTACACAAACACTTATATCTGAACTTTAAACAGTTTTACAAATTACACTATACAAATTAGGTTATACAAATTTCGAAAACTACACATTTATACAAGCTTTTTAAAAAGTTATAAAAAAAATTGAATGTATATGATGATAAAACTGAAAAAACGAAGGAAATCACTGTCATATACAAATACAAACCATCATATACAAATCTAAATCAAGTATTGTTAGTGACGAATTATACAAATGTGGCGAATTATACAACTCAAACCGCAGCCCACGTAATTAACTCTAAATGTTAGTGGCTCATTGTAAATTAGCTAAACTATGGTTATGTTAACTAATTAACTAGTAGTATATGTTTGTTTATTTGTGTAATTTCCCCTTAAATAATATATTTCCTATCTACCTATCAAAAGTCGTATAAAATATATTAAAATTGATACATGAATAACTTCTTTCTTATCCAGCTACTAGTTGTTGGTTTAGAGGTGAGTTATGCTTGTAATTCTGCATAATTAATATCATGTTTGACAGCTAATTATAAGGTAAATTATTCATGTATAAAATTAATATAATGTTTGATTTGCTATTTAAAGACTCACATAAAAATACGCGAATAAATTATAAGAGAATTTATGTATTATTTTATATAGGATAGAAGGTGAAGTAATTAATACATGTATGATCAATCCTTACATAATCTTATTGGCTACCAAACGACTTTGGGGTTGTTTGGTATGAGAGATATGATAGACAAAGCTATATATCTCATGAATCAAGATATTTCATAAAATTAATTATTCCATTATATATACAGAATAATTTATCTCACCAACATCGTAAAAATTGATGGAATAAATAATTCTGAAACTAATTAATATCCTTAACCAAACAGAGAATAAGATAATTACACATTAATCTTTGAATTATGGTCTATTATTCTTCGTACCAAATGCCCCGTGAAGTTAAGGTTTTTAAAGTTCAAAATCCAACCATCCAATTTACAACGATTATACTCTATTTTTATTCTATTTTGGTGTGTGATACGAATTTATACTATTTATATGTCAAAATTTTACCCTTTTCATGTTAAATTTTGTATCTAATTGAAGACATTATATAATATGAAAAGCGTTCTTATGAATTCTTTAAGTCGATTTAGACACACTACAAAAAAGTTAGATAATTTATCGGATCGATCGACATATTTATAAATTTGAACCTGATTAAAAATTTGGAAGAAATGAAATTAAATATTATATGTCACCTTTTTACTTTGCACTTGCATTAAGAAATGATGTAGCTTTACTCTTCTACCCTTATTTAATGTTTTCTTAAGTCAACTTTATAATAAATGATGAATACATTTTCAAGATTAATTAACTACTCTATCAAGGGTATAATAGGTAAAATATGGTAATTTATGCATAAATCTTATAAAATGACAAGTATAATGGTCCAACTATTTATAAAAAGGGATGACATGTAAAATGGGACGGAGGGAGTAATAAAGTAATGACAATGAGAGTGAAGTCAACAAACTAAGTATGGAGTTTATCATTGTTTAACCAAAAATCAATGGTATTACATGTGTGGTTTAACAACTCAAACTACAAATTGAATCATTGAACGTATAGAGAAAGATGAAAGGATACGTAAATAATAAATACTTCCATTGTTTTAATTTGTTTATTTATTGGCCAATCTTTAATTTCAATTTTTCATCTAATCATAAAATTAAATGACATATTTAAGACTATAAAATTCATAAGTCTTCTTTACTTTTTTAGACTCAATGTCGAGTTAAAATAAGACAAACAAATTAAAACGAAGGAAATAATAAATACTACTCTCTCCTTTTTAATTTATTTGACTTATTTTCCTTAATAATCCATTTTAAAAAGAGTACTATTTTTTCCTCTTTAGCAACTTTTCAATTCCAATTTTTCACCTAATATATTTAAGAACATATCATTAAAAAAATATTTTAATTCATTCAACATATATCTAACCAAACAAACAGATTAAAACGGATGAAATAATAAATAATTGATCTTTAAAAAAAGGGAAAGATATCCTAAAGGCAAAGGCAAATGCCACATGAAAAAATCTTGATCCGTGAGCCTAATTGCGTCGATGGCGTTTGACTTTATTACTCTCCGTCTTTAATGGTTATATTGGGCTTTTCGAAATTCAATTTGATTAATTTTTAAAGCTAATTAGATTACATTAAGTTGATATTTTAAACAAAAAGTTTAGATATTCAAAAACTATATGAAAAGTACTATAAATTATATTTTTTTGCATATCAATATGATGAAAAAATACATTATAAAATATTAGTTAAATTTTTTATCATTTGACTCTAAAAAAAAGGAAATTATGACAATTAAAAGTGGATAGGGAGTAAAACCTTATACAAACACGCAATTTTCTTAAATGTTTATGCAATATAAATAATACAAAATAGAAATTCTTGTCAAAGACTCAAAACTTTAATAAGAAAATAAAATAATTATTAATCCTTGTTCCTTTAGTTTAATTTCAAGCCAAATAAAGTAATCTTAGGAGTTATAGGAGCCGATTGGAAAGAGAATTTATCTCTTTTTTTAAAAAAAAAAAAAAATCGATTATTAATTATATTGATGTTTTGATTAGTTTTTGAAAATGAGTTTCTCAAGTGAAAAAACGTTTCTACTCACAAAATTTATTTAATTTAAATGAATTGTTTCACTTTTCTACTCACAAAATTTATTTATTTTAAATGAATTGTTTCACTTTTGTACTCATAAAATTTATTTATTTTAAATGAGTTGTTTCACTTTTCTACTCACAAAACTTATTTATTTTAAATGAACTGTATGTTCAAATATAACATTGATTTTTAAGTATCATCTTTCATCTTTCTTTTTCAAACGCCTACAATAATAATTAATCTTGGGTGTTAGAGTCCGCGGAGGTAGGTTTTAAATATAACTTCTAATCAAATTATGTATTTATGTTAACTTTTTTTATTAAATATATAAATAATTTATCCAAAATTTAATAAATATTATAAATTAAATATTTTGGCTCCACCACACCACCTATATTAATTTGTTCCTTTAATTTTCAAACCAAATAAAGGAAAGTAATTAAAAATCTTATTGGAAAATGTTGTCCTAAAAATAGTTCCTACAACACAAATTCAAATATAATTGAATTTCAATACAAATATCGAATATCGAGTAAGAAAAAATAACAACTACAAAGACCACACCAATTATTCTCCTATTGTTTGCTCTTTTCTTCATTCCAATCTGTCTTTTTGTTTGTTTTCCAATTCAAAGCATCAATTGTAAATTTATAATAGAAGAAAAATAGTGACGTATATACCTACTTGTCATCTATTATCTTTCTACTTCAAAGACACCACATTTCATTGACTCCCCATTTTTTCTTACCAAAATACTTCATTTTTCTTCCTTCTATCTTTTTTATTTTTTCTTCAATTTATGCTAATTAAATTGAATCACAAAAAAGAGTTGATAGTTGTAATGACCATGGAAGATTAATTTCATTTTTTATTCTTGGTAAGTATATATTGAGTAATTCTCCTTTCTAAACCTTTTAGTTTTTCCTTTTAATCCTTCATATAGACATGTTCATATACATTATATTCAAAATTATGATTATTCATATGTGTATTGTGTGTTAGAAAATCTTTGATTTTTAAAATAATTATTTGTTGTTTCCTTTGATTCCTTCTTAAATGTTGTATTTCCTTTTTATACTGATTTCGATATTGCTTTGCTTGAGTTGAAGTTTATCTAGAACAGTGTTTTACCTTCATAAGATAAGTAAAGGATTGTATACACACCGCCCTTTCATGTACTATTTGTAGGATTACACTGAGTATATTTGTTGTTATTATTGATTGTGTGTTCAAAATATATTGAATTCTATTGAACGCGTCAAGAAATCCGGATATACTTGTTCCGTTTGTTTATTTTGTCGTATTGGATGTTGAAAATTTATAGACACACATGTTTATGGTATTATATTTCAAAATTTTCATCTATAAATGGCTTCATAGATGAAATTTTGGGTTTTAAATTTGCAGGAAAAATCAAAGTAATTAAATATATAGAAAATGGACGGTGGTGATCGAGTTATAAGACGACGAAAGAGTCTAACTGAACGGCTAGGATTAAAACGAATCGGATGTTGCGGGTCCACTTGGGGTATCATGCCAGCAACAACGTTTAATGTCGTTGACGATGAAGACGAAAATGACGACGTAGAAGCGATGAGTCATCATATCCACACACCGCCAGAAATACCGTCAGTTATGACAACGTGTCTGGCGGTGGCCGAAGGAGGAAGTTCCGGGATGAACTTGGCGGCCGCATTGGCCGCGGAACGCCACTTCAGAGCGGATTATGACAATAATAATGAAGTCAACATCCATCCGGGCTCAAGGCCCGGCCCATTGAGACCCAATGAAAGTGGCCCGAGGAATGTACCAACTTATGACAACAATGAAGTCAACATTCATCCGGACTCAAGGCCTAGGCCCAGCCCGGACTCGGATTCAGGCCTATTGAGGCCCGATGAAGGTGTCTCGGGAAATGTTCCCGGGACACCAACGAGAATGTCGTTAATGAGGTTGTTAGAGGAAACAGAAGTGTATGAAGGAGAATTATTGATGGAGGAAGAAGAAGAGGGTGGTGGTGGGGCGGGGGTGGGTGGTGATAGTGTGTGTTGTGTGTGTATGAGAAGGAAAAAAGGAGCAGCATTTATACCATGTGGTCACACATTTTGCAGGGCGTGTTCAAGAGAGCTTTGGGTAAATCGAGGTTGTTGTCCACTTTGTAATAGATCCATTCTTGAAATTCTCGACATTTACTAAGAAAAAAAGAAGAATTCAATGTTTTGGTTATGGTGATTTGTCTCATATATATATATATATATATATATATATCCGTGCGACATGTGATTTTGAGTACTTTTTACATGTTTGGATCCAAATTACGGAGATGCACCAAGAAGTATTATGAAGTTATTGATCTTGAATAGACAAAAATGAAATTACAAATTTACTGGTCTTGATTGATGTTGTAATCAGACTAATCATTGATGCGGTGGCTCTTGAATTTTACTACAAATGACATTGTTGAAATTTTATCTAGCCTAAAAACTCTGAATTATTTTCATTAATGTTGGGAAAGGGAATTACTAATGAAGAATCATTGATAAAGGTAGTGGTAGAGTGATAAGTATCTTTTTTTTAGATATAATATATAAATGTGCCCTTTAACTTGGCCTCATTTCACATTTATGCACTTCAATTTTGGGTATGCACAAATAGACACTAAACTTGTATAAAGTTGAACAAGTAGACACATGAGTCCTACGTGACACAATACGCGTAGGACACCGCGTAGGATAAAAAATGACATGTAGGATGCCGTGTAGGACATGTGTGCCTATTTGTTCAATTTTATACAAGTTTAAGTGTCTACTTGTGCACACGTAAAGTTGAAGGATATAAATGTGATTTGAGGCCAAGTTAAAGGACATATTTATGTATTATGCATTTTTTTTAATTAAACATTTTAGGTTTGAGCCCTATGTATGATATAGCGTTATTCGATATGAGATTTTACGATGAAAATTTAAATTTAGTCGAGTTTCAATACGATAAGAAACAAAAATAAAAAGAAGATTAGGGTGGAGCGGGAGGAAAATTTGATTTGAAGAATGTGAAATGTAGTGAAAAGTTAGAAGTTTCTAGTCATTATCGCGGAGGCGTAATATCTTTTTTCTTTTCTTTTCATTTTGGCTTGTACTTTATTTAGAGAAAAAAAAAATAGAAGGATAAAAGAAAAAAAGTATAACGTAGAAAGTTGTTTTCAATAGATTATTGGTACAAGAGTCTATAGTAATAGAACAATAATAGAAATGAATTTGATACACCCTGAAATTCTAGTTTCATTTGTTTATGATGTAAAATAAGAATGAAAAGAAAATGCATGGTCGATCCTAACTATAAATGAGATTCATCAGACAAGAAACTTAGTTCTACACTAGTGTTGAGTGGATGATACTATCCATCAAGGAATTCGTGAAATTTCTATGAGTTGTGTAGGGGAAAATATATCAAAGCTAGGCAAATAAGACTCTTTACCCAAAAATAGTGCGAGGTGTATGGGTTCATTCCTCTTAATAAAATAGAAGGTATATAGGTCAATCTTGAAGCTCCGCTTTCTTTCGAATATCATGAAGGAGAAGGTGTTGATTCCGAAACCAAAACAGCACATGGAATTGGCACAAGCTTCGGCTTGTGAATGAGATGTTGTATCACGTTATTTGATATCACATGAAATTCAATTAAAAAACAACTGATATCTTATTGGTTTCTAGTGGATTAGTATATTGAAAAATTGATACCTGATATGCACACCTACACGACAGAGTGAATCAAAGAGATGAGCTAATACAACATCTTAATATTCAGTGCACTCAAATTCAGACGTCACCCAAACACGACAGAGTGAATCAAAGAGATGAGCTAATACAACATCTTAATATTTAGATATGCACTCAAATTCAGATGTCACACCAATAGGATAGAGTGAATAAAAAAGATGGGCTAATACAACATTTTAATATTCAAATGTGCACTCAGACGTTTAAATCTTAACGATAGAGTGAATCAAAGAGATGGGATAATAGAACATCTTAATATTCAGATGTGCACTCAGATTCAGATGTCCTAAGCTAACGATAAGAAAATGTCAATCAAAAAGATTTATTAAAAATAAAAAAGCGTGGACGGCAGGATTCGAACCTGCGCGGGCAAAGCCCACATGATTTCTAGTCATGCCCGATAACCACTCCGGCACGTCCACCTGTATGCTTCCTAGGGACTTTTTATCACACTTTTAGTAATTCAAAATTGATTTTTACTGTACTTTTCTTTGTTACTTTTGTATCCTGTTAAAATTTACATCATTAACTTTTACATGACAAGCTTTATTATTTCGATTTCCTACGGTTATATATCCTATGTATTAATTTCAATTGACACATATAATTGTTGTTCATAGTAAATAATCTACTAGCTTGCAATTACTTGCATATGGTGCGCTATAGCAGGACAAAGCTATAGGAAAGTCTACAAATTCCGTAGCAAAAGTTTAATAGCTTCGTTTTAAATCATATATTTGTCTTTGACACAAAGAAACTTTAACTATCTAACTGTACTAATCGGGTCGAGTTATGAAACATGTCCCAGCCCAGTATTGAACAACGGACAACTTTTGTAGTTCAAAAATGCAAAGCCAATGCCACTGTCCTTCACTTTACCGACACTCCAAACACTACAGTAATGGAATGAATAAAATTTTTGTTATTTATCATTTGAGTTTGAATTTTGCGTATAAATCTATATAGGAAAGATTTTACTAGGAACGAATTTCATCACTCTTAATTAGATGCTTCGTATTTGTGCACTATATATGGAAAAAAAAAGATCCTATTATGAAACATTTACCTTTTAAATGAGTCTTAACCAACTCAATTTCAAATTATTCCAGTACCAATACAAATATCCATCGAATTGAAAACAAAAAAGATATAATTCTATGTTTTGAATTTGAGTTCTGAATAAGAAAACACTCTAGCACAAAAGTGATTTTTTCTTAAATGAATCTGATAAAATGCGAATTCAAATTAATCGGGCAGAGTGTGAAAAAAAAACTACAGTAGTATCAATGGAGAAGTGATAAAATTTCCCAATTTCCAAAATTCTCAGTACTATCGAAAATGTTGCTACAATTATTACTAACACTCACACTCTCTAGTACATTCTCACCAGCTCACTCCCACTACAATTGGTCACCGTCTTCCTCCTCCTCTGCCGCCGCCGCTCAACCATCGGAGTGGCGGCCGGGACGGGCCACCTACTATGCTCCTGCAGATCCACGGGATGTAGTAGGTGGCGCGTGTGGGTACGGTGATTTAGAGAGAAGTGGGTATGGTAAATCGACAGCTGGATTAAGCACTGTGCTTTTCGAAAAGGGTCAGATTTGCGGAGCTTGTTTTGAAGTTCGATGTGTTGAGGAACTCCGATGGTGTATTCCGGGTACTTCGATTATTGTTACTGCAACGAATTTTTGTGCTCCGAATTATGGATTTGAACCTGATGGCGGTGGACATTGTAACCCTCCGAATGCTCATTTTGTTCTGCCGATTGAAGCTTTTGAGAAAATTGCGATTTGGAAAGCTTCAAATATGCCTGTCCAGTATCGTAGGTAGTATTGCTCTTATAGTTTCTTGTCATTTAATTTCTGTTATTTGATGTTTCTTGTATTTCGATTATCATATTATTTTGTTGTAGTTATTGTTCTGCTATTATCTGCTATTTTGCTATTTCTTTAAGTTGATGATCTATCGGAAACAACCTCGCAAGTAAGATTTGCCTACACTCTATCCTCTCGGATGCCGTTTTGTGGGGCATTGGGTATTGTTGTTGTTTTTAGATGCTTTATTGGGAGAATTAATTACTCCCTTCGTTGCAAGAATAATTCTGGTCTGAGATGAATTTAAAAGGAGAAAAATGGTTATCGAGGATTCATGCAGTCAATCTCAGCTTATTTGGAATCGAGGCGTAGTTGTTGTTATAAGAAGCATTAGATGGTTCAAAGGTTGGAGATTTTAGCAATTTTGGTCAATTTCTTAGGAAATTTTTAGGATTTTGGGGTCCGTAATTATTTAAATGTCTCTCGTAGAGGGATCTCATGAGACTATTCACATAATTTCATTTGTGATTCTCTAATTCAATGACGTTCATGGAGGATTAAACTATTTTCCCTTCATAATAATGTGCATCATACTCCCCTAAGGGTGGCGTGGTGGTTGAAGGGTTGGAATGACAACCAAGGGTATCAAGGCTCGGATTCTAATAGAGTGCGATCAGATGAACTCTTCTCTTCTGTCTAAACCTTGGTTCATATAGGAATCATCTATTTGTGGCAAAGCTGAACTGAATTCCAATCCTGAACTAATGAATCAACTATGCCTCAAATTTCGTTAAGGTCAACTATGTGAACCTTCTATATCTATAGTATCCAATGAAATCATCGGAGTTGCACTATTTTGTGTTGATTTTCATCATAGTATATATTAAAGCTTACAGAGCAGCTGCTTCCTTATTCCTCCCGGCCTTCGCCATATCTTCAAGCACAGCTCCTTTAGTGTACTTGGCATTACCTTGCTCATATCAAAACAGATTAAGCCTCAAAATTTGTGGATTTTCCGGGCACCAACATTTTATAAGGGAAGTCCCTCCACTTCCCTTCTAATAAAACCATATTCACCGATCTAATACTGAATTTAGTATTCCTTGTTTTCGCCACCTTCAGGTCACTTTGTTGCACTTGAACATTTACGAAGTACAATTTTGTCTTACCTTCTTCTTTAGTCTTACAAAAGCTCCTCTGAAATCCAGATACAATATATGGCACATCTTGAGTTCATCGAGGACATGACCCTTCATAGGAGGAGGGTCTAGAGGTCGAGGATTAGAATTTGTTCCCTTTCCCAGAGTTCAGTATAATTCTTTTCTTTCTGTTATTGATAGATTTCTATCACTACGTGTTGTTTCAATATTTTATTATCTTCTTGTTGTTTTTATTTGTTACTATTGCGTCTTTTTCATTGTTTGTTCAGTCCAGGGTCTTTCGAAAACAATTTCTCTGGTCGGTGTGATGTTGTCCTCTTCTTGAGTCTTGCAAAAGTTCCTCTGAACTCCAGATACAGTTTAGTTTTGTATGTTGATTATTAGCAAGTACATGTAAAATAATTATTTGAATATTCTAGTTTTTGTTAGCTCTTCTGTTCTGAATCTACAGTTGATGGAGAATTTACAGTGTGCCTCTTTTCACAATTTCCAACAGAATAAAGTGCAGAAAGGGAGGAGGAGTTCGATTTACAATCAATGGTGCTGGAATATTTTTGTCTGTGTTAATCAGTAATGTTGCAGGCGCGGGTGATATAGTGGCAGCAAAAGTTAAGGGTTCAAGAACAGGATGGCTCCCTATGGGTAGGATCTGGGGCCAAAACTGGCATATAAGTGCGGACTTGAAGAATCAACCACTTTCTTTCGAGATAACCAGCAGTGATGGAGTCACCTTAACATCTTACAATGTTGCTCCGAAGATCTGGAATTTTGGACAGACTTTTCAAGGTAAACAGTTCGAATCGTAGGACTCTGCCAGAATTGTATCTGTTCCTGGACCTTATTTGAGGGATTCGTTGAGATTGAGTTGTGCTTGTTTATGATGGGGAACTATCAGGTGTAGATTTTGGAGTGCAAAATTGTAAGATCACTTGAATGTAATAGTAAGTATGTTGTATGTTTCATTGTTTATACATGTATTGTATTGTGTTGGTTAGCTATATGAAAAATAATGTTAAACATGGCCGGTGTCGCTGTAGATAATTTTCACTCCAGCAGATGAATTCCATGTTCAGGCAATAAACGCCTAAAGATCCGAATCAGGAGGGCATAATTACACCGAGTATGTTGTTGTATGTTGTTGTAGTACTAGAATTATGGTCCATTCTCCATTTGTAAGGGCTGAAAGAGGTAAATCTCTAGCTTTTTGTCCTGATTTTCTCCCTAATTCAAAGCTTCCTAATAAACTTAAGGACATGTATATTCAAGATAATAACTACCTCCCCACCTTAGAAAGTTGACAAACAACCTACGTTGCTCGGATTCTTCAAAAATATTGACAGGTGCATATTGTATCCTCCATAGCTAGTGCATTTTGGAGGATCTGACAAAGGTACAACAACATTTTGCTAGTGCATTTTGGAGGATCTGACAAAGCTACAACAACATTTTTAGAGAGTGCGAGCAACATAGCAAACAACTATATATCTAAATAAGTTCAAAAATGAAATTAAAGACAAACTTCATTTACAGTCATGGCAAAAATTCCAGTGGTTGGAGAGGGAAGAAGAGACAAATTTCCTCGCCTTGCATCATTACAACACAACAGAAAATAATATTTTCTTTCAACTCATCTTGATATAGCTAGAAAGCTATGATGCTCAGACCTTCCAAAAGTGTTGCCACACCAGTGCCGGATCCTCAAAAATGCATTACTTTTGGAGGATCTGACATGTACCCAACGAAGCTTCAAACATACAAGGAGAGTAAGAAGCTTCCTGGAGATGTTCTAATTCCGATGCAAGACTACAAACTTCAAAGTACAAGCATCAAACATACAAAAGAGTCATATATGAACTCAAGTTAGACCTTACAACTACCAAGAAACATACAAAATTCGCTTCGACTCCAAATTTTAAAAAACTGCAATGAAGTATCATTTTTGCAGCATATCTGTCTCGTAATTGCAAGGAACGGTATGTGAGGAGTACAAGGGTACAATGATACCACAATTTGACAAGCTAATTGTGGTATCTCTATCAAACCCAAGTGACAACTGCAACTGCCACAAGAATTACACAACTGGCTTCGACTCCAAAAATAACAAAACTGCAGCTCCAGGGTACACAACTCTGCAAATTGACAAGCTGATTGTAATATCCTCCCCCCACGCCCACCCCGACCCAACACACACCTGAGGAAGTAACTGAAGTGGTATTTCTGATATACCCAAAGCAGATAATTTAACTAGAGAAGCAGGAAAAGATAAGGTCTATTATGGTATCAAATCTAACTAGCTTCAAGAGAGATAAGGTCAACTTGACATAAAAGCAAGTAGAATACCATATAGAGATGCAATCATTTAATTGAATACTCAAAATATTGTACATATTTCAGAAACGTCGATTGTTCTACATATGAGATATTTCTCATGCTCTAGAATACAATTCGTGTAAGTATCAGTAATCATACAAATGAACAAGGGGAAAAGAATATGAACTACCATCAAAGAATTCTTGCTATAGAAATATCAGTTGCCAAATGAATACTTGGAAAAAAAATATTCACCGACATTATTGAAGTATGAGCTCTAGCAATTACCAAAGTAATTAGATTGCCCTTTCCCATTGCGGAAGGGTGTCACATCGTTAACCATAATTGCTTCATCATAGCTTCTGGTTAGATTCTATCAGCAATCCATTTAACATGATATGTACAGCAGCTTCGTAGACAGCCCCCTGATAATGCATTCCATCGGACGTACAATCAGCTCCACATTTATTACTCAATGAATGCACGTCCAGCAAAAGCAACGATCCACCAGATTGTTGAAGCAGCTTACTTCTGTAAAGCTCATCATTATAAGCTTGCCACATTACATCATTCATCTTCTCCCTCTTCTCATCTGTTTTCAACATTGAGCTTATCAGCTTAGGCATCCCCAACCAAAACAAGTTGGGCGACCGAACTGGAACCACATTATTCGTCCCAGAACCATCACCGTTAGCAAACGCTGAAGAAACTGGTAACAACAACACTACTGAATCCTTCAAAGACTTTAACGAAACACCATATTCCGACGCATTATTTACGTGTAACATATCCCACAGCCCTGCCCCCATCACAAATACATCAGGATAACTCTTTTTTTCTTTAAACTCCATTATCAAATTAGTCAAATTACTCATATAAGGTGCCCATAGAAAGTCCAGCTTCATCCCAATCTCATCAACAAATATGTTATAATCACTATGCCTCAAGAAAAGATCCTTCTTTATTATCTCCATCTTACTTTCCCCCAATAACAACTCCAAAAGTGAAACCACCATTAACCTTGCTTGTGAATCCCCAGCAACAACAACCCATGACCCATTTAACAAATCTGAAGCATCATTCTTAGTCAACTTCTGGAAATCACAATCTACAACATTTTCAGACTCAATCCATTTCCAAGAACCCCTTTTACTATTATTACTCAATTCTTGAAAGTCAAATGCTACTTGATGAAGTAAAGAAAAACAAGAATCACGATTTACAATAACAGATGATGAAGAATCTGAACCTGAACCTGATGAAAGAAAAGATGTAACAGAAGGGAAATATGGAACAAGATGAACACCAACAGCAAGAGTGATGAAAAGGGCACAGCTGAAAAAGAGCATCTTGTTACGGCTTAAATGCCAACCTGCCATACCCATAGGGACAAAAAGTACAACCCCTGCTGCAAAAAGTCCTAATTGGACAGCACCCAACATGATTTCTTGATCTTAAATTACACCCATTAAGGTGTGGAATCTGAAAAATTGAAAATTTTGACTTTGAGATTTCAAGAAATGATGATTTTTTTTTTGGGATCTTCACAAAATTGATGATTTTTTGGAACTTAAGGGAAAAAGATTCAATCTTTTTGTTTGTTGTTGTTGTGGGGAAGTGTAAAAGGGGTAGTTGAGATTGTGAAGATTATGAATGAAGCAAAATTTGCAAAGAGGTGATGGCTATGGAGCAACTGTGAGAAAGCGAAGGAGAAGAA
Source organism: Solanum pinnatisectum (assembly GCA_035578085.1). NCBI lineage: Eukaryota > Viridiplantae > Streptophyta > Magnoliopsida > Solanales > Solanaceae > Solanum > Solanum pinnatisectum. The sequence goes on from CM069078.1 coordinate 2,473,116, forward strand.
TGTCGAAATTCTGAATCGGGTCAAGGGATGAACGAACCTTGTGATTTGGGCCAATTTGGGCCTATAACATTTCCATGAGTCATTGAGTGTGTTCGTTACGGAGAAAAATATATTTTTTTTTGGGAAAATAAAACTTATTTTTTTTGTATTGGGTATGTAAGTAAGAGAAGTTGGTTATTGGTGGTTTCAGAAAAAGTAGAGATAAGTCGAAAAAAGTATTGAGGAAAGATAATTTATGCAAGATATAATGTAATTTTGGCTTACTGAGGAGTTGACCTTTGATAGAAGATTATGAAAAATATGAATTAAGATAGGAGGTTGGTTAGATAATTGAGTGTTTACTCGCTTATTTGTACTATATATATAGATTTGTAGTATTAGTCTTATAGTTTCTTATTCTTTGAATTTTGTTATTATATATGGTTTGTTTTACACTTTTGATTATTGTTTTGTCTCGTTATGAATATTGTTTAAGATGCTCTATTAGGATGTGCACATAATATTTTGCTATATTTTCTTCAAATCTGTTATTTCTTTCTCTATATTATTTTGGACTTTTTTTTTATTTTTGAGATGAGGATCTATTATGAAAAATAATATATCTATCTCCAAGGTTGTGATACCTGCTTACACTTTACTTTTCTAAAGCTTTCATTTATAAAATTATACTATTGAGTATGTTGTTGTTTATTAGAGTACAACAACAATAACATATCAGAGAAATCTCACAAGTGGGGTTTGAGAAGAATGAAATGTAGGTAGACCTTATAACTATCACATGGAGATAGAAAAATTGTTTCCGTAAGACCTCAATTCAAGTACAACAAATTTATGTACAAAGAAGAAGGAAATATTAAAAAAAAATATAGCAGGTTATAAAAACAGAGTGTAAAGTATACCATAAGACAACAAAAACAACAATATAATGTAACAATTAGAATACAATACACAACATACTAAATATATTATTAAAAGCAAAAACTAAATACAACATCTAATATTATATTATCGTATCAAAATACAAAGTAAAATATATTATCCTACACATGGGCGGATCTATGAAGGCTAGTGGGTGCCACGCCACCCCCGAACTTCGACGGAAACTTTATAAATACATAGGTATATATATATATATAATATTTATATATATATAAAGCGTGTCACTCAGTGAACAAAATTGACTTGTGGTGCCACGGTAGGAGGGCAACTTTAGATGCCTAATGTTGCGGGTTCGAATCCCATTTGTACCTATTTTTTTTTGAGAAATTTGCTGCAGACATTTTTTTTTTAAAAAAAAAAAGACTCCAAGCACCTATTTTAAGGAAAAAAGCTGACATATTAATCAATAAGTTTATTTGGCATCCACGGACTCTAGATCCGCCACTGATCCTACAAATATTTCTCCAGCAAATGTAATTCTATTTCATGCAAGATCTTTACGACATGTAAGAAATGCATGTTGATGTTGGAAACTCAATAATAAAGTAGATTTTTTCAATCCAGCAACAAAATGAAATCCACTTATGTTTTGCTACTCTCCTCGACTAGGATTTAGGACACTTATAATAAAGTTTTTTTCTTTTTTCTTTGTAATTTGATAATGCATAAATTTTTAATTTTTATGTCACTTTATTTTTAATTCACACTTCAGTCTTTTGTGTGAAATAAGTATTAATATAATTCAGAATTTATAATTTATAATAATTCTTAAGATCTAAAATTATATATGGTATATAAAAAATTATTATTGGTTCTTGAGATCTAAAGTGTGTGTGTATATATATATATATATATATATATGAATTTTTTGTTTTTTTAAAAATTCTTCTATGAGTTTTTATAGCTTTCCTTTTATCAAAACAATTTATTATTAGAACTGATAATACACAGGTGTCAAGTCTAATTTCATACAAACTTCCATCAGAACCGCAATACAGAAGATTGCATAGGTGACAGGTTTTGTTATCGTTTTATTCATTTAAAATAGAACATATTGAAAGAGTAGATAATTTTCTTGCAGATTTTCTCTCAAGAAATGTCCAATATGGACAACCGAACACACACACACACACACACACATATATATATATATATATATATATATATATATATGATAAGTATTCAAGGAGATTCTAACCATCATCGAGGTGGGGAACAAAGTTAAGTGCGTTTCATTTCTGCTACTGGACCAAGAGATTACTTTATTATTAAGTTTCTTAACACAAATTTCTTAAATGTTGTTAAGCAATTCTCAATACAAATATTAAAATTATGTAAATATTAGTGAATCTCCAAAAATCCTCACCCATAAACCCAACATGATACATATGTGATATAATGTCACCATTAATTGTTTGTTTTAGAGGCACATGCACATATTAGTAAGTAAATGTAGACCACAAACAAAAATCTCTTTTGTACCCAACTTATCTTCTTTCTATTTTTTTTTTTTTTTTACAAAAAAGAATCAAAAATAATTTAATTAAAAACCTTCTTAATTTCTAAGAGTAAGTAACTTTTTAAAGTGTGTCAAAGATGACTAAAGAACAAATAATATATATCGGAGGAAGTAGTATTTTAAGTTTTACATATGAGTTTTGGATCGAATCGAGTCGGTTCACTTTTTATTATATTTTTTTAAATAAAATTTTAAAATAGATTTAAAAAAATTTGCCATAGAGAGTTGATTTCTCCATCAACAGTAAATTTTGTATAATATAAGGTAAAAGTTTTTACAATTCTTTTGATAGAGAATATTATTGTGTGACTTTAATCTATGATAAATCGTAATTATGTGATGGAAAAATAGTAACCTATGAAGATGGAATCAAAATGAGAATATTAGGATAAAGAATCGTACTTTCTAATATAATAAAATAAAAATGTGACAATGATGAACTTTTTCGAAAAGGAAATAAAGGGGATGTCGATGTCAAAAAAGACCTCATTCCTTGTGGTTAAGAGCGGAGCCAAGCAAGACTACGAGGGTTTGACGAGAAATTATATTATAAATTTATTTTTTATTTATATAATATATATTGAAGTTCTTTAATTTTTTCGTATGTTTTTTTTTATATTTTAAATTTCTTGAATAAAAAATTTGGTTCCATTACTACTTATTGTGAGTGTACTAGTAATTTTGTTACGTGAAAGAAGGAAAGAAAGGAGTGGACTAGAAAGACATGATATTTTTTTTGCTTTTCACTCGTAATTGTTCGATATTTATATTAAAATCGAATAATTTTCACTCATACTTTGTCTTATTAGAACGATGACAAAAAAATGTGTGCGGTTCATAGTAAATCGACGAGAAAGATGTTGCTTTCAACCAAGTGTGGATTCAATGTATTGATATCGAATTCATCTGAATTTAATCATAAATTTAAACTTATGTGTAAAAATTTACAAAAATCGTAATAAAATACTATTTTCTTTGTTTCAATGTTTTTCCAATAATTCTTTAATTTCAATTTTTTTTTTTTTGTATTTAATACCACTAGATTCAAATGTGTTCTTCACTTGCTTAAACTCTGTGCAAAGTAAAAAAAAAAAAGGGGGGGGGGGGGGGGGGGGGAAGGGGAGGAGGATAAACAAATTGAAACAGATCGAGAGAGTACAAAATATGAACATGCAACTCCAAAATTATAATCATTCGATGCTAAAAACTTTAAATATTGAACTGATAAAATTTAAATTCAAGATCCGCTTTCTAACAACCCATCTTCATCATACGATCAATGGTAATCTAGACTAAGACATTATAACATGCAAATATAATGCAATATAAAGCATCCAAAGAGACACATAACTTTATGAAATATGGTACCTTTTGAATCATAAAAGGAATATCTTTTTTTTGGGCCAAATATATAGACTTGGGCACTGAAAGTTAGTTACAATTGTCATTTTAACACCTCAATTAAGATCAGTATTTGTTAAGCACACAAGTGGACGATTATTTAAATTAATTCTTCAAAAGTTTGAGGTCTTAATTAAATATCCAATAAATGGTAATCTTTAATTTTGTTAAGTGAAGGAAAGAAAAGGTGTGAAGTAGTGAGAAATTAATTTTGTTATAATGCAAATATACCTAACTTGAAGTTGACAAATAACATCAAGCGAATTCAAAAGTAACTTTCCTTTTATTCACAAGTTGAGCTCGTTACAAGTCTAAGACATTATAATAAACAACTCTATAATATAAACAATCGGTGATCTGGTGGTGATGATTACGAAAATGAAGAGGTGAAGCTTTGAAAATCTGTATTAAAGTTGTATAAATATAAATTATAGTTATAATATAATTCGAATTCGATATTATATATTATATATTACTATAAATTCGATAGTTATTATTCCAAAATAAATATAATATATTTTTAACAATGTAAACTAATTTAAATAGTACCGGAATGTTTGAAATTCATATATAATACTTGTAATATACGTATTAAAAATGTTTTAGTTATTTATGTAAAATGACCAAATTAATATATTATACTTTTTATAACCCATTAAACTAACTTTATATAATTTGTTTTGGAGTAACCTAATTTTGTATTACAAAATAATTATTTTTTATTTTTTCGAGTTTAAAGCCAAAATTACCCTTTATCTATAAAGGTAGATATATTTTTATCCCTTTAATATAACGTTGAGCTTCTTTAAGTTTGTAAAGTGGAGCACTTTATATTAGTCCAATTAACAGAATTAACTTAGAAATTGATGGTGATTACTAAAAAACACTAAAAAAAATATAACAAAATTAAAATTTCATTTGATTTTTAAACCAAAAAGAAAAATGTCAAGACTATCGATTTGATTCCATCTTCTTCTTTTTTTAAAAAACTAAAGGTAAAATTAAACAAGCTCGATCGATTAATTTTAACATCAAAAATAAAAAAAAAAAAAAAAATCATTCGAGCTCAATCCATTTTTTTTTACTATTAAGTTGGCCAACCATCTTGATATTGTTATTTTCAACCGTTGAATAATGAATGGCGTTAACTGCAATTGTCATTTTTGTCTGCAAACTAAAAGCACAAATTATAACTATCCCATATTTGTTTTTTTGTCAACCAAAAAAAAAAAAACTGAAAACAAATTATTTATATAATTATATATAATTGGAATTTAGTCATGTTTTTGGACCCTTCAGATAACCCCACAAGAAAAAAAAAGTGCACAAAAGTGTAAAGTGTTACGTGTCCTAATTATAGCCATATTATATTTGTGCATAAAATTAGCCCTCATTCTTGCTAATAGGGGTGTTCCTTTTCTTTTAATTTGATTTCATTCTTGCTAATAGGGGTGTACACTATTTGGGTTAAAATCGAACAATCAAATTAAATCAAATCGAATTTTTATTTGAAATAGGTTTTTGGTTTTTCGGATTGATTTTGGATTAATAAATTACTTTGTTTGATTTTTTTATTTGGTTTCAGATTTTAAAAAATAAAAACCGAAAAAATCGAATTCTCTCTCTCTCTCTCTCTCTCTCTCTCTCTATATATATATATATATATATATATATATATATATATAGGTTTAGAATTAAGTTGGAGTTAACCACTTTTGTTCCTTTTTGGTTATTGTCTTTCACGATGATTACGTTTATATTTTATGCTTGAACATCTATAATAGGTATACTTATAAGTAGTGTCTTTTAAGTTTTTCTTATGATTTATATTAGAAAGTATATTTAAGGGATTCAATATTATTACTTTGATTATGTTATTAATTATTGACATAACCGAATAACCAAACTGAAAAAACCGAATCAAATAGAAGAAAATCAAACCAAACAAAATTTATTTTGGATCGGATTGGATTACACTTTTATAAAACCAAAAACCGAAAAATTCAAACCAAATAATACAAAACCAAACTAAAAAATCAAATGCACACCCCTACTTGCTAATTACAACTATATAGATTTTCGAACAATGAGTATGCAAATAACAAACCTAATGGATGCCATTAGCCATACTTTCTTTTTTTAAGTATAAAGAGCAGGTAAAATCAAAAGGTTGACAACTATATTTTACTTGATTTTTTGTTGTTTAATCACACTCAAAATTATATATATTTATCGGGCTTTTACGTCTATTAGATAATTTTATAGCAGATTAATTCAAACATTTTTTTCGAAAAAAAATAAAATGATAACTAGCATTTATACTATCTTTTGTATCTTCTGAAAGAGCTGAGAAAAATAAAAATGAAAATGTGAACATTCAATCAAGATTTTCCTGATAATCTAACTTTTGAGATTAAGTAAATATGAAAATTTCATAGGATAGCATAGACATATTCTAATATATTATACTAGTAAATTTGTTCGCGCTTCGTGCAATATGAGCATTTTATAAATTTGTTATTAATTGAAAAGTCAATTTACAATTATAGTTTGTTTTTAAAAAAAATAAACACTTTAAATGTTTTAAACTATATTGAAAAACGCTCTTATTTGAGTTGATTTTCATTCAACAACCAAAATTATGTTCAATATTTTTTTAATATGTTAGCTTTCATATAAAATGTGGCTTGCAATAATATCGAACTTCATTTAGTGGAATGGACAAAACATTATAGGTATTTTAGATAAGTCGAATATATTAAAAATTTATAAATGATAACATTTTTTCAAACTTTTACCACATGTTAATAAATCTTCTCAAATGGTGAATGATGTGTTCTTCGAGTTCATTATCTTGATATACTAAAAGTATATAAATTACAATATGCTTATATTTTTTTGAACCATTAGACATATGATAAAAAATAAAATATGAAGTAAAAAATATATCTACAATTTTTTATTGTTCTTCTTTTCTTCACCTTGTTTTGTTTTCCATTCTGTTTTTATAGTTAACATATTAATTGTTAATAGTAGTTCTTATTAATGTCACCATAATATAATTTGCATACACATTCTTATTGTTGAAATTAAATGATTATGTAAGTAACTTTTTAATAACTACGATAATTTAATGTGAGTTATGACTATTACTAATTAAGAGTGAAAATTATGAAGATAGGGAAGTGTGAATTATGAGAAATATGACTTTTTTTTTTAAGAAAAAGAAAAAAATCTTGATGAAAGACAAGTGTTACTTATTTTTTTCCTTGTTATTTCCCAACTTTATAAATATCTCTTATATTTGTAACGATCCGATCATCCATTGTCCCGCCACAGCGGGCCATATGCCGCTAGGGTGGCAGCGCAGGGCGGGGTAAGGTGGCGCCAGGGCGGGATAGGCGAGGGAGAACGTAAATTACGAGAAATCATATTTTCTCCACCTTCCTAAAATACCTAAATAAGTCGTAAAACACCCTAGAAACATCAGAAAAGCTACTCTAAGCTTGGGAAGGAAGGAAAAGAAGAATTCTAACGTGAGGATGGCAATATCTTTAGGATTCTTTGCCAAATTCACCGTCGCGAAGCCCAAAAAATTGAAAACGAAGTCAAAACTCCGTTCATCTGCTTGGTGCCCAAGTAGGCTAGGTTTTATGAATTGAGTAGTTATAAATCTGTGTTTACTACGTAATATATGGAAATCAATGGTAGGGTTGTGTGTAGACCTTCGTGCACTAAGTAAATTCCATGAGTAATCCCTAGAAATCAAAGTACGTGGGTGTATGCCTTGAAAAGAGGAATTGATAAATTGTTGGGGACTCTAGAATTGTTATCATGGATACAATTGGTTCAAGAATAAGACTAAGAAATCATGAATGGAACTAGATTTATGAATGTATGCTAGATCATAAATTGGAGTGATTGAATGGGGGATTTATGATGAATTGTGACTAAACCCTAGAAGGAAGTACTTAGATGATGAACTAGGGCTAAATAGGGTCAAATTGATGTTTGTATATGAATGTTGCATTGTTGATCACATTTGTTGTAATTGAGATGGTAAACTATGATTGCCATGACTTAAATGTATGATCTTGAAGATATACTTGTGATTGTGATTGTGTTGAATGGATCGGTTGCTACGTTCCGTCATAATTAACTTGGATCACTTGCCAGTTTTGGCATAACTATTGGATCAGTTGCCACGTTCTGGCATAACTATGGGATCGGTTACCACGTTCCGACATAACTAACTTGGATCAATTGCCACGTTTCAATATAATTAACTGTTGGGGTTTGGGTTTCATCAGAGGACCAATGATGTGATATAAAATGTGAAGTTGTTCGATTGTTCGTAAATATTGATGATATCATATATGTTGATATGCTCATGTGAGTTTATATTGTATTGACTTGCTTATGTTGCACTTAGTGGGCACTTGTATGATGGTTTATATTTGATTGTTCATTGTAATGAGCGAACCTGTTGGGTATAGTGGAAGGGTAAAATGTTCAACAGGCGAGTAATAAATAGTAAGGGTTGTTCGTGTGTTGTAATTGCAAAGAGTAGAGGTAGTGTGTGTGATGAAATATGCTTAGGTGGATTTCACCTTTGGGGAAAGATATTGGGTTTAGTGTTAAGGGAACGTGATGTAATGTATTATGTGACTATGGCTGGGTAATGTGACGAGAAGTAAGGGTATGACGTGAACAATTAGTGGAAATGTTGGTGGTTGTATTTGGGGGATTTCTCTATGTGGTAGAATGGTTAGACTATGATCAAGTATCTGGTAGATAGGTTGATTGAGAAGGGTGACAGTAGGCAAAATACTAGTGTATATTGGAGGTATTTCAAGAGAGGGTAGAGGTGGAAAAGCGAGTGGTTTATTTCATGATCTTACTAGTTATTTTTTTATGTTATTTGGTGGGCGTCGGGTTGACCGATGATGCCTACCAGTACGCGTGTTTGTACTGATACTACTCTTGCTATGTCTTTTGACATAGTCTGGATGCAGGATTGGTGACGTTTCATTAGGTGAAGGCGAAGAAAGTCTCCAGCAGCTTCTATTTTTTCGTTTGCATAATGGGAGCTACGTCTTTTATTTATTTGTATAGTTGTACTCTTAGTAACTCTTATAAATGTTTAGACTAGACCCTTGGGAGTTGTTAAATTTCTTTTCCAGTTTGGACTAAAAGTGTGTTTAAGAATATTGTTTTAAAAATTCTATTATTCTATTTATCTCGGTTTCTCTTAAATTTTCCGCATGTTTTAACTATTGGGATATGAGGATTCTCCTACTTAGTGGGTTTCTGCACGGCCCTATGGGTTGGATCGTGACAAATTGGTAAGTAACCGGTCTCCCCGTACAATAGCAAAATGTGGACTAGACTCGTGTGGATTGGTATGTTGGCGTCCACATCTAATCTTTAGGAAGCTAGGAAGCATTCTAGGAAATTATTCCACTTATTCTCTCATTTCGTGCGAAGTGTCGCTTATTGTATGAGTTGAGTCTAATTGGTATCTCCCGATTTCAATCGGTATCTCAACAAAGTGAACCGAAAGTCGTGGTCACGACTGAAGGAGCACAAGCAAGGTAATTGGAATTGGGAAGGTTCCAATTGGTATCTAGCCTTAGAGGCTATAAGGAGCATGAATGACCAATAATGGTCATCTATAGAACGAACTAACTAATAAATTGAAATCGTTTGTGCATTGTATTTTGGAAATTGTGAATGTGTGCTTCTTGTTGCCTGAAATAACTGGACTGTGTGATTCTTGTTGTTTGAATTAACTGCAGTTATGAAGTTGTAATCGCTTGAATGTTATGCGGTGAATAGGTGTGCTATAAATGTGTGTGTTTAAACCTTAATATGCGAGAAGTGTTGGCTGAGTGGTGGAAATTATTAAGTGCAACTACTCGTGTAACGTAAAAATCGTTGAGAAAAAGAAAGTCAGAACTTAGCTGGTGCGAGGGTCTAACTAATTTACGAAGTGATTCGTAAATCGGAATATAGACGTGTGTCGCAACTAATTAATAATTGTGTGAATGTCTGGGTGTATCATGGGGATGTGTGGGTGTAACATTGAATTGATGAGAACTAGTGGGGTGCCATGTCGTTAAGATTGATTCAGATTAGTTAATGATTTTCCTAGCTTGGAGATTTATCTTAGATTGTTTGGTTAAGCTAGAAACCTTGGGGAGATCTTAGAAAAATGAAAAGAACCCAAAAATTATTAGCTTGGGTTCTTGTCCCGTCTGAGCCGTTGGGACGAGATTATTCCGGCCATAGCGACACTGCCAGAGCAAGATAGGGTGAGCCAGAACCTCAACCCAGCCCCTGTTTACCCTAACTTCGAAATGTCAACCCAAATGGGATCCGAACAAATCCCTACATTCCTTTCCGTGTTCAGCAAATCAGAGAATATATTTAAAACTTAGAAATTCACCATTTACTGCGGAAAAGTAGGAAATCAAGCATCCATGTGCTTACAAAACATAAGAGTGTCGAAAATAGAGAAACAAGTAGTCTTAAAATTACAAAGCCAAGAGGGCGAAACAATAGTCAAATCAAAACTCTCAGACTGGGTGGTGTCTACGTCGGAGTCAAGGTCCTCTGGGGGTATCAAGCCAGCCCATGCCTTATTCAGCATAGGGAACACGTTTAGTCTTTTGGATCAAGCTAGGGGATCTCCTTGCCAGGGGCAACGCAAGTAAAGAAGGCCTTAATAGTCTTCCACATTCGGGCCATTAGGCGATCCCTCTCCACACCCTTCATTCTCTTCTGGCGCAGCTGGTGACGGAGCATCTCAACCTCTAGGACAGTGCTGGGTGGAACTGGAGTGCAGTCATCATAGGCACTCCCCATCCTCTTCCGGACAGTCTCCAGATCCTCTTCGACTCGTACACCTGAAAGTGGATTATTGTCGTCTGAATTCATGACCGTTTTACTGCTATTAGCCCTACCCGTCCTTCTCCTCTTGCTACTAGAAGTAGAACCTGTCCTAACCAGAGAATGGTGAAGGAGGGAGGGAGGGGGGGGATCCTTAGAAAATACTTCATCAGCATTAAAGAGTGGCACTCCCGCCCGCTTGCACATTGCAGTGATAAGACTAGGAAGAAAGAATGCCTTTTTGTTGCCCCGATAAAACATCTTCCATTCTAAGATGATCTACTGGATACCCTATATAGCGTACGCCACCACCAAGGCCCGGGGAAAGGTCATGTCGGTGCGGTTGCTCGATGGGCGGATCCTCCTGGTGACCAAATGTAGCCACCCCTTAGCATCGGGTGACTAATCCGTGCTAGTAATATTCTCAGCAGTTGCCCAATATACCTGATCTCGACACGCAGGCTCAACCAGAGTATCTCTCAGCTACTCTAGATCCATCTCCTTTTGCCTGGCCTCGTATTTATGGTTTGGGACCTCCGGTACCTCTAAGGCTTCATTGATAGCAATGGCGTTCAGAGGAATGTAAACTCCCGTGATACGGATGACTGGGTGAGGATCGTCCCATCGCACAGTAGGCAGGATGGCGTAGAATCCCTCACCCAAATAGAGCATGCATCTGAGAAATCTTTAGTCAATGGAATCTACCTGAACTCTACCAGACTATAGAATGCAGGCTCCATCTCCTCTAACTTGTGCAATATGAAACTCCTCTCGCAACATAACCCTATGTTGTGGTTATCGTGATATCTCTCCCGACTCGCAGCATTGGAAAACCGAATGAAAGGTAAGTGTTCGTCATTTTTTCCAACAATATAAGTAGAATATAAGTTAGAAAGCGAAAGTATAGTAAGGGTAATTCTACTACTTGGCATATCCCGCCACAGCAGCCATGGCGGGATTATGAAGGCTACTATAGCGAGATATCTGGGACGAACACCAGGCGCGTCAATGGCGCCTTTTCATCCCAAAACCCTTGTTTTTGATAAATTTTCAGTAGATCAGAGTTGTCTAACTATCCTAGATCATAAATAAGCAATTATTTTTGGCAAATTAACTCTTAAAAGAGGTCTAAATCGAACGAGGGGTAAATTAATATCTATTGTAACAACCCGACCCGTCGTTAATTAGGAGGGACAAAAATCTAGGAAAAATCTAGGCCATTGTCCTGCCATACGCCGCTAGGGTGGTAGCGCCAGGGCGGGGTAAGTTGGCGCCAGAGTGGGATAGAAGAGGCAGAACGTAAATACGAGAAATCCTATTTTCTCCACCTTCCTAAAATACCTAAATAGGTCAACACTCTAGAAACTTCAGAAAAGCTGCTCTAAGCTTGAGAAGGAAGGAGAAGAAGATTTCTAATATGAGGATGGCAATATCTTGCGGATACTTGGCAAAATTCACTGTCGTGAAGCCCAAAAAATAAAAAACGAAGTCAAAACTCCATGCATCTGCTTGACGCGTTGGTAGGCTAGGTTTTATGAATTTAGTAGTTATAAATCTGTGTTTACTACGTAATATATGGAAATCAATAGTAGGGTTGTGTGTAAACCTTCGTGCACGAAGTAAATTTCATGAGTAATCCCTAGAAATCAAAGTATGTGGGTGTATGCCTTGAAAAGAGGAATTGATGAATTGTTTGGGACTCTAGAACTGTTATCATGGATACAATTGGTTCAAGAATAAGACTAAGAAATCATGAATGAAACTAGATTTATGAATGCATGTTAGATCATAATTTGGAGTGAATGAATTGAGGATTTATGATGAATTGTGACTAAACCTTAGAAGAAAGTATTTAGATGATGAACTAGGTCTAAGTATGGTCAAATTGATGTTTGTATATGAATGTTGCATTATTGATCACATTTGTTGTAATTGAGATGGGTAAACTATGATTGCCATGACTTAAATGTATGATCTTGAAGATATACTTGTGATTGTGATTGTGATGTATTGAATAGATCGGTTGCCACGTTTCGACATAACTAACTTGGATCGCTTTCCACGTTCCGGCATAACTATTGGATTGGTTGCCACGTTCTGGCATAACTATGGGATAGGTTGCCACGTTTCGGTATAACTAACTTGGATCGGTTGCCACGTTCCGGCATAACTAACTTGGATCGGTTGCCACGTTCCGCCATAATTAACTGTTGGGGTTTGGGTTTCATGAGAGGACCAATGATGTGATATAAAATGTGAAGTTGTTTGATTATTCATAAATGGATGATATCGTATGTGTTGATATGCGCATGTGAGTTATGTTGTATTGACTTGCTTATGTTGCACTTAATGGGCACTTCTATGATGGTTTATATTTGATTGTTCGTTGTAATGAGCGAACTTGTTGGGTATAGTGGAAAGGTAAAATGCTCAAGAGGTGAGTAATAGATAGTAAGGGTTGTTCGTGTGTTGTAATGGCAAATAGTAGAGGTAGCATGTGTGATGAAATATGCTTAAATAGATTTCACCTTGGGGGAAAGAGATTGGGTTTAGTGTTAAGGGAGTGTGATGTAATGTATTATGAGACTATGACTGGGTAATGTGACGAGAAGTAGAGCTATGACGTGAACGATTAGCGGGAATATTGATGGTTGTATTTGGGGGATTTCTATATGTGGTAGAATGGTTAGGCTATGATCAAGTATCTGGTAGGTAGGTTGATTTAAAAGGGTGACAGTAGGCAGAATACTAGTGTATATTGGTGGTATTTCAAGAGAGGGTAGAGGTGGAGAAACGAGTGGTTTATTTCATGATCTTACTAGTTGTTTTCTTATGTTATGTGGTTGGCGTCAGGTTGACCGATGATACCTACCAGTACGCGTGTTTGTACTGATACTACTTTTGCTATGTCTTTTGGCATAGTCTGGATGCAGGATTGGTGACGTATCATTAGGTGAAAGCGAAGAAAGTCTCCAGTAACTTCTATTCTTTCTTTCGCATGGTGGGAGCTGCGTCTTTTATTTATTTGTACAGTTGTACTCTTAGTAGCTCTTGTACCTGTTTAGACTAGACCCTTGGGAGTTATTAAATTTCTTTTCCAGTTTGGACTAAAAGTGTGTCTAAGAATATTGTTTTAAAAATCCTATTATTCTATTTATCTCGGTTTCTCTTAAATTTTCTGCACGTTTTAACTGTTGGGATATGAGGGTTCTCCTACTTAGGTGTTAGAGTGGGTGCCCGCACGGCTCGGTGGGTTGGGTCGTGACAATATTTCAAAAACTAAAAAGATCAAACATTAATACCATCCCCTCCTTTGTTCAATAAGTATAATTTTGATTTATTTGTTGGGGCTTAAGTAATCCTAGTTACGATATTCGAAAATTTTAATTCATTCAAATCTTTATGTTTCCGATTTCAAAAGGATCAACAATCTAATTTATCATAAGTAAATAATTATGCATATATAACTCCGTTTTTTAAATAAATTTGAGTATTTCAGAGGTGTTAGTTATCTTTTCCCTTATTATTTTCCAACTTTATAAATATCTTTCACATTTTAAAAGCTAAAAACATCAAATATTAATACCATCCTCTTCCTTGTTCGATAAGTATAATTTTAATTTATTTGTTGGCACTCAAGTAATTACACTATTCTAAAATTTTAATTCAACCATATATTTTTCAGTTTCAAAAGGATTTATAATCTAATTTATCTTAATTAAATTATGCATGTATAACTCAGAGTTTAAAATAAATTTGGATATTTATAAAAAAATACTATAAAACATAATCACTTTTTTCTCCCCTTTTGATTTTTCTCCTTATTTCCTCAAGCTTGCAACAGAAAAATATACGTAGATAAAATTTGATATATAGCTAATGATTGATAATCTTCAAGCTTGATTCTGACGAGTATCTTTCACAAATAAGGTCATATATATATCGCTCTCTCCCATTTTTTAACAAATAAAATCAGACATGAAAATTACATACAAAGTTAATAATTGTGGAGACAACATCTATAATGCTTAGATAAAAAAAAATTAAAAAAAGGAAAAAAGAAGAAAGAAACTTCTTGCAAAAAAAGTTTCTAACGATGAGAAGCAAAATAAAAAGAAGAAAAACTGAAAAGCAAGTTATGAATGAAAAAGGCAGAATGTTGTGCAGGTCAGGACATTTGCTTTAGTATTTATAGTTAGCAAAAGAAATAGTAACATAACAATATGAAAAGATAGCTAATGTAATTCAGTTTTAATAGGATTTTATTGGGTTTGGTTTCTACATTTAATAGATCTTTTTATTGATAATCCATTAGATTGTAATAGAAACTAATCCCAAAAATGAAAATAATTAAATAAAAAATAATATCATTAATGATAAAATAAATTAAATATGGTTATTGATAAAGAAAGAATTAAATGTGACTATCTTTAATATTTAGGTGATTTTTTTTGTATTTTAAAATTTGAAAAATGACCAAAAAAACCACAAAAAGGAATAGATTTCTAGCCCTTAAAGGCATGTCACATCAACATGTATAACATTCTCCTCTATATATATATAAATATTGTTCACATTTTAAATATTCAGTCATGAATATGTGGGGAACATTAGTGTCCCACATCGTTATAGAATGAACTAATTTACTTCGTTATATGAATTTGAGCAATTTCTGCATCATACTTCATGAACTAACTTTTGATATTAGAATTAGAAGTTTATTTTCTTATAACTTCAATTACTCTTCCTTGTTTTAATTTATACGACACACTTTCTTGTTAGTCAGTCTTAAAAAGATTGACACATTTTTTTATTTGACAAATATTTAATGACACTATTAACATTTTACCCTCGTTGGATTTCACTTATTTAGTTAAAAGGTGTACTTTTCTATTTTAAAATCATTACTTTTAGGTATAATTTTAGAACATTGTAAAACCTTTTCATATATCTTAAACTCCATACCTAATTATATTATGTTATATAAATTGAGATGGAAAAAATATCATTTATCAGATACTCGTGTCACTTTACACTAGGGGTGTTCATGGATCGGTTATTGATCAAAATCAAAATCAAATCAATTTAATCGATTTTTACCAACCAAACCAAACCAAATATACTATACATTTATTGGTTTGGTTGTTACGGATTTCGATTTGATTTGATTCGGTTATTTGGTTATCAACCATACACAAAAATAAAAGAAACAATTCATTCAAAAGAGGAAAAAAAAGAGGCAAGAATTCATTCAAAATGAAAAATACTTAGAACAACCGGCTTTATGAAACTTTCGAGTACTAAATTTATTGTGAATAAAACTTCCAAATTCACCATTTTAGCCTAGAAGTAAGAGACAATGACATTCCCACTGAGAATTGCCAAAGACACTGATATACATGAAACCAATAAGATAAAGGTTTTCATCTAGGACGTTTTATAAATAAATTATGATTAAAGCATATATAAGATAGTTAAAATTATTTATAAACATAATATACTATGTATGTATAATAATAAAATATATGTATATAATTTATCAATTTGATTATTTTTTCAACTTTTTTAACAAAATCAAAATAAACCAAATATTATTAGTTTTCAAGAATCTAACACAACACCAAACCAAATCAAATCCAAATAAAATTAATTCATTTAATTGATTTAATTAATTTTTCAATATGAATTGATTTTTATTCAAATCGTGAGCAGCCCTACTTTTCACTAGGGGGTAAGAACTAGCATGCCATTTTGCCTTAACAAAAGCTTACTATTGGTGTAGAGACAATTGGTTGGGTTTTCTTATCAATTATATCATCTAGTACCCAATTTTCCCAAAACTGAATAAAATATAGCATATCCACTCAGGTGGTTACACGTGTACACTCAACCAATGAGGGCACTTCTATTTCTTGATAACAGTATCTTCCCGTTATCATATATTTCTTAATTTTTATGTGATGTAGGGTAAGGTATATACACGCTCTATTCTGCTTAAATATTATTTATGAAATTATACTAAATATGTTATTATTAATTTTTGCATATAAATTTATGTTTCATATCAGATTCATATAAATTGACACCACTAAGTTTGTTGTAGACCTGATTATTTAGATTCATGCTACATGACTCATTTAATTTGGAGGTGTAACTTCTACTACTCCCTCTTATCTATTTACTTGTTATGTTTTTTACGCATTTTTTAAGAAAACATTAATTAAAATGGTAAGTTGATAAATTGTTCTTATTTACTCTTAGATCTCAATTTATTTGGTATTAATTTTTAATCACATTAGTTCCTCTCTATGAGGGTGTTTGAATCACATCACTTTTTGACTATTGAAAGTATTTGACAAATATAAAAAATAACTTAAAATAAGTCAAAAAGGACTTAAAATAAGTTGAGAAGTGTTTGGCAAGGTCAAAAATGACTTAAAATAAGTTTAAAATGACTTAAAATAAGTCAAAAACCAAAAGTAAGTCTCCCCCTATTTTTTATTTTTTGACTTAAAAATCATTTCAGTTTGACTTTTTATTTTTGACTTAAAAGTTACTTTTTTAAGCCAATCCAAACGGGCCCTATATCTATTGCGTGTGGATAAAGATGAAAACAATAATTAATTTTATTTTAATTTTTTAAAATAAAAATTATTTAGACTAAATGTTTTTAATAAGTAAAACATCTAAAATGAAATGAGAGAGTAGTTTTTTCAAAAAATATTTTTAGCATCTAATACAATCTTATATGATTTGATAAGATTTTCTTGATGTTTCTAATAGGGGTGTGCAAAAATCGAACTGATCAATAATTCAAATTGAAAAAGTGTTACTGGCTTATTGTTATTGGGTTATTGGATTAACGGTTATTTAATGGTTTTATAAAAAAATATTATTGGGTTATCAGTTATTTAACCGATAAGCCATTAAGAATATAATTGTTTACTATTTTAATTTTTAGTCATACATAAATATCAAAGAAAAAATATCAATATAATCACTATATTAGACAATAACTATAAGGAGCCTACACAATTAACACTACTTAACTCTGCTCTTTGCATTTACCCTTTAGTTTTTAACATTACTTTAGTCTTAGGTTCACAATGTCAAAACCTAAAGAACTAAGAACAACGACGGGTAAAGTTTGCAACGATGACGACAAGGGTTAGGCAACGGCCAGAGTTATGAATTGTGAGTATTAACTGTACTTTTACTACACTATGAAGAATTTTTGCACTCAATGAGTAATTTGATTTCTCTAGTTTTTATTTCGCGTAAATTGTTGAACAAGCCATATATTTGTTTTGAAAGCATTTTTTTATTGGTTAAATCGAAAATCGAATCATTAAAGACCAAAAATCGATAAACCGAAAACCGATAACAAATATTTTATTGGTTTGGTTATCGGTTTAGCTTATTTAAAAACTGAAAACCGATAAATCGAATCGATAATACTTTAAACGGAACCAAACCGACCGATACACACCCCTAGTTTCTGGTCAAAAGATTTTCCTAAGTTCCCTCAAATCTAATGTATTAAATATTTGACGGAAACAAAAAATTCTCACTTTTAATAAATTATTTGAAGGACTAAAACTGTTGAAGAATATATTTAAGAAACTAATTTGAACCTAGTGCCAAACATAAAGGGACCATTTTTGTCATTTTTCTCTCAAAACTTGAAAATCTACGTGTCTTAATATAAGACCAAAGAATTAATATTTACTAAAAAAGGGTAAAAATGATGATATGGATTCTGAATCACTCAATTCCAATCAGCAAAAATAAAATAAAATAAATAATAATAAATGCTATAAAATCACCAAAATATGTGGAGCAAAGAAAGTGCAGAAAAAACCAACAAATTGCACTCTTCATTTCTTTAAAGTGGCCATTGTTGAAAGAAAAAGTGAAATTTGAGTGGCCATTCTTGATTTTTCGAAACAAAGGTTTGTTTCCCTTCACTTCTTGATATATAAAGTTGCAATCTTTATAACTTTCTATTGCTTTGCTAGTGTTTTTGTTGCTATATATATAGGGGTGGAGTTAGAGTGTAAGTTATGCATTTAGTCGAATTCAGTTACTTTAGTCAAACCCCGTAATTTAGTAAGTTAAAAACTATTAGAATTCAGAATTCATAAGCATCAAATTTTGGCTTCGCGGTCTGTGACCATACAATAATAGAAATTGAGAGAAGCCAATGTTGAAAGAGATGGTGGAATTTGTGCAAGTTTTGTTTCCTTTCACTTCTTCATGTATAAAGTTGCAATCTTTAACATTCTTTGTACCTTTCTATTGGTTTGGGATATGGGTTTGGTTAAATTCAGTAGCTTTAGTTTAGACCCGGTATAGAATTCCAAATCCATAAATTTTAAATTATGGCTCCACCTGCCCACAATGACCATATAATAATAGGAATTGAGCACTTGGCTTTTGAATGTAGCTTCTATGTGTACCATAATTAGAAAATGAGATGATTATTATAATCTTGTTGACTAAATATAGAAAGCATCCATTACCCCCAAAAAGTGTGATTCCACTGTCATTGGAGTTTTTTTTTTTTATTTGTGCTTTCAATAATGTAGAGTAGAGTAGTTTTACAAAGATCCTTTCTTTGTGCCACTGGTAGGTAATATTGCTGATTTTGTTGTAGTTTTGGGGTTATAGAGTTCAAATTATTTATACTGGAGGGTGAGGGGTTGTCTATAATGCTGGTTACGGTTTCATGTGAACTCAGTAATTTTTGTAGATACTAAGAAATCCACTCAGTGTACTTACAGTGTCTTGCTTTTGATCTCTCCATCACACTTCTTTTGTGTTTAGGTTATCACATTATTCTGTGGCTGTAACTGTTTCCTTATTAGTTGCTTTGTTTCTACACTGTTGTTTTCCCTCTTTTATACCTATTTTGATATGTTGTACTCGAACCGAGGGTCATTCGGAAACAACCTCTTTACCTCCATGAGGTAGGGGTATGGTCTGTGTCCACTCGACCCTCTCCAAACCCCACTTGTGAGATTTTAGTGAGTATGTTATTGTCATTGTTGTACCAAGAAATCCACTAAATATTTGATTGTGAACTCAATCTGTATTGTAATATTAACATGAGGTCGCTATAGGAGCTCATAAACTTCAAATTCTAAATCAACATCTGTTTGTCATAACTGTATCTCAAATGTGGTGTTTGGTTTATCTCATTTTGCAGAAGCCAAGAAAGAGGTTATTCCTTCAGTTAGGAGAAGTTGGTTTGCTTTGTTTGTGGTTTTTTTATAATCTTTTCTACAGAAGGGAAAGTGGTAATATTGTTTGGAAGTGGAAATATACTCTAGTGGGAATCTACTAGGAGTAATTTATTTTCTATAAACTAAGCAAAGTTAGGAAGGTGACAAAAAGAAAGACAAAAATCTTGGAATTGTTTTAGACAACCAAGGTTTTCTTGCTCAGAATGTCTGTTGCGTTGTTATGGGTTGTTTCTCCTTGTGAGGTCCCAAATGGGACAGGTTTCTTGGAATCAGTCCGGGAGGGAAACCGTTTATTTGATTCATCGAGACATAGGAATTTGGTGTGCAATGAGAGACTCAAGAGAGGTGGTGGAAAACAAACTGATAATGGACGGAAATTTTCTGTACGGTCTGCTATTGTGGCTACTCCGTCAGGAGAACGGACGATGACATCGGAACAGATGGTCTATGATGTGGTTTTGAGGCAGGCAGCCTTGGTGAAGAGGCAGCTGAGATCTACCGATGAGTTGGAAGTGAAGCCAGACATACCTATTCCTGGGAATTTGGGCTTGTTAAGTGAAGCATATGATAGGTGTGGTGAAGTATGTGCAGAGTACGCAAAGACGTTTAACTTAGGTTAGCTGCTTTAATCTATTTATCCGTTTACCAATTTTTTTCGTTGAAGTACTAATTATGACTATATATATACCTTTTTATGTAATTGATGAAGAGAAAGTTTGATCTTTGTTTGGTTATTCAGGAACTATGCTAATGACTCCAGAGAGAAGAAGGGCTATCTGGGCAATATATGGTGAGGTTTCTAGCCATTTAATAACAGATATGACACAAACACATGATTAATCGGAGATGAGAAAAAAGAACTAAAGTTTGAATTTGAGGGTCACATGTAATAGGTAAAATCCGAGCTTGGCTAGCTTGAGACGCTTTATTGTCATATCATGCTTAATACTAGCCAAAACATTGAAAAAGAACATTAATATTCACATACTAATATTTTTAATTGTGTTACTGTTCACATTTTTACTGATGAAACTGCTTTGATTTTTATTTGTTATACTTCATATTCGATGTTAATAAAATATATTCCTCCCTCTTTCTCCACTTCAAGCTATACTCTAGTGTTGAAAGGGAAAACTCCTTATAATGATTGCATATATAAATGAACGTGTTGAGTTGAATAGTTTCTCATTATGTTCTGTTTAAACAGTATGGTGCAGGAGAACAGATGAACTTGTTGATGGCCCGAATGCATCATATATTACCCCGGCAGCCTTAGATAGGTGGGAAAATAGGCTAGAAGATGTTTTCAATGGGCGGCCATTTGACATGCTCGATGCTGCTTTGTCCGATACAGTTTCCAACTTTCCAGTTGATATTCAGGTTAGTCTTCCAATTCTAGGATCTTTATATTTGTTCAATTTGAGTTTGATGTTGCGTTAACTGAGTGCTTTTCCGATAGCTTACTTCAGCCTTGTGGAAAACGTTTTTAGTTGGATCTCTAGTTCTGTTTCCTTTATCTGTTTCTCTAGTCCTAGATTCTACACATACTTCGTTTCTGTTTTAACATTTTTTTCGTCTTTTGGTGTTGTTTTGTGTGTGAATCATATATTTGGAACAGAAACATTATTTGTTCACATAATTTGATTTGCTTTGTTCAATAACGTAAATCATCTATCCTTTCAATATATGTTGCAGCCATTCAGAGATATGATTGAAGGAATGCGTATGGACTTGAGGAAGTCGAGATACAAAAACTTCGACGAACTATATCTCTATTGTTATTATGTTGCTGGTACGGTTGGGTTGATGAGTGTTCCAATTATGGGTATTGCACCTGAATCAAAGGCAACAACAGAGAGTGTATATAATGCTGCTTTGGCTTTGGGGATCGCAAATCAATTAACCAACATACTCAGAGATGTTGGAGAAGAGTAAGTACAAAGCTATATTTTACGCACATAAATTTTTTTGCTAATATTTACATATCAAAAAATAGAAAAATGAGCTTTTCGGTTATCCAGTTTATTTGTTTTCTATGTCAACATAATAGTATAAAGTAATTAGCATCAGTCGTTCTGGAATAAAACTGCAGAACTCAATTTAGCCTTGTTGGGAAATGCTGCTTCTTTTGAGAGCTTAAAGCTCATTTGTTAGTCGTTAGAGGTGAAAAAATTCTTCATTTTCCATCTTTTTTCCGCCATAAAGTTGGAAGTGCATGTATTAGCTCTTAAGGCTTCCGTTGTTCTTATATATTGCTTTCCCTGCAGTGCCAGAAGAGGAAGAGTCTACTTGCCTCAAGACGAATTAGCACAGGCAGGTCTATCCGACGAAGACATATTTGCTGGAAGGGTGACCGATAAATGGAGACTATTTATGAAGAAGCAAATCCATAGGGCAAGAAAGTTCTTTGATGATGCAGAGAAAGGAGTGACAGAATTAAGTGCAGCAAGTAGATTCCCTGTAAGCATTCGTAAACTCTTAGTCATATGAACATGATTTCTTTTCACGTTATTAGATGAATATGATTGCTTGTGTTGCGTATTTCTAGGTCGATGAAGTTGAGAGGAAAGGGTTTTAAGTTTAAACGACTTTTACCGGGTGCCATGTTATCTGCTACCTAATCTTAGGTAGTTGTAGAATTTTAACCTCACGTCCACCTACCAACCGAGGAATGAACCTTGCTTTGAGCTCATAGTTATGAATATTTGCTCTGGCATGACATTGCGCGGATCATGAAATGTCTTAGATTGGTATTAGTCCGTTTCTATTAGATCAAATGGGTACATTAGATCTAATAAGCATGCCATGTTGTAATTGACAAATTCTATAGCTCAGATCTTTAGTTTTCTCTGAACGACCTACAAACCAATGGATAGACTTGCATTGAGCTTGCCGTTCTGAGTATTTGCACTAACATTACATCATGTGGATCCTGAAATGGCTCGGATTGCTATTGTTCTGGATATGGCAAAATCATTCTATTAGTATTAGATATCAAATAACTACATTTGACCTAACAAGTACCTTGTTAGAAGTACAATATCTCATACCTCGTATCTTTAGTATTCTCTTATTTATTACCCGTGTCTACTATTCTGGCAAAATAACGTCACACGTTCCTTGTTTTTTTTTCCAGGTATGGGCATCTTTGGTCTTGTACCGCAAGATTCTTGATGAGATTGAAGCCAATGACTACAACAACTTCACAAGGAGAGCTTATGTGAGCAAATCAAAGAAGTTGATTGCATTACCTATTGCATATGCAAAATCTCTTGTGCCTCCTACAAGAACTGTCTCTCTTCTAAGCTAAAGAATGAAATCAAGGCTAATTAAGCCATATACATTAGGAATAAAAAAGGAAGAAGAAATATTGTTGTATTGATATAAATGTATATCATAAAGATTAGGTTGTAGTAAAATTCAATATAACAATCTCTCATAGTAACTTTTCAACAATTATCTACTCCGCACTTGGCTACTCAAGATTTACTGTGGGCACGATAAGTGATATACCAAATTCAATTTTGGTTCATTGGAAAAAAATTGTTGTTACATTTTTGGGGAAAATTTACAGAAACTATCTCACAAATGACAATTATGCATTTCAATTTTGTAAAGTTGTCATCCAAATTCGATTCAATTCATACACCAATAGCCAAGAAGAGAATTAGAGACACAATGGTCTAGCCGTCTAGACGCAGATTATTGAGTAGTATTTTTTTAGTGGTGTATACATAATTTGATTTTTTGATCAATTCGGTTTGTAAATATATATATTTAATCATATTCAAATCAGAAAATCACAATATTTTATAATTGAATTTGTAATCTAAATTTGATTTGTATAATTCAAATTGCTTCGAATTGATTTTGAATCATTCTACCACCTATCTTAATAATCTTTTTACCTTTTTAAAACTTGTCAGACATATAAATTGAAGTGAAGGGAGTAACAAATTTTATTGAGTTTTTGATGGTTTGGGCCAAAACAATAAGATCATTCAAGGTGCTGGAGCTTTGGATTTACCATTTGAGCAACTCTTTTTTGTCCATTAAGTTACGGGTTAAGATTTTAAGAAAACTCAATAAGTTAGAAGCTTTTTAGTGACAAATTAGTTAGAGATCACCAACAAATTTCTGATCAATTATTGTTTGATACCATCAAAGTATATATATACCAATAATAATAATAATATATATATATATATATATTCTGATGTTGTATCAAGGATGAAGAAGCAGTGGTTCAGTGAATAGAACAAGAGGTCAATTGGGCAAATAATTTGGGTCGTGGATTCAATCAGGATAAATATATTAGATTGAGTTCAATTTGAATAATACTTTACTTTATAAGTCCAATTTGTGTAGCTTTTTCATAAATAATCTCATAAAATATTCCGTAATTATTATTCTTATCCACGAACCCAAACAAGCCCTAACCATTGGATGAGTCGGTGGGCCCAACTAAGTTCACAACATTAGGTGTGAAACCGACATCAATTTTTTTCTTATTTATTTTTTATTTCTGGTAGAAAAATAGTAGGGAAAGTTACCTTCACATAGAAAATGTGTGCTCTATATTTATTTGAAATAATGAAAATTTTAAAAATTATATTTTATCTATTGCACTCTAATTGTATTGATTCGCTTTTTCTAAAATTTCATAGAAATAGTAAATGTGTATAATATATTGGGGCTCTAGGGAGATTTGTTATGGTTTTCTTCTGATTTTTTTATTTTATTTAAAATTTATTTTTTCCTAAAAAGAAAGACAAAACATTACCAAAATTGTTTTAATTTTTTCCTAAAAATAAAACATTATTTTCTTTTATATTTGGTTTATTCTTTACTTGGAGGAAACATTTAGAATTCTATAATTTGAAGATTCATCTTCTCATACAAAATACAACAGTAACATCCACAATGTAGTCGTTTAAAGAGTTTTATTTATGAGGAGATTATTCTCCCAATATAATTTATGCTTTTTGATATTAGTTTTCAATATGTATGTCACTTGACCAAACTATATTAATAATATGTTTTTACTATGCCGTTATTTGTCATCTGATTTACCAACCATATGATTTGTTATTGTAAGCTTTCACATGACATCATGATTACTTTCGAACCCCACAAGTTGTTGTGTTCGAAAGTGATTAGGGCGTCATGGGAAAGCTTACAATTACAAATCATATGATTGATAAAAAAACATATTATTGATATGATTGGTCAAGTGACTTACATATTGAAAACTAATATTAAAAAACATAAACTCTATTAGGAGAATAATCTCCCCATAAATAAAACTTTAGACGTCTACATTATGGATGCTACTATATTATGCTATGAGAATAAGGATCTTTAATTTTTCCTCTAAGAAATGAATAACTAAATATGTAAGAAATTTATTTTTTTATTTCAAAAAATATAAAAACAATTATAGTAATGCTTTGATTTTTCTTTAAAGAGAAAGTAATATTCAAATATGAAAAGATGATCAGGACAAAACCTAACAAAATATGACCCACAAAATTGGGTGGTTAAAATTTAATGAATACTGAGAGCATAAGTCAAAAAAAAAAAAAAAAAAAAAACCCAAAAAAGCTGGTCATCGGAATGACTCAAACCCCCCCCCCCCGGCCCCCTCCTCATTCTAAAATACTTTTTTTTTCACTTTTATTTATCGCGATGTACTGTAATATGACTATTTTACAATACTAGTGTTATTAAATGATGTCTAATACTTATATTACATTTTGAAAATAATTTGAAGAATAAGCAATTTAGGACGCGATACATTTAATTAAAGTTTACATATAGTATCACATAACTGAAAAAGAGAAAGTACAACTTTCAAAACTTCTTTCTTTCTTGAATTTTGTATCGAATTAAAGTGTAAATAATAATGGATGAAATGTTTACATTTACGAGCGGAGTCAGATAGAAACAAGGAAATTCGGTGAAAAATTATACTTTACAGTCAACGTTAAAATTATTTTTATTGTATATATATTATACTTTACATTCAACGTTTAAATTTTTTTAGTGAAAATTCTGACGACTCTATTAGTGGGCAAAATATAGGCACAAGCACACTTGTCACATTGTACACGTATATATGGTCATCGATTTGTTCTAATTTAATTTGGTATAAGCTGAAAAATTTTCAACAATTTTTTGTCCATTCTTGGAAAAGTTTTAGTAATGCATTTTATCAAAAATAAATTAGCATGTGATTGTGATAAATATTATTTCAACGTGTTTTACGTTACTTGAACCTGCTTTTCTCAATTTATATAAAAGAAAGACCGTTGAAAGAAAATATTAGTCTTTTGGGGCTTTCTAATTGGTCAAAAAGAAAACGTGAAATATGAAAGTTTATCGGCTTGAGATTTTTATAGTAAATTAACTTCCAATGTCGTAAAATAGTTAGTCGTGTTTTTCATTTACTCATATGGCTTAACTACCAAATGAAGAAAAAATAGATTATGTTCTTCAAGAAAATATTTGGATGTTGATAATACAGAGGTATTATAAGAGTTAAGAAAAGTAACTTCAGTACCTTACCAGTGTCTTTTTCTTTACGGTTCAATTCACACTTTATAATGACTTTGAATTCACAACTTCATATTATACAAAACGTCAAAACCAAAAGTAAGAACCTTATTCCTCCTAATTTCTCTGTCTTGTACTTGTATAATGTTTTTCATGTTAGTTATTATTGTTTCTATTTTATGAGCGTTCTGTAAAGTTACATTATTGTCTTGTCGCGTCAAATTATTGGAGATGTCATATATTTGTGTTATAAGAATATTCTTATTGGTTAACCGAAAACGAACCGTTAAGGACCAAAATCAATAAATCGAAAACCGATAAAAATGTCTTATTGATTTTATTATTGATTTAGCATATTTAAAAATCAAAAATCGATAAATCAAATTGATAATACATAAACCGAATCGAAACAACCTATGCACACCTATGTTTGAATATTTATGTATACTATAACAAATAAAGGATTTTATGAAAAATTATTCAACAACGTCGCTATATTATATTTAACGCCAATAATAAACATGAATATTTATAACCAACACTTAATATAAATAATACTAAATTTTAAAAATAAAATTCAATTATATTAACTCAATTACCGCTAAAATTAAAACTAGTTCAGTGAGGGAGAGTTTGGTTAGGGCAGCCCAAGATGAAGTGGTGAGGTCAAAGCAGCCAAAAAAATATTAATTATTAATAATTAATAATTCAATTAATTATTACTGGCATTTTCAAGGGTCAGTGGTCTTATTAGTTGGAATTGAACTGTGAAACATGGTGGAATTTACTATTATTACATCCTCAGTTTCATTTTATATGACACAATTGAAATTACGAGAATCAATCAAATTTTTCTTTGATCGTTTCTTTATATATATCTTTTACCTATTTTAAGTTGTTAACTTATAATTTACAATTAAAATTTAAAAGGATATATCTTAACATTTAATTA
This sequence comes from Solanum pinnatisectum, assembly GCA_035578085.1. Lineage (NCBI taxonomy): Eukaryota > Viridiplantae > Streptophyta > Magnoliopsida > Solanales > Solanaceae > Solanum > Solanum pinnatisectum. The sequence goes on from CM069078.1 coordinate 2,500,618, forward strand.
TACCACATAAATTGCGACGGAGAAAGTAGTAACTATACAAAGTCATTGCAACTTCACTATTATTCCACCTAAACAACCATTTAGGGACCCATAATGGGCCACATTAGTCTTGACTCCACACTTAGTTTTTCTTCTATAAATTCTCCATCTTAGTTGCATCTTTTGCATACAAATTCTAACCTCACTATATTTTCCACTCCAACAAATTTTAATACCCTATTTTTCTTGAAAAAAAAACACAACTTTTACTTTAATCCTATGGATAATTTACCAAAATGTGGAGCAAATTATGTGTCTCTAACTCCTCTTACCTTCTTAACAAGAGCCTCAAAATGTTATGCCAATAGGACCTCTATCATCTATGGCAATGTCCGTTTCACATGGAGGCAAACCTACGAGCGTTGTTGTCGCGTTGCTTCCTCTCTTCGATCTCTTAACATTGTCAAGAACGACGTGGTAAGTACAAAAAATTAATCAATTATCGTTTAAACGCGATGAATTTATGTTATGTATATGTTGAATATGTAAAAACCTAACACAATATGTTATTTCATGTTAGTTATTGATACTTATTATAGAGATTTACATGAAATTACATCAAGTGACATGATTCTATATATACTTATTTCACTATAAAAGAAAAGAAGAAAGTAGTGACAAGACAATTTCTATCGCTAAACAATAAAAATCTTTTTCTAATTCATTTTTAAATAAGTTAACGATAGATTATTAAAAAAAAATCATATTACCTATGAGCTATTTGGCGATAGATTAACGACGAATTTCACAACTAACCCCCTTTTTTCTTTTTGTAGGTTTCAGTGTTGGCACCAAATGTTCCAGCAATATATGAGATGCATTTTGCTGTGCCAATGGCAGGGGCTGTATTGAATACAATAAATACAAGGCTAGATGCTAAGAATATTGCAATTATTCTCAAACACTCTGAAGCCAAAGTATTTTTTGTTGATTTTGAGTACCTTGAAATTGCTAAAAAGGCCCTTGAACTAATAGCAACATCCAAAATGACAAGAATACCCCTCGTCGTTGTCATCGATGACATCAACTCCCCTACCGGAATCCGGCTAGGTGAGCTAGAGTACGAGCAACTCGTGCACCAAGGAAATCCGAGTTACGTCCCCGAAGAAATCACCGATGAATGGGATCCAATCACCTTGAATTATACATCAGGTATTGTTGAAAACGTCTGATCATCTCATCTAAGAATTTTAATTTATTTATAAAATTGGTAACCTCCCTCTATCTCAATTTATTAGTCTATCGTAAAAAAAATGACAACTTTTTATATTTGATAACAATTTAGCTTAAAACATCCTATTTTACCCGATTTATGGCCACAAATATAACTAACATAAGTTTCAAAAGTGGTTCTTTTATCCTTAAATTCAAGGGGAATACCATCACATGAGTTGAGACGGAAAGAATATATGCTTTTTATTTACTTAATTATGTCTTCAACAGGTACGACTTCGGAGCCTAAGGGGGTTGTGTATAGTCATAGAGGGGCATTTTTGAGCACTTTGAGCCTATTATTAGGTTGGGAAATGGGTACTGAGCCAGTGTACTTATGGTCTTTACCAATGTTTCATTGCAATGGATGGACATTCACATGGGGTGTAGCAGCACGTGGTGGGACAAATATTTGTATTAGAAACACAACTGCCAAAGAAATGTACACAAACATTGTGTTACATAATGTTACACACATGTGTTGTGCACCTATTGTTTTCAACATTTTACTTGATGCCAAGCCACATGAGTACTCCAAACCCATAACCACACGTGTCCAAATCCTCACGGGAGGCGCACCGCCACCCGCACCTCTTCTCGAGAAAATCGAGAAGCTGGGATTCCACGTGGTCCATGCTTACGGGCTCACAGAGGCAACCGGCCCGGCCCTCTTGTGCGAATGGCAAGAGAAATGGAACGAATTACCTAGTGAAAATCAAGCTAAGTTGAAATCGAGACAAGGGGTTAGTATACTAACCCTAGCCGATGTCGATGTGAAAAATATCGACAACATGCTTAGCGTGCCACGTGACGGAAAATCAATCGGAGAAGTGTGCTTGCGCGGGAGCAGCATTATGAAAGGGTATTACAAGAATGATAAGGCAAATTATGAGGTTTTTAAAAATGGTTGGTTTTTTACTGGGGATGTTGGTGTAATTCACCAAGATGGCTATTTGGAAATTAAAGATAGGAGTAAAGATGTTATAATTTCTGGTGGAGAAAATATTAGTAGTATTGAAGTTGAAAATGTTATAATGAAACATAAAAATGTTATTGAGGCATCTGTTGTGGCTATGCCGCATCCAAAATGGGGTGAAAGTCCATGTGCATTTGTGATTTTGACTAAAAATTCACAAATTAAAGAAGTGGATATTATTGGACATTGTAGATCAAATTTGCCAGGATTTATGGTACCAAAAAAGGTGAAATTTGTTGAAGAATTACCCAAGACTGGAACAGGAAAAGTGCAAAAAAATCATTTGAGAACAATTGCTAAAACATTTGTTGTTGTCACAGAAAAGTCAAATCATCAAAAAAGCAAAAATACAAGTCAAGTCAACAGAGAAAAGCCAAGATATTATGAGCAAATTCTTGCTTTGTCCCGTCTATAAATTATAATAATGTAATATTATAATATTTGGAATTTTGTGTAATTTTACAAAGCGAAGTCGAGAGATAATAGAATATATGCATACATGATTTCTACCTTAGAGTTGTTTTCGATAGATACCAAAAGTCTTGTGTAAGGACTTATTATTATAAAATTCAAGTGTTTGAATAGTATTATTATACTTTTTTGGCTGCTGTGGACTTTTTTAATTTTTGTGTTTACCATAAAGTAATTATTTTATCTTGTAACTTTTGGTGACATCTCTAACTGGAGTTACTAGTGACGATTGTCTTGCTTACGTTATCAACTATATATTTCAACTACTCCCTAAATTTATGTGATAATTTATACTTTTCGGTTCTTAAGACTCAAACCAATATATGTTTAATTGTAATTTTTTCATATATCTTTTAAATTGAATTGACAATTATTATACCTTATAGTTCTTTTTACATAGTTTTCATTTCATGCCTAGATACACTATCAAACTTAAATTGTTTAATTATCCAAATTCTAATTGGTGCAACATAAATTAAGATAAAAAGAGCATTATTTTATTGTATTAAAAAATTTATTTAATTCTATTTATGTACTACAAAAAATACTAATCTTTCTTTAAAAGTGGGATTATTTTTTAACAAAATATGAAGAAAAAGTGATGGTCCAATTTAGACAAGTCCATCTGGCATTTAATGGGGCTTGGGCAGCACCGGTGGTCCGTAATCCTTCCACTGTGAAGAGCGGGAGGCAATTGTTGCTCTGTGAAGCCAGCCTGACACAGTCCCCTCCACTCTAGAATCCATGAAATCTAGGCCTTCACCTAGGTCACATGGACCAACTCCTCACTTGGAGAAGGCAGTCCAGTATACTACTAGCCTAAACCCTACCATTTGGACTAATCCAATATTCCATCACTTTATGGCCCCCACTTAGGTTATAAGTTCACGTTACAAAACTCGGCATACAATCATTAAACTCTCAACTTTATAAATTGCATATATTTCTTTTCTTCAAACGATGTGGGAATTAATTAGAAAGATTTTATTAATTCCTAATAAAAATGACTTTATATTTATATCAACAAACTTTTTAAGAGCTAAAAACAACAAACATTATCTAAAATTAATCCTTGCTAGGATTTTTAATTTTCTCTTTCTTATTTATGTAATCTAATTAATTTTTGAAATCACTAAAAAAATTCAAATAAATCCAATCACATTATGTTTTTTCCTTATTGGTTAATAATATCATGTCTGAGAAAGTATTTTGCTGACTTTCAAATACCAATAAGTAATTGCATTCATGATCTATAATTATGTGAAATCTTATTTAAAATATGTATAAATTACATATCCATGCCCTTGGTATTGGCAATTACAATATTAATGTGGTTCGCTCGATGTAAGTTAAAGACATTAAATACTGGTCACGTGGCCTCATTTAATTGAAACACGACACTTCTCCAATCAGAAGAGACTTTAAAATATCTTCACAAACTACACTATCATAGATCAATACATGTCCACCATCATGAACTTCATGATATTGAATCCAAGGTAACATTTTTGCTACATACCTTTGTAATTTCAAATTAATAAATTTGTCCTCACAACCTTGCCAAATGTGAACATTACTTTGACCATTTTCAAGAATAGGACAACTAATTAGCTCCAATGGATCAAAATCCCACTTACTAAAAGCCACAAGGAAATCATTGCAAAGGTTGTCAAAATCACTTCTACTCCTTAGTTTTTCCTGTAGATGGCAAATAGAAAAGAAAAGACTCAAAAACTATAGTATTTTAACAAACTAATTCACTATACTTGTATTGCCCTCAAATTATTGTCCACTTTTTACCCTTTTTTTTTTAGTGATCAAACACTGATCATTAACATCATGTAAAAGAAATAACTTAAATAATCATCCACTCAACTGCTTAATGAAAAGTAGCCGGTTGAGGTATAATATGTATAATCATATTCAATTTGCATATTCATTAACATAATATAGAAGATATAACATAAATAGTCATCCACTCAACTGCTTAAACTAAAAATAGTTATTTGAGGTATATGATTCCTGTATAATATGTGTATAATCTGTATATTGACTAGGAAAACTAAACAATTAATCCGGCCAAAGTTTTCTATAATGATCCATAAAATATATAGACAAGCATGACGTATTTGAGATATTTTTAAGCGGATACAAGATTATATACTGATTATACATATATTAGTCATGAATTTAAGTCACAAACTAAACAACAATTTGAAGCATATAGGAATAAGTATATACAAAACATTGAGATAACTATGAAATATATAGAATTAATTAACTTTACCATTTCAAATCCAGGTACATTCTTGGTTGAAGTTGATGTGGATGATTTTGCAATTACCAACCAGTGTAATAATGATCTAGGAACATATCTAGCAAGAAACATCATCCACCAATAATTTTTTTTCCTTTTATCATCCTCAATAAGATTGAGAGGAAGAGATGGCCATTGGTAATTTACAATGGGGACAACAAATGCCACACCTGCTAACCTATATATATATATATAAACACTACAAGATCAAAATCATAATAAACAAAAGGGCGGAATATATCGACAATCCCTTAAAATTTGACAATAAACAAAGGTAGATATAGGATTTTGATAAATTATATATACATATCAAGTAAAAAGAAAAAAAAAAAAAACATCTTGGTGTACTAAGCTCTTGCTATGTGCGATTTTTGGAAATGGAATGGATCACAAAGGTCTAATATACACAGCCTTACTCTGCATTTCTGCAAAAGGTTGTTTCCACGGCTTGATACCCTGACCTCCTGAGCATATGATAAAAACTTTACCAGAGACGCCAAGGTTCCCCTTCTATATACATATTAAGTGGACCTCTAAATATAATTATAGGATTTAAACCAAATGCACAATTCGGGCAAAAATTAATGGTCAAGTACACATCTGAACTATCACCTTTTCGCGAGTTTCATAGCTCAACTATTAGTTGTTCTCTTTTCCTATCTGAACTATCACCATCTATGTATTAAAACACACCTCAAAATTAACTAGGTCAACTATCAATTGTTATCTTTTCTTATCTGAACTATAACCATCTACTCAACATCTATGTGTTTTAATACATAGATACTGATAGTTGATATGTGAAACTCGTGAAATAGGGATAGTTCATATATATATTTTTTTACTATTAACGCTAAAGTATTGGGTTCACATGACCCATTAATTTTTGCTCAAAACATTATGTATTTGTACTACGATATTTACTAAATATTTATAAGTATTTAATTATGAATTCATTATTATTATATATTAATTCAAATAATCTATAAAAATTCATAAACTTTAAATTCTGAATGAGCTATCAAATTAAAGACGAAAAAATGCAAAAAAAAATAAAATAGTGGATCTTGCCTTTGGGAAATGTGCTTGATGCAACTCCAAGTTGGGTAAGATCCCATGGAGTTACTAATAATATAGAATTTTAATCCTAATTGTAAGTGATCAGCCAATTCTTCAATATCACATACTTCACTCCTTTGGGATCTTTTTGGGTTTGGATCACTTTCCCCATATCAAGCTCTATCATATTGAACTACATATATCCCCATTTTATTCATCATTTCCTGTTCACAATTTCAAGAAACAAATTGAAACATTCTTAAAATCCATGTAATAAAAGGAGGAAAATAATTTTTCTTGTAAAAGTAGGAAACACAAGATCCACAAATAATATTCTAAACGGATTGTCTCTTCCTCACCCCAAAGCCCATCCCACACCCAAATCCAGAATTTAAGGTCTACGGATTAACCTTTAATGTTTTTAATATTAAACTCATTTATTTTTAATGTTATAAGTTTATATTTTACTATCAATTGTGATTTTATCAAATTCTATCACATTATTTATGCACCACTTCAAAAGTTATTGAGTTCAAATGCACTCGATAAAATAAAATCACATCCCCGGCCCCTCCCCTGGTTCAGACATGCAAACTAATTATTGTAATTTTAGTGAATTTTTACACAAGTTTATATTTAATTATTGTAATCTTAGTGAATTTTTACACAAGTTTATATTCCATGTCGAAGGATTCAGATGAACCTGATGCTACAACGCTGGATCCGGTTTTGCCACACCCCTACTCTCTATCATATTAGCCTAAATTATACATAAGCTTATCAAACATAAAAAAATTTTACTTATTTTTTAAGAAAATATTTTTCGCTCGTACCGTATCACACCATAAATTAAAGTATATTATGGAGGAGATATACCAACCTGGGGTGCAAGAAATTCACTTTCTTTGGAGCTATTAAAGCCATGAACAATGATTATTCTATAATTCGATTTCTCCTTAGCAACACCTCTCTCTTTGTAAGCTAAGTTTCTTCCATCACTTAATCTCAATTTTTTTGAACACATTTTGATAGAATTTTTTTTGAAAAAGAAAAAAGAGGATGATGAAATTAGTTGTGTATATGTTCTTCTATCTTGGAACCTTTAGTATATATTTATACACACATTTTTTTATAGAAAAAAAAATATAATAAAATTATACTTTTTGGTCAACCATTTATGTGAGATTTAATTATCGTGCAACTCAATCAAAATCAGAATTTTGAAATATTATGTACGCCATTTTCTTGGCTGGCATCAAAATTAATTTTCTTATAAAACATACTAAATATATGGGTATAGCCATACTAGAACGGCTCTAGTGGCCCTTACCTCGTTATATAGCATAAAAGAAAAGAATGACTATAAAAAATAATTACAGTTTGGATCGTAATTAGAGATCTATAATTATAATTTACTTAATTATAATTTGTAGCTACATGTTAGAAGGAGAAGAGAGGCGAGAGATAGCTAGGAGAAATAGGCAAGATAAGAGAGAGATACAATTAATTTGTATAGTTGATCTATATTTGTATCACAATTACAATTGATTTGTATCACCAAATATAATTGTATAAAAAAATTAGCTACATGTTAGAAGGAGAAGGAATACAGGCGAGATTGGGAGAAGAAGCTGAGAAGAGATATATATACAAATTGTCTTTGTACTGAACTGTTGTCTTGTGTATTTGTATTTATACTATGTGTGTTAATATTTGTGTTTGTATTTGTTGCCTTGTGTGTTTGTGCTAACTATAATTGTATTTGTTGCCGTGAAAAAGTTCTCCCTTATATTTGTATCATTGAAATATACTATTTGTATTTTGAATCATAGACAAAGATCTATATCATTAAAATATTTCATTTGTATATATTTTGAATTACTGAATAGGATTTGTATAGTGTACAGTTACCTATTGTATTTGTATTATTGACTGTTACCATCTGTATTTAAATTGTAGAGAGAGACAGAGGCGAGTGAGAGAGAAGGAGGAGAGAGAGGAAAGAGGCATGTGAAAGTATAGAAAGAAAGGAGAGATAAATTTGCTATAAAATTCTAACTATAGCTACAAATTGCAATTCTTTTAAACTATAATTATATATAATAAATACATCTTACATATTTACTTTTCTACATTATTTTAAAAATAAAAAGGTATTATCGTGTGATTTACTTTGTTTGTTGAGTTTTGCATAGTAGTGTTTCATTCTATTCGGGGATGAATTAATAATGCAAACCTTGGAGAATGATGAAAGAATTAAATTAAAATAGAGTTTTTCATATGTGCTCGAAATTAAACTTTCATAACTTGGTTCTTATTTTTATTTCTATTCATTCGTACTCAATATCCAGAAATAACAAGAAGTCCACAATTACATATAAGAATACATATTTAATTTAGGTTCGCTACCTTTTACATATATATTGAATAAATATATGTACCTTAGTTATTATAATATATTGACTCGCTAAAGCCTCATAAGCTTCAAATCACCACTAAAAATAATGAAAAATTGATGAGCATGATTGGTCTAAAAAATTGAGGGAAAATCAATCATGTCTCGGTTGTGTTTTAAAAAATCGACGGATGTCTACCGATTTTTTATTATTTATTACAAAAACCAATGGACAAGATTGATTTTTGAAATGCAAAATTGAAGTTGTAGAGTATAAATGAAAACGACATTTCATCAAAAATCAGATATTGTCGAGTGATAGAATTGTCCAAAGTATATGATTTCCAAAGTAGCTACATTTCTAATGTATTTTTCGAAAAACCGACGGACATGTTTGGTTGTCCCTCTACCAACTATTTTATGAAAGCGACTTAGGCAAAACTGATATGATGCACACAATCAATAGATTTTAATCCCTGTTCGTTGATTTTGACCCTCGTTTTTTACCCTTTTTTTTAGTAGTGAATCTTCAATTCAATTTCTCATTCCCTTCTTAACTAATTATGTTTGCAAGTACATACTAATGTATACTCCATCTCAAACTACACAAATTGAAGGAACATATTTTTTTATTAATCATGCCAAGGAAATAATAAAGAGTAGGACACAATAGAAGAATATGAAATACAAAAAAAAAAGTACCTTGCCTTTAACATAACGTTAATCCAGTACAAATTTAGCAACGTCACAAAATTCGTACTGAAAATCCATTTTCATCTTTGATGTCATGGACGAACCATAAATCATACTATAACCTAACTTTCCTAAGCAAGTCCTTGGACCTGCTTGAAACATGGGGTAGGAGAAAAGATCCCTCGCGATAAATCTCCAATCCCCCGTGTTTCCATCTCTCTCTAACCACCTCTTTGGATTGAAATCTTTCGAATCTTCAACCCACAACTCAGTTGATCTCCTCATTGCATAAATGTTGTAATAAACGCGCGTTCCCTTCTTGACCTTTGTTCCATTGGGCCAAATATCATCTTCCATTACTTAGTTGGAATCTTGAGGGACTGGAGGGTAAAGTCTCATGCTTTCACAAAGAGAGGAATAAGATGATAAGAAATCTCCTTCAGGGTGACAGTCTCCACTAAATGATAGAACGTATTTATTTTAAACTCATCGATATAGAGTTGTCTTTGGATCTTCTATTTGGCTCCATCGACAAGAAAAAGGTCATTCCACAATATGTCATGTAAACTATATATGTTGGAGAGTGACATCTTTTTGGTAGATATTGAACCGCGTCTTAAGGATATGTTGTACATTGGTAGGGTTCGCGGTAATGATTCAATTTTGACCTACGTGACCTGAAAGGGTGATGGTTGATGATGATGATTGTTAGAGCAGTTCTATCGTCCACATGATTCTCATGTCCCGTATAACTTTGTAACTAATTATGTTCACACGCATCCGTATGTGCATTCTCATTTCTTTTACCTCATCTTCTAAACTTGAACTCTTTTTGTTGGAATGTATGTATCCACCTATGTAGATGGGACGAGGTCCTTAACACAGTTACAATAATAAACAGTAAAGAACAAATACTTAAAGTAAAGATTGACAACCAACTTTACGTGGAAACCTCCTTGCTCAAGGGAGTAAAACCACAACTTGTTCTCAACAGGACTTTTCAAACTGCTTCTACTAATCTTCTCCAAGCAAAAGTAAAAGCCAGTTCACACAATGAGATTAGCCTACTAATCTCCACACTAAGCAATACCTCCTATCACTTAGCTGAGCCAGAGTAGATACAACACTGCCCACTATACTAATCCTAACCGATTAATATAGACTTTAGAGTAAGAAACTAAGTTACCCTTAACCTAGTTCTTACAATGATTCACACAAGTTTGAAACGTTTCTTTCACAAGTGAAACGAATCCTACAATATAAGAATTATTACAAGCAAACAAAATTACAGCTGGTACAAAAAGCAATAGAAGCACTTCTATCAGGTCCTTTACTGTTTTTGAAGCTTGAAAGTATCTCTCTTTGAATGAATAATGAATATGGTTGTTTGTTGTTTGATATATACCATGAAGAATTATTACCCATCATACAAACAACTTCGTCACTTCTGATTGGTGAAGTACTCTGCAACTTCACCAACTTTCTGATACGGACAACTTTTACAGCTGTTCAGCACTTTGACTACTGGACGAGTATTCATACTCTGCAGAGGACCAGGTCCCTGCAGTTGTGAGGAGATCATCAATACATCTAGGAACATAAGCACTTATCAATTTCCCCATTTTGATGATGACAAACAACATGCATAACTCCTCACGTGAGTTCCCCCTTAATCCCCGAACGAATTGCAACAAAACTTCCCCCTTTTGACATCATTGAAAAGGTGAAGCAGTAAACATATCCAAGTTAAAACATAGGGCAATTAAGAATACAGGGCCAAGAGCCACACAGAACATGCGTATGAAAGAAAAAAGAGAAGATAAATACACACATGAACAGGGCAGAAAAAAGAAAGAGCATTATATCACATAGACTGACCACTGTAAATAGTCAAAATATAAAGCCACCAGATTTTGGGTTACAGGAGTAAACAGAGGAGAAACTCGGGACAACTAAGACACATTTAGGACGGAGGGGAAGAGGGAGAGAAGGTGTGCATAAACAACAGCATGCGCTCATTGGCATCTTCATGAGCCTTGATAATCTGCCTATTGAGGGCCTTAACCTCCTCACTGAATGAGGCATTTGTCTTCAACAATAGTGCATTTTCATCCCTCAATTTTTGCAGGACCTCCTTGTTAGCGTGATTGGTACCAGGTCTACTAGAGATTGCCTTTTGAAATTTAGACTTAAGTTTAGCAATTTTAACCTCCTTGTCATTCAGAATACCTGTGAGATCTTCCACTTCCCGTTTGAGAGTGCCTGCTGCTCGAGAACGGCTGCTACTTGAGATCTACCCTTAGCTTGTCCCTCTATGCAAAGTAGCCTCAGTGAGCATCTGCTTGGTGGTACCTGGTACTCCCTTTCCTAATGGTACTTCAAAGTGGTTAAAGACAAAATTCAGCAAATATCCATACGGAATGCCATGCTTGGCCTTTTTCCAAGTCATTACTCTATGCATCTGCTCTAACATGATAGTAGGGAGGTTTATTTCTTCAAGATCAACCAACCTTTCCATGAGAAATAAGTCAGCACCAGACACAACTATTCGTTTTTCCATCCTAGGCACCAGAACTTTGTTGATGAACTCAAACACCAACTGATATTCCCCCTTGAGGAACTTTTTAGGTAGCCCTGCACGTTTAACCTCTCCTCGTTTTGTGGCAAGTTTGGTGAATTCCTCAGTTGGTTTGCAGCCTTCAATGGTTCAAATTCCTGCTACAGGTACCCCCAGAATGATCCCTAGCGTTTCTTCATCCAAACATATCTCAACGTCCCTAACAGTGGTTGTAATTCCCCCTCCTTCCAGCAGTTTCATTTTGTAGAAAAACTCACGCACTTCAGGTTCGTGCAAATACAGAGCAGGTGGTTCAAAAAGATGATTCCATCCTTGAATGGTGACAACATCAAACAAGGTTGCCATACTAAATTTGGTTATAATATTAGTGTCAAAGACTCTACCATTCAAAACATTTTGGTGCTCTATTTTCTCTATTCTTTCCTCCCTCGTCATCTCCTCTTCTTCACTTTGATTTTGAACCCTAGGACCAAGACTCTTTACGGGTTGTTCATCCACATGTTTTTTCACTCGCTCCCCTTTTACATGAGATTTCTGTTTTGTCACTTTCTCCCTTTTTGCAGGAGATTTCCTTGCCCTTTTTTGAGTTCCTTTTGATTTCACCCTTTCCTGTTCAGCGTCCCTCTTTTGTTTTGCCACATACCTAGTAATGTCCTCAAATTGGGTCTCACTATCTTCAACAGGCATAAAAGTTGATGCGGGTTCTACAGCTAATAACCCTTCTTGTCTCTTTTTCCGTATTCTCTCAGTTTGAGCAGCATTTGTCTCCATAGCATTTCCCAAAACCTTTTGTGTAGCACTTCTTGTCTCATACCTTTTCTTTTCACCCTTTAGGTGAGCCTTGATCAGTTTTCCCTTTCCCTTTCTTTTCTCTCCTATGTACTATCAACACGTTTAGCAATGGAGACATCCTCAGAAGTTTGACAGTTTCCAACTTATGTACACTAATTTGAGAGGAGTTTGCTCCTCGTACACCTCTGCTTCTCCATTTTAATTTGGCCTCTTTTTCTTCCTTTTCCTCATCATTCTCAACACCGAAGGATCTAGGAGTTTGGTCAAATACAGGTTTACTTCTGTAAGAGACCTGATCCGGCGACTCCAGTTCATGTTCTAAAAGAGTGGGTTGAGTCTTTCCTCTTAATGAGGCCAAGCTTTGAACGGCCACCGGTTCTGCCCCAGCGGCAAGAATAAAAGACTCAGGACTCTTCCGTTCAGACAGGTCACCTTCAAATAGTCTTTCAGATATGGTAGATGACACAACCAAAGACCCAACTTCCGTTTCCTCAAAGATAAGTTCAGCATCAGGTTTTTTGCCATAAATTGTGCCTCTGAGTTTTGAGATTTTTCACCAGATAGCATTAGGGTAGGGGAACAGACCAAGACCTCATCAGAAGAAAGAACATGGGAGGCTATGACTTCAGTTTGAGAGGTGATAAATTCAGTCATTTCACCAACCACACAGACTGGAGTTGAGGGAGATTCCTCAGGAGTTGGAGTGGAGAAGTTGAATGAACTAGGGTTTTCAACTTCTTGGGAGAGGGGAGCTTTTGAGGAGGAATCAGAGTTAGACATTTTGAAGAAATTGAGAAAAAAGGATTTTGAGAGAGGGAATTAGTGAATCTTCAAGGAAATTTGTTGAAGAACGTTGATGTTATATTTTTTTATTCACCAATTTGAGATTATATAAAGAAAAAAGTTAAAATGGCATCGGGTCCCCAACAGTAGCAACTGTTGGATTTAAAACGAAAGGACATCTAAAACTGACGCGATGAATGGGCGAAGGACACGTGACAGTGATGTTGATAGTTAGACAATGTAGTATAAGTGATACTACCTTATAAGGACCAGGTCCTCGTTTCAATCTGCAACCCTGCCTAGTGTGATTAAATCGTCCCTTTAGCTGGACACACCATGAATGTATACTTGCATTAAGGTACCAAAAGTGAATTCTTTTATGACCAACATTAAAACAAGTATAAATACCTGTCCTCCTTAACATAGTCAGCAAGAAGGAGCTTCGTGCAAATTGTCAGGGGATCAGGTGATTTTGTGCATCCCCAGCCTCATCTTTCTTAATGAAGAATTCTTTACTCAATGCCTTTGTAAAGATGTCAGCTAGCTGATCTTCATTTTTGCAGAACTTCATCACCACATTTTGCTTTTCAACATTGTCCCTTAGAAAATGATGTCTCACGTCTATGTGCTTTGTCCTCTTATGCTGGACAGGATTTTTGGCCATGTTCATGGCACTGGTGTTATCACAAATAAGAGGAATGGTGTTAGTGAGTACACCAAAGTCTTTTAGCTGCTGCTTAATCCACAATATCTGTGCACAACAAGATGCAGTAGCCACATACTCTGCCTTTGCAGTGGACAATGCCATAAAGTTCTGCTTCTTGGTTCCCCATGAAATCAGTGATGATCCTAGAAAGTGTGCCATGCCTGAGTGCTTTTTCGATGAACCAAAAAACCTGCATAATCAGCATCAGCAAAACCAATAAGATCAAACAAGTCACCAGTAGGATAGAAGAGGACCAGGTCCTGAGTTCCCTTCAAGTATCTCACGATACGTTTAGCTGCCTTTAGATGAGATTCCTTTGGTGCTGCTTGATATATTGCAGATATCCCTACACTGAACACTATGTCTCGCCTGCTTGCAGTGAGGTACAGAAGTGACCCAATTATTCCCCCGTACATGGTCTGATTGACCTCCACACCATTTTCATCTCTATCAAGTTTCACACTTGTGCTCATGAAAGTATCTAGCACCTTTGCCTCAAAAAGATTGAATTTCTTGAGCAGCTCTTTAATGTACTTCTCTTGACATATTGAGGTGCCTTGAGATGATTGTTTGATCTGCAAGCCTAGAAAGAAAGTGAACTCCTCTATCATGCTCATTTCGAACTCACTACTCATCAAGTCAGCAAACTCTTTGCACAGTGAGTCTGAAGTAGCTCCAAATATGATATCATCCACATATACCTGCACAATCAACAATTCCTTACCTCTGGATTTTAAGAATAGGGTATTATCAATTTTACCTCTCTTGAACCCATTAGCTAGCAGCAACTTTGACATGCGTTCATACCAAGCTCTGGGAGCTTGCTTTAACCCATACAAAACTTTATCCAATTTCAGCACATGATTGGGCAAATTTGCATCATCAAAGCCTGGAGGCTGCTTAACATATACTTCTTCCTTCAGATTCCCATTCAAGAAGGCACTCTTGACATCCATTTGAAACAACTTGAACTCCATGTGAGCAGCAAATGCTATCATGAATCTGATGGCTTCCATTCTAGCTACAGGAGCAAAGGTCTCATCATAATCAATCCCTTCTTCTTGGTTGTAATCTTGCACCACAAGCCTTGATTTATTTCTAGTAATGGTTACATGCTTATCAAGTTTGTTTCTGAAGACCCATCTGGTCCTAATAATACTTCTGTCGATTGGTTTGGCGACCAGGTGCCACACCTTGCTTCTCTCAAACTGATGAAGTTCCTCCTGTATTGAAGTTACCCAATCTACATCCTGCAAAGCTTCTTTGATGTTCTTGGGTTCAATGGATGATATGAATGCTGAATATGCAACTAGATTTCTTGATTTAGATCTAGTTTGAATTCCTGAGTCAAGTTGAGAGATGAGATTGTCTAATGGTTGCGAGGATTAATGTTTTCATCCGGACTTTCTGGTAATCTCTTCTTCTCTGTCAGCATCTGAATCAACTTCATCTTCTTCGAGATTTTGAGACAAGATTTCATGTGATGAACCTGAGGGACCAGGTTCTCCTGAGTGTTCTGCATCCTTTTCTGTTGTACCCTGATCAACCTGTTGTTTGTTCGTCGGCTCCTCTAACTCGTAGTCCTCATTGTTCTCATTTCTTGTACCAGATTCATCAAACTTGATGTGCATGCTTTCTTCAACACAAATAGTTTTTTTGTTAAACACCATGTACGCCTTACTTGTAGATGAGTACCCAACAAATACACCCTCATCACTCCTGGCATCAAACTTGTCTAAATCATTCTTTCCATTATTCAACACAAAACATTTGCACCCAAATGGTTTAAGATGCGCAATTGAAGGTTTTTTGTCATTTAACAACTCATAGGGTGTTTTCTTGATGACAGATTTGATAAGACACCTATTTGTCACATAGCATGTTGTATTAACTGCTTCAGCCCAAAAAATCATTGCAAGTGCTGAATCAATCAACATAGTTCTAGCAATCTCCACCAGAGGTCTGTTCTTTTTTTCAACAACTCCATTTTGCTGAGGAGTTTTTGGTGCTGAGAAGTTATGATTGATTCCATTTTCTGCACAAAACCTTTCAAGTTGAGAGTTCTCAAACGCTGTACCATGATCAGATCTAATACTGGCTATCTTGCAATTTATCTTTAATTGGATGGCTTTGGCAAAAGTGATTAGTTGTCCAGCTGTCTCATCTTTCGTCCGTAGGAACATGTTCCAAGTAAACCTGGAAAAATCATCAACAATGACAAGAATATATTTCTTACCTCCTCTGTTTTGGATTCTGATAGGTCCACATAAGTCCATGTGGAGCAGCTCCAGAGGTCTCGTTGTACTGACTCCCTTCTTAGCTTTGAATGATGACTTAACTTGTTTCCCTTTAGCACAGGCATCACATACTTTATCATTTGAAAACTTCAGTTTTGGCAATCCACGGACCAAGTCCCCTGTAACAAGTTTGTTCAACAAAGAAGTACTCACATAACCCAGTCATCGATGCCACAGATCTGCATCATCAGTTTGAGCACTTAGACAGGACAAACCATCTCCATCAATAGAGTCCAGATCTGCAACATGCATATTTTTTACTCTAGTAGCAGACATGACAACCCTTTTGGTAATGCAGTTTGTAACCAAACATTTGTCAGCCATGAACTTGACTTCATTTCCTTTGTCACAGATTTGTGAAATACTCAAAAGATTGTATTTTAGACCCTCCACATAGTGTACTTTGTTTATAAAATTATCAGCAGATCTCCCTATTCTGCCAATACCAAGAATAGAACCCTTCTTTTCACCACCAAATGACACACCACCACCATGGTGTGCTTTCAAAGAGAGGAAGTTTGAAGTATCTCTAGTCATGTGCCTTGAACATCCACTGTCCATATACCAGCACTGACTCCTTCCTCTATTCTGCATAAGAAACACTTATTAGATTTAGGAACCCACTTCAAATGGAGTTCCCAATAACTATCAAAAGGCTTGATAAGAAACCTTTATGTCCAAGGGGGCAAAGTGTTCTTACTGAAACGATAACGAGGACCAGGTCCCTTATGTTCCCTTTTATCATTGTTTTCAGATCTGACAAATTTCACATTCTTTTCTTTTGCTCTTCTCAGAGTCTCACACTTTTCTTTTAGATGACCATTACGCCCACAGTGAGTGCACAACAGATTGTGATACAGACATATACTTACTATGAGGATTATAGGGAGGTTCTATTGGTCTGCATCCCAACCCTTTCTTTCCATTGAAACTCTGATTAGACAGGTTAGAGAGTATCTTAGAGGAATCAGTCCACTTTAGAGGGTGGCTTAGCTCCTCCCTGACCCTACTCAGATCCTTTCTCAGTTGGGAATTAGTTTCAAGAGAAGCAACTAGCTTAGACTCAGAAATTTTAAGCTTTTCTTCCAATTCTTCCTCAAAGATGCTAAGCTTTCTCTTTCCACCCACTGAAGTACCAGGATCCTCCTCAGGAGTTATGTTGCTAGTTTCTAGAGTACCTATCCTTACACTCATTTCAGAAACTTGAGACATGAGAGCTGAGTTCTTATCCTCACACAAACTTAATTTTCATTTAACATTAAGTTTTCAGTGGTTCGCTCATCAACAGAATCAATAAGTAGGGCATCAAGTTTCCTCAATTTTTCAACAGGAAAAGTATCTAGATCATCCTTAAGATCAAAAAGAGTTACCTCATCTGGATCTTCTTCATCATCAGATTTAGCCATCAAGGAGAAAATGGAGTTGAAAACACTTTCATCATCTTCAATGGCCATCATTGAAACATCCTCATGGATTTCTGCATCTTCTTCGGGCTCACTTGAATCATCTCCCCATACGGCAAAGACTTTTCTCACCAACTGATCAGTATGAGCCTTCCTTCGAGCATTGTCTGGGACCAGGTCCCTCTAGTGACATACATTATCTCATCCTCCTCCTCAGTCACCTCAGTTTGAGAAGTTCTCAAGGCAATGTACTTCTCCTTTTTTCCTTCTTTCACCGTTGTTCCTTGTTTCTTGTTTAGCTCGTAGGTTTGAAGATTCCCAATCAGTTCATCCATGGGAAGAGTCATCAGATCTTTAGCTTCTGTTATGGTATCCACCTTGCTTTTCCAAGATTTAGGAAGCACCTTAAGAATTTTGCGAACCTGCTTGCTAACAGGGATAGGCTCACCCAGGCACCTGAGCTCGTTAGTGATAGAGGTGAATCTTGAGTTCATCTCAAAAATGGTTTCACCCTCTTTCATAACAAAGTTCTCATACTAAGTGGTGAGCATGTCAACTTTAGATTCTTTCACTTGCTTAGTTCCTTCTTGAGCAATTTGAAGACAGTCCCAAATTTCCTTGGCAGTCTCACACGCAGAGATTCTGTTGTATTCATCAGCTCCAATGCCACACACCAAAATCTTTTTTGCTTTGCAGTTCTTTTCTATCTTCTTCTTATCTGCTTCGTTGTACTCCTTTATGGTTTTGACAATAGTGGTGGTGAGCTCTCCATCCTTCACCTCCTTTATAGAAATATAAGGTCCATCAAGAATAATGTCCCACAACTTAGTGTCCTCAGCATTGATGTAGTCATGCATTCGATTCTTCCACCATCCATAGTACTGGCCGTTGAAACGAGGTGGCCTGGTAGAAGATTGTCCTTTCTCCATATTGGGTGGAGCAGTCATTCCTTCAGGATCTTTTCTTTTCTTGGTGTTAACCAGACTGAAAAGTGAAGCTCTAATACCAGTTGTTGGAATGTATGTGTCCACCTATGTACATGGGACCAGGTCCTCAACACATTTACAGTAATAAACAATAAAGAACAAATACTGAAAGTAAAGATTGACAATCAACTTTACATGGAAACCTCCTTGCTCAAGGGAGTAAAACCACGACTTGTTCTCAACAGGACTTTTCAAACTGCTTCCACTAATCTTCTCCAAGCAAAAGTAAAAGCCAGTTTACACAATGAGATTAGCTTGCTAATCTCCATACTAAGCAATACTTCCTATCACTTAGCTGAGCCAGAGCAGATACAACACTGCCCACTATACTAATCCTAACCGATTAAAATAGACTTTAGAGTAAGAAACTAAGTTACCCTTAACCTAGTTCTTACAATGATTCACACAATTTTGAAACGTTTCTTTCACAAGTGAAACGATTCTTTCACAAGTGAAACGAATCCTACAATATAAGAACTATTACAAGCAAACAAAATTACAGCTGGTACAGAAAGCAATAGAAGCACTTCTATCAGGTCCGTTACTGTTTTTGAAGCTTGAAAGTATCTCTCTTTGAATGAATAATAAATATGGTTGTTTGTTGTTTGATATATACCATAAAGAATTATTACCCATCATACAAACAACTTCGTTGCTTCTGATTGGTGAAGTACTCTGCAACTTCACCAACTTCTCGACACAAACAAATTTTTACAATTGCTCAAAGACTTTGACTCTTTGGACGAGTATTCATACTCTGCAGAGGACCAGGTCCCTACACTTGTGAGGAGATCATCAAAACATCTAGGAACATAAGCACTTATCACTTTTGACTGAACTTGAGCGTCATACAACATTGTAGATTTAACCATCACTTGGTAGAACTTAACTTTAAAAAAATGTTATTCATGCACCACATAATTTATTTATTTTTCAATTTCATTTTTTTTCTTGAATGTATTGCGTAGAGAAGTCAATGACGACAAATGATATTTTGTTGACCCGATAAAATTAAATGTGGTTAAGTAAATAAGACATCAATTTATAACTTTCCTCCGTCCACTTTTAATTGGCATGTTACGTTTTTCAAAAGTCAATTTGACTAATTTTTAAAGTTAAATTAGATTACATTAATTCGATATTTTAAACAAAAAAAAAATAGATATTAAAAAATTATACAAAAAGTACTATAAATTGCAATTTCTTGTATATCAATATGATGAAAAAATACATCTTAAAATGTTAGCCAAAATTCTTATAATTTGACTCTAAAAAAAATCAAAATAATTAAAAGCGGACGGAGAAAGTATAATCAGTTTCTTTAATGTTGATTCAGATTCTAATACTTATTAAAAGACTAATCATTAAAAACTTCTAACATTTCCTATAAAACTGGAGCCAACTAATTCTTCATCTACAAAAAATAAAAACATTATTTTTTTTACGTATAATATTAAATTAAACCCATTATCCTAAGTAAAGTAGCTTTATTTTCTTATACATGTTCTAAGAGTTTTTTGGGGATTACAGATCTATTTTAGTTGACTTGTCATAGATCAATGACTTAATAATAGGAAAAACGCATAACTTTAAATTCGAACTAAGTCATGTCTCAATCGAACACTTCAACTATGTCCAACCTAATTATATCTCAATTGAACACTTCAACTATGTCCAACTAAATCATGTCTCAATCGAACACATCAAATTCTAATAAATGACATTTGAACTAAGTCATGTCTCAATCGAACACCTCAACTATGTCCAACTAAATCATGTTTCAATCGAACACCTCAATTCCTAATAAAGCGTTCTGACACTCTATTAAAATTTTCAAAAATAATAATATTGTGAGTGTTTTAAAACTGAACCAACCACATAGCCATTCAGCTTTGAATTAAATAAACATCTTACATTGTAACTTTGTTGTCGATATGGGAGAGCTGCTATTCTATCTACTAATCAAACTTCTTGAAAATTGGCAACAAACATATATAAAAAAGGCAGCTCAGTCGATGTACTAAGGTTTCACTGTGTGGGATTTGAAAAAAGATCGAACCATAAGGATATAATATGCAAAACAACTTTTTAATGCGAACGCTAGAAAATACAATTGATAGAAGAAAGAGAAAAAAAAAAAGGCAACCCGATGCACAAGTGCTACAACCACATTCATCATTTCAGAAATTTAATCAAATGACGATGAATCGGAGCACACTACTAGTTAAGCAGAGGGGAAAAAAGGGAAACTAAACAACGTTCAGACCTAGTTATGATTTTGTTGGAAGATGATCACATCCTGGAAATCTTGAGGGGAACAATGGATTTGAGAATTTCTTCCCTGGAGGAAACAAGTTGAACACTTCCAAGTCTCTTAATGAGATGCTGGCAGCAATCTTCAGCAGCTATGATTCCAGCTGAATAGGCACCGTGCACGGACCCTTGATGGTCATCCATACAGACAGCTTCGCCTCCAAAGAACAGATTACCTAAAGGTGCTCGAAGCCTATCATATATATCTGTTGGCTTTCCAACCAGATCATACGAATAGCATCCTAGGGAGTCCGGATCTGTTCCCCAGTGTGATACAAGATACTGAACCTGCAAATAGTATCAACATATATAGCTATCAGCTCAATGGTTATTACTTATTAGACATGTTTTCCTTATTTTACTTCCAAACAATCTTTTAGTTACTAACAATATATGTTGTTCGGACCCTTCAAAGATGTCGTAGTGCATTTTTGGAGAGTCCGACATGTGCGTTGCAACACATTTGGAGAGTCCAAGGCAACCATAGTTAAATAATGCTTGCAGCTGTAAAACTGAAATAGAATTATGCAGGACCAGGTATTACTCACAGGTTCAGGTGCATCAGGAAACATTTTTTTCAGCTGACGCATAACAAAATCAGCCGCCTCTCTATCTGATAATTTCTCTACATCATAAGCAAGTCTTCCGGCAGCCATATAGACAAGGACTTGATGCCCTGTTGCCTTGTGGAGGTTAAGAAAATACCCGCAAGCATAAGAGGTTGGTGCAACAATGCCTAACAATTCAACGTTTGGCCAAAATACAGTATCAAATCGTAATGCAATCTTGTTTTCGTTGCCCACACCAAGATCTGCTATTGCAGAAAGCTTCCAATCTGGCAATTTTGGTTTGAACTCAATTAAGTTGGCTTTGAGGATCCCAACAGGCACAGTTATTATAGCAGCATCCGCAACAAAATTCCTCCCATCCTCAACTGTAACCATCACTTTGTTATACCCATCTGTAATCGCCTTTACCCTAGTAATTCAGATCGATGGAAAATTAGAATTGCAGACAAGCATGGAGGCTAAAGTATAGGTAAATCAAGATAAGAAATTACTTGGCAAAAAATAAAAATCTATTTGCTTCATTAATTCTCCAGAACCAATACTTGCAAACACTGAGGCTTGGGTGAGAATTTCTTAAACAGTGTGCAGCAGAAAAGTTGCATTATGTGTTGAGCTTCAGTTTAGTGGTAAGAATAAAGCTCGCATGATGTGTAGCCCACCGTATAGGTTAGGCACACATCACGAGTTTGAATCCTGCCACGGACAAAAGCCTACTATTTGATTGGAGAAAGGTAGATAGGGATAGGCCCATCAACCCCGAGTTTCGAATTGTGCCACACTATTCCTCAGAAATTTCTCAATTATAAAAAGAACGTTGCATCACAGCTAACATTCTCAGGATGTCCAAGAAAAACAGACAAATTTTACCAAGGCAAAAAATCAACTCGGACGCAGACAGGTAATCCACCATAGATTATGAAGTGATTGAAAAAAAGGTAAAATACAAATAAGAAAGCAACATTTCCAGCAGATGAAACCCTTTTTTAGGGATGGCAGTTGGGAGAGAGGAGAGATGTCTATACCAGGCTGTGGTGTAACTTAAAAAGAAAATGGTGTCTCTGTGGAGGAAATGAATTGCATTTTGTTTCTTAACTTTTTCTATAGAAAATCTTGTGACAAGAAGATTCAGTCGTAAGTCCACAAGTTGGTCCGTCTTTGGATTTAACAGTCACAAGTGCTGCATTAATCTTCAGATTCTAAAGTGAAAAACCAACAGCATGACAAGCTAAAGCAACAATAAACAAGATGTCAAACTTCACATTTCACAGAAAACCCCAAATATACCTGTGATTCAATCGAATATCAATATCTTTTGACAATGCCTCAATCACCGGGTGATAACCCTGCACCATTAGTCCATGACCACCCGTAAGAACTTGCTCCTGTACACCATATAAACAACATCAATATTACATATTTAGGAAATTATTCATCAAACATATCCTAATGGCGGTAATTTAAAGCATCTAATGTAAAATGGAACCCCAAAATTTCCTATCTGGAAGTTTGTAGATATCTGAAAATGATAGTTATAATAACACGAGTTGTGCCTTAAACTTCTGAAATACTTGACAGTTTTCTTACTTATCGTATTACTGAACCAGGCAGTTAGAGCCTTGCCATTCGAATAAGGAATATTGTCTTTGGGGATTGGGAATAGTAATAAAATCTTTTAGATGCACATACTATTCAAAGAGATGCACATAAAATTACTCTTCTAGAAGAAACTTAGAATAACAAGAAAAAAAGCTTGCCTGATCCCAAGTTTTCAAAGAGATCGTGTCGGCATCGGCAGAAAACCATGCCTCCATTCTGCATATGTACCACTGCAGTACTTCATGAGAGACTCCTTCTTGCCTGCGGCAGCATATAAGATCAGTGACGGTAGCTAGATTACAGATTTGAAAGAAACAAACATAAGTTGGTTATAAGAGAAGAACTTTTTCCCATACCTCAGCTCAGGATGCCTGTCCAATACAATAGATATTGCTTGAAGAACCGATATGTCATTACTATTCTCATTTCTCACTTTCTCAGTCTGCATTTGCCGATACACATAATCATTCATTTGCGTCTTTATAAAACCTCAAAAGGAATAGCACTTGGTGAAATAAAAACAGAGCAAAGCCAACCTCATCGAGGATTTTCTTGAATACATCTCCTACTTCAGCAACTGTATTATGAGGAACTTGATGACCATCCATGTCAAACAGCATGCAGCTTTAAAAAGAAAGAAAACATAATCAAGCTCCTGAATGATGAAATAACATCTCTAGTTAATGTACACAAAAGCAAAAAGAATATAGGCTAAAATCTAGCAGATACAGCACGCTTCAATATGAGCGCACTGAGAGATGTGAAGACAAGCAACAAATCTTCCACACAGACAAACTATAAGTGTGATTTACTTTTTCATTATGAATCAGTTTACAATAAACTGCAAGATACTTTCTTGCAGAAAAAGCTACTGCGACAATTCAAGAACAAGCTAACAGATTTTTGCCCCGATTTTTGAGTGCCTACATCAGAATGAAAACAGAGAACAGGACTTTAAAAATCTGAAGCCAAAAATCTAAGGTGTAACTAAGAGATATGCCACCCCCTCCATTTAGACAGAGAGAGAGAGAGAGAGAGATAGGGTATTTAAACAAAAGGGAAACATGTCCACTAAACATGATAAAATCATTTGAAACTAAATGTGAAAAATCCAATTTACCTTTCCAAATCATGGTCATAAAGCACTGAGTCGTCACCACTAGTTCGATACAGAGTGAGCCCCAGCCGCTGTATCAAAGGAGCTAAAGGATTTTCATTGCACACTCCATGGAGCCTGAGATGCAATTTGAAGAACATGAATAAGCATCTAGTTCTGGATAGAGTAAAAGATTAGTGTTACGCACCATGAAGCTCCCAGATCAACTGGACAACCAAATGAGTTATCAGTGTGTATGCGACCACCAAGTCTATCTCGTGACTCCAGTAAGAGCACCTGGATAAAAATAGACCAGCTTCATTAGCAAGAAAAAAATTAGAACATAAAAGTCACAACATGTGAAAGGGGTTTAAAGTCATGAGTAACCTCACCTTGAAATAAGCATTCTGAAGGAAACGTGCAGCAGCTACCCCTGAGATACCTCCACCAATTACAATGACCGATGGAGATGAACCATGTCGCCTCCCTAAGCAAGGTGGTAAAGTGCCTAGTTAACCAATAGTTTCATGGCCATAGTGTGTATATATATATATATATATTCTAAGGGTAACAAATATAAGAATGGAGTAAAAGTGGCTTCACTACTATATAAATCTGCAGCAGAAGAAGTGATTAACATTTTTCTTTTAATTCCAAGAATTCATAGATGCAATATGTTTCCAATAAAGCAGGTAGACCAACTGCACAACTTGTAAACAAATAATTTGTAGAACAGGTGCAAAGCTTATAACATTTTTTTTGGTATCGGACAAAATCCCCTGTCTGTTAGCTGGCCCGACCTTAGTTGTTATAAGTTGAAACTCAGAATATAAGCACACCATTCTAATCTCCTCCACTTAAACACCAAGATTTTGTCATCGTCAGGGCTCACACTACCAATGTTTGCCTTCCACATTACCTACGTTCTTCTTTAATCATTGAACCAAAGATTTAGGGGTATTGAAAGCTTATAATATAAGAGGGTACTGTTCCTAAAAAGACAAATCACTTGATTCCCCTCAATTGTTCATATTATCAAATGATATGGGCACATACATGAACTATGAAAGGACCCTTTGCTTATTCAATCCGCATTTTGCCCAATCATAAAAATCAAAGCTTTGAGTTAAACAAATATAAGCCCACACACATAACACAAGCTAACAACATTAATTTAAATTCAATTTCTTGACGAATATGGAATAGTTCTGCTATAACTTCACTGCTTTTCATCTATTATTTTCAGTAAAATCATAGCAATCACAGTAATCAGTCACCGGTAATTTCCCAAAACACGAAGACATTACTCCATCCATCCCAATTCATGTGGCACTTAACAAGTTTGACTAATCTTTGAAGCTAAATTGGACTTATAAGTTGCAATTCTTTTCATGAACAGATGCAGACCCAAGATTCGAAGACAATAAGATCACCACCAAAGGCAAATGCACGTTAGGATAAGCAATGTCACACAACACCATCTCGTTTGATATTCTAACGTCTAAATAAAAACTAAATGAAGCCTGCAGTGTCAACCATTTGTTTCAACACTACTTCGCATACATTAGGTTGCCTGTTTGAAACCCACCCACCACCTACATTCTTTTAATTGTCAACTAAAAACCAAAAATGATATACCATCCAAAATTCAATCTCAGGTAATGACCAAATCCAACGCATACACTAGACGATTCTTTTTAAGATATAAACACACAATTCAACCCACATTTCTATACACTTAACACAAGGTTGATAACACATTATACATAATGATTAACACAAGGTTGATAACATTGTATTTCCGTAATAATAAAGACAACAGTAAATGAACAAGAATTTGATACAATAAACAAACTAACCAGAATCATTCCCTTTGAGCTCCATGATTCAACAATGGTTACTTGAATTCAAAGAAATCAATCAAGAAAAGAAAAGGGTGTGTGGGGAATGTTGTTAAGGGTGTATAGGAAGCAAGAAATTGGAAATTAATTGGAAAGAATGATAAAGCATGAAGAGAAGAAGGCCGGCAATGATGCGGCTTAAATTGTAACAAGACTGTAACTGATCAAATCCACTCATAATCATAAAATCCTCAAATAAACAAATCGTTTGGTTTGCATAGATCACAAATTCCTTAACAAATTTCGTTTTTCTTTTCTTTGAGGCAATTCGTCGAACAATTGTTAGGCAACGGCTAATGAGTGTTTTCTATATAATGAATGAATGAACAACAGTTTAACAAGATGCTAAAGCCAAGCCAATCATCATGATATTTTTGTGTTTGGTGAGGGTTATTTTTGTCATTTTATCTTGAAAGATGCCACGTCATAATAATTTATATTGTCAGTGTCATTAGTTGTTCATTTTTTCTTTTTACATGTTCATCACAATTTACACTTTGTTTGGATGGTTGTTGCGTATTGTTACATAATATATCATATTGTATCGTATTGTATTGTTTAATGAATATAATGTTTGGATAGATTGTATCGTTTTTCGTCATTACGTAATGTTATATATCCATAATTTGAATGATAAACTTACAAGAAAAATAGGATACAAGGTAGAGCTACTATAAAAGGTAAGGTAAAGATAAAATATAATTATCAAATAATAAATAAAAACAAAATGAGAAGAAAATATTAACGTAACGATGCGACCACACAAAATCGACAGTTACATAAAATGAGTCTTTTCATCGTTATCTAGAGATTGATTTAAACAACTGGATATAATAGAATTTAAGTAACAATCAAAACAAATATTGTAATTAAACTAACAATACAATACAATACAAAATGTGTTTTTTGTGAATTTGGGTGGAACAAAATGAATTGAGTTGATAAATAAATCGATTAACTAAATCGTCTTAAAAGTTATTTGAACTGCACTAAACTAAAATCTAGATCATAATTTAATCTATTTAATATCAAGCACATAAGTATGATTTGACGCGGATTGATAATGAATTCATTTGAATTCACTATTTTTAATGCGGACCATAAATTTATATATAAAAATTCACGAGTCATAATGCTTACAAGTAATTGTCATATAAGTTGGTTAACCTAAAGAGAGTAGCATCAAATATTATTCAACATTCACTTTTTTGAGTCATGGCGCAACTTGTGCCTAACCTAACAACCTCATAATGTCCACTAAATGCACTTTGAGTGTGCGTGTGAGCCGGGATATTTTGAATTTTCGAGATTTAGAATATACCTCTTCGTTTTATTAATATCAATTACCTATTGTTTAATTGATAAGTGGTGATTTTATTATTTACTTAAGAGTTTTGAATTTTTGAGATTTAGAATATACTTATTCGTTTATTAAAATCAATTACCTATTGTTTTTAATTGATAAGTGGTGATTTTATTGTTTACTTAGAGAGTTGTTTACTTTCGTATTTATAGTTTTATTAGTATATATTTATGCTCAATTTTATGAAATTTGTCATGTTTCAGATTTAATTATGATCAATGGAGTTCGAGATGCAAAATTATTTATTATTTTTTAAAAAGAAAGTGAAAAGGAGCTTAAAGGATGGATTCAAAAGGAAAAGAAGAAAAAGTGTGTTTAGCACAACTTTGAAATCCTAGTGTTTGGCTAGCATCGTGGCTCAGACCATATTTTATTTTGCTAAATTAAGAAAATATTTAAAACGCAAGTTAATTATATATTTATATGATAAAAACTTTATTGAATTCTTCCAAGAAAAAAAATTTGAAATTGCAAAATCCGATTTTTATTGATTTTTGTATGATTTGGTTTAGAAATTTAAAAAATTCAACACAAATATTGATTAAGTCTGATATTTGAAAGATTCAAACCAACTCAATCTATGTACACCCCTAATTGAAGTTCAATCATATATGACTAACATTCGGTCATTTTTGAATGACTTCAACCATTTCTATCCAAAGTTCATACTCATACACTTATTTCCAGCTCTCAAATTTCACGCCTTTATCTTTTATCTTAAACTTTATACCAAGTCAAATAAAATAGAAAAAAAATTATAACAATAATAGTAGTAGTAGATCTAGTCATCCTTTGATAACCAAAACAATTTCAAATGTCACAACTCATACATTCGCCACCTACCTACCGTTTAAATAGAACAAGTAAGATTCAACTAAGTTACGAAACTTTGAACACAAAATCCAACAAAAGGGGTTTGAGTTGTAAAACTAGTTGTACTAGTTGATGTATGTGGAGGAACAGGAGGTCTACTATCATTCCCAAGGAAGCTTCCATTTCTCTTTGCTCTTAATGATGAACATGACCCTCTCTTTGAGCTTAGTCTTGAAGAACTATTGCTTCTAATAGGAGGATGCAAGTTAACTGATTTGAAACCTTCTAAGAAAACTCCATAACTCTTGCATGATTTGAGCTTCTTGTTGTATGGATTTTCTGGCTTAGCCATGTCCTCTAAGCTCCTCACATTTGATAGAGAGGTGAATGATTGTGATTTCCCATTGTAATGTTTTGACAAGCCTCTCCTATTAACCCAAAAAAAGGGCAATTAATTAGCATCATAATGAAATATTAATGTGAAAAATGTTAAAGAAGGATATAGAGGGTGGTGTTTAGATAATGTTAAAATGCAAATCAAAGTTAAGCATCTTTAGATTAATTGTATTATTTGTTTTTTTTTTAAAAAAAAGATATGGAACCTAATTCAATCTCAAAAGTTAGCTTAGGAGAGGAAGATTGTCAAAGAACATGTAAAGAGATCATTCATTCCTTAAATGTGGAACTCTTCAATACCGTACCTCACGTCTAGGGCTGGACATCTCTGAAGTGTAGGCAATTTGATATGGAAGCCCAACATCATGGAACAAGAATTGGGATGTATTCTATTTTGATAACATGTTAAGAAATGAATCTAGTATTTGGTAAAAATCAAAAGTATGGTTTAAAGTAGAGTGTCTTTTAAGTTAAAAACAATTCAAAAGCAATAAATTCGATACCACTCAACTTTGCTTGTTTTTCGTTTTAATAGTTTTATCCAAACGAGCAATTAGTTATTTTGAATACAATTGAAAAGTATGATTTTTATGGTGTTTGAGCCTGCTTACACACAACTCGACTAACTAATACCATACAAATATCAAATAACTCTTATTCAATAAAGCTTGAATATGTGGAAGCAAACTAATCTAGTATTCTTTAGGTGCATTGTAACAATTGGTATCAAGGCCAAGGTTCGACAACGAATGACCATAAGTAACAAGTATCCACTCATTCTTAATAAGAATCGGATAGAAGACTCCTAAGCCTCTTAGGTCATGAGAGACATAATGAGTTAATCAATTCCTTTACCCCATTTCTACCCCTTCTCTTTTGAACCACATCTAAGGATTTTCAGTCTAGCTAAGCTACCTAAAACAATTTGAAAAATTAATTTCTCAAATCATCACTTAGTTATTACTCACCATATCCCATTTCTTCTCGATTTCAATTAAATTCAATAAAAATTGAATTTCTAAAAATATTTAACTACTAGTTAAGTGAATACACTAGAAATCAACTCCCACCTTAAAATAAGTCTCATCCTTCTCATATACTCCATCTGTTTAAAGAAAAAAATGACTAATTTTCTTTTTTGGCAACACTTTTAACTTCAATTTCCCTGTAACATGTTTAAGGCCACAAAATTAAAGGGTATTTTGGTACATTTGGCATAACTTTCATTTAGAACAATAATATTAAAAAATCTTCTTTCTTTTCTTAAACTTTGTTCCAAGTCAAACTAGGTCATTCTTTTTTAAACGGAGGGAGTAATAATTTGTCAAACCTCGTGATTCAAACAATAACTAAAGCCTCTATCTTGAAGGGGGCGTGATAACTTCATCTACCGTATGATATTACGTACGAAAGTAAATAAATACAAATTTAATCAGACTTCAATATAAATATATAACATAAAAAATAAAAAAAAAATAAAAAACAGAGGAAAAGTAGTTGTTACTTGAAGGGAAGTTCTTGAAGAAGAGTGGACATATTTTGCAAAGCTCCTTTTGTGTGTTCATCATGACTTATTGAATCACCAGAAGAAGAAGAATTCGGAGAAGTTGGATCCGAAGAATCCCCTTCTCCTTCTTCTTCTTCGCCAAGCAACTCCGAATCAGATGAAGAGAAATTACTCAAAATTTCAGAAGAATCAGAATCATGATTTTCCTCATCCATGATTCCATGGTTGTTTTGTTGGTCCAAAGAAACTAATCTCATTTTCACATTCATAATCTAAACAAACAAAATCCACCATACAGTTCTTGAAAAAAAAATGCAATTTTCTTCTTTTGTTCTTTCTATGTGAATGAATAGGTGTAAGTAACAAGATAAGGGGAAAAAAGAGTATAAATATAAATATATACTATAGGTTTAAATTTTAATATTAATGTTATGTGATATCAAAATATTAAAAAAAAAAAAGATTCGACGTTATCCAGTTTTCTATCTTAGTGCCAACCCAACCTACTTGACCCCACTTGTCCCAATCGGTACTATAAATGGAAAGAAAAAGTGTTTGGACCAAACTCCATTCTTCCTTTGGCGCATGCACGCCACTTGCGTTATTTATTTATTTCATCTTTTATCTTCGGTCAAACGAAATCAAATATAGTAAAAAAAAGCGAACCACATGGTAAAATTGAATACGAAAAAAAGTTTATAGTGATTTGAGGAAAATGAGAGAGACTATCTTTCCGTGTATTACTAAGAGCCTCGAATGTCTACTCATGTAAATCTGGTCTTTATATAGTTGCAAACGATCATAACTGACTCACAATAGCTCAACAATCAACTTCGAGTTACGTTGCACATCACCTTCTCTAATTAGCTTCAAGCAAAGCGTCAGAACATATGAACATGCTATAAGATAGTTTTTTTACAATGGCAAACATGACGTCGTTTTATATGAAAGCAACGCTCAATTTTTGTGATTTATAAAAAGAGGTTCTGCATAGAACAGAAGACATCAAAAAATCTCAAGAAACCTTTATGATATTCTCTTATTCTCTACCTTTAACATTTTCTATGAACATCCCCGCCCACCCCCACTTCAAGAAGATTATATTTTTGTATAGAACAACGATATTGATGTTGTTTTAGTATAAGTTATTTCTCGATCAGCGTAAATTCACTTATCTCTAATTTCTCTTTCACAAAATTTATTGTTAATCAGAATAATGATTTTTTCGATAAATACATCTGGTATTCGATATATATGAACTGGGGCCCACATACATTTAAATTTCTCAAATTCAAATTAATCGAGCTTTGATATCGACCTCAAAATTATTATATTTGTGTGTGTAATGCACCTTAGATGTGGGCGAGTGAGTGTTTGAAGATGTGAAATAATGGATAAGGCTCTCCACTCCAACTTATTACTTTACCGCTACTTGTTTTTTCTCTTTTCCCTTTTTGTTTTCCTACGGCGCTAATTGTTTTTTTTTAATTATTATTTATTATTATTATTCATTATTAATTTCCACCGTCCCTAAAATAAAAAATAAAAACTAATTTCTCTGCTCTTTTTGCTTTTTCCAAAAGAGATATACTTGAAACTTTTGACGTGGATTTATTTTTATTTTTCTTATTGTTTTGAATATTTTTACATATTTTGAATGCATTTATACATGTATTATTTGAGGACATTGCAATATTATTTACAGATCAATTTCTGTCCCAATAATATTATCCATTATTATTTCTACTCCAATACAAAATTTAAAGTTCTCATAACTTGCTTACAAAGTATTTTAAGAGAAATCATAATATTTAAGTAATTTTTCTAAATTTATTTGTCAAAAAAAGATTACTGGTTCACTAATAATTTTTAAAAGTATTTTGAACAACAATTAATATTTGATTGAATTTTTAGATTGTATTTTTCTTAAAATGCTTTAACATTTGAAAACAACTTATGCTGCTTTAAAAAAAATACTCATTTTCCCTTTAAAACTTTATCAAATACCATACATTTTAGAATACTTATTTTTTAAAATTATAATGACTTTTAATTATTCAAAATTTGATCAAGAAAACTGCATTAATTAATTATTAATCTGCGGCACAAAACTTTAATTATGGTGGACCTAAAATCCGTTTGGCCATGGAGTTGGAATTTGGAAATTCATAACCTTTTCGTTTTAGTTTTGTTCATTCTATTTTAATGTGATATAAAATATTTTTAAAAAAATAATAAATTAAAAATATTAAAGTTAATATTTTTAATTTCATAATCTTTAATATTTCAAAGGAAAAATTAAAATTATAAAGTTATAATAAGATATTTTTTTTAAGAAAATACAAATTCCAAAACACTATTTCAGACTCTCCCCGATATGGAAAGGGGCCTTCCTTAGTATTAGTAGCCCACGCTTCGAATTGGAGCTCCCCTCTAATTAAAGGGAAATAAAAGACGAGACAATCCTTCCTTTATTTTGACTACCCTAGGCTAGAGGAATTGATGGACCACCTCAAAGGTCGAAAGAAGATTCTTGGAGACCATGGCAACCCTTGCTGAAAGGGGTATGGGGGACAAGCAGGGCATAAGACAAACAAATTAAGACAGTAACTAATTACAAAATGGGGAGGTAATCACTACCTTAATTCATTAATTAGACATGTACCTAAGTCATTATCCTCCATCACTTCTTCCAATAGTTATCCATCCACATAAGAAAAGGGGGCACGTTTATTCATATATATTTTTTAAAATTTAAAATATGACATTTGAATAATTCAAACTTAAAGTTATATTTTAAATTTGAAAATCATACCACGTTGTTACCCTAATCCAAGGACCATACTATGTTAAATTATTCAATCTTCCACTATTACTTGAAATACTCCTCCATTGCATTGATTTAAAATATAACAAACAGCCAAACGTACTAATTAATGTTTGATATAAATTTAAACATATAATTTTTTTGGTTTATTTGAAATAGAAGTTATAAATTATATAAAAAGTATTATAATTCATGATAGTTAACAATTCAAAATATTTAAAAAGTGTTTGAAATCTATCTATCTATCTATATATATATATATATATAAAAACTAAATGTAGGCCAAGCTGATGTGGCATATATCTCAGTGGCCACCATTCCTATTTATCTATTTTTTTTTTTTAGCATTTTTAATTTCACTTTTATACATAATCTATTAATTAAATAGATTAATAAAAGAATAATACAATAAATGTATAATCAAGCCTGCACAACAAACACAATTGATTTTTATGACCTCTCTTAATTCATCATTAAAGAGACAATAATGAAAGAACATTATTGTGAGCAAATGTCAGGACCGTTTTAATTGATTTAAAACCTCCACACACAAAAAAAATCAATGTTAAGATTAATCCTTAGCATTTATAATAAAAGACTCTTTATTTTTCTTTCAGTTACAACATAATTATTCTGCATTACTTAGTTGTAGAATTTGAAAGATTTCTACACCATTAAAATTTGAAAACAACTATATAAACAGAATACAATATACACTCAATATCTCAATTTTTTCATGAATCAATATGAAATTTATGCAATATAAATTTGCAGAAATAAATAGACAAGAAAGAATGAGTCCAAGGAAGAAGACCATAACAATTCAAGATTATTTTGTAATCTCAAAGCATGAACATTACTATTGTCTTGTGTTCTTGTAGAAATGTTGGATCAACAACACATTATATTACATGAATAACTCTTCCTTGATCACCTTTCAAGATACAATTCATGTAATATAACAAAAGCAATCATCAGACTTCTGCTAAGCGTTTAAAATTTGATTGACATCGGTGAGTGAAGCAAGAAGAAGAAAAGAAACTTTTGAATAAGTTTTAGCCTAAATTTACAAACGGTTAATTTTATAGGTAGAATTTTCAACTCAAATTCTTGTATGAATGTTGATTTTTCTTCTTATGTTCTCTTCCTTTTCTCATTAAAATTATTTGTATGTGTATGACCAAAAAAATGACAATACTTTAAGAACATATTGATATTGAGGAGTTTTACATAAAATTAGGAAGAGACAAAAAGAAAATATGTAGAGTAGTGATGGAGAGAAAGAAAAATGAAAAGAAACAAAGAGTAATAAGAAAAATAGAGATATTAAATAAAAAAAGAAAAAAAAGGCTCCATATATGTATTATTGCCAAAATTAAAGTTTAATATACAAAGAATAATTTATTTTGTTCCATATATATAACTCTTAATATGTTCCATATATAGTTTTCCTACATTTATATTTTGTTCCATATATAAGTCGTACTATGTTCCATATATAGTCTCCCTAAATTTATGGAGAATAATAATAAATTATTTAAATGGTAGGAGATATTATTTAAAAAACAAACAAAAATAGAGGTGGTATTTTAATTTTAATTCATTATAAGGAGAAAAATAAAGAAAATGGCTTCAATTTTGAGAGAAAATTTTGGAAATACAGGTTGTAAATAAGAAAAGCACAAAATTAACGTGTTAAGAAAAAGGAAAAAGGAAAAAGAAACTAAAATGAAAAAGAATGGCATTAAGAAAAAAAAGGACTACCAAAATTTGAAAATTTGATTGTATTATTTCCTTTTTATTCTATTTCCTTTTTAATTTATTTCATGTTATATAAAATTCATACAAAAGAAAATATGATTGGATGCATACAAATATATAACGACTAAATTTTCACAAAATATACTTCACAGAATTGATAAATACTTTTTATATAGTATTATATAACAAAATAAATGAAAGATATGATTGAATACATTTAAAAAATATTAGTAAAGATTTAAAGACTAAAATTTGAAGACATTATACTTCACAAATTTATTAATACTATGTGTAGTATTTATATAACAAGAAATTATAAATAAAAATATTTATATTTGTATTTTTGGATAATTTGATGAATAAATTCATTTTGTTATCATACAAATTTTATTTGGTAAATTCATTAATGTTTATAATTTGTATAAAATTAGTTTATGGAAGAGTGATGTAGTACCTTTTATAGGCAAAAGAAAAATGATATTTTTATTTTATTTTATTGGTAATTTTGTCTTGGTTATTACCCTTTTTTTCGTTTTCATTTTGTATTTAATGTGTTTTTTTGTTCGATATCTATATTGAAGTTCGAATAATTCAAATTTAAGTTTGTAGAGCCCATTTGTATTTTTTAAAAATTTGTAAGAACAATGCTTATGCAAGTGTAAGGATGTAAGTTCATTCACATATTTCTGGCTCACATAAATTTTATCGCAAACAATTAAGAAAGGAACTAGAGGTAAACATAATAAAAATCCTCATACACTACAGATTTCATAATATATCTTTTAAGTAATTCACATTTACTAATCAACTCAAATACATATTGTTTAAAGGTTATTTTATTTTCATAAAAAGAGGGTATATAATAAATTTAAATATATTTTTTACACAGCACAAAGCGCGGACAAATTCACTAGTATTATAATAAATTAAAAAGTATATCTTTTGATTGTCCAACTACTTCCTCCTCCGTGGCCTTGTCTCAATTTATTTGTTATATATTTCTCTTCTACATGTCCTTTAAGAATGAAAAATTAACTATGAGGAATTTCTTTTACCACTTATCTATCTTTTATGTCTTAAAAATATGATTTTTCTTTATAAAATATTTACGCAAATGAAGTGCTTGTAATCAGTGAGGACAATTAGTCTAAAGAATAAAATAAAAATATTAATTAATTTGAGATAAATATTTTGAGAAATTACTATGAATAATTCGACAATTGAAAAAAAAATTTGAAGCTAAGAAGAAATAAATTAGCTGCACAGGAATTTAGCTTTCACCAAGTGGACGTGCCGGAGTGGTTATCGGGCATGACTAGAAATCATGTGGGCTTTGCCCGCGCAGGTTCGAATCCTGCCGTCCACGCTTTTTTTTATTCCCTTTTTCTGAACAAATGATTTTTTTCGTTAAGATTAAAATGTTTGAATCTGAATGCACATTTAAATATTAAGATGTGTATTAAGATCTAAATATCTGAATCTGAATAAGTAAGCCCCAAAGAGGTAGTTTCTCAATGACTTTTAGACGATTTAACTCAATAATTTACTAACTCGGCTCATTTAAACTTGTTTACATTTAGTCATCAATTCATTTGACACCCTTATGTTTTAGAAATCCTCATACTATCCTAACATCAGTTATATAAGTCTAAAGTTTAACTCTATTTCAAATATGATTTGAGTGCAGTTTAACTTTAGTTCTGTTTATCTAAAGTTAAACATTTTACATAATATCTCAACTCAATCATATATATATATATATTTAAAGTTTGACTTGACAATCTTAGTCATATACGCTGAAGTGAAGTGTCTAGTTTACAATCTCCATTTAAGCCTTACATATTTGTGTATTTATAAATTATCACATCAAATATTAAATGAGAAATCTGAAGTTAAATTGTTAAAACGAAAAATAGTAGAATTACATATTATTCATCACCAGAGTAAATAGCTCAAGCCTTATTACACACGTGCACAATTATACAAATACTTAAAGATATTTTTTTTATCACAATATATTTTGATAATTAAGGATGGATTAATTATATTAATCCATTAGTTACAGTACAAATTAATGATCCATCAGTTTTAAACAATTTACAGCCTTCATCTGCTGTGCAACAATTGACACAAACTTGACTAATTTGTTCATCTCCAGAAGGACAAGTCATGTAGGCCACTTCATCATCACAATATTGGAGACATGACTTGGCATTTGTATATTCCACTTGAATTCCCAACAACAACATACCTATAAAAAAATATATATATAAGATACATATTTAGTTTGA
This sequence comes from Solanum pinnatisectum, assembly GCA_035578085.1. Lineage (NCBI taxonomy): Eukaryota > Viridiplantae > Streptophyta > Magnoliopsida > Solanales > Solanaceae > Solanum > Solanum pinnatisectum. The sequence continues at coordinate 2,537,758 of CM069078.1, forward strand.
AAGTTTGATATGTGCAATAAATCAAAATTAGGAACGCCAAGATTAGCTCATGAAAAAAAAAAAAAAAAAAAAAAAAATATATATATATATATATATATATATATATATATGACTGGCGTGATCCTCTACCTTATCCCATTTTGACTAAACATGTAGATTAAATTGACTCGTGAGAAATCCTATTGAAATATCTTTAAAAAAAACTTGTTTACTAGATGGACAAATTAAAAATTATCCGTTGTTTAGCTAATTTTGACTTAGTCTATCTCAGCTCAAGTAAGGATCTATTTAATAACTCAGCCCATTTTACTCTCCAAAGGTCAACACAACCTATATATTGATCTGCTCATTTATTTACTCAATTCATTTTGATCCAACAAATTTGTTCATAAAAAAGTTTTGCTCATTTGACTAAACATAACTCAAATTGTACTATGAAAAATTTCATCAAAATATTCTTAAAAGTTTTTTAAAATAAAAAATTGATGTGTTATATACCATCATAATAATAATAAAAAAAAGAAATTGAAACTTGATCAGAGTTTGAATTGGTTATTGATCCATTATTTAACCCATATGAGCTTACGTAACTTTTTACTCAGTCATTAACCCGTCCACTTATTAACTCATTCTACTTTCACAACTCTTCAAATCCAATCTAACCTGACCATTTAACACCCTAGATATATAATATTACATTTTTGGCTTGAAAACTTGTTATAAAGCAATATATATACAGAGGCGAATTCAGGATTTCAAGAAAACGGGTGCACTATTGCTTTAAAGATAAGCTATCTTGAGAACGGGTTCAACAAGTTTTAATTTAATATATTCTTTAATAATTATAGAAGTAATATATCGAGTTTAGTCGGATGAGTACGGGTTCGGATGACCCAAAATTAGTTAATAAATTCGCCACTGTATATATCTATATATCAAAGAAGTCTTACCAGACAATAGAAGGAGAGAAAGGATACCAACTTTGTAAAAGGTCATTGTATGTTTTTTTTTTTTTTAATTTGCTGCTTAATTTGAGGATAATATCCTCTCTTAATATAAGCTATTTATAGAGCAAAATAAAAGATACTAAAATACAACTAGGAATTAATATATAACTTTTCTCATAAATACACCAAATTTGGATCAACTTACACAGTTGTCAAAGTGGACCAATTGTGAATTAATCAAAGCTAACTCAATGCAGCCTTCACATTGGATTGCATGACCTGACTGTTTGAATTGTTGGTATACAATCAATCTCTCACTAACTATATCATTTGTTCACATATTCATTTAATTATATATATGAAAAATCGATTATAAAGAAAACTTAATTGTTAGAGTAAAATGTTACTTTGTCTCAATTTATATGGCACAATTGAAATCTCAAGAATAAATCAAGTTTTTCTTTGATCAATTTTTTTTCATGTCTTTTAGATATTTTAACTTGTTATGTATGTAATCTATAGTACTTTTTTATTTTTTAAAAAGTAACTTCAAATTTTTATGTTCAAAATCACGAACAAAATTAGAGAGAATGATCATTATAAAAAAAGTTTGAATGTACTTTTATTTAACAAAAAGTATGTAATTTATAGTACTTTTTTATTTTTTAAGAAGTAACTTCAAATTTTTATGTCCAAAATTACGAACAAAATTAGAGAGAATGATCATTATAAAAATAGTTTAAATGTACTTTTATTTAACAAAAAGACTTATGTTTATCCTATACCTACGTGATTAATTTGAATATTTGGAATACCTTACTTTTACGTAAATTTTTACTCAAGCCATTAGATTAATACACAAAAATGAACAAAACTTTGACAAATAATAAAAGAGATGACAAGAAACCAAAAACTTATCCTATACACATTGAACAACTTAATTTAAATCTGTATTTGTTAATAATTAATTATTTCTCCCTCCATTTTTATTTATGTGTAAATTTCACACCCCTTATGAAATTAGGTAAATTTATCATTGTATCTCTATTTAGTGATCTCTTGAAGTCAAATTTTCTATAGATGAACATAAATTAATTTAATTTAATTTAATTTGCTTTCTATCACAACAAATCCCAAAATAAGCTAATGTTGTGATAGTTGAGCTTTTTTAGTTTTCATTCGGTATTCAATATCTAAATATATTTAGTTACTATTATGTTTTAATATAATTGTATTTGATGTCAAAGCTAAAACTATTAGAATTTTGATATTACCACATAATTCACATCTCAATAAAAAGTGAAGGACAAACCAGCCGTCTTGAACTATCACAAGTATTGAATGACAACATTTTTAACTACGTAGAAAATCTTTTTTTTTTAAAAAAAAAAAATACTTTAATTTGCACTGGTTTGATTTTAAAGTTTATCGATTTGTAGACATGCAAAATTGTTATAGAACCATTAAGATATCGACTAATCGGTTATTGTAATTACTTAGAATTAAGGTGATAAATTAAATGAATGATGCACATAAACCAAACTTTTAACGGATGACATAAAATGAATTTTTTTCTTTTAAGAAATGATATAAATGAGTTCCATGAAATATTTGAGAATTTTTTCACAAACCAAAATAAAATAGCCAAATTTTTAACGGGCAGTTTCCCTCACTGTACTCTCTCCCATTTTCTAAAACTTGCCCAAATTTTCCTCAAACTCCCTCCGGATCATTTGCCGTAGATATTATTTAGAGAAAAAATTGCTGATTTCTTCAAGTTTTGGCATACAAATTGTATGATAATGGCAGGATTTTGATTACTTCAAGTTTTAATCTATGAATCTACTAATCTAAGGTCTTCTTCTTCCTCATTCTATGACTTTGCTTTTTTCTAATCAGTATAATTTATGCTTATTTTCATCTTCTATGTAAAAATTTTGTTTTTCTATGCTTATTTGTGTTTTTTTTTCCCCTTTAGCCCTAGCCCTTTAGCTGCTGAAATTAACATGAAAGGAGGCTTTTGAGTTTTGACCATGAAAATTATGCGTATTTGGAAAAAAATTGTTTTTGTTTTCAAAGTGCAAATTCATATCACGAAAGCAAATTGGAGTTGTTTTTGAACTTTTATGAGTAATTTGGAGTTAAAAAGAAAACAATCTTTTGTGTTTTCCAAATGAAGTTGAATTCCAGGATTTTATGGTGAAATGTGTTTCTCATGTTGGAGCATAATTTAGGACGAGTGTATCTCACGCGAATGAAATAGTTGTCAAATAAGGAAATGTGATATTATTCGGATTAAAAAGGAAAGGCTGTCATATAAATCGGGACAAAGGAGTAGAAGATTTTCTTTTACTTTTTCAGCTTTACCCTATTTGAATTTGAATTAGTATAATTTTTCTATGATATCTATTACTGTTTAATTGTTCGATTTATGGAAAACAATTAGTTGTGTTTTTTCTTGTTTGGACTTGTTCGAAATGAGAGAAATACTTAGTGTGATACTATGGTATGGAAACACTCTCGAACTCGTGTCCTAATTGTGTTTCATCTATTTTTATTGCTTGTAGATATGCCGAAGTCCAAACGTTATGAGAATTTACAGAACTCAGTTTACTCAGCATCTACTTCACAAGGTGTAGCACAATCTTCATCAGCAACTGAATCAGACCCTTCACATTTTGATGATACACCATTTCGTAGTCAACAACTTAATCAGAATCTTTGTCAACAACAGCTGACATCATGTCTTCAACCGACACCTTTAGTTCAGGCTGCAGCACAGTCGACTCCATCAGTTCAGACCACACCATCAATTCAGGCCGCGTCACAGCCAAAACCATCTAAAATGCATAGTGGACGTGAGTCTATGCAGCATTGGACGGTAGATGTGATAGGTAATTTTTGCTTCTTTCTTCTTCTGACAATTTTGAGGTTCTCATGAGTTACAGTAATCTAGGAAGAAATGTGTTTTTTAAATTGTATCAACATATTCTGCTGAGGTGTTATTTAATTAGTGATTCTGAATTGGGGTTTTAAATCTTTTCAGATTCACAAGGAGCTATCAAGAAATTCAAAGTGAAGAAAAGAGACGTGTTAAATTTGTCTGATGGAGAACGTATCGTGGTTGATTTTGACGACTTAGATTCTCCTATTGGTGAAGGACAAGGTGTTCTTGCAGGCTTTTGTGGAATTCTAGCAAAAGATAGCTCCATATTTCCAATTCACTTTAAAAAATGGTCGGATTTACCTGCGGCGTACTTCAACCGTTGCTTTGATCAATTTATACAGGTATAGGTTATTCTGTGCACTAAATCCAGTTTGGATATCATCACTAGTTAAAGTTGGAGTTCTCGAATTAGACCACTTTTTTGCATCCGATCAAAAAGAAAAGAAAAGGAAAAAGAGGTACTCCTGAACTTAGATGAAAGCTCGTATACGCCTAACCCAAAGGCTTCTGTTGAACTTCCTAGTCAATAGTGTTGAAGTTCAGTAAACAGTTTCTTAGCACCAACAATGGTTGTGGTGGAGTGGTAAGTACTCCTTCATCCTTAACCAAGAGGTCTCGGGTTCGTTGTTGCTGCATACGATTAAGCGCTAAATGTTTACGTCTCTTTTTTCTGTTGGTGATCCATCAAGAAGTATTGCCTGCTGGCTTATATCAGAGAACTCTTTCCTTACCCTCCTTAAATTTATGTCATTGGACTGTATATTTTGCATAAAAGCTAACCATTTTTTTTTTATTTTTCAAGTCACGATTTTGTTTTAGGACTACCGAGTCAAATGCAAGACGATATGTTTATAATTCGATGTGTAAGAAGTGGGGCGCAAGAAGGCTAAAGTTGTATGATAAAGTGTATGACCAATTTAAGAGCAGAGCTGAGATAATGGATAAAGTTCCAGCTGAGATTCCACGGGACCAATGGGTTTCTTATGTTGAATACCGCTTTAAAGAGAAAACAATGGTATTTATTTAAATGCTTCAATTGGTATGTGTAATTATATGGCTATTTGTTTGTATATCTCAACTTCTAACTTCTAAGTATCTTTTTGTTAGGAAATGTGTAAAAAAAATGCTGAAAATCGGAAGAAACAAACCATTTCACACATTGGTGGCTCCAAACCCAACTCCCGAAGAAGGGCTGAAATAGTGAAAGATCTTTTACTTCATTTTGGATTGCTTTAATTACTAACAACTATTCCTGGTTCGTTACGTTATTACGACTTTGTTTTTTTTTTATTTATAGATGGCTAAGACTGGACAAAAGCCTGGACGAGGGGAACTTTATCTTGCTACTCATAGGAATGAAGATGGATCATATGTTAATGAGGCAGCAAAAGAGATATGTGTAAGTTTTAATGCTATTAGTCTTAGCTTTATGCATCTATTTTGTATGTATTTGTAAGTCCAGGAGAGTGAGTAGTAATTGTTGGTGCTGTAATGATATAATCTGATTATTTATCAGGCTCTTAAGTTATTCTTCTCTTGTTTTTATTTTTGTCCTGTCAACCGCTAATTGAATTTATCGTATCTATTTTTTGGTGCGTGCTGTGTTTAGGAAAAAATTGAGCTAGCCATGAATCAAAGCACCACAAATGAGTCTGAAGTTTCGGCAAATGATGCCGTTGGTAAGGTGCTAGGAAAAGAGCATTCTGGACGGGTAAGGTGCTTGGGATTAGGAGCTGTCCCAAGCAAAACTTTTAAACAAACAAGACCCCGTTACAGTAATTTGAATGCTTCAAGTTACAATAATGGTTCGTTTTCTTCCCAATGCCAAGAGAAGTACGATCAAATGTTGAAAGCTCAAAATCAAAATCTGGACAATTACAATGTCATGATGAATGCTCACACTCAAATGATGAACGCTTTCAAGACATACATAATAATGAAAGAAGGAACAATACCTGAACAGCTTGCTGAGATCTTCGTTTCTACGACACCTTAAACGGTAAAGAAACTTTCATAAATTCCTTTTTTAATTTTGAATGTGTGATTGATTGGTCCAAGTATGACTCTTGTGTATAAAATGAGTTCTGTTTATTCCTATTACATGAATTTTATTCCTCCTACATGTTTCATTGAACTTACAGATCATCGGGTGACAGTTTTTGAGATTAATGATAATATTGTTGTTTGTGATGTAATATTTATATCTACTGAATAGAATTCCTAGTAAGAAAAAGCTACCAAGTTCGTCTGAACTCGTAACTAGTACTCTACCTCTGCCCCTGATCATACATGTAGCTGAAAAACTCAATCAAACATTTAAGGATCAACAAAATAAGCTGATTCAAGAATCCAAGGACAAAGTAAAGGCTATAATAACACTTCAATAACAAGTAAAAGCAACAGCCACCCATGTTGCAATAATAACATGATAAATACGTGAGTCAGAAATTTCGTTAAGAGTATTCAAGACTTAATATATATAAAAACTAAACTTTGACATACATACACAATATAATTTTTTACGTACTGCAATATAATTTTCCGATGAAGAAAGATGTTCAACTGATTAGCCTTCAATCTATCCATCACATTTCCATGATATGCCTATCTTTTCTGAGCTATGGACTCTACAAACTGCGAAATTTGAAGACCTGTAGGTGAACTTAGATGGATCATCTAAAAATTGGAGAAAAATTTAAACATATTTACCTCAATGATGCAAAATATTACATATGATCTCTGGGATGTTAGTAACTAGATTGATTTGATACCGGCTGCCACACTGCTTTGATCGTTCCTCCTTTCTTCGTCTTGGACTTGTGGAAATTACTGGTAAAAATGAGTATAGTTAGTAACTAGATTGATCTAATGCCAAAAAAAAAAAACATATGGTTTACAAGCAAATCATAGAAATGTGATGGATCTTGACGTTATGCTGTATTATATGTTTTCTATAACAACAATTTGCTATAGCATCACAAATTTTCCAAACAGACGATGTTGTTATATAGAAAATCTATAATTTTCAATGTACGTACACTCACTTGGAACTTCTTGAAGATCCTGGTTTATCATTCAAACTCATAGCTGACAGTTGACATGCCAAGTTCTGGTCTCGTTCTCTGTGAGCTGATCCGGTTCCTGAGACGTTGTTTCCATTGTTTGGCCAAGTCACTGGAAGTACTAAGTTTCTACAGAACAAGGATGATTTGTGAAGACACCAAATGAATATGACTTATAAGAACAGATGATAAGACAGCAATTTAGACCAGAGGCAAAAACAAAGACATGTATGTACCGTTCCACACGTTTGGATATGCAACGATTCATCATATCCGTTGTATATTGACCAAAAAGGATGTCAAGGTCCTTTGACAAGTTCGGTATCTGATATGCTGGTAAAATGTCCCAGATCTTTAATACTTGAACGTGTATTGAGTCCTGCTGCAGAATATCTATGGTCCAAATCAATTTTAGGTACTTCACATTGTAGACCTCCAACAGTGCAGAATAACTCCCACCCTTGTTGTTGATCATTCTCTTCTTTTCTGACTTACGCCAACCGCTTGATAGCTTCACCAATAGGGAAATCACTTCTTTACTGATCTCGACATCCTTAATTCTTGCTATGGATTTCGAGAAATTCTCACAGAACAAAACCTGTTAGGGTTTAAATATGTCATGTGGAAAGTTAGAGTTAAAAGAGTCGAGACAAACAAATTGAAGTAACATACCTTCCACTTGGCCGTTTTGAATAGAGGGGAGTCTGTTCTGAGTAATGTATCTATCTGTCCAAGCTCAACGGTAGCATTCAAAACTGCTTGAGCCAATCTTATGTCATCAATAGCATCAAAGTAACAATCACGAGCCTTGGCGTCAATGACTATATTCTTCCAAATAGAACAACTGTTAACCAAAGTTGCAGCATTTCCCAATATCCAAAGACAGTATCTGCATAACAATGTGTCCATCACAATTTGAATGATTCTGAAATGTAGTAATGTTGTCCTGAAATCAGTACCTTGCTCGAGTCAGTGCTACATTTGCTCTCTGAATATTAGAAAGAAAACCAACCGATCCACTCCCATTACAACGAACAGTGGATATAATTATCACATCCTCTTCACCACCTTGAAAACCATCAACAGAACGTACATTCACTGAGAAATCACTCTTAACATCCGTGCTATATCTCTTGCCAAGAATTTGTTCAATAGCAAAAACTTGAGCTTTGTAAGGAGATATACAACCAACACGGACTTTGTGATTTGAAGAGACAGATTCTGTATTTCACATTATAATAAGAGGCTTGGAACACAAACCTGTTGAGCATATTAAATTCATGGAAGATAAAAGAGTATTACCTCTCTGAAGGTTTGCAACTATCTCAGCTACAACAAGCACTTCTGCCATATTTCTCGTGCTGTGCTCGTCATCAAGCACCTCTTTTCCGCTACTCACATTGATGAATGAATACGAGCCAAAAATATCTCCTTTAAGAAATCTCTTCTCATATATTGCTGCTGTCACATTAGGACCATCCATAATTTTCTTCTGATAGAACTCGTTGTTCGGGAACAAACTTATTTTTGGATGCATCCTATATTGAACATTAAGAAGGTGCTTCCTGTGTCCTAATAATACCAGCCTCTCGAATAAGCTCCTCCCGAACTCAGCCTTCTCACAAATCTGTCAACAACAGACACTAATTGTAAATTATGAAAGAGCAGCAATGTAATGAAAGAACATTCAGTACTAAGATTATTTGTAAACCTTGCTCTGAACCATAGCAGGCAATTGTTTCTCATCTCCGATGAGTATAGCATGGCGGAGACCAGGGAGTTGTAATGGAATAGTGGATTCACATTCTTTCAGCTGAGCAGCTTCATCAATTACCACCATCTTTAGTGGTTTCATTCCCCTTCTATGCAATTTTGATGAGCTAAAAGCAATGCAGAAAATCAAGCAAGCACCTTTTAGACAAAAGCTTCGAATTTGATAGTCGTAAATGAGTTTGGGAAGAGAGATACTCTCATTGAGAAACTCCAATACTTTAAGGCATCCATTTTTAATTGCATACAGATAAGCAAAACGCCTCGCCTTATTACTTGCCAAAATACCAAGCAAAACTTCTTTGAACTCTTTGCATGTAACCACAGATCCAAACAATGTTTCAAGAGTTTGAAGCATCTTAAGAAGCCTTATCATTTCCTTAGCTACTTCTAGTGGAAGGAAAGAAGTAGGCAGATGTGTGTACAAGCTCGTCAGACAATACGTCAAGTGATTCTGGATCCATTTGAATCTCTTGATAACAAACTCCTCAAATGTCCAAACAATGGCTTCTTCTTCACTTGCCTCGACAAAATTGGCCTTGTTCACTTCACCATCGGATCTGAAGTTACACCTCCTTTTGAAACTTCTTTTATCCTTTGATGCCTTCTTCTTGTTCTTTTGTAAGTTTTTTATGACAACTTTTTTCCGCAACTGCTTGGTACTATTCCTTTCTTCTTCTCTCAAGTATTGTCGGTATTGCTTCATAGGAGACTTAAGAAAATATATCATGGACTCGATAGCACTTCTCCACCCATGAATAGGAGACAAACAGCAAGCAAGAATACTAACACGAGTATTAAGAAATACATCAAACAGATCTTCATGATCACCAATGTTCATTCTTTTTGCATTACCAAATAAAATGATGTCCCCTAAACCATATGTGTCAAATTCCAGACCATCTCGTACATGTTGCATCAGCCTCTTCGTAACTCCCAACACAGCAATGTTCGTAGGAGCACAAGTCAAAGTTCTACATTTCATCTTCAACAGGACATATAGTAAGGAGGCAACTGTTTTGGTCTTCCCCGTTCCTGGAGGACCCCAAATTAGCTTAACAGTATTCCGGTGAACACATTCTTTTGTTGCAATACAGCTTAGAACAGCCTCTTGTTGAGCACCATCTAGCCCAAAGGACTGAATAATGGCACTTGAATTCGATAAAGCATTAGTTTTAGATTCTGAGGAGGAACAAAGGGAGCAGTCTACTTCATCCTGCAGACGATTGAAACAACAAACCTCAAAAGATGATCTTATAATATACCTTCAAAATGGCAATAAAAGAAAGGAACAAGACTAAGCAATGCCACAGACACCTCTTTACATATACATGTAAACAACATACGTTTTAGAAACAATATATATATCAACAACAGACTAACGCTACTTGAAAATGAAACGAAGTATAGAAAGTAGAGCCTCATGAAAACTACCACAATCACATACTCAATATAACTTACAAGCCAAATTGTAAATATGTAGTTAAGAAGAAGAGGGGAAAAAAGATGTTTACTTACAGTAATTGGATTGCTTTTCAGCACAGTCTTAATGATATTCAAGTTTGCATTTTCCATGTTCAGATTCAAAGCAGCCCATATTCGAAGATTTGTTGTTAAATTGGAAAGATAGACAACAAAAAGTTTGTCCCCTTTTTCACCCTTTTCATTGTCTTGTTTCTGAAATGAAATAGGCTTCGAAGACTGAATGTGTATCCGATATGAATCTTCATCTTTTATGTCATTGATTATGGCAATCAACTAAGATATCTTTGGTCTGTTCAAATCATCAATTCTTCTTGGTAACACATCTGATAGTGCAATCAAATCTCCATTCATTGGTTTATACTTTCGTTCAACTTTCTTCCCCTCCATAGCTCTATTCAACAAAATATCATAATATAAACCTTTGGGAGGTTTAAATTTTTTTGATTCTCTGACATCAAGAACCTCGAGTGCAGGGGCTCGTGAAACTGTGGTGATGTTTGAGAGCAAATCAGCATGTGTTTCTTCAATAAGTGGAGTAATGAATGACTTCATGTAATGATTAATCGATAAGAATGTCTCAGGAATCTCCATAACCTTACACATTTTTGAAAAAAAGATTAATAACTCGGCAAATCACAATCGAACTAGAGAAGACGAATGTTTCAAAATGAATATTTGTTTCAAATCAATATATGTTAAATGAGAATAGAAAAAGATAGAACAAGACTTGATGCCTTCCATTGTACAAGACTTTATGCATACTTGGCTCTTAGTCAGTGTAGTTATATAAGTGATTTGATTGTATAAATATTTTTCAACGATCATTAAACATAACTTAAAACACTATTCATAAATACTTCCAAAAAGAAGAAATATTCAAACCTTGTCTTTGTAAAGATCTTTGTTCAACACATCCCCTAAAGACCAAGAAAACACAAAATCTATCAACCCTGGGGGGCTTTTTTTCTCTGTTTTCTTTCTTGTAGTAGTTGTCAATGCCATTTTCCCTAGTAGTCATCAAAACAAACAAAACATCAATTTTTTTTAGGATCTTCACACAAATAGTTGAATGGCAATTTCACTATATTGGCCTTTTTAATATAATAAATTTAATGTTTCGAAAATGTATTGAAAAATAACTATAATAAATAATAAGGATAAATTAGGACCTAAGTGAGAACTTATCTCTTGATTTTTTAAACTGGGCAAGTAAAAACTTACATATATTTTTAGAATAGAATAGACGACAAATGAATTGTAAACATCTTTGTTCAACACATCCTTTAAACACCAAGAAAACACCAAATCCACTAAGCCAGGAATTGTTTTCTCTGGTTTCTTCTTTGTAGTAGTTGCCATTTTCCACTAATAGTAATCAAAATTATACAAAAAAAAATAAAAATAAATAAATAAATAAAAAAACAACATGTACATCATCATCATGATCATCAACATGCAAGGACAAATAGATAAAAAATAAAAACTTTACCGTTGTATTTCTTCTTCTTCTAAGATTATGATCTTTTAGTTACTAATAACTTTATATTATATTGAAGCAACAAAATATTCTCTACTGCTGCATTCAACAAAAATGATGAAAGTTTAGTAAAAATATATGTGGAAAATGACAAGTAACTTTAAAGTAGAAGAATAATTTATTTCGTACAATCATATGATAAAAAGGAGAAAAAGTGTGGAATAAAGATTATAAAGACCTTCAATAAGGTGGACTAATAGTCAACAACTAAAATAGATGAATAAAACAGAGAAGTTACAAGGAAAACTTATAATATATAGTTTTTTTTTTTCATTTTTTTTTTGATCTGATAATGTAAAAATTATTTATATTAAGACTAATATACTTTTAGTGCAACATAACCAAAAAGAAAGAAATTAAATTGGTGTGGAAAAAAGTGAAATCCTATATAGGGAAATGTTGAAAATAACTACTTTTGAAAGTGATTTTTTGTGGGGATAGTTTCGTTTCCTTCGTTGGGAATTAAAGAAAATTCAAATATTTCAAGTAGAGGAGTGAACAAGTGATTCTGGATCCATTTGAATCTCTTGATAACAAACTCCTCAAATGTCCAAACAATGGCTTCTTCTTCACTTGCCTCGACAAAATTGGCCTTGTTCACTTCACCATCGGATCTGAAGTTACACCTTTCGAAACTTCTTTTATCCTTTAATGCCTTCTTGTTGTTCTTTTGTAAGTTTTTTATGACAACTTTTTCCGCAACTGCTTGGTAATTTCAAAAAGTAGTCATTTTAAAGTTACAAGATTACTTGAAAAAAGTTGTTTTTACAGTTTTCAAAAAGTACAAACCATTCTAATAATGATTGATAGTAGGGTTATATTAGTCAAATTTCACATTATATTAAATTTTTTTAGGGTTGTGCATGATCTTACCCTGACAAGCAATAGTGGACGGAGGGAGTAGCTAAGTAAATTTCCAAAGTAAATTAATTCATTATGTATAGGAAATGTTGTACATTAAACAATAACATGAAGTGATATATTTTATTTTATTTTTTTTAAAAAAAAAGTCGTTTTAATATAATAAATTCAATGTTTTGAAAATGTATTGAAAAATAACTACTATAATAAATAATAAGGGTAAATTAGGACCTGAATGAGAAATTATCTCTTGATTTTTTAAACTTTGACTAGTAAAGCTTACATATATTTTTAATATAGTAGACGACAAATGAATTAATATTCACGATCAAGTCACCTCATAAATGAATTTTGTGTAATTATTAAACATAGTAATTACATAACTTTGTAAATACACAATATAGTAATTAGAAATTTGTTTATTATAATGTAATTATAATATTACAAACATCATGTTTGGTTGCACAAATGCATTTACAAATTACAAGCGAGTTAGTAACTTTAAATTTCTCATTAATTGTTCCTCAATCTCACCACAGTCATCAAAATAAAAATGAATTTCGGATTTAAACTATGGATTTCTCATTAATTGTTCCTCAATCTCATCACAGTCCGTTGGAAAATGTGATTAACAAAAAAAAAGCGTGGACGGCAGGATTCGAACCTGCGCGGGCAAAGCCCACATGATTTCTAGTCATGCCCGATAACCACTCCGGCACGTCCACTGTGATGTCTACAAAATTCAGTTGATTTGTACTAAATTAAATCTACTCAACGGTGGAGCTAGAATTTTGAGTTTATGGTTTGGGATTTTATAAAACACACCTTGTTAGGTTTTTGATAAATTATTTATACATATTAAATGAATGTTTAAACACAAATAGAGAATTTGAGCAAAAATTATTGAGCCGTAGAATTAGACTATGTTGAGGCACACAATGTGCTTATTCTGGTTCTTGATACCATTTTGGTGAGTCATGTTACTATTGACGATGAGGTTAAGTTTTATGCACCGATAGTATAAAAGTATTTACACAATAAAAAACTACTTGAAGGAATAACTTTTATGTAATAGCATTGATAGTTAACCTATAACAAATTGTAACGAATATGCTATTATAACATGCTACTTATTATCAGTGTATATAACTTAAACCCATTGATGGAATATATACAAATTACAATTCGAGGAAGCATGATCTAATTTATAAATCTATATATACATTATCGTACTCGAATATAGGACTGAAGATCGATCACAATGAAGGCAAAATTGAATATTAAGATCTTAAGAGTTGTATTATATATATATGGATCCAAGCTACATAGTAAATTGACATGATGAAGACACAGAAATTCACGTTAAGAAATGTCGTAGCTAGTCAAACTAAGACACTTGAATTGAAACGTAGGAAGTAGTAGATATGACATTATATTTAGTGTCACTGTTTACTGTCTTGAAGATCCTGGTTTATCCCTCAAATTCATTGCTTCCAATTGACATGCCAAGTTGTCGTATTGGTCTCTATTAGCTGAGCTTCTTCTTGTTGAGATAACATTTCCATCAATTAGCCAAGTCATTGGAAATACAATGTTTCTGCAGAAAATGAACACTGGTGAAGTTAGTCGTAAAGACAACAACTTGGCACGTTGAGACGACTAGACATGTTCATGGAGTATATATATACTAACACAATTATTAGGTAACCGGAATTATTTTACTCTGTCAGTGTATAAAAGCTAAATCGAGGAAAAAAGAGAAAGACATGTATGTACCGTTCCACACGTTTATATTTGCAACGATTCATCATATCAACTGTATATTGACCAAAATGGATGTCAAGATCCTTTGCCAACTTTGGTATATAATATCCTGGTAAAATGTCCCATATCTTTAGCACTTGAAGATATCTCGAGTTTTGCTTCAGAATATTGATTGTCCAGATCAACTTTAGGTGCTTCACATTGTAGACCTCCAACAGTACAGAAGAATTTCTGCTCTTGTTGTTGAACATGTTGTTCTTTTCTGAGTTACGCCAACCACTCGAAAGCTTCTCCAATAGAGTCATCACTTCTTTACTTATCTCAGCATCCTTAATTCTGGCAATGGATTTAGTGAAATCCTCACTAAATGTAACCTGTTGAGTTAAAACAGCAAAGAACATGTTATTTCTCCGTTATGTAGAATGTACAAGATGTCATTTAATGTTCTGTTTTGGTCTTAAACATGCCACGTGGAAGAGTGAAAGAGAAGTTAAATATTCATCATACCGTCCACTTGGCTGTTTGGAATAAAGGGGAATCTGTTGTGAGTAATGTTTCTATATGCTGAAGTTCAATAGTCGTGTTCAAAGTTCCTTGATTCAATCGTTTATCATCAGTAACATCAAAGTAACAACCACGAGCCTTGGCGTCAATGACCAAATTCTTCCATATGGAACCACTATTAACCAAAGTTGTTCCATTTCCCAATATCCAAAGGCAGTACCTTGCTCGTGTCATTGCTACGTTTGCTCTCTGAAGATTAGAAAGAAAACCAACCGATCCATTTCCATTACAACGAACAGTAGAGATAATTATCACATCCTCTTCACCGCCTTGAAAACCATCAACAGAACGTACATTCACAGAGAAGTCACTCTTAACATCTGTACTATATTTCTTTCCAAGAATTTGTTGAATAGAAAAAACTTGAGCCTTGTAAGGAGATATACAACCAACACGAACTTTTTGTTTCGATGAGATGGATTCTGTAGGTAAGATGATATCTATCAAGTATGCCAACTAGAAAGAACAAAAAACATATGAATTTAATCCTTGAAAGATAACTCGTGTGTTACGTACCTTTATGAAGGTTGGCAACTATCTCAGCTACAACGAAAGCTTCTGCCTTATTTCTTGTGCTGTATCTTTCATCTTTCTCTTCATTTCCACTACTTACGTTAATAAATGAATACGAGCCAAAAATATCTCCTGTAAGAAATCTCTTCTCATATTTTTCACCTTTCACATTAGGACCATCCATAATTTTCTTCTGATAAAACTCGTTGTTTGGGAACAAACTTATTTTCGGATGCATCCTATATTGAACATTAAGAAGGTACCTCTTGTGTCTTAATATTACCAGCCTCTCAAATAACCTCCTCCCGAACTTAGCCTTCTCGCAAATCTGTCAACAACAGACACTAATCAATTACCTTGAAAGAGCTGAAATGTAATTTATGAACATTCAATACTAAGACTATTTAAAAACCTTGCTCTGAACCACAGCAGGCAATTGTTTTTCATCTCCGATGAGTATAGCATGACGGAGACCAGGGAGTTGTAACGGAATAGTGGATTCACATTCTTTCAGCTGAGCCGCTTCATCAATTACCACCATCTCCAGTGGTGGCATTCCTTGCATGTTCAATTTTGATGAGCTAGACGCCGTGCAGAAAATCAAGCATGCACCTTTCAGACAAAAACTCCGAATAGGGGGCTTAAAATACTTACTAAAAGTGGGAAGAGAGAGGTGCTCGTTAAGGAATTTCAACATTCCAAGGCATTCTGTTTTACTTTCATGCAAGTTAGCAAAACGCCTCGCTTTATTTGTTGTATCAATACCAAGCAGCACTTCCTTAAATCTTTCAAATGTTTCTGTAGTGGCAAACAATGTTTCAAGAGTTTGAAGATTCTTAAGAAGTCTGAACATTACGTTAGCCGTTTCTAGTGGCATGAAAGAAGTAGGTACATGTGTATACAAACTTGGCAGACAAAATAATAAATGGTTAATGAACCATTTGAATTCTTTGATAACAAACTTCTCAAATGTCAAAACACTGTGTTCTTTGTTACTTGACTCCCCTTCTGCTCTCGAGTTGTTCCTCCGTTGAGAACTTTTTTTATCTTTTGAAAACTTCTTCTTGTTCTCTTTTAAGGGTTCAAGAACATATCTCTTCCACAACTTATTCTTCCTATGCTTATCTACTAGTCCATGAGCATTGATCTTCCCATCTTTGTTGCTCAAGCTAGATTCGTCATTGATAACGCTACCTTTTGCTTCCTCTTCGTCATCATTTGTATCCTTATTATCATTCGTGTCATGTTCCTTACTTTCATCTTTTTCTAAGTACTTACGATATTGCTCTTCAGGATCCTCGAGCAAGCATATCATGGATTGTACACTACTTTTCCACCCATCTTTTGCTGACAGGCAGCTAGCAAGAACATCAACACGGTTCTCAAGAAATACATCAAACAGATCTTCATGATCACCGATCTTCATTCTTTCCCCGTTTCCAAATAAAACAATGTCTCCTAAACCATACAAGTCATATTCAAGACAGTCTTGTACATGCTGCATTAACCTCTCTGCAACTCCCAAGACAGCAGTGTTCGTAGGAGCACATGTCAAAGTTCTGCATTTCATCTTTAACAGGACATAAAGTAAAGAGGCAACTGTTTTAGTCTTCCCGGTTCCTGGAGGACCCCAAATTAGCTTAACCATATTCCGATGATCACATTCCCTTGTTGCGATACAACTTAGAATAGCCTCTTGTTGAGCATCATCTAGACCAAATGACTGAATGATGTCACTTGAATTTGATATAACATCAGTTTTAGTTTCTCTACCGGAGCAACGTGTGCAGTCTACTTCACCCTGCAATTGATCAAAATTTAGTAGGGCTCAACATGAGTGCTAGATTAACAAGATTGTTGCGCCGTAATTTTTCTATTCGTAGAAAAATCACTTTTTGAAACATTCTAAGTATAAAACAATTTAAGAAAAATACTTAGAAAAGAGTCGCCACTTAATTTTTAAAGAAATCAAGAAAACTTATAACTTTCAAAGATTTAAACAGAAAAAATCATTTGAAAAATACCAAAGAGGGTTCGGGGTTCAATTTATATTTCGAGAAGGGTTTAGGCATTCGAAGTGTCCGCTAACACACGGTTGACCTGCGACTTGACCAAAAATATTTGACTAATTGTTTAAAAAGAGAATGATTTTAACACAAAATAATAATTCATAAAAGTTGATTAACTTTAAGGAAATAAATAAATGACCCATTTCATTTTATTTATTAAAAGAGACCCGAATATGGAACAATCGAATTAAAATGCATGTGAATAAAATTTTAATAAAAACTAGATTATTTAGAATTCATGTAATACATTTTGAAACAATAAGTTGGACCAATTTAGTAATTTAAACAGGCAAATCCATTCTAATAAATTAGCTAACCTTTTTGCAAAATGACCAATTATATATGTATATATGTATTTAATTATTTGAAGGATTTTGACTAACATTTTTAAGAAGTTTATTCAAGAAATAATATATACTTTGACTCTTAAGGCAAAAATGAATAAAATGTGATAAACGAAAAGCTAAATATTATTAATAACAAAAGGTTTAACTTAATTAAAATGTATAATTTGACAGACATATTTGATTGATAAAATGAGTGAATACTAAGACGTGAAATATATTAAGACTAAACCGGCGCAAAGGAAATAACTCGTCTTTTGGGGACTTTAATTAAGTTAATTAATAATTATAAAGTTAGGGTTAAGTCAAACATAATTAAACAAGTATAGGAGTAAGAGAGATAATGAAATTGGGCCCTTATTGGGCCAATTTCGCTGCAAATGCAAGTTCAGCCCAATCCCCTTTTTGGTATACATTTTCTGTATACCAGTGTATATGAGCATGTATATCAGCTCTTTTCACGTATTTTCTTCTTCCAAACACCTGTACACTGCCCCAGCCCTGTTTTTCACATTTTTGGCCACGTATTTGCTGCCTTAAACCTGTATATCAGCGTAAATGTTGTATATAGTGTGTATACAGCCCCTGTTTGGGCCTTTGAATTAATTTCCAGCAACATGGGTGATCTCCAAGACCTGTAACAGCTTCCGAATACATAGGGGGCTGACTCGAAATGATCCAACTCAACGAAATGCAAGAGGGGAGTCCAAGTGACTCGTTCAAGGAAGTTCATGCAAGGGAAAAATAAAATGATAAAGATTAGAAGAAGGGAAAGATTAGATCAATCCAAAACCTAGGAGTGCAAACATATGAAGGCGTAAGAATAAATTCTAGATTACAGATAAGATATGATTCTAAGATGACAACTATTGTCGTGACTTGGTTCAAAATTCTAACAATAACTAAACAAAATTAAACCATTATGGCAGAATCTAAACTATCAAAACAAATTACTACATAATTTAGCCAAGTAAGATGGAGTCAACAAGATGTTTCCACAACATCATTTACCCAAAAAAAAAAAAAACTTCCACAATGAAAACTAATGCAAACCCAACAGCAGTAACACAAAATGAAATAAATCTCATGCCAAAACAAAAAAAGAAACTTTATAAAGGCCTACTGTGAACCTTAAATGGCTATATGGACAACACATACCTTAGAAATTTAAAGCATTTCTATGAAAATTTTCTAGTACAAGCAACAGCTAAATATGCATCGATATGAAATGCCGAGAAATTGATTTTTTAGGCTATCACAATATTCATATCTCAAAGAAATCCAAAATCGATGTACGTTTATCGAGCATGATCTCCAACTAATCCATACACCAAACTCAAGCAGTGAATACAACAAACAATATGAAGAGGTGTAACAAGTTACTAATTATAACACTTCAAATCTGGAAGAAGTTTGTTACTTAAAAAATGGCAAATCATAACACACATCATCCAAAAAAGAAAGAGCGAGAAACAGGAAGGAGAATATTACCTCTTGCGGAGCAGAGAACTGGGACAACGAGCAGGGGAGAACACTGACTTCTCCTACCACGAACTTCGAACACGAATGGCAAACTAATGAAATTTGAGCGGCAAGATATCATCGGAACTTAGAATCAGAAAACTGGACATATGATTTTGAAGTGAAAATGACTACTGTCTCCGAACTATCCTCAAGAACCTTTTTCCCCTCCTTTCTCCGTCGTCCCCCACACTAAAGAAAATGGGTGTTTATATAGAGGGAAATTAGGGTCGATTTAGGAGGGAAATGGAATAGAAAATTTTTGAATTCCAAATCCCGAATCCCTCTGTCCCTTTGAAAATCCTTTGAAATGGGGGAAAGGGACATGAGGGTGATAGATTAGGTTGCTACGGTATGGGTTCGCAGAGCAGTTGACGCGAATTCCGGGTGGATTTAGCGTGAAGAAGAAGAAGAAGGTATGGGCAGTGGGTCCTTTTGGGGTTGTTGTTGACGCGATTTTCAGAGTTTACAGGGCATTCACGTTGTAGAGGAGAAGAAGGAGAAGGGGGTCGGGTCGGTTCTGGGTTTCTTTTGCTGAGGAAGAAGAAAATGGGTAAAAGGGGTCATGTGGGTTTGTTTGGTATTGTGTGTTGCTGTAAGGAAAATGGGCCGGGTGAGGGTTTTAAGGGATTGGGCTGTTTAGTATGTACTGTTTGCTGGTTGTTGCTGGGAATTGGGTTTGTGGGCCATTTGAAAAAATGGCCCAAGTAAGAAAGGGTTGAATCCTTTTTTTTTCTTTTTTTTCTTTTTTTTTTTTTTAAATAATGGGATTTAATGTAGACGAATTAATATTAATTAATTACCGAGCTTCTTAATCTTAACAAAATATAATAATTATCTCCACATAAGAATAGTTAATTTGATTAGATCTAAATTATAACTACAACTTAAAGTAATAAAATATTTAATTAAAATGTAAAATCTTTATGATGATTTTCAAATATTTATAAAATACGTGATTGTAAAAATACACACATTCATTATTAAAATTATTAAATTTATAAAATACTCTAAAATAACTTGAAAGTATTTTGGCTTTTTATAAAATTCATTAATTCAAAATTACTACCATTACTACTAATAAAGTATTTAAAATATAAAATCTTTTCGAGATGATTTTTGAATATTCGTAAAATGCATCAATTATGTACACAACTAAATAAAACATACATGTTATTAAAAGTGACAAAATTATTTAAAATAACTTGTAAACTATGTTTATTTTATTTTATTTTTTTGGAAATTTTGTAAAAATAATTATTTTAAATTGTTTGAAATTAAAGAACCTCGATAATTAATTTATATTGTGGAGGGTCAAAATTGGGTGTCAACAAAGATTAAGAAGGAAAAAACTGTGATGAGTGTGTTTAGTACGACAAAAGTCATTTTTCATGGAAAATATTTCCCCGGAAATGACTTGTGACATAAACACATAGCCGATAACTTACATTAGTTACATCACTTTGCAACACAGTCTTAATGATCTTCCGATTTGCATTATCAGGATCTGAATGCAAAGCATTCCATATTCGAATATTTGTTATCAAATTAGAAAGATAGACCACAAAAAGCTTGTCCCCTTGTTGCTGAAACGGAATAAGATTTGAAGACAGTATAGGTATCCAGTCGTCATCGTCTTCATCGTTCATGTTTTGAACAATGGCAATGAGATAAGATCTCTGAGGTCTGTTCAGATCATCGATTCTTCGTGGTCTCACATCTGATAATGCAATAAAATCTCCATTCTCTGGTTTATATTGTGTTTCAGTTTTCTCTCCCTCTGTAGCTCTCTTGATTAAAATTTGGTAATATAAATGTTTGGGAGCCTCAAAGTTTACTGATTTTACAACATCAAGAACCTCAACGAAAGGGGCTCGCGACACTGTGGAGATACATGAGAGCAAATCAGCATGTGTTTCTTCAACTAGTGGAGTAATGTATGACTTCAAGTAATGATCAATCGACACGAATGTCTCTGGTATTTCTTTCACCTATAACACACATAGTATTAATTAATAACTTGACAAATCACATACGAAGGAATAAGGGAGAGCCACCATTTGAAGTTTATGGATTCGAGATTATTATAAATACAGGATTTGGACCAAAACTACTGGATTTGATCGAACTTAGCAACCCCTAAAAGTCACAACAAAAAGTTAACTTCTCTTGATGACAAGGGGAGGGGCCTTGCGTGTGCAAGAGGTTCATCTGAATTTCCTTCAATGAAAAATTACACTATATATGTTATGTTAAATTACTTTATATATAGTAATAGTAGATGTTATAATCCCTCGACATTTTCCTATGTTTACTTCTTCGTATTTTGAACTCCTTAGATGAGCAAGCTCATTTTGTCAACAATAATTGCTTGGCTTACTAGAAAAGTAAAAATTCAAACCTCGTCTCTGTAAAGATTTTTGTTGAGTACATCCCTTAAAGACCAAGAAAACATCAAATCTACTAAGCCAGGAATTGGTTTCTTCTTTGTTGTTGTTGACATGATCTTCACCTAATTGTCATTAAAATAAATAAACTAATTAAACATCTTAATCTTACACATGAAAGAACAAAATTAAAGAAGGGCCTTTAATTACCTTTTACTTCTTCTTATGTCTTTGTAAAAATCTTTGTTCAACACATCCTTTACACTCTATTTGGATCATTGTTACCCATTTTATTGTATTGTATCGTTATTATACCTACAATATTTGTTTTGATTGTTACTTAAAATGTATTGTATTGTATTGTTAAATTTCGTTGTTACGTAACAATGAGAACTCCTATTTTATGGAACAACTGATTTGGTGTGTTCCCATTGTTACTTAATTTCTTTTTACAATTATATCTTTACATAATATTTCAAAATATTACTTTACCCTTTACCCTATATTATTTAATTCTAGACAAACCTCCTACCCTAGAATAACTAAGGATATTTTAGTAAATTTATAAATTACAATACAGTACGATACAATCAAACCAAACAATTAAGATGTTATTAAACAACAACAAACAATACAGTCTAGTCAAACATTATATCTATCCTACAATGGATAACAATGATCCGTTAAAGACCAAGAAAACACCAAATCCACTAAGCCAGGAATTGTTTTCTTCTTTGTAGTAGTTGTCATTTTCCCCTAATATTAATCAAAATTATACAAAAAAAAAAAAAAAAATTAAAAACAACAACAACATGGACATCATCATCATGATCATCAACATGCAAGAACAAATATAAGGAAAAAAAATAAATTAAAACTTTACCTTTGTATTTCTTCTTCTTCTAGGATTATGATCTTTTAGTTACTAGTAACTTTATATTATATTGAAGCAACAAAATATTCTCTACTGCTGCATTCAACAAAAATGATGAAAGTTTAGTAAAAATATATGTGGAAAATGATAAGTAACTTTAATGTAGAATAATAATTTATTTCGTACAATCATATGATAAAAAGGAGAAAAAGTGTGGAATAAAGATTATAAAGACCTTCAACAAGGTGGACTAATATCAACCACTAAAATAGATGAAAAAAAAAACAGAGAAGTTACAAGGAAAACTTATAATATATAGTTTTTTTTTTCATTTTTTTGTTTGCCAAAGCTTAGAGGAAATTGAAGCTGTATATTTATATTAATAATATTACATGTTGTTGTCAATATCAGTGTTTATATACTGTACCAAAAGTGACAAAGATTCCAAAGGCTAAAAGGAAGAAAGAGGAAAATGATGAGAAGTTATAAGGAAGACTTAGAATTGAAGTCTTAAACTATATATAAAAGGGCAACATCCTCCGCTCATTTTTATTTGTCCAGTATTAATTTATCACACCTTTTAAAGAGAAATGAATATAATCAGTAGTGAAGTAAAAAAATTTCATTAAGGGTATTCAAGATTTAATATATACACATAAAGAAAAAAAAAGATGACATATATAGATCCTATAATTTTTTATATGCATAATTTTACAACGAATGGTGTTCAACTAGTCACTATTTTGAATATAATAAATACAGTGTTTTAGTTTGAAAATTCTATTGAGGATTGATTATAGTTACTAATAAGAATAAATTAGAAATTAAGTGATAAATAATGATAGATATTTATTTTTTAATATATTGAACAAATAAAAGTGATACAAATTAAATACTTAACATGTTACAACAAATTAACTAAGGTTACCGTATATTAAGACTTGTTAACTTGATAAGAATATAGTTAAAGTATGGGTAACTTTTACTTGGTACTGCTGGTATAAAATAATGAGTTTAAGTTCTTATAAAGTGAGTTACGTACGTGTTATAATAAATTGTACGTATATTTTTAGTGCAACATAACAAAAAAAAAAATAAAGAAATTAAATTGGTGTGAAAATAAGTGAAATCTTATTTAGGGAAATGTAGAAAATAACTACTTTTGAAAGTGATATTTTGGGGGTCGTTTCGTTTCCTTCGTTGGGAATTAAAGAAAATTCAAATATTTCAATTAACTTTTGTTTTCCCATTTGCCATAAAACTTTGTTATAATGACAAATTGGTTGTTTGGCATGATGTATAAAAATAACGTTAAATAGAGTGTATTAATAATATTTATATTAAATATATATAGATTAATTCTTATGCATTTATTGTATTTTGAGTTTTGATGACTTAACAAAATATAAAGAAATGAGACCTGGATAGGGACCAAAACTACTGGATTTGATCGAACCTGGCAACCCCTAAAAGTCACAACAAAAAGTTAACCAGGGGAGGAGCCTCGTGTGTGCAAGGGGTTCATCTGAATTTCCTTCGACAGAATTATAATCCCTTGATGTTTTCTTGTGTTTACTTCTTCATATTTTGAAATTCTTAGATGAGCACGCGTATTTTGTCAACAATAATTGCTTGGCTTACTAGAAAAGTAAAAATTCAAACCTTGTCTATGTAGAGGTTTTTGTTGAGTACATCCCTTAAAGACCAAGAAAACACCAAATCCACTAAGCCAGGAATTGGTTTCTTCTTTGTTGTTGTTGTTGTTGACATGATCTTCACCTAATTGTCATTAAAATAAATAAACTAATTAAACATCTTAATCTTACACATGCAAAAACAAAATTAAAGAAGGGAGTTTAATTACCTTTTACTTCTTCTTATGAGATTAGGAGTTTCTACAACAAGTGAATTCATTAAGAGTTTTTTTTTTTTTTTGGTTCAAAAGTCTCCTCATTTTCTTCCTTGGGAATTATAGAGTTTACACAATTTCCATTCATGGATGGGATACCTATATTGACAACATTAATTAAAAGTTACTATTCCATATGTCTCAATTAATTATGTAACACTGTTCGGATTGTAAGAGTCAAATCTTTTTATTTTGATGGTAAATTCAAACATAGATTCGTTATGTTATTTTTCAAATATTTCATCCATCCATTTTTACTTGTCTAGCACTTTCTTGTCACTTTTGCATATTGCTTCTATCATGTTGCACTTAATGTGTGAATTCACTAATTAGGATAGAAACATACTCCCTCCATTCATTTTTACTTGTCACTTTTGACATATCAAGAAAAGCCAATAATTTTTTTCTATGGTTTTCAAGAGTTATTTGGTTCTTTTTCAAATTGTGAAATAAGAATTTGTTCATGTCTCTGCAGGTACGATATTTGGACTAGTAGTATTATTTATAGATATTATGTGGTTGAGCCAAAACAACTTTGTTCTGTCGAAGCTGCAGCTCCACCCCTGAATCTACTTGGTTAAGTTGGAATTGAAACTTTTGGTTGATGAATGATCATATAGTTTGCCATTGTCATACTTTGTTGAGGCAAACAAAATCGTTATATTGTCCAAGTAAATAACTTAAATTCATTGATGAAATACACGCGTTACAATTCTAGGAACCATGGTATATAATGGTGTATGAATATAGGACAGAACTGAATTTTCACAATGTAGGCACAATCAAATACTAAGACCTTCAAGTTGTATTATATCTATAGGGTCTTTGCTTCATTTTAAAGAGCAGGATGTCCATTTTACAAGCCATTTCACTTCAACAATATTATAAGTCATAACTATTAATTACAGTACTCTTGGACACCATCTCAGCAAACGCGCAGATTCAAAAACTAGAGGATATTCACCAGATCAGTTGCAGTATTAACATGATGAAGGCAGTGAATTGCACAAAAAAACCAAGCTTTTCAAGCAACAAACTGCCAAGAAAAAAATAGAGAATTTAATGTTAAGAAATTTCGTAGATAGTCAAACTAAGACAGTTAAATTGAAACATAGGAAGTACGTAGTAGATATGACAATGTATTTAGTGTCACTCTTTTCTGTTTCATGTTTTACCTGTATTACGCGATGTTTAGACTTCTATTTGGACTTGTTGCGTGTATATTTTTCCATGAAATCTTCAGCAAGTTGGTTCTGTTTTGATTCGCGGAACAGTTCTCCTTTCTTCTTCTTGGACTTTTGAAAATTACTGGTATAACAATTGAGTTAAGTTAGTAACTAGACTAATCTAACACCAAAAAAAACATATATCAGAGTTCTGTTTTCACTTTTTTCGTGTAGTACTACTCACTTGGAACTTCTCGAAGATCCTGGTTTATCCCTCAAATTCATAGCTGCCAATTGGTGTGCCAAGTTGTCGTCTCGGTTACTGTGAGCTGAGGTTGTTGTTGAGACAACATTTCCATCAATTACCCAAGTCATTGGAAATACAAAGTTTCTGCAGAAAAATGAAGACTTGTGAGGTACAAAAATTAACTAAGACATGTACGTGGAGTACTAATTCGATTATCCTAAAATGTACTTGTAAGAATCAGCAGAAATGTAGACCAGAGAAACAATATAAGACAGTTTGTACCGTTCCACACGTTTGTATTTGCATCGATTAATCATATCAACGGTATATTGACCAAAATGTATGTCGAGATTCTTTGCAAATTTTGGTATATGATTTCCTGGTAAAATGTCCCATATCTTTAGTACTTGAAGGTATATAGAGTTCTGCTGCTGAATATCTATGGTCCAAATCAATTTTAGGTGCTTGACAACATACTCCTCCAACAGTACAGAAGAATTTCCGCCCTTGTTGCTGAACATGTTGTTCTTTTCTGACTTACGCCAACCACTCGAAAGCTTCACCAAAAGAGAAATCACTTCTTTACTTATCTCAACATCCTTAATTCTGGCAATGGATTTTGAGAAATCCTTACTAAATATAACCTGTTAAGTTAAAACAGCAAAAAACTCGTTATTTCTCCGTTTGCAAACAGAACTCAAATATTCATTATAGGTCAAATGAAGCAACATACCTTCCATTTGGCTGATTGAAATATAGGAGAATCTGTTTTGAGTAATGTTTCTAGCTGGCCAAGTTCAATGGTCGCGTTCAAAATTGCTTGACTCAATCGCTTGTCTTCAGTAACATCAAAGTAACAACCGCGAACCTTGGCATCAAGGACCAACTTCTTCCATATGGAACCACTGTTAACCAAAGTTGTGCCATTTCCCAATATCCAAAGGCAATACCTACATAACAATCAAAGTAAACAATTGAGAATATCAAAAACCATTCGTTAAGTGTAATGTTGTTCACCAAATTAGTACCTTGCTCGAGTCAATGCTACATTTGCCCTTTGAAGATTCGAGAGGAAACCAACCGATCCATTGCCATTACTACGAACAGTGGATATAATTATCACATCCTCTTCACCACCTTGAAAACCATCAACGGAACGTACATTCACAGAGAAGTCACTCTTAACATCTGTGCTATATTTCTTGCCAAGAATTTGTTGAATAGCAAAAACTTGAGCCTTGTAAGGAGATATACATCCAACACGGACTTTTTGTTTCGAAGAGATATATTCTGTAGATAAAATAAGACTTATCAAGTATGCAAACTAGTTTGTTCATTCTAGGCAAAAACTAAATCCTTGAAAGATAAGCGCATTACCTTTATGAAGGTTGGCAACTATCTCAGCTACAACGAAAGCTTCTGCCTTATTTCTTGAGCTATGTTTGTCATCATGCTCCTCATTTCCGCCACTTACATTAATAAATGAATAGGAACCAAAAATATCTCCAGTAAGAAATCTCTTCTCATATGCAGCTGATTTCACATTAGGACCATCCATGATTTTCTTCTGATAGAACTCTATATTAGGGAACAAACTTATTTTCGGATGCATCCTGTATTGAACATTAAGAAGAAGCTTCTTGTGTCCCAAAATTACCAGCCTCTCAAATAAGCTCCTCCCAAACTCAGCCTTCTCGCAAATCTGTATATAACGGATACTAGCTGTCAATGACAAAAGAGCAGCACAGTAAATTAAAAAAACAAGTTATAAAGAGACTAACTTATAACCTTGCTCTGAACCATAGCAGGCAGTTGTTTTTCATCACCGATGAGTATAGCATGGCGGAGACCAGGGAGTTGTAACGGAATAGTGGATTCACATTCTTTCAGCTGAGCAGCTTCATCAATAACAACCATCTCCAGTGGTGTCATTCCTTCCGTGTGCAACTTTATCGAGCTAGAAGCCGTGCAGAAAATTAAACATGCACCTTTCAGACAAAAACTTCGAATTTTGTAGTCCTCAATGAAATTGGGAAGAGAGATGCTTTCATTAAGAAATTTCAACACTTTTAGGCATTCTGTTTTAGTTGTACGAATATTTAAACGTCTTGTCTTATTCTTTGTAGCAAATCCCGGTAGAATTTCTCTTAATCCTTCAGATTGTTCCACAGTAGCAAACAATTTTCCAAGAGTTTGAAACATCTCGAGTAGTCTGATCATCTCCTTAGCTACTTCTAGTGAAATGATAGAAGTAGGTAGATGCGTATACAAGCTCGTTATGCAAAATATTAACTGATTCTGGACACATTTGAATCTTTTGTTGACAAACTCATCAAGTGTCAACATGATGACTTCTTTGTTGCCTGCCTCCCCTTCGTTCTTAACCTTGTTTGCTTTTTCACCTTCTTTCGAGTTGTTATCCCTTCGAGAATTTTGTTTATCTTTCTTCTTGTTCTCTTTTAAGGTATCAACAACAAATTTCTTCCATAGCTTACTCTTCTTAGTTTTGTCGAGTCCTTGATCATTGCTCAAACTAGATTCTTGACTAGTAACACTTCCTTTTTCTTCCCCTACCTCATCATCTATCTCCGCATTATCATCACTGTCATGGTCCTTGTCCTTTAGTTTTTCCAAGTACTTATGATATTCTTCTTCAGGATTCTCAAGCAAACATGTCATGGTCTGTATACCAATTCTCCACCCACTAATCGGAGACAAGCAGCTAACAAGAGCAGCAACACGGTTACTAAGAAAGACATCAAACAGATCTTCATGATCATCGATCTTCATTCGTTCCCCATTACCAAATAAGACAATATCTCCTAAACCATACGTGTCATATTGCAAACAACTCTGTACGTTCTGCATCAGCCTCTTAGTCACTCCCAACACAGCAACATTCGTGGGCGCACAAGTCAAAGTTCTGCACCTCATCTTTAACAGGACATAAAGTAAAGAAGCAACTGTTTTTGTCTTTCCAGTTCCTGGAGGACCCCAAATTAGCTTAACCATGTTCCGATGAGCACATTCTCTTGTAGCAACACAACTTACAACAGCTTCTTGTTGAGCACTATCTAGCTCAAAAGACTGAGCAATGGCTCTTGAACTTGATATAGCAATATTAGTTTCTGTTTCTCTAACGGAACAAATGGAGCAGTCTACTTCACCCTACAAACGAAATGTATATTAGATGCTAGACTAATGATTTAATTTCACATATGATCACTATAACAGTAAAGTTGAAAAAAGTACTTACAACATTCGAATCATCACTTCTCATCACGGTCTTAATGATATTAAAGTTTGAATTTTCTCGATCTGAATTCAATGCATTCCATATTCGAATGTTTGTTGTCAAATTAGAAAGATAGACAACAAAAAGCTTGTCCCCTTGTTCACCTGTTGCCCTATCCGGTTTCTTAAACGGAATAAGCTGTGAAGACAAGATAGGTATTCTATAACCATCATCATTCATACCTTGAACTGTAGCAATTAGGAACGATCTCTTAGGCCTATTTAAATCCTCAATTCTTCGTGGTCTCACATCTGTTAGAGCAATCAGATCACCAACTTCTGGTTCATATTTCGATTCATGCTTTGATTCACTATTCTCTCCCACCTCTCTTTTTTGATTGCTTTTCAACAAAATATTGTAATATAAACCTTTCGGAGGCTTAAAATCTTTTGATACTTTAACATCAACAACCTCGAGAGCAGGTGCTCGTGAAACTGTGGACACATTTGATAGCAAATCAGCATGTGTTTCTTCAACTAGTGGAGTAATGTATGACTTCAAATAATGATCAATTGACTCAAATGTCTCTGGAATTTCTTTCACCTAACATATCAAAACAGAAACCAATTACAATAAATTTGACACAAAAGTTCAAAACTACAATTATAGTACAATTCATGATACTACATGAGACATGAAATGTTAACAACTTATAATGCTGCTCAGACTCTCCAAAAATGTTGTTGTACCCGTGTCGGATCATCCAAAAATGCACTATTTTAAGAGGATCCGATATGCACCTAACGACAGTTTTAAAGAGTCGGAGCAACATAGCTTTCAACCAACTAAACACATTGATTTTGACTCGAACTATGTAAAAACAAAAGAAGATGTGTTAGGCTTCAGCCTTTCCAGAGTGAGCGCCATACATTACTGTAGCACACACAGGTCCCCAAAGATAAAGGCTTTCATCCTTCCTGAATATTCTGGGAACTTTCTTCTATTAATTGTTTTCAAAATGCCGATTTTCCTGTCTGCGCTAAGGCGATAACGAAAAAGAGAGGGGCCTCATATATAAGTTAACACACTATAGCTAGCTATCATATATTGCTCAGATTCTCCAAAAATGTTATTGTACATGTTTCTGATCCTCTAAAAATACATTATACTTTTTAAAGATCCAACAAACACTTATCAACATTTTCAAAGAGTCTGAGCAACATGAACAAAAAGAAAGATGAATTCAAACCTTGTCTTTGTAAAGATCTTTGTTCAACACATCCTTTAAAGACCAAGAAAACACCAAATCCACTAAGCCAGGAATTGTTTTCTCTGGTTTCTTCTTTGTAGTAGTTGCCATTTTCCCCTACTATTAATCAAAATTATACAAAAAAATATTTAAAAAAAACAACATGTACATCATCATCATGATCATCAACATGCAAGAACAAATATAAGGAAAAAAAATAAATTAAAACTTTACCTTTGTATTTCTTCTTCTTCTAGGATTATGATCTTTTAGTTACTAATAACTTTATATTATATTGAAGCAACAAAATATTCTCTACTGCATTCAACAAAAATGATGAAAGTTTAGTAAAAATATATGTGGAAAATGATAAGTAGCTTTAATGTAGAAGAATAATTTATTTCGTACAATCATATGATAAAAAGGAGAAGAAGTGTGGAATAAAGATTATAAAGACCTTCAACAAGGTGGACTAATAGTCAACAACTAAAATAGATGAATAAAACAGAGAAGTTACAAGGAAAACTTATAATATATAGTTTTTTTTTTTCATTTTTTTGTTTGCCAAAACTTAGAGGAAAGTAAAGTTGTATATTTATATTAATAATATTACATGTTGTTGTCAATATCAGTGTTTATATACTGTACCAAAAGTGACAAAGATTCCAAAGGCTAAAAGGAAGAAAGACGAAGATGATGAGAAGTTATAAGGAAGACTTAGAATTGAAGTCTTGAACTAATATATATAAAAGGGCAAATAGTAAGTCATCCTCCGTTCATTTTTATTCGTTCGATATTAATTTATCACACCCTTTAAAGAGCAATGAATATAATCAGTAGAAAAGTCAGAAAATTCGTTAAGAATATTCAAGTTTTAATATATACATATGAAAAAAAAAGACGACCTATATATATACATCTTATAATTTTTAATATATTGGAAAATAAAAGTGATCAAGATGAAATACTTAGCATGTTACAACAAATTAACTAAGGTTACAGTATATTAAGACTTGTTAACTTGGTAAGAATATAGTTAAAAGAATAGGTAACTTTACTTAGTAGTACTAGTATAAAATAATGAGTTTAAATTTATATAATGTAATATGGTGCAGTAAAACCTCTATAAATGCATATGCTTGAAATCGGAAAAAAATATTCATTTATCGAGATTATTAGTTTATCGATAAATGCATAAAATATTTATTTATCGATAAATAAATATTTATTATTTTAGAGAGTATTTTGCAGTATGCCATAAGAAAGAAAAAAAAAATATTTGAATTAAGAATTTCAAAAGTTTAAATCTAGGAAACTAAAAAGTGTAGTCTTTTCATATTTATTATTTAAATCTAGGAAAGCTAAACGAATTTAGTGAAGTTTAATGTTTCTAATTTCAAACTATTTGGTACAACACGAACAAAATATTCCGAAAATTGTGTTCGCTCTTCAAAAAGTTAAGGATGAGATTAATTTTGGTTTTGGTGGGAAGAAAAAACAATCAACTATAGAATCATGTTTTAAAAATAAATAGTTATTGGTCTAGTATTATTGACTGATTAAATATATATAAATTCTTGATGTATTCTAGTAATTATTACTTTATATTTTTTCTGGGCCTTTAATACATTATTTTTAATTATTATCTAATGCATTTAGCGAGAATATTACTTTAATATAACTGGCCCAAGTCGGGACCGGAGAAAAATATTCATTTAGCGAGATTATTACTTTATCGAGGTTTTACTGTATATTGATCTGATAATGTAAAAACTATTTATATTAAGACTAATATACTTTTAGTGCAACATAACCAAAAAGAAAGAAATTGAATTGGTGTGGAAAAAAGTGAAATCCTATATAGGGAAATGTAGAAAATAACTATTTTTGAAAGTGATTTTTTGTGGGGATCGTTTCGTTTCCTTCGTTGGGAATTAAAGAAAATTCAAATATTACAATTAACTTTCGTTTTCTCATTTGCCATAAAACTTAGAGGAGTGAACTTTGTTACAATGACAAATTAAAAAGCTATTATTGTACTATGTGCAACTTTTGTTTCCCTGCCGACCTCTTTTTCTCTATGGTTAAATATTTTTTCTACAAAACACAAGCTACTTAAAAATAAAGAAAATGAGCTCGTTAATGAAAGTAGGAAAAATAAGTTTTATTGACGGCCATTTAGTAGAGTATATGAAGGAAAATATTTTATTTATAAACTCAAAGTTCTTGAATCTTACTTCAAGTTCTATTTATTTTGTATATTGAAAATAACTAATAACATCTCTATTTATAATACTAAGCAATCAAATTAAACTAGGACTAGAAAACATATATCCTATATGAACTAGGACAAACAAATCATTACTAGACACTAATTAAATAAATATTAACATAACAAATCCTAAACAACTTAAAATTTTTACTCCAACTTTGAATTGTTTTTCCAACCGTATATAAAAATTGTATTAGTGTCACGTCCCCAGATTGCAACGGGACATTATCATTAAATTTATTAAAAATAAATGCAACAACTCGACCCTTAATTTTACATAAATATTTAGTTTAAACTGTGTTTTGTAACTTTGAATTAGTTATCTAACCAAAATATAAAGCTGTGAATGTGAGCAATGACATAGTACAATATACTTATGTAGTGTACATTTACAACTTGACATATGAAGATCAACATGTTCTCTACGTAAATTTTACTTCTATCTTTATGGTACGTTCATAGCAATATAAACATCGAACAATCTTCATGGAAAACGCAAACATACAGAGGAAAAACAGAACAATAAGAACGCGATAAAACCTACACGTTAACGAGTTCAAGGTTTCATGAACTTATCTACTCTGATATTGTCCTTCCTTGATAGAAACTTCATGCAAATTGGTGGATTCACACCTGATAAAGCTAGGATTGAACTAGGCAAGGTCCAGATTCCATCGCCACAAATTAGTCCAGACGCGACAGCTGGTCCAAATGCATCGGCCTTAGCCTTGTTTATCTTTGTCCAGATGAACAAAATCAGGCTCCCGAGACACATATCAATGGCGAAGTATGATCCTAGATAGAAAGGTATAGCCATTGCCATCGGAAGAGGAATGTACTTTGCCTTGTTCTTTCCTAGAGCATCCCTTAACGCGTTGATTGCAATAGCTCCGATGAAGAATATGTAGCATAATGTGAGACAATTCTTTGGTAGAGCTGAGAAGCCTTCCACTCCCAATATAGACATGTTACGATAGACTATAGCGTAAGGTGCAGGGTACTCTGAACCTGGAACCCCTAAGTCATGGAACGCCTTGTAGAATAGCCAAAATACACAAGGGGAAATGACACACCCCATTGCTGTTCCGATTATCTGGCTTATGAACATCGACCTAGGAGAAGCCAACGTCATGTAACCCGTCTTGAAGTCTTGTGTTAAGTCAGATGCAGTTGTGACTATGTTCATCATGACACCACAAGCAGCTAATCCTGCTAGAACACCACCATGACTAGCCCCAGCCCATGCCCCGATAGTGAAGATTGCCAGCTTTCCGTACGTTGATGCCAATGACCAGTCAGTCAGACCATTTCCGTAAGCATTGCAGAAGGCTAGTACTGGTGCAAAAATGTAGATCACCACGATGTAGTACCACTTAAGTTGATGGACAATGTGTGGAAGCGTTATTGTGGAGATGATGGCAATGCTAACATAACCGACTATAGCAACCCATGTAGGGATTTGATCCTTGAGGAAAAGCTCGGTTCGTATCTGATCATCATAAGACAGAGATGCCTCTGCAGGGGATGCACGGGCACCAACAGGAAGGACTGACCCTGCTTTTTCCTCGCGGAATTGGCAATAAATACCATACAATGTTCGTCCGAGTACTTTGATGAAGTTGTAAAGACCATCACCAAGGATCACAGCTATTGCTATAAACACCTGCATTACAACAGCATCGCGGAAAATCCATTAGCCTCGTTTTCAGTTTTTATCTGATCGAGCTAATTGAAAAACA
The DNA here is from genome assembly GCA_035578085.1 of Solanum pinnatisectum. Classification (NCBI taxonomy): domain Eukaryota; kingdom Viridiplantae; phylum Streptophyta; class Magnoliopsida; order Solanales; family Solanaceae; genus Solanum; species Solanum pinnatisectum. The sequence continues at coordinate 2,572,220 of CM069078.1, forward strand.
CTGCGTGTCATTTTGATAACGTACCCTGTAACCCTGTATACCGTGAAGGCTGCTAGGACTTTGATCAGCAGGGTACCAATGACCTTTTCTGTCTTCAATAAGAGGCCACATTATACCCCACGAAAGGATTGCTCCGACTAGCAACGATACGTTGATTAGATATGGACATATCATCCCAACACCAACATATGTCGCGGAGAAGTCAAAATAAAACCTGGTTGATCAGAGAAATAAGTCGAAAACATTGAAATGTAGTGCTTCCAAGTTACACAATTGAGTACAGAAACATCTATATTGTTCGGGCTGCTCAAAAAAATGTCACCAGACGCGTATCAAATACTCCAAAAGTAGTGCATTTTTGGAGGATCTAACACGGGTGTGACAACGTTTTTGTAGAGCCGGAGCAACATAGCAAAACAAACAACCTTGTTTCCCGATATGCATACAAAAACATCAGAGCATATTGCAGCAGATGTAGAAGTTCAACGTTTATTCGATAGCATTGTGTAAGTTATTGAAAACGCATCGCAAAATGTATCAATAGCATAATAAGTCCAAACATATCATGAATTTGATGTGAGAAAAACAAGTTGATATTAATGGAAATTCAAATGGACCTGTTCTCGAAGGCTTTGAGACCAAAAGTGGGAAAGCTCCCGAATCCACAGCCATCCCCTCCTGTAAAAAACCACTGGAAGAAGCCCCATAAGAAGCTGAAGGTGAAAAACTTTTTTAAAGCTTTTACTTGCTTCCTGCAGCGACGAGCAATTAGAACTGTAAGTACAATCATCGATAAGAAACAATCGTTGATGGTGTATGTACTAACAATCGTGTATGAGATTAAAGACTCACTTGGCTAGCTTAGCTCCTTGTGGAGTATGGAAACTGTTGATCAGGTGCGCAGTTGCAGTACCACTTGGATAAATCAGTTTGAAGTCTATGATCATAATCTGAGAATATATTCACATTATCTCAAACAATGCAACTCGTATGAATAAAAGAAGAACAATTGCATCAATATATCGCGGATACTAATGTTGATAAACAGTTTGAACTATCACAAACTGTTTATCAAAACACACCTCAAAGCTAACTAGACCAAGTGTTTGAATATGATCGTCAAAAGGCGCCTAACAACTTAACTTGCCTATCAAAATTTGGTTCACATGACAACTGACTCATCAATTTCGAGGTGTGTTTCTAGTGTTACAACCTATACATACAAGTGTATGTCGTCGTGCTAGAAAATATGTCATACATATGCATTAGAGATGTCGAATTTACCTTACGAAGCGGAACAACAGAGAAAAGCCCAAGAAAACTAACAACAAAGAGGAAAGTTATCATCCATCCCAAAGAAGGGTTCTTGACATTATCTGCAGCATTTGCTTCTGTTGATTGCTTAGCAACAACTTCACTCATGCCAAAAAGATAGCTTCCAAAACCTCCTACTCATGATCAAAAGGTAAAATGTAAACAAAAAGGGATTATAGAGTTATTAAATTTTACTATATGCTTTTTATCACATAAATAAGGTACCAAATGATCCTAAAAATCCAACAATTAATAATGCATTGCCTAAGGAGAGAGCACACCAATTTAAAATAACGCTAGGTGACTTGTTTTCATCAATCCATCCAACTCTTCGCGAACACAATTAATGTTTGTAATGGTAGGAGGTGGGGGATACAGTAAAATAGCTCAAGATGCATGCAAACTGGTATAAACATCATATTATAGAGGGGACCAATTCATAGTGTCACTTGTATTCACTTCGGGGCGGAGCTAGCCTCAAAGCTATGAGTTCGATAGAACCTCAATATCTTTGGCTCAAGCGTTGTATTTGTATTAATCTAGAATCCAATAGATAAAAAAACAATTGTACTTTTAAGATATATTTTTTATCATATTGATACTATAAAAATTGTAACTTATAATACTTTTGTATAGTTTTTGAATTTCTAGTTGTTATTTTTAAAATATTGTATCATCTAATCCAATTTAACTCCGGAAATTAGTTAAATTGACTCTTGAAAAATGAAACATTACAACTAATATGAAACGAATGGAATAATTATTTTCAATATATTCTAAAGCGATAATGGTTTCCCTATGGAATTCTTATTTCAATTAATTGTGGAAAATGATCATCAACATTATTATAAATTGATCCCCACCACTTGCGGAGACAATAATTCATACACAAAGACTTTATAAAAAAAAGAGTTCATTTTGTCACAATTTTTATAGCATACTCTAGATTTCAACCGTCAAACTTCTTTATTCTGATCATGTATTCGGATATACAATCTTTAAGACTTATGAAAAATAATTCACATATATGGAAATTACATAAAAAAAAATACAATAAATTAACAATTTAAAATATTTTTAAAAAATAAATAAATCACAATTAAAGATTTTTTAAACTTAACTCTTAAAATTCAAACTATATCATATAAATTGAAGCAGAAAGATTACGTTTTACAATTTTTCAGCTTCCGTAAGTGTTTATCCGATTAGTCTAACAAGTCAAATATGAATAGCTAAAGTACTCCAGTTGTCTTTCAAATACTACTTTTAATTTGTCATGTATTCACACACTATAATTGACTAAACTAAAAAAAACAGTTCAGTGCATAAAATATTTTACGTTAATAAAATTCACAAAAAGGTCACACCTTAAAAGTTGTGATATAGATAATATTCTAATGCAAATATTAGTGACAGATTAATTATATTTTTTTATTTAGATTTCAAGAATTTTCTGAGAGTTCTTTAAAAGATTTTATGGAAATAGGATAAATATATATATATATATATATATTTAAAATGAAAATATTTAGATTCATGTATCTTACTTTTTTACTAATTTGCTACCTAAAAGAATGTCACTTAACCTTCCTATATTTAGTAAAAAGAAAAGTTCAAACTTCTAACATTTTCATTTGACCTTTTTAAATGACACTCTCTTAATTATTATAGTAATAATGATAATGACAAGCTTAAAATTATAAAATTCAAAATGTAACAGTATGCACACTTTTAATTTGAATCACAAGATCTTAAAAAAAAAAAAATCAAAGTAATATATTATTTACATTATTTTAAGTAGAATAAAGGACAAGGACTTTACATCTAGAAAGTAGAAATTCACATTTAGATGGGACCACCTCCATAGGGCTCACACACCTTTTTGCCCGTGCAAAATGATAAAAGTAAGATTAACGAATTTCGTGTATAAAACATCTCGTATTAATTGAATTTAAGAAAGATTCACACTTTAAAGGATGAATTCACGATTTATCCTAATGTATGTTTGTGATTAGTTTCACGAATCAACTATATAACTTAGAGATTACACAAAAGATAATTTCACAATTGTTCCTAAATCTCCTATCATATATAGAGATATTAAAATATTATTTAAAACTAAGGTTACTTATTTAGATTTTTTATATATTTTTTAAAGATAAATTTCACTTGATAAAAATATCTAAATTTATTTGATATTTTTTTAATACAGTGTGGTGTCCACAAATCCACCAAAAATCCCGTGGACTAAATAATATTATCACACATATAGTCCAACATTTCAACAACATTAATTTTCGATTTAATTGTAAAATGAGAAGAGACACATGATTTGACAAAAATACAGTTCAAACTTTTTCTTTTTTTCCAACCCTACCTTCATGGAAAGTTGCTTCCACCTTATCTAATCATCCCAATTTATGTAACATATATTTTTATTTTATTTTTAAAAAAATTACATAATTTATTTTAGCTTTTTTTATTAATATACTTCTATGGCCATGATGATATTTATTGTTATATGATTAAATCAGAAATTTCAGAATTTTTTATTTAAAAAATATATTCGATTAAATATCGTCTTATAAAATGAGATGATATGTTTCATCAGCTAAATCAACACCTTTTGGGAAGTTCAACTGTAAGACTTCATTCAACTGTAAGACTTCAAATTTAAATTGAATTCTCCTTTAGTCCCAAGTGGAAATTATGATTAGTGAACTTTTCATTATTTATTTTTAAAAAATAATTTAATACTTAAAAGATTAATCTATATAAGTTAATCATAAAAGTTAAACCATAGTGAAACTAGTGACAAGTACGTAGAATAAGACAAATACATAACTTTTTATAAAATGTTATAATTAAAAATATAATAAGTGAAACTAATACTTATATCAAACTCATTTAACTTTCTACTATAATTAAGTAATTTAATAAATAAAAATATAAAATATTACAATCAAAAAAATGTTTTTTAATCATAATTTTTTATTTTCTAAATATTTTAAATCTCTAACTATGACTTAATTGAAGATTCTATGTCTCTATACAGACTTGAACAAACAACAATGGGCAAAACATTATGGGTTCAAAAATTAACATTTATATATTCAAACATATATCATGCCTCTATTCCACCTAACCTAAATTAAATAAATGCAAGTAAGTTTTATTTAGTAAGAAAGAATTAATGACTACTAAAGATTATGCCCGAGGTAAATTGACTTTCAAAAAGAGAAACACGATGATTAATACAAAACGATGTAAATATATATAAACAAACACATGTCTTATAATTATTCATTTGACATAAATACCCGAATGCAAATAAATTTTTACCTAGATAAAAAGAGAGGGAAATCAAGAATTACTAACCATTAAAGTTTACCTTTCAAAAAGAAAAACATAACAACTAATACAGGAAACATATATCATGCATCTGACATTAACACTCGATACAGATAAATTTTTACGGAGATAATGAAGAATTACTTACCACTAAAGGCTATGCCTGAAGTTGCAACAACACAAGTCTGAATAACAGTATTTTCTTGTCTTGTAAATGGTTGTTTCAAAATTCCAGATTTGTCAAGAAATTTAGTCCAAGTCTTGACAAAAAAGAATCCCAAAAGTCCAGCAGAGACATTAAGAGAAGGTATAATTCCAGTAGTAAGATTCAATTTCATAACAATAAAAGTAAATAAAATTCCCAATATTAAGCTCACACAAAATGCCCTTAATGTTAATTGACTTTGCCATGATGGCACTTGTTTTGATTCAAATATCCTTTCTACTGATAGTACTTCTTGCTCTTCTTCTTGTACTAATAATTCTTCTTGAGTTTTTTTGGTACCGTTTGTTGTGTGTGCTTCTCTTCTATTAACACTATTGGATCTATCCATAGCTCTAATGGTTTATGAAAAAAAATTAGATTTTTTTAGAAGTTGGGATTTGGGAAATTGGTATTTATTGATGAAAGGGGGAGTACTAGTGGGATAAAGATTCATATTGTGTATAATGTGTACTAAAGGGTGAATATTGTTGTTATCATAGACAAAATGGGGACAAGGCGATGACAGAGGCAGAATTTTTATTAACGAGATACGTATGAGGAGGGGCAGAGTCAATATTTTTTTTTTACAGTTTGGTTGGGTTCAATAATTTTTTTGGGTTATTATTATGGATAGATAATTAAGTATGCTTTCTATTTTAATTTATGCGATGCAGTTTGATTGAGTACGAGGTTTAAGAAATATGAAAAAGCTTTGAGTATTGTTGTTATTAGTTGACAAAATGGTGACAGAATTTTCATTAAGGAGATTCAAATAAATTGAAGTGGAGTCAATATTTTTATTACGAGTTTTGTTGACTTCCGTAATTTTAATAGATAATTATTGCTAATAATTAATTAAATAAATAAAAATATATTTTCTCAATTAAAATTTTAAATAAGATAATCACCTATTTTAATATGATGGTAGAACAAACAAAGGTCGTCAAATGGTCACACAATATTTTCTTGTGACAAGTTTACATAAGAAAATAACATATTTTTTTAATAAATTAAAAAATTTAGTTGATTCCTTTTTAAAAAATTCAAGGATAGCTCCACTCTTAGGTAGGGGTTGGCCTTAATGCGATCATCATCTATATGTATGGCTACTATAATAACAATCAATTTGGATATTTGAATGTTTTTTTCTTGATAGAGAAATGGATAGTTTTGTTGGAGTAAGGAACCAATTAGAAATGTGTATATCGAAGACGAAATCAAAATTTTAATTTATAAATTATAAATTTTAAATAGTAATTTCAAATGTTGATAATTAAATTTTAAAATATATATATATATGATAATTTTTACTATAAATATATTATTAATATAAAAATTATTAAATTCGATTAAATTTATGGTCCAACTTTTATCTGAAGTTGTGGGGGGTGGGGTGCCTCAATAGAATTCAAGACCTCATAATATTGGTGTATAAAAGGGGGTGATGTTGTCTTTATCACTAAGAAAGTGGGTGTGTGGGGTTGGCCGCTATGTATGACCATTAAAATGTGTATTAAAAGTTCGATTAATTGGAAAATAAGTTATTTTAAAATTATTCAATTACTCTTAATAAGATATACAAATAATATTATAATTTTGAGATAAGTTATTTTGTAATTATATTCTAATTCAATATAGAAAAAATATATTCTAAAATTAATTATTCCTTATTTGTCGTACCAAACGATCATGAGTATTACTCCCTTTGTTCCAAAATTAATAGTTATTTTAGCTATAAAAAATTATTTTGAAATACTTAATTATTGCTTTTTAGAATTTAAAATAAAAAACTGTTGATTATTTTTAGTTATATTCTTAATATTAAAAGGTACATGTACAATATTTTTTAAGAAAAAGTTAATGTACCTTTATTAAATAAAAATTATTTAATAAATTATACTTTATATTATAATAATCAGTCCCTTGATATTAAATGCTTTCTTGACAGACATGGACATGAATCTATACATGGTTTTATAGGTTTATTATTACTCCCTCCAATTCCTTTTTACTAGTACTTTTGTCATGGTAATTAAAAATAATATTGATTTAAAATATTTATCAATTGAAAGAATTAAATGAATTAAATATTATTTTTCACTATTACTTTGACTTTTAAAAATATAAAAAAATAAATACAATAAAATTAGAATTATTTTAAAATTATTAAGTTTAAATTCTAGATTCTACTTCCGAAATAAGAAGAGAATCCTAAAGATATTCCGTGAAGAGTGAGAGAGAGTTGACATTATAGAGTTTGTGGTGGTCCGCCTAAGTGTAAAGGCATGGTCTAATAAAAGAGGCAGTAATAGCATAATATGTTCGGATTTTTTTAAAAATGTTATCGTATTTATATGGATCTTTTAAAAATTTGATACGCATCTAACAATATTTTTGAAGAGTCCGAATGAAAAAGATGAACACAATCGTTTAAAGTTATAATAAGTGATAAGTATTCCTCCATTCTAAATCAGAAATCATGAGTCGAGCCTTAGATATGAAATTGTCTATGATAAGGAGTGCATTACTCTCTAAAATGAAATTTTGATGACATAAATCCAAATTAATCAAATTTTAAAATGAATATCAGATATCAAATAAAAAAGAAAGCATAATGTGAACTAATTAATCCAAATGGCTGAAGTCGGCTTTGGCAAGTTGTATTTTTATTCAGTCCAACTTGCAAATTAATCATACTGTCAGAAAACCAGATTCCAAATCATGCATGCTATCCAAACACAACGTACTTTTCAAGAAAAATCATTCTTATAAACAATTACTCACTTCTTTTTTTTAAAAATAATTAAAAAAAAAGTGAATGGTGATTCTTTTGGATAATATCATTTTTAGTCGCGTTGTCATTGTATTATCTCAGTAATATTTGACTTTGACGTATTTAAACTTTAATTAAGTTATATACTATGCTTTTAGTCCTTTTACTCCTCTCTGTCCAATAATATTTGTTCACTATTAATTTTACACATTTTAAAAAAAATTATAAATAGAAAGTTAATTTTACTATATCATCATTTGAATATAACAAATACAATACCTTGAAAAAATGTAATAGGAAAATGACTACAACTAATGATGAGGGTAAATTAGGAATTAAGTGTAAAATTATTCATTGATTTCATAAAATAGACAAGCAAAGGCGGAGCCAGGATTAGGAGTTTGAAGGTTCTAAAAAAAGAGAAACTTTGTGTTCATAATGGGATTCAAACCCACAACTCTAGTATGAAAAGTATTTCCATGATCCTTCCTTACCACTAAGCTATAAATAAGTTTTATTAGAGGTTTATGAGTTAATATATATATATTTAATTTTCTAATACAAATAGATAGGATTTATGGAAAAGTTACTGAGTTCGTCTGAATCCACGAACTCCCACCTAGCTTTGCCTCTGTGGATAAGTATTATTAGATATCTTAAAATAGTATAATAGACAACTATTATATATCGACTGAGAAAATAATAACCATTAGATAGAAATAGAATGACGTCCCCTAAGGTCCTAATCTTATTAGACAGTTGTGATTGAAACTTGAATGATGATGCTATTGGTGCATCATTCATTGATGAGCGGAGACTTCTTCAAGTCAATGATATTCTCTAGGATACAAAACTGAATTGAAAATCGAATCAAACCGTAAATCGAGTCAAATCGAAAAAAAAATTTGATTAGTGATTTGGTTTGACTTGGTTTGGTATTGAAAAAAAAACCTGACTATATTTGGGTTGGTTTGGTTTTAACTAAAAAGAACCAACCCGAGACCAAACCAACCCGACATTATATATGTAATTTTAAAATTTTATTTTATACACAAAAATATTTACTTTGATATAATTTTAAAATATTTCTTATACTATTTCATAGTTTTTATCTTTTAATATATTATTTCAAGTTTAAAACTTAGAATTCGGAATGATCCAATAAAAATTATAGTTTATAGATGTTGATAATTATAATTAAATTAATACTAATGCAAAAACAAAATCAATTCAACACTAAGAATGACAATAATATTGAATAACTGTTCTTTAGTTTTTACATTGGTTTAGACAATTAAAATACATAATCTAATTTTAATTTTCCTTAAATATTTAGTAATGTAACTAATACTTATTAAACTTATTTTAGCATGATTTATTACTTTTAAATTATGATCATTTTCATTATGACTTTGCAATATTTATTTTATATGATGATTTCATTATTATTTTTTATTGAATATTTTTGTGTCATCAGTTTTCATCTCATATTTTGTGTTATTTTTTTAAGAAACACCTAAGATAATTGAATTTTGGTTATGCTAAAGAAATATTTGGAGTGCAAGTTAATTATATGTTTGTATGCAAACTTTACGAAAAAAATCTAAAAATCTGAAAAAATTCAAGGTTTATTAGTTTGATTTGATTTATAAATTTAAAAATTCTACACAATGGTTTGGTTTGGTATTTGAAAAACCCGAACCAACCTGAGGTTGAAAAACCCAAAAAAATCCGAATTTTATTAGTTTGGTTTGGTTTATAAACTTAAAAATTTTACACAAATGGTTTGGTTTGATATTTGAAAAACCCGAACCAACCCGGTCATGTACACCCCTAATATTCTCAAAGGATACATAAATCCTTTAATATATCTTTTCGGATCAAAAATACATTTAAATTATTATGTTTTATTAAGTTTCTTATATGAATTTATTACCGATTATTTATTAAATCATATATTAAGTATTAGTTTTTTATTTTTTCTACCCAAAAATGTCAACATTGTTCAAGTAGGAAAAAAGAACAACTCATGATAGTTGACATGTAATTTGATAAATAGGTGGTGATAATTTAGACATAAAAAGTGAACACCATGTAGTTCATGTATGTAGAAAACTCACAAAAATGTGACACTCTCAATGTGTTTTTGATCATAACTCCATCTTTATTAACGTGTATTTGGTATGAAGAAAAATATTATCCTAAAAAATATATTTTTGTAAAATAAGTAGATTCCTTATATTATAGTGTTTGGTAGGTAAGCAAGAAAATATTCTCCAAATTATAATAGCAAAACACTATGAAGGCGAGATGAGATGGAAAGTGAGGGTTTGGGGGGGGGGGAGGGGGGATAGGGTTGGGATTCAATAGGTGGGAAAGAACTTATGCACCTTATTTTTTCTACTTTCATTAAGAAATTTTTTTTCTTATTTTTAAGAAGGCATAATACATAAATATACCATTTAACATTTTATGCTCCCAATTTTGAGTGTGCACAAGTAGACACTTAAAGTTATATAAAGTTGAACAAATAAACACACATGTCCTATGGCATCGATAATACATGACAATTCACATCCTATGTAGTGTCCTATGTGTATTATGTCACATAAGACTCATGTGTCTACTTGTTCAACTTTATACAAATTTAAGGGTTTATTTGTGACCACCTAAAGTTAAAGGGCATAAATGTGAAATAAGGTCAATTTAAAGGGCACATTTATGTATTATGTTTTTTAAAAAAACTTTTTTCCGTAACAAATATATTTTTAAAAATATTTTAATCAACCAAACATAAATATATTCCTTCATACTAAACACACCCAAATAAAGACTTTTTTCTTTTCTTTTCACATCCACACAAAATTTCTACGTTAATTGGAAAAATGGTGCAAACATCTAAATCTATAAAATGAATGGTCTGAAAGAAAAAAAAAACAAATTGGAAAAGAAAAATCTTATAAACAATGATGATGAATCACTTCTTCATGCTACTCCTTTGGTAAGCTGTCGTTAAGTAGTATGATTTCAAAACGGATATTTTTTAAACGCTACAGATCAAAAGTGTTTTTTTTCTGAAAACACATTAAAACAGATATTTTGTCCATTTATGGATAAATTGTGATAAATAAAATTAACTTCCATTGATTCACCTCAAAAGTAAAAAAAAAAAACATTATTTTTTCATAAAGATATATAGCTTGTCCAAAAAAAAAAAAAAAAAAAAAACCTTGTCCACAAAAGGGCAAACTACAATCTTTTTTATTAACTTCTCACGTGAAACTATATCTCTTTATTCAACAATAAATATTGAATTATTTACTCCACATTTCCTCATTCATCTTTTATTATTTTTTTTTCTACTTTATATTATGATCTTGAAATTTGATAGTCTTGTCTTAACAACCGGTGAGGTCTGTATATTCAATTGAACTAGATGTTTGTAAATGCAAAGAGCATTTAAAATGAAAACATTAAAGATTTCAGGTTTGGAGTTGTGTGTGTTCAAAGGTAAATTTTTTAAATTATTCACTTGTTTCTTTATTTTGTTATTTTAGGAAAATAATAAATAAGATTATTGGATAGAAAATATGCCCATAAATAAAACTAACACTATTCTTTCAAGGTAAGGATATACAAGATATTCCTTGATATGATTTTCGAGATCAACATTAGCACGACGAATCTTTAAGCACCTTGTTTGTCCTTTCAATTGGTCACTCCCAACAACCTAAAAATGATGACTTCTTGAAGTGTTTACACATCACAAATTTTTGGATAAAGATGTACGTCTCCAAATGAAGAATTTATATAAAAAAAACCTAATAAGTAAAATATTAAATTTTTTATCTAAAGCAAAACAAAATAGGGAAAATGCATAAGTACCCCCAACCTATGCCCGAAATTTCAGAGACACACTTATACTATACTAAGGTTCTATTATTCCCCCGAACTTATTTTATAAATAATTTTCTACCCTTTTTCGGTCTACGTGGCACTATCTTCTAGGCCCAATGCGTGTTGACAATTTTTTCAAGCTATCTGATTGATAGTGCCACGTAGGCCGAAAAGGGGTAGAAAATCATTTATAAAATAAATTTGGAGGGTAATAAGATTTTAATATAGTATAAGCGTGCCTCTAAGATTTTGGGCATAGGTTGGGTACTTATGCATTTTGAAAAAAAAAAAAGAAAAAAAAGTTGACAAATGTGTGATTGTAACATGAATGATGGTGCTATTGGTGCATCATTTATTGATGGGCGGAGACTTCTTCAAGTTAACAATGATAGTTCTCCAAGGTTACATAGATCCTTTAATATATCTGTACGAGTTAGATGATAAAAAATATTTAAAATATTATATTTTAAAGATTTTTTTATTTGAACTACTAGGTGTTTAGTTTATTCACCTGAAGTCCTAAATTATAATTAATTATTTATTAAATCACATCTCAAGTATTAATTGTTCACCTTTTCTATATAAAATATTATCATCGTTCAGGTAGAAAAAAAAAACTGATAGTTGAAGTGTGATTTGATAAATAGTTGGTGATAATTTAGATAGAAAAAAAGACACCACATAGTTCATATAGAAAACTCGCATAAACGTGATACAATTCAAATGTGTTTTTAAAAGTTAACTTCATATTATAAAATACAGACTTATTTTCTTTTTCTTTTCGATGGTGATTCGAAACGGTTGGGAGAAGTAATGGAATTCTACAAATAGATCACAAATTGCAAACATTCAAAATGGACTCAATCAAGGATATACTTTTCACATCCACACAAAATTTCTACGTTAATTGGAAAAATAGTGCAAATATCTAATCTATAAGATGATTGGCCTGAAAGAAGGAAAAAAAACAAAGTGGGAAAAGAAAATTCTTATAAAAGATACTAATAATGATGTATCACTTCATCTCTCTATATAGGAAAAAAAGGTGAGAGGAGACTAAGAATATCTTATTCTTAGTTCGATTTTATTTGTCTTGTTGATGGATAAATTGATGCGATATATTTAAGGATTTGAGGTGTCATATTTTGTATGTTATTTGTAAATGACATAGTATTGATTGACGAGACATCCGAAGGAGTCAACGATTGAAGTTTGGAGCAAGCTCTAGAGTCTAAAGGATTGAAGTTGAATTGGACTAAGATAAAGTACTTGAAGTGCATGTTTAGTGACGTAATTGACTAAGTGGAGTGAGTATTGATACACAAGTCATTCCCAAGAGAGGAAGTTTCAAGTATTGAGTCAACAATCAAAGGAAATTGAGAGATATAGAAAATGATGTTACACATCATATATTGGTGCGGGGGCGGATGAAATTAATGGAGGTCCGCATACGATGTCTTGTATGATAAAAATGTGTAACCAAGACTTGAAGGTAAGTTTTATAGAATGGTTGTTAGACCATCTAATATTGTATGAGAATGAGTGTTGACCGGTGAAGAACTCTCACATCCATAAGGGATTCAACGGGCAATTTAATAGTAGCCTTTGCAAAACATGACTTGTTTCAAGGTTGTATATTAATGCTTATTAACAGAGGTTTAGGCTATCGTCCCCTTTGCTTGTTCTCTGTATAGATCTTGAATGAAATAAAAGGTTTGCGCCACCAAAGGCATAAAATTTACGTACATAAAAAAAACATCTAGAAGACGAAAAGGAAGTAATGAAAATGAGTATGTTGGGATAGATGTGTGGCATACTAAGAGGGATTTTGATTAGAAATGAAGATATTCAGGACAAGGTGAAAGTATCCTCTGTGGTGGACAAGATGAGAGAAGCGAGATTGAGGTGGTTTAGTCATGTGAAAAAAGAGATGCCAAGATGCCAAGTGAGAAAGTGTAATAGGTTAGATATGGTGGATCTGAGGAGAAGTAGTGGTAGGCTAAAGAAATATTGGGAATAGGTGATTAGACAGGATATAACACACCTTCAACTTACAGAGGACTTGAGTTTAAGTAGGAGGTTATGGAGGTCGAGGATTATGGTAGTAGGATAATAGATACTTGAGTGTTGTCTCGCTTCCATGTGGGAGAGCCATGTTGATAGTTTGAAATACCCTACCTTCCCATTCTTTTTCACATCAGTATTGTTATTGTTACTCTCCTACCAATACAAAAAATAATGAAATTAGCAAACAAAATTTTATCTTAATTCAACGTTAAATTAATATCATTAGTAATGTGTTTTGTTGTTTAGTGATAGAATTTATCTGTCGCTATTTCTTTTAAGTAGTATACCAATCTTATTCTTCAATTTTTATATTCATGTTAAATTTTTTTACTTAGGTCGTCATTTTAGTTTTTGTTGTGGTTCTTTTCCTTTATTATTTTCAACACCGATGTCTTTGTTATTGCATTTACTTTTCAAACCTGCTCTGAAATACTTTGTTTGAGTCATTTAGTGTTTATCGAAAATAATATCTTTATTTTTTACAAAATAAAAATAAAATTTATATACACATCATCTTTTTTAGATTCTCTTGTAATATTACACTAAATATATTGTTATACGGTTGAATAGATTTAAGTATACAATTATGTCATATGCCAATATGATTGGTATGTAATTAATATATGGGAATGTATATACAATTATGTCAGGCTATACCAATGAAACTTCACAGCTCATTTTCAAGATTGAGACACACTCTATTGTGTGTACATATATAAAGACCATAAATAAAAGTCAAGGGGGGGGGGGGTGGGGGGGACAATAATGTATGAACTATAGCAAGAATGTCTTTTCATGTAGGGTGTGCATCAATCGATTTGATTTGATTTTATGTATTATTGATTCGATTTATTAGTTTTTAATTTTTAAATATGCTAAATTAATAATCAAATCAATACAATATTATTATTTTTTTTTATAGATTTTTGATTTATCGATTTTGGTTCTTAATGGTTCGGTTTTCACTTTAACCAATAAGAAATGACTTATAAAACAAATATATGACTTCTCTAACAAATTTGATGCGACAAGACAATAATGTAACTTTACAAATGCTCATAAAATAGAAACAACATTAACTGACATGAAAAAGAACTACACAAGTGTAACACAAAGAGAAATTAATTAAGAGGAATAGGGTTCTTACTTTAGGTTCTGACGTTTTGTATAAATGTAAACTAGTGAATTCAAAGTCATTGTGAAGTGTAAATTGAAAGCTAAAGGGCAAAAACAGTAACTAGTAAGGTATTGAGATTAAAATTTAATATTTATGTACAGGTAAAAGTAGTAAATTACTATAGTCTTAATGGGTTATCGATTTACCCAATATTAAAGACCAATATCGAACCAATAATTCAATAAAATTTTCTTATAAAGCCATTAACTCAATAATCCAATAGTAATAATCAATAATATTTTTTCCGATTCAATTTATCAGTCGATTCGATTTTTCACACCCCTATTTTCATGCATTCATAGCTTCCAACTGCTTTGGTTTACTATTTTCCTTGGAATCTATGATCCCAAAAAGCCAAATTTGCTTTCAAAAACTACATGTAGCAAAATGTCAAAAAATTTGTCCCACGAGAGGAGACTTTCTTTCTTATTTCAATTTATAATAGTACTTCTTATTTTATGTGGAATTTATTTGTGTGAATTGGCTTTGAAATATTCCACTTACAAATTGTAACTTCATGTAAATGACAACTTGACAAGTATGGTGTATTAAGTAAACGAATTATTTTCTTGGCATTTCGTTCTTCTATGTTTCAATTTATGTGAAAGTATTTGACTTGACACAAAAAAATATCAAAAAGTAGAGATTTTGAAACTTATAAGTTTAATATAGGCATAATACATAAATATGTAGTTTAACTCGGTTTTAGCTGATATTATGTCCTCTAACTTTAGGTGTACACAAGTAGACACTTAAACTTGTGTTCTACATATGCGTCACGTAGAACACAAAAGTGTCATGTAGAATGTCATGTAGGACAAATGTGACTATTTGATAGAAGATAATCACGTAGCAGTATTCGACTAGGTATCAACCTCTAACTAACACCAGTGTTGGCCGCCATGGCCAAAACCAACGCCGGTGGGGCTTTTCCACCAGATGAATTTCCACCTCTCCCCAGGCACGACAAACCTGGAATCCAACCAACCCATATAGAGCCAAACCTTACCCAATATGCAAAGATCCTTAATCCAAAACCCAATACTCCCCTGATCCCTAAAGTTCCCCCTAAACCAGTGATAATTATTCATGGAAAACCCAATATTACTTGGAAAACATCAGAAGTCAAATCACTCATAGTTCAAGAAAATCTGTAATATGCCATTATTGGCAAATTCTCGTACGGTAAACCGAAGATACATGATTTAAGGAGATCGATACCAGGACAATGTGGAATCAAAAGTGAATGTACAATAGGAGTTCTGGACCAGAGGCACATTCTTATCAGACTCACTACGATGGAGGACTATGTGCATCTATTATCAACTGCGGCATTCTATGTTAAGGCGAAGAAAACCTATTGGTAGATGAGAACTCTTAAATGGGATCCATGGTTTGAACCGAAGGTTGAAACTACCATTGGCGTAGCATGGATTTCTTTCCTAGATCTACCACCAAATTTCTTTGCCAAGGTGGCAATTTTTTCAATAGCTAGTGCGGTTGGGAAACCCCTTACTGTGGATATGGCGACAAAGAACCAAACCAGACCAAGTTGCGCAAGAGTCAAAATTGAAGTGGATCTTACAGCTACGCTACCTCAACGTGTGAAAATCAATGAGAAAGATGACAACATGGGGCAAATCAAAAGCAAGTGGATTAAGGTTCAATACGATTATATACCAAAATACTGTACTGAGTGTTGTCTACAAGGACATGATGAACACAATTGCTGGGCACTACACCCGGAATTGTATGATGCAAGAGAGGTAGGGATCAAGGATGACGGGATGCAAAAGGAGATGGAGAAACAGGGAACTGCAGCGGAGCACAGGCGAATACTAACAGGTGGTAAAGTGATCAGAAACAAATCAAATATACAAAAATGGATGGTAAGCAGGAAAAATAGGTATATCAGAGATAAAACTGGACGCATTGAAGGTGAAGTAGACTATCATCATGAAAATACTTTTGACGCACTAAGAGAGGAGGTAGAAACAGGTCCAGAAAGCAAAGTAGACAAAATTGCGAAAGAAAGCACGAAGGAATGGGTTAATAAAACCTTTAAGGAAAGCAAGAAGACAGTAGATCAACAAACAATGACAAAACAATGTGAAGAAAAAGTAGGGAAACCTATATTGCAATAGGAAATAGAAGGGGAGAGTGAACAAACACAGAGCCTGATTCAAAAAGATTATGACAATCAAGGGGAGGAAATAGAATTGAATGAGAAAGTAGTTGTTGCAGATAAAGGGTCAATAGTAGTATATGGAGTGGATAATGAAGATATACTACCTTTAGCCTTTCATAATGATGATCAAAATGGTGGTTAAGAACAGAAGACTAATTTGGATAAGGGTGACTTAACGTCGATCATTAATAAGGTAGCGCTTGAAGGGGACTTATCGCCTAAGCAGGTAGGAAAACTAAAAGATACACATACCAGACAGAAGAATCAAGTGATAAAGATACTACAGGGGCACAGGCCTCATCCAGGCAATCAAAAAGAGTGATTATCAAAAACTCTAAGTATCAATGAGAGCTCTAATATGGAATATTAGGTCGGTAAATACTCAAAAGGCGTTTACTAGGCTGATTCAGATGCATAGGAGACAACAATATTACTTTGTGGGATTAATGGAACCATTTGAAGATAAACAAGGACTGGAGGAGTTTAGGAGGAGATTGGGAATGCAATATGCAGAGGCAAACTCTAATGGGAAGATATGGATTTTCATAGACGGGTCCTTGGAGTATGAGATATTAGAGATGAATAGCAAATACTAACAATCAAAATACATAATTTAGGAATGAGTACGGCTGTAATGATCTCGATGGTATATGCCAAATGTAGTCAAGGGGAGAGGTTACGACTATGGGAATCAATTGCTGATTTATCCAGTATAGTAAACATTCCTTGGGTAATAGGAGGAGATTTCAATGTTATCTCTAATGAAAGTGAGAAACTTGGAGGTAGGGCAGTCACGAAGGCGGAAGTAAGGGATTTCAATCATTGTTTGAATGTTTGTAATCTGGAGGATAGAGGATTCAGAGGTAGCAAATTCACTTGGTGGAATGGCAGAACTGATGAGGAGTGTATCTTCAAAAGACTAGATAGAGTTCTAACTAATGATAAGGTGCACGATATTTTTCCAGTTCTAGAAGTCGAACATATGGTGAGAAGTGGATTGGATCATGCTCCCCTATCAGTTACTTTCAAATCCAGTAGGGAGGAGGTGATAAAGCCGTTTAGATTTTTAAACTTTTAGATCAAGGAGAGATCTTTTCATGGATCTGGTTAAGGATAATTGGCAGACGGATTTTGAAGGAGATCCTTTTAGCTTATTTCACCATAAGCTTAGGAGAGTAAAAAAGGCCTTAGGACAATGGAGTAGGGATACTTTTAGCAATATATTTCAAGAGATTATCACACTCGAGGAAGTCATAAAGGTCCATGAGGCCCAATTTGAACTGTTCCCAACGACAGGGAATAGAGAGAGATTGCATAAAGCTCAAGCAGAACTAACAAAACAACTCAATAGGGAGGAGCATTTCTGGAAACAAAAAGCGGGAATGGAATGGTTTAAAGAAGGGGAAAGAAATACGAAGTTCTTTCATACAGTGGTCAAAGACAGAAGAAGTAGATTACGGGTGAATAGAATTCAAAATGAAGAAGGAGATTGGTTGGAACAACAGTTAGATATAGCGGAGGCGGCAGTGGAATTTTATGTGAAGCAATTCACAAGACAGAAAGTGGAGGAACTACCAAAGGTGATCACCAGTAATATGAACGAGGAAATGGAAGCAATGCCAACTTTAGAAGAAGTAAGAAGGGCAGTCATGGGGCTAAACAAGAATAGTACAGAAGGACCAGATGGAATAACAGGAGCTTTTTATCATAGTACTTGGGAAATAATCGAGGAGGATATCCACGAAATGGTTAAGGCCTTTATATGTGGGGCTGATCTACCAAGGTATATCACTCACACAAACTTGGTTCTCATTCCTAAAAAATTAACTATAAATAATTTCTCGGACTTGAGGCCTATATCCTTGAGCAATTTTGTGAATAAAATTTTCTCAAGAATAATTCATGAAAGAATTAAAGTAGTACTCCCTCATATTATATCTCCGGAGCAAGCAGGATTCATTTAGGGGAGGAGTATAGCTGAGAACGTACTAATGGTACAGGAAATTGTTTCTGAGATAGGGAAAAGAGGAACAACCCCTAACATGGTAATCAAGCTAGATATGATGAAGACATATGATAGAGTAGAGTGGTTATATCTTACCAGAGTGATGAGAAGATTGGGATTTGGAGATAGAATCATTGATATGGTGTATCGACTAATTAGCTACAATTGGTACTCGATCTTATTGAATAGGCAACCAAAAGGCTTTTTTAAATCTTCTAGAGGCCTTAAACAGGGAGATCCACTTTCTCCCACTTTGTTTATATTGGCAGCAGAGGTCATATCTAGATCCCTAAATGCTATAATGCAGAAGAAAGAGTTTAAAAGATTTGGCATGCCTAAGGGAAGTCTAAAGTTAAATCACATGGCATTTGCAGATGACATGATAATCATGTGCAAGGCAGAGGTAGGAACAATGAAGCTGATTAGTGATACTCTTAGAGAGTATGAAGTGATATCAGGGCAGAAGGTGAATAAAGACAAAAGTGTTATCTATTTACATCATAAAGTGTCCGGAGAGGAAGCAGTTGTGGCTGAAGTTGCAACTGGAATTTTGAGAAAGGAGTTTCCTTTCAATTATCTAGGTTGTCCTATTTTTTATAAAAGGAAGCAAAAGGCGTATTACCAACAGCTAATTCAGAGAATAAGGACAAAAATTCAAGGATGGAAAGGCAGATTGTTATCATATGGAGGAAGAGCGATACTGATAAAACATGTTTTGCAGAGCACTCCTATTCACTGTTTATCAGTAATAAATCCCCCTATTAATGTTCTAACCCAAATAGAAAGAATGATGGCTCAGTTCTTTTGGAGTAGTTGCATTGGGGGAAAAGGGAGGCATTGGAGTAGCTGGAGAAACTTGAGTTTACCCGAGGTAGAGGGTGGACTGGGTTTTAGACAAATGAAGGATATATCCATTGCCCTTTTTTGTAAACTATGGTGGAATTTTATAGTTAAGAGATCTATTTGGAGTGAATACATGATGAATAAATACTGCAAGAGGAATCATCATAATGTAGTAATGTGGAAGATAGGAGGGGGCGGATCACAGGTATGGAAGAAAATGTTGCAGGCTAGAGAATTAGTTGAACACCAGATTTTATGGCAAATAAGGAAAGGATCATCATCATTATGGCATGATAATTGGACAGGACTGGGAGATCTGTACACAATCATAGGGGAAAAATTTGAGTGGAATATCAGATATGAAAAGATTGAAGATATTACTAGTAGGGGAGAATGGAATGAGGAAGTTATACATGAGATACTTTCGACTGAGCTGGCAGAGCATATTATAAGCAATATCAAACCACCTCGAGGGAGAAATGAGACTGATAAGCCATGTTGGATGCTAGACACAAAGGGAATTTTTTCAGTCAAGTCAGCATGGAATTACGTAAGACACAAAGAGGAACCTAATCAAATATATAAACGGATATGGACCAAGGGTCTACCTTTCAAAATGGCTTTTCTAATGTGGAGACTATGGAAGTTTAAGATACCAGTGGATGACAGAGTAAGGAGATGGGGCATTGCAGGCCCATCCAGGTGTTGGTGTTGTGTACATGCTGATCAAGAGACACTAGCACATGTGTTCTTGAGATCAGATATAGCTAATAGGGCATGGTCCTACTTTTCCTCTTTTGCAGGTATTAATATTGAAGGTTTATCTCTAAAAGAAAGCATCATGAAATGGTGAGGAGCACAATGCAAGGCTGATATAAAATCATACTATAGAGCATTACCAAGCTTTATTATATGGAAATTATGGAGAAGAAGGAACAAGAAAAAACACGAAAGAAGGAGCTCATCATTACCGAGAATCATCCATAATTTTACCAGAAACATGTATATGCTGATTAAGGTAAGAAGGCCTCACATGAATGTATCAGGAAGCTGGGCAAAAATGCTAAATGAACTGGAGGAGAATAGAACAATACTGAAGACCATCATGGTAAAATGGGAATATCCTCCAAAAGGTTGGGTGAAATACAATACGGACGGGGCATCTAGAGGAAATATGGGATTAAGTTCTTATGCTTTCTGTTAGAGGGGATATCATCTATGCAAAAGGAGCAATTATTGAGAGTACTACAAGTACAGTAGCGGAAGCTAAAGCGATCCTAGAAGCTAGCAAACACTGTAAGGAGCAGAATCACAACCATATTATCATACAAACAGACTCGATGCTAATGTACAAAGTGCTAACAAAAGAGTGGGAAATACCCTGGAACATATCTGATACAGTTGAAGAAATAAAGGCTTGTCTTGCAGGAAAACAACATAATGTCCAGCATATAATGAGGGAAGGGAATCAGTTCGCAGACTACTTAGCAAATAAAGCCATTGAAGAAGGTAATTGTATTTTCACAAGTTTTCAAAGCATGGATATGAGAGGAAGGAGAATAATTAACAGCGACAAATTAAACATCCCTTGTTTGAGAGTATCACCATGAATGTGATAAAGGGGAAGGGAAGGCTACAACAAAGCGGAGGCAGATTGAAGCTTCAGGCACTTAAATCAATCACCACCTGCAACACAGAAGTTATAAGACAACAAGGAAAGAAGAATGGAGAGGGCGGGATCGAAGTTCGTAGGAAAGGTCGCAACTAGGAAACCCTAAGCAATTGGAAAGTGTAGAAGATGGAGGAAAAGAGTATTGTGTACTCACCAAGGACGGATAGAGATGAGAACAAATTAGGAAAGTTAGCTTTTTGTTATTAATGGGCCTTGGGCCATTTTATTTGTATGGACTTTTGTTTTTCCAATAAAAGGTTCTATGCCAAAAATTTAAAAAAAAAAAAAAAAAAAAAAAAAAGACTATTTGATCAATTTTATACAAACTTAATTGTCTACTTGTGTACACCCAAAATTAGAGGACATAAATGTCATTTGATGCTAAGTTAACGCGTTTATGTATTATACCTTAATATATGTCATCATATTTTTGTGGCTATTAAATCATGTAACTAAGAAGAAAATGCCAAGTTAAAGTTATATATTATTCATTTGTGCACTATTTTTTCTGGCTCTTACAATTTATTTCATATATAACGTATATTCATAAAATAATTCATTTCAAAAAGAGCAAGATAGAAATAGTTGGACCTTAAAAAAGAAAAGTCTTGGTCTTCTTCATCATTCATATGTTTTTTAGTATAGTAGACGAGTAAAAGTGAACAACGAAAATATTTGTTTTCATATTTAAATTTACTCAATAAATATGGAAAGAGATTAATATGGTGAAAAGATAGTGGTATTAAATTGAAATCAAAGTATAAGTGTGAGTTGATATATTATTGTAATAAATAAGTCGCGTGGAACTTAGTCTAGGGGACTGACTATTGGTGGTGCTAACAAAAAATCTCACATTAAAAATTTCGAATTAAAGAAGTTACATATAAGGTGTAAAGATACTTTGAATGATGCGAGATTTTTTGAGAAAAATTGTATGAACTTAACCTAAAGCGAACAGTATCACACGTATATTATATGGTGTTTTTGAGTGACTCCAGCCCAAAAAATATGCTAGTTGGCATCATTTGCAGACATCTTTCTTCGTCTTTGGATTATTAATTTGGGCTCAGATCAACAAGGTTTTGAGGCCCAATGAGTTTGATTTGGAGAAATGTAATAAAATTAGGGTTGATAATTGGGCGGGTGGATTGGAATCAAATTTGGGTGGGTCACAATTGGGTCAATCTGGTCAAGATTTAATCCAGTTCAAATTTACTTATAGTAAAGTTACATACCAATCCAATTTTTACTAAATTTTGATTATTTTATTTGTTCTTTTACAATATTTTAGTGCCTAATAAAATTATTTTTTCTTATGGCTATATATAATATATCAAAATACAAAAGAAAAATCTAAAATATATTTTGACAAACCTCTCTCGAGTCAATTGGGTTAGACATCAGCCCACATTTTAATGGGTTGAAATGTTGAGTTGATAAATTATCCGCCCAAACTTATACGGGTTGGGCGAATTAGGTTTGATTTTGTCATCCCTAAAGAAAGGGGTAGTTTCAAATACATACGATAAAGTAATTAATTTACATCAAATATAGTCATATTTAATTTACATAAAAAAAATAGCCAAAAATTATAGAAAGTAATTAAAGTATATATTAACTATACAATATAGCTTCTCAAAAGTCATAGAAAGTATACACTAACTATACAATATAACTTGCATATACATAAGAATTGAGATACACTCTGACCATACATTATGATATACTCAAAAAGTTTAATATAGCTTAACTATATACATGAAGTATACACGGACTATTCAATCTCGATCAACTCAAAATCACCTCTAAATAATCCCAAATTTTAAATATGAAATTCTCTCAATATTTCGAATCTTTTGATATAATTCGGTCGAAACGATTCATATTCACGGTATATTGAATTTTAAAGAAAAAAATAATGAACAAGAAAAAGAAAAAGATGCAGAAGGAGGAGGTAGAAGAAAAAGAAGAACGAAGAAGGAAAAGAAGTCATTAATGAAAAAATTGAAAGGAAGAAGAAAAAAAAAGCCATTAATGACGGAATTAAAAGGAAGAAGAAACAATTTGGCCAATGATGTTTGAATTTCATATATACGATTTTGAATTTTAGTCTTTTTTGCTTGAACTTCAGACATACATAACTGAACTTTAATTATTATTATTTGAAATTCAATCATTATTTTGAAATAGGTAAACATATAAATAGCAATGTCCAAACACACAAGAAAAAAATATGTGGGGTTAAGGCCTCGTTTGATCATGAAAATTGTGAGTATTTAAAAAATGAAAAAACTACTTAATATATTAGACATACATCACAATCATATATACTAATTTTACCTCTAGTTTCAAACAATTACTTATATTACTACTTTTAATATTCTATACCATATATTTTAAAAGATACAATAAGATATACAAAACCCTTAAAAATGGGATTGATTAATTATCTTTATATTTAAACACCTAAATTAATGGCGAATTAACATAAAAAATTTCTCTCTCATCAACCATCTTCTCTTCCAAATAAAATTCCCATTATTCATCAGTGTCTATCATCCCTACCCTCACGTCCTCCACTGCTTCCACCATCTTTTTCTTCTTTCTTTCTCTCAAATTACGTTTTAATAGCAAATTATCAAAATTGAACATTGGCATTCAAAATTATAGGTAGAAATTTGTAACTTTGTATCAGTATTCTCATGTATCTAGAATAAAGTTCTCCATTTTCATATATCTATGATAGAGTTCATATCGTTTTTAATTTCAATTTTAAAAAGTTTTATGAAGTAGGTCCTACATAGTATGATCTTGTTGCTATTTATTCTATCATGGGTGACCATTTTCAAAATTGAATGATTCTCAGTAAATATACAACACATTAACATTAATATACAATATGTTTATGAGATATGAACTTTATAGTTTTGTTTTCTCTCAAGATTTTTTCATTGCAGGGCTAAATCTCCATCCGCTAACATTCAAGCAGAGAATAGATCTAAGCACGGGAACGACCTAATATAAATGAAAGAACTATGTGAAGCTCTACTTACCAAAACAAATACATCACTAAACCCAGTTACACATCTAGTGCAAGATGTTGCTTCTAACACATCTTCTTAATGATACAAACCCAAAAAATTAATAAAACATGTATCTTGATCTTTTTTACCCGTCAGATACATGTATCTCGATTTTTCTCGGATACATGTATTCAAAGGCCAAAATCTGTTAGAGTTCTTAATTAATACTCAATTACTCCTTTAATTAAGGAAAACAGTAATACACATCTATTTCAAAATTAATAAAACATGTATCTCGATCTTTTTTATCCGTCAGATACACGTATCTTGATTTTTTAACCCTCGGATACATGTATTCAAAGGCCAAAATCGTTAGAGTTATTAATTAATACTCAATTACTCCTTTGATTAAGGAAAACAGTAATACACTTCTATTTCAAAATTAATAAAACATGTATCTCGATCTTTTTTACCCGTTGGATACACGTATATCGATTTTTAACCTTCGAATACATGTATTCAAAGGCCAAAATCTGCTATAGTTCTTAATTAATACTCAATTACTCCTTTAATTAAGGATAACAATTACACACATTTAATTAAAAAATAATAAAACATGTATCTCGCTTTTTTTAACTATCAGATACATGTATCTAACAAGTCATGATACATGTATCCAAATACCGAAATATGGTATAGGAAGTAATATTCTAAACTAACGTGAATTCAAGTAATTAGGACCTAAACTAGTGAGATTTGTGTAGTTTGCCCTTAAAAAAATAATTTTTATCTTTTCAAGTGAAAAGCTCGACTTAAATAGCTAAATAAGATGATAGTATTCCCACTACTTCAATTTTAAAGCTAGCATTTTTTTCAACAGTTTTTAGTAATAGACTTATAGAACGTCCATCATATAAGTTTAAGGAATATTGATTATGTAGAGGATTCAAAAATGTTGACTGTTTTTTTGTTTTAATTTATCTAATGGAGTTGGGTGTGCAAATTAACATGTTTCATTAATAGTTGAAAAGAAAAAAAATAGTATATATTAAGTATAGTAATACTTTTTAATGGTAAAGATGAAAGTGCGAGATATATTGTTTGAATGTAGACATATAGTGATTTTTATGTGATGGAAGTGCAAGAGACATTGTTTGGATGTAGACATATAATGATTATATTTTTATGTGTTCTTTCTATGAGTGTCATGGGAGTGAGGTGGCAATATCGCACTATATTAAAAGTATCTTTGAGTTATTTTTTCCTAACAACTAATATGAGGTATCGAGTTGATCGTTCAGTGAGATGAGTATGGATATTGTGAAGTAATGACATGGGCCCCACTCAATGTATTTGCCTATCTGCGGATCGATTTACTATCTCTACTTGTAGTTTTGAAAACGTATATACAAACATTAAAAAAAAAAAAGACATTGACTAGTGGCAATAAATACTAGATTAATGTGGTTGACACATAGCTAATCTCCACATAAACCGTAAGACGATAGGCCATGTGAATCTTAGTTCAAGGTAAGAATTGTTAGTATGTAAACAGAGTCTTACATTGATAGCTGAAAAAGAAAATTACATAATAAATTCAAAAATCAATTATTTTTAATATACTAATATATTAGTCTTTTCAAAATGATTATAAAAATGAAATCTTGGAACATTCATTGCACCTAGGCGGTATTTGTTGAATGTTCAAAGTTTTTCACATTCTTGTATGTATGTGGACAATTTCATCTAGTCACTTCAAATATTATGACCAACCGCAAAATCTTTATTGCATGTGTGATCCAAATAAAATTGAATTAGGTGCAATACACTTTATGTTGTAAAGTAAGATAATTGATGGCATTATCACGATATATTTATATATATGTAGGGACACACCATGCATCATGCTAGGAAAGTAACAAGTCAAACATGCACAAACTTGGTCATGTTCTTAGAATCAATGTGATGGAATTTTTCTCTATTCTTATCCTATCGCAGACGGAGAAAGATTTAAAATTTGAATTTATGAGGTCCACAACAACTTCAAGTTAATGTTATACTAATAATTAATAATGGATTTTACAATCAAATATAGCTAGTTAGTTTTATGTAGAGTAATCTGGTCAGAAACTACACATAAATTCATAATCGAATTTCTAAATCCGTCACTAATATTCACGGGAGATTGATTTCCTTTGACGAGCCAAGCATGTAGAAAAAAGATACAGATGGTGATGAGGCTCGAAGACAATATGACATCTTATCTGTTCTGATATCATGTTAAAGTTTATGATCATATCTTTTAAAAACTTAAATTGTTAGAAGAAAACACAATTTATATTTACCTAGTTATACCTTAACATGTTTCTATTATAAATAAATATTGAAATCACACCTTAGTAATATTAATATTTAAGTTCTTAGCGACTTATCACCAAAAAAAAAAACGTTCTTAGCGAATTTTGAACTCGTAGTTAAGAACTGAAACTATCTGATATTTGAAATCAATTGAACCCAACTAATCTGAATTTATGTCGACGTAGGATGACTTGGACTTTTTTCCTCTCAATAACTTTTTTTTTTGGTTTCCTATCTGGTTCCAATATCTACATGGGAGCTAGACTAATTCTGAGTTTACGTCGGAAAGTCCGACATTGAAAAATAAACCGTTCTCTAACAAAATCAAGTTCATACTCAAGGAGACTCAAACCAAATATCTCGAATTAAAAATAAAAAACTATTTATCATTCTATCACAATCTTTATTGGTTGTGAGCTCAACTTCAATAATCGCTAGTTTTGGCACCATGTGAAGTTGGCAAATAATTATTAACATTTACTGTTTCATCACCTGCTGTGCAACAATTTTGTGGTACCATTTTTTTGCATTTTCAACCTTATCTTCTAATGGTACATATTCAAAATTTTGAGAATATAAGTGTACTACAATAAATAGGGCAAATTTAAAATTTATATTTGTCAGGCTTAACCTTTATGTCCTTATTGTTAGATCTATTAATTTACACTTTTGAAAATTTATAGTTTTATTATTTGAACTTTTAGTAAATTTTTATATTTATACTTTTACTTCATACTGAATATGTTATTATCTGTTTTAACACATTAATTATATGTTACGTCCTCCATTGCTATTAAATTTAATAATATAAAATTTTACGATAACAATCGAAGAATAAAAGTTTCAATATATCAGATTTGAAGCTTTTGAAGGGACAAATCAAGTAGAGGTGCACAAATTAACAATCACACTATGGGATTCTTTGAGTTTGAATGCACATACAAACATATTTAAATAGTTTTCAACAGGTACTATATTATTATACATCATGTAATAAAGGAAGCATAAGTACACATGAACTCTGACTAGCTCGTCTTTCAATATATGTATACATGTAAATATATAGAAATCACACATACTAGAAAATACTAATATTTAAATTCTTAGCGATGTTTGAACCGATTGCTAAGAACGAAAACTCATATTATTTTTTAAAACTATATGATATTTAAAATCAACTGACTTACCTTACTTGTTGCTTTTCATTTTGATAGAAATAAATGCTTGCAGATCATAATTTACTATTTACTAAATAAGCCTTTAGTATTGCTTGTCCACATCTTATCCTTAGTTGATCGACTAATTTGAATTCACGCTTATACAAGTGATTTGGCTTTATCCCTAAGTAAATACTTTTGAATTTTCCCAGTAGCAGTCTTTGGAAGGTCATCTTCTATAACAACTGTCCTTGGCACCATGTAAAGAGGCAAATTCTCTTTACAAAAATCTCTCAACTCCTTCTCGGTCACTTTGCATGCATCTTTTTTCAAGCTGATGAACGCACAAGGCGTCTCGCCCCAATAATTATCTGGACGTGCTACTACCGCTGCCTCATTCACTGCGGGGTGTTTGTATAAAATTGACTCTACTTCCACACTGCTTATGTTCTCCCCACCACAAATTATAACATCTTTCAATCTATCCTTAACTTCTAAGTATCCATCTGAATGCATTACTCCAACATCTCCAGTGTAAAACCATCCATCATTTTTCATGCATTTTGATGTTCCTTCAGGGTCTTTAAGGTACCCTAGCATCACACTACCTGTTGGGAATAAAATAAAATTAGATGCGCAAACATATCTGAATTCAAGAAAATAAACGAAAATCTTCAATTATGTGGTTATTCATCTACTAAACTAATCCCTTCAGTCAGTGGTGAAGCTAGATTTTCAAAGATAAACACAAGAAGAAATCAAAGAAAATTAATATTTACTATATATATAAAGATCTCCGCTCTGCTCCTATTTGTCGTCTGTTTTATTTGTCTTATTTTTTTTTTTTTTGGACGTTCCTTATGAAAATATTTACTAAAAAACTAATTGACTAAGTTATTCTTATTTATTCTTGAATCTTAATTTAATGTTAGTTTATTTTTTACCACGTCAATCTTCCTACATATTTATTAATAAGAATACAGGTGAAAATGAATAAATAATAATTACTATATCTTAATTATTTAAAATAACAATTATATTTATCAATTATTTTTTATAAGCAACAATAACTAAAATGAACATAATGGAGTACAAGGTACAAATAACATAATTTCTGTATTTATGATTTGGTCCATCAATGCTAGAATTTATTGAGGACTCTTGGGACCATTTTTCACATTAATAAACATTATAATAGACTACTTTAATTTGGTCCGAACATCTTAAGACAACAAATACTCCCCCACCCACCTTCTAAATATGGTAATTATTTCATTTATTTTTATTTAATTATTATTTTTATCTATCACTTTTTAATATAGAAAAAATAGTTCAATTTCCTTTCATGTTTTATTCTTAAAATTAATTACATATTCCTCAAATCATTTTTGAAAACCTAATACTAAACATATTATTATAGTAAAATATGTGTATCTTTCATTATTTTACAACAGACATACAAGCAAAATTGAATAGAGAAAGTAATTTTTATTTTACTGTTAAATGGTATAAATTTCTATCTTCACACAAATATTACGGTATGTGTAAGATTATAAATTTGAAAAGTTTTTGATTAATGTCCTTTTTAAAAGTACCTTTGGTATTAATACTTTAATTATAATAATTAGGAGTGAAATATTAAAATATCATTTTATTTATTATTTTTTATGATGTGTGCATGGTTAAGCATGGACAAATAAGTATAACTAGGGAAAACTTTGGACTAATATTTGTGTTTAGTAATCATGACAACTAGAATAGACGAGAGAAAATATAATACTCGAACTAAAGAGTTACTATAGTAAAAAAAAATGAAAGCAAACTAAAAAAAAAAAAAAAGGACGCTTAAATCAAATCGAATCGAATATATGTACCTCCTTTCAAAACAATTTCTCCAATAGCCATCCCATTCCTCTCAATGCTGATGCCAGTTTCAGGATCCACTACATCAACTTCAGTAAACCCTACCATCCTCACACCTTGTCTTGATTTTAGTGTTGCTCTTTCTGAATTTGTCAATTGATTCCATTCTTGTTTCCATGCACATGTCACCGCAGGCCCACCCGTCTCTGTCAATCCATAACCGTGACTAATCACGAATCCCAAAGATTCTGTCCTATCCAGAACTGCGGCCGGGGGTGGTGCCCCGGCCGTTAGGAGATGGACAGGGGAATCAAGGGGTTTTCTTTTTGAATAGGTTGATAACATGTTGAGTACTACTGGTGCACCACACATGTGAGTTACCTATATAAATTAGTAGCATAAGATTGATGTTTTGTTTTTAAATTAAGCGATGAACGTAACGTTACCTTGTGTTGTTGAATAGCTTGATATATTGAAGCAGCATCATGACTCCGACGTAGACACACATTGGTTCCACCAACAGCAGCCATAGCCCAACAAAAACCCCAACCATTGGCATGAAAAATGGGTAGGGTCCACAGGTAGACGGGTTGCTTCGGCATGGACCAATCAATTAAGTTCATGACACTCATCGTAAACGCACTTCTATGACTATGAAGCACGCCTTTGGGTGCATAAGTAGTCCCAGAAGTGTAGTTTAGTGTCATGGGCTCCCATTCGCTCTCTGGAGCTATCCATTTGAAAAATTCATCTCCTTCATCAACAACATTCTCATAACTATTATTATAAAACTCATTTAAAGGCGTACTACCACAATCATCCTCGATGACCACTAACTGCGGACGTTGTAAATTACAAGGGAATAAAGAAATCGCCTCGAGTACTAAAGAAGTCGCTTGATAGTCCACAAATACAAGCTTTGATTCACTATGCCGAAGCAAAACGGAGAGGGTACGTGGATCGAGGCGGAAGTTTACGTTGTTGAGGATCGCACCAGACATTGGGACGGCGAATTGGAGCTCGTACATTGCAGGAATATTTGGGGCTAACACGGAAACGACATCGCCTTTCTTGATCCCTAGCGAAGAAATCGAAGAAGCCAATTTTTTGCACCTAGTGTAAGTTTGTGACCAAGTGTAACTTGTGTCATTGTACACAATTGATGTGCAATTTCCATAAACAATAGAAGCCCTTTCTAAAAACTCCAAAGGCGAAAACGGGCACGAATTCGCCGGCCCCCCTTTGGATATTTTTGTGGTTGTGCTCCCGTTTTCTTTAAAAATTTCAGGAGGAGGAGCAGTGACAGGATTCAAGGCAAGCGTAGATCGGATCCTACATTTCTTTAATTTCTTTACTTCAAAAGGGATTCTTGATTTAAAAAGTTGATAACCTAATGGATTGGATATACCAAGGGATGATAAGTTGCAAGCATGAAGAGATGGACTTTTTGTTGAACTAGTTGGTGTTAAAATATCCATAATGTGGTATGCTTAATTTGTTTGTTTTTTCCTTCCTTAGTATGGATGGATGGATATATATATATAACAAGTTATGGGGAAGTTGGGCATATACTCAAAATTAAATGTTGTAGGTACGACTATGAATTTGTCTTTATTAGACGGTCCAACATGTCTCTTCTTCTTTTATTTTCACCCAGTGTTCAGTTCCACATTCGAGCCCAACTAAATTCAAAAAGGATTAATTTGAACTAGAGCTCTCTGATTAAGAATAAAGGAGTACTTACCACTCCACCACAATCATTTTTTATGTCTTTTGAAGTTTGTTCAACACAATCCTTATAAAATTAGGTACTTACTCAATTCATTTTTACTTATATACAATTTTAAATATGAATTATTATTTTTATACATCAATTACTATGAATATTATGAAAAACATGACCATTAATAATTAGTTTTTAAAAATGTACAAATTTTAAAATAGACAAATAAAAATAAATAGAGACCGCATTTCCTATAGCTTTACCCCTAATAATCTCTTTATCATGATTATCATGAGGTTACCTTTTGTCTATTCTGATTTGGAGTGAAATAAATACTCTCTTATCATGATTATCATGATAGGACCTTCTTGTTCTATTCTGTTTTGGACTAAAATAAATATTCGTTTTTCATGATTATCATGAGATTACCCTCTGTTCTATTTTGGTTTGGAGTGAAATAATTGTTTCCTTATCATGATTATCATGAGATTACCTGATTGGGGTAAATATGCGTGTTTCAGATTTGAATTTTGAAATTAAATAAAAAACTTTAATAGAAAGCGTTTTTTTTTTAATTAGCTTAACGTGATAATTTATGTTCAATATGATATTCTACATGTATTATGTCATTTGGGACTCATATGTTTGCTTATTAAATTTTGTACAAATTTAATTACATGCTTCTGCACATCCACGATTGAAGGGCATAAATGTGAAATAAGGCAAAGTTGAAATACGAATTTATATATTATATCTAAAATACTCACACTGAATGAAAAAAAATGTTTAAACTGTTTTTAAATTTCTAAAAGTGACACGTAGCTTTGAAAAAAGCATAATACATAAACATGATATTTAACTTGGCTTCAACGGACAACTATGCCCTCCAACTTTGAGTGTACACAAGTGGACACTTAAACTTATATAAAAATAAACAAGTAGACACATGTGTCCTATATGGTATAATACACATAGGACTCTGCGTATGACACCAAATTGCCATGTAGGGTGACATGCAGGAAGAATGTGTCTATTTGTTCAATTTTATACAAGTTTAAGTGTCTACTTGTGCACACTCAAAGTTAAAAGTCATATAGTTATCAGCTGACACCAAGTTAGGTCATGTTTATGTATTGTGTCTTTAGGAAAATCACCTCACTCTTTCTTTTTACTCGTTCAAAAATTAGATTCGACCCAACTTTAAGAAATTAAATTTGATCCTTCTTTTATTGATACTCGATCCAAATTCATTTTTGAATATGAATTATAGTGTACTACTCTTTAATTAATAAAATTAATAATACATAAACATGACATTTAACTTGACTTCAGCTAGCAATTATGACCTTTAAATTTGTCAATGCACAAATATGCACTTTAATTATTCAAAATTTGAACAAATAAACACTCAAATATTGCAGGTCATATGCACGATATACAAACGCTCCTACGTGGATTCCACGTATAACATAAATTGGAATGTGGGACGCGTCGAATGCATATGTCTATTTGTTCAATTTTGTACTAATTAAAATGTCTACTTATACACCCAAAATTGAAGGGCATATATATTAATTCAGGTCAAGTGAAAAGACACGTCTATATACAATGCCTAATTAAAATCACTACAAAAACGCTTATTTTATGAGGCAATTAACTAGGGATGGCAATGGGTCGGGGGTGGGGCAGGGCAGGTTGAGCTTAGCCCGCAAAATTTTTAATTCGCCCCGCCCCGCATAACAACCTTTTTCCTTTTCAATCCGCCCAGCATAATTTTTATAATATTTTCTTTTTCTAGTTAAGTTTGATACTAAAAATAAAATTCATACAAATAAATTCATTTTTTCATTTAATTGTATTAATATAATAGGATAGTGACTGAAAAAATTATTTTATAGAGGTCAATTAAGAAACATGTAAGAAATAGTATTATTTTTATTGAACCATTTTCATTTACTATCTTGAAAGTTTTAGTAGCTTTAAAAAATTATTTTAATAAATAATGTTCTATCACTCTTATAACATGTAAAAAGTTAAAATTAAGCTTGGACCCACATAAAATAACATACACCCGCAAACCGCCCCACCCCACATTATTTTTAAAAAAAAACCCACTTCAACCAGCCCCCGCATAGCCTTAAATCCATCCGACCCCACATAGCTTTAAACCCACCAAGCCCTCGTCCCGCATCGCCCCATTATCATCCCTAGGTTTAATTGCATTTTGCGCGGGTTTAAACACCACACAATTTACTCTCACAGCGGTTTCAAAAATCCTCTCAAATATTTCATTTAGCAATTATTTTTGATAAATTATTAAATTCATTTAGCAGGGATTTATCACCTCTGCAAATTATTAAAACAATAATATATATAAAAAAAATTAAAAAAATAAAAAAATTAAGGGACGTATAATTGTATGTATATATATGGTTTTGTATGTGTATATATTGTATAGACGTAATACATAAATATGACTATTAACTAGGCTATAACTATGACCTTTAACTTTGTCAGTGTACAATTAGGCATTTTTTCACCCAAAATTTTTTCCTCTAACACGCGTAACTTGGGTGTATTTCACGCAATTTGTCAGGTAGAATTTGAGTGTTTATTTGTTTTAGTTTTAAATAGTTTAAGTACTGACAAAGTTAAAAGGGCATAGTTGTCAACTGAAGTGAAGTTAAAGGTCATTTTTATGTATTACTATCAATTTTATTAAAGAATAATTTGATCAATAATGTTGTATTTTTTTAGATTAGTTTGTGATAGTATATTATACTTTTGTTATGAATTTTTTGCTTGTTTGGTAAGATTATATTAAAAAAACAATTGAGATAATTTTAATATTAATTTACAACTTATGGAGATTTTATGTTTATGAGCAAAAACTACAACTTAGAAATCTAAATTGCATGTCTAAGCAAAACTGCAACTTCATATCATGATTTCATCCCACGAATTTGAAATTTCATTAAAAATCAAGGGTTAAATCAAGACTTTTGGTAATAGCGAGAGTAAAATTAGATCAAAAGTTTAACAAAAAATAAATTAATTGGGGGATTAATATCTCAAAAAACTTGTGAAATTATTTTTATCTTTTATTTATATATATAAAAAAACTATTTGGGGATTGATTATATATCATACTTTACATGGGACAATCCAAAATGACATATTCACCCTTATCCAAAGATCCCCTCACACCAAAATATATTCACAATTCCATTATTAGTTAATGTTATATTATATTACTATTCTGAAATGGTAATGTAAAGTTTACGTACATTTTATTCTATTTAAACTTTACTTTATAAAAATTACATTAAATATGTTATTTTATATTATAACATCGTCATTAAATTTTTTAAATGACTATTTTCCAACCAAATCAACCTAGTACAATCTAGAATCCTAATCAATGCAGAGATGGGTATGCATGCTTAATCTATGTCACCTAGCTGGCTTATTAATTTATTATAGAAATTAATGCTACAACTACTTGTCAGGTCCAAAAACCCTAAGTTGGTGGAAGCAATTAATTTACAGTTTGTAAGAGGGATGGGTTGGGTCAAAGGAAATATCAAAAATTGCACAAAGGTAGCTCTTTTTAAAAAATAGAACTATTGAAATTCAAACACACGAGCACTACCTCATTCCAAAGAGGAGAAATCACTGGACTACAATAGCTTATTGTGTTAAGGGTGCCCAAAATATATTATGTAGTCCTTTCGTGTATTATTTTACTTGTATATATAATGTTTTTTTTCCAACGAAGGGTGTCCAATAATGTGGCTATGCCACTTGGGTTGGGGTGGGGGTGGGGGTACCCTCCAATTTAAGTTAGGCCGTTATTCTTATATAATAATTAAATTTATAAAAAATTTATTCAATGCAATTGATCCTGATGAGATGAAATCGGAAAAGAAATCAATTTAGATAAAAAAAATCAGTAAAAATGGACAAGTAATTAGAAACAAAAGGAGTATATAAAATTAATCGCCAAACAGGGAAAATTCATGCAAAGGAGTCTAGACACCTTATATTTCATTAATTAATTATCAAAGAACAAGAGAATTAGACATTAATGATCATCACATCATTTTATGATAATATTAGAAATTTTTAAAAAAAGATTCTTAAATAATTAAATATAAAAATTAAGAAGGAAATTAGGTTATTAAACTGAAACTTTCTTTTATAAAATTGTGAATTAAAACGGAACGCTAACTCATATAGAGTAACTTGATATATTTAATACTTTCTTCTTCTTTATTTTTTCCCCCAAAATTACTTAGAAAGTTCATTACTTCTTCTTAAATTAACTAAATCTTATCACCAACATAGATTGTGGTACTCTGGTGGGAGTACTTTACCCTTAACCAGAGGTCTCGGGTTCGAGCCTTGAGTTTGGAGAAAATCTTGTTGGGAGCACCACCCCAAATGGGCCCTGCAGTGCACGATCCAAATTTAGTCGGAGCTCTAATGTGGGCTCCGGCCACTAATGGGAAACCAAAAACCCAAAAAAAAAAAAGAAAAACTTATCAAAGTTATAATTAACACTATCATATAATTCTGTTTCACCACATACATCAATAAATGCCCTGTAGTGCGTCCAACCAAAAACCAAAAAAAAAAAATCAGAATAAATGCTAAAGGTTTTTCAGAACACCTTTTATAAATGCTATTTATCCATTTATTAGCATAAATGCTAAAGATTTTTTGGCCACGTATAATAATCAGAATATAAGTTATACTTTTATCACTGAACCTATTTCTCATGATATTAATGCTTTAATTAATATGAAACAGAAGCATATTGATTCTTTACAACTTGAATTGTTTAGTATGAACATATTTGATACTTTGAAAAGTACTAAAGTACAGGAAAAAATTAAATTAATTTATGAACAAATGGTCGTTGATATTTGTGCTGATCATCCTAGTGCTTTTTGGAATCGGAAAAAACATATTAATAAATTATCTTTTAATATATATATATATATATATATATATAGGGTTTAAGAAATGGGTAGCTAAAAGTCAAACTCAAATTTATTACTCTTTTTGGTTGTCATTTGCATAATTTTAAGAAAAAAATAATTAGAAATGTAATTTGATAAATATATTTTTTATTAATTCTTTAATATTTTTCTATTAATGTGCCTCTTAATTCTAGATGATTAATGTTAAGAGCCAAGTTGGAAACAAAAAATTAACCCTCTCTTGATTGTTTAAATTGACAATTATATTAGAATAAGTATTTTTAGTATACATGACAACTAAAAAGAAACGAAGGGACACTCTTGTCGTTCACATTTAATTGTTCATTTTGGATTTGATACACTTTTTAAAAAATAATAATTATATATAGATATTTTATCATAATAGCTATATAAATTGATATTTACTTAGATCTTGAAAAATAATTTGAAGTGTAAGTATTTAATATTAAAATAAAATATGAAAATATATATATATATTATATTTTCCTAATATGTTAAAAATGGCATAAAAATAAAAAATTTCAAATAGTGGAGACTGTCAAAGGTCATTGAATGATGAATTAAAGAAAGAACAACAAAAAGCATGTGAATTAGAGATCAATTAATGTCGTTACTAAATTCTTTATAAATAATAATACTCCATCTCTGTTCCTATTTACATGTCGTTCTTACAAAAAATAAATGTTATTTAATATATAAATAAATTATTCTTCTTATTTTACCCTAGAGAGTTATTAATCTTGAAATTATGAATTTGACCAACATAGAAAAACTAAATGACTAATTCATGTTCATTGGTCAATTTAATTAATAAAAAAAATTGTGTTCATTATTAAAAATTTGACTTCAAGAGGACACTAAATAAGGGTACAATAGTAAACTTTTTTTATTTTCTGAAGGGACATAAAATCTAAAATGATAACATATAAATAAGAACAGATGAAGTACAAAATTTAACAATATCAAAAGACTCAAGATATGTAACTTTTTGTTAGAAGATGAATAAAATGCAATACTTTTGGTTAAAAAGAGACATTACAAGAGAATCATATCTAAAATTTGTGACCGTTTAGAAAAGAGTTTAAATTGTTCGAAATTGAAAAACAAAAGAGTTTAGCTAATTAAGAAAGATAAATTGTTGGATGTAATCAATTTAAATCGTTCTTAATAGTAATAATATAGGTTACTTTTTAGAAGCTAAA
This sequence comes from Solanum pinnatisectum, assembly GCA_035578085.1. Classification (NCBI taxonomy): domain Eukaryota; kingdom Viridiplantae; phylum Streptophyta; class Magnoliopsida; order Solanales; family Solanaceae; genus Solanum; species Solanum pinnatisectum. Next base: position 2,610,044 of record CM069078.1, read on the forward strand.
ATTATTATTATTATCGCAAAAGTAGTTTTGGAACCTTTCCAAGCATAAATTGTTGCTTAATATTGACAAAAATTTTAAAATTGATTAACAAGACTTAAATAACCGCTATACAAAAATACTTTTTAGAAAAATATTTCTAATAAAAAATACTTTTACAAATTGTTATATATTAAAATTTTGGTCAAATAAGCTATTTATTGCACATTCAAAAGATTTTTAAGACAAAAAAAGACATATGGAAGAGTGGTTGATTATACATTAACTGAACTATAGTGCACTACCTCCGTCCCCTTTTAATTGTCATGATTTTCTTTTTTAGAGTCAAATTATAAGAATTTTGACTAACATTTTATGATTTATTTTTTCATCATATTGATATGCAAAAAATTGCAATTTATAGTACTTTTCATATAGTTTTTGAATATCTATTTTTTTGTTTAAAATATCAAAATTAATGTAATCATATTTAACTTTGAAAATAAGTTAAAATTGACTTTCGAAAAGCATAACATTACAATTAAAAATGAACGGAAGAAGTATGAAAAATCTTTCCATCTTGGGAAAATGTATCTAAAGATGAAAGGAACTTATCATAAAGTTTCATGAAGGAAATTGACATGTAAAGTGGTGGGGGTGGGGGTCGGGGTGGGGTGGGGGACTACAATTGTGAATACTCAACCAACATATGGAGTAAGTTACTTCAATGGTAGGGAATCAATAGCAGACGGAATTCAGGATTTAAATTTTATGAATCAAGAGTTTATAGTTTTTTTGGTTTTTATTTTTAGTTGCTATTTTTACCTTTTTTTGTTCTTTTGTGACTCAAAATTACAATTTTAGGATTGGAAGGAGAGGATGTTTATCATCCGAACAACTTTTTCTTGTCAAAAGAGATAACAGTCAAAACACATTTGAAATATCATTTATTTGTTTGTGAGTTTCATATTTGAATTATTAGGTGCTTGTGTTTTTTATTTGATCTATATTCATCAACTATATTTATCAAAACAATTCTCGAAGTTGACTAGATCAAGTGTTTGAGTGCAATCGTCAAAAGACGTGTGACACTTAATTTGCCATTAATTTTGAGATGGTTTTGATAAATAGTTGGTGATAGTTTAGATAGGAAACACAAACACTTAATAGTTCAGATATGAAACTCACAAAAAAATGATACCTCAAATGTGTTTCTGATTATTATATCTCTCTTTTTTAATTTATAGTTAATTCCTTTAATTATCCGTCTGAAGTTTCATTTGACATCATTTTAAAAAATTAAAAAGAGAGAGTGTCACCACGTATCATTAGATATAGTCAAGGTGCATTTTGATGTATAATTGATAATAGTTCAAATAGAATACAAAACTCACATAAAAAATTATTTCAAATACTTTTTACCATTATCTTTGTTGATTTTCTTTGAAAATCAAATATTGTTTTGCCTTGGGTTCTTGAAGATTGGATGAAAAACTTGTAATTTCTTGTATTATTACTTAATTTTTTTTTGGGGTACATAGCTTCAATTCACGCAACATAAAATTTTGGTACGAAGGAAAATATTTTAAAAAATATTTATTAATTTTTCTATATTTAATTGATTAAAATATTTAAAAAAATATTTTTTTGTATCAAACACACTCTCCCCTTAAGTGTCAAAAATATTGAAGAAATAAAATACATTCAAACTTAGTCCCAACCGTTAGTTATATAAAATTATGGGAAAAATAAAAATTGTTAGTATAATAAATTCTCCAACTAATAACTGTAACAATTAATGCACTAGTTGTGTTGTAAAGATATTTATGTATCTGAACGTGAGATGAAATTGCATATCCAAATATATACTTTATTTACTAATATTTATACGAAAAAAGGTTAAAATTGCTATTGAATTATGTGAAATAGATCTATGACGTTTTGAGCTTCGACATTCTCTTAGGAAATCATAAATATCTTCAAGTGTTAACAACTCAAATTTTTAGTGACGTGACAAGCTATGTAGGACTAATCTCTCTATCTAAACATTGACAACTACGATTCACTACAAAATCTTAGAAAAAAACACAAAATCATTCTCATAATCTAATGCTAAAAATCAGTAAAAATCTTTAACGATAATATTCTGGGATTTTGTGGTGATTGTTGTCCCTATTAAAGGTTCAGTTTCTTATAGTAAATCCTAGTTGACAACACTTAAGTGGAGAGATTAGTATCATGTGGCTTATACTCACATGGCATGTATTATGTATAGTACCCCGTGTTAACTCACATATCTCAAAATATAACGAAGAATATAAATAATTTATTTCGTATATTTCAAGGACAATTTTAACCCTTTTCTGATATTTATATATGAATGTACTCACATGACATGTATAGTACCCCTAACTTAACTCACGTATCGTCGTTTCGACATTAAGAATATATATTAATAAAAATAATGGTCTAACCCTATTAAAAATAACGGTTAAATCCTTCATAATCAAGTGTTGGTGGGTTAATTAATTCAGTTCTTTCAGATTGGCTTTTTACAAGTTTTTAGTTTAATTTTTAATTAGCTCAGCTCTACCCTTTTGTAATACAATTTGACTAGACATAAAATTTTAATACGAAATCATTCTTATTATAATTGTTTTAACGTATAACTTTGTTTTATTTACTTACAGTCAACAGTACTTACATATATCTAGAATACAAAATACTATTAAATTTTAGCATTGTAAACTTTTTGCACAGCTTCTTGTTTTGATATTGTTATTTAATATGTAACTATCTTATAATTTTTCTTTTGCATATATATTTTGTGTGACGTGAAGTATATGAATAATGTGCCAAAGATTTTTAAAAGCAGACACAAATTAAATAACGACTACACGTATAAAATCTTTTAAAAAGTAGGTATGAATTAAATAATATGGTATTTGGAATTTGTCTAATGGAATATATGTATAAAAGATTTTTAAAATTAGGCACATATTAAATGATAGCGATGTCTTGAAGATGAGACCATCCTTCACAATAAATAAATATTGAGGGCTATGATTTTTGGATAACGCTATAAATTAATCACTTGATAATTTTTAGGCAACTAACGATATATATTCTTTTGGAAAAAAATTTTTGGCCAGAAAATTTGGTCAAAATGGTAAATAACATATTTCACACTATGTTATTTTACCTTTTCGAACATTTTTATCCTTTTAAATTTAATATATTTTAATTAAAAAATAGAAAAAAAAATCATTTTATTTTGAAAGAAAAAAGATATTATAGACTTTTTAAATTTCTTGCCAAATTATGTTCAAATTTTTTGGTAATTTAGCATTACCCCTTTTCTTTTAGGCATTTAAAGGTATTTATTAATCGATTTTTTGAGCTAAACGAACGCTTGAAAAAAAAGTAAGCCATAAATTTAAAACTATTTTTTTTTAGACTTATAGTCTAGGTAGCTCCATTTACTTCATTCTTCTTTGTCTGGTTTTTAAAAATTTTATAGTAATTAATTCATTCAAATAATATTAAGTTGAAGTTATAAAAATAACTATTGAAATTTTAAAAATATTAACAAATTAAAATGATGAGTGGAAAATATTCGCTTGATTTTTTATTTTTTTTTAAAAAAAAGTTATAATTCCACACATGCGTTGTGTTTATTAATACTCAACCAACAAATGGAGTAGAACTTATTAATTTTGATTTACGATATAATATATGTGTATATTAAAATGTTACATTGATACTATTATAAGAATCCTTTGCCTTCAAGCTAATGATACATGATCGATTTTCGCTACTCATTTTATAAAATTCATTTAGTGAAATGTATAAGTAATTTATTTAAAATTAATAAAAAGAAATAAATTATGATCTAAAATATTCATAAATTATTTGTGGCAACATTTAGTTATTGAATATGACATGAAAGAAAATAAAGGATTAATTGTAAGGCAAGAAGAAAACCGTCGTTAGTATGTTTTAAGACGATTATTTTATAAGATTTATTATCATCAGTGTTTTTATTATTTTATTTTATACGATTAAAATTGGATTTTTGAAAAGCATTTTATCATCTCAATTTCTCTTCAATATCGATATAAGTATTATATATATATATATATATATATATATATATATATATATATATATATATATATATATTCCTATGTTGATCACTGAAATTGAAAGATAAGTTCATAAGTGCATGTTTTCAAGAAGGTAAACACGTCCAATGTTTTGAAAAGTATTTCAATCAAGTAATAAGTACATTCCTTGTATTTGGTGAATTGAGCATAATGTTGTATCTATTATTTTGGGAGTAATATCGAGCACATAGTTGGGTTAGAGTCTCTTATGATTCGGAAGTCCCACGCGACTCCTCACTGCCTCTGAGAAGGCCAATTAGATGGATCCATAGTCACTTTATCATCCTACACCACGGCAAAGTATAGGATGACTCTGGCAACGTGAGGCGAAACGTTGTATCATTGATGGGCTCATGGTAATGGTTGTCGGTTAGAGAAACTCCCCACAAGTAAAGTATATTATTTCATGATTGCTTTCATTGCATATTATAATTGTAAAGCTTAAATGGTATTTCACTTCATATTCATGTATTGATCCAGTTATGTTTTTTTAGTCCTTCAAGCCAAATTATTGTTTACACTAACCTTTTCACGTACCAGTACATTCACGTCATTCGACATGCATCGTTTCATGATGTAGATATAGCGATTCGTTGAGATCATTATCCACTCACAGACAGCATTTGGTGAGGCCTTATTGCTATCAGGGGACTCCATTTCATTTTAGTTAGTAGCTTTAGGAGGTGTCGTGGGTCTTGTCCCAACATGTATCATGTATTGTTAGAGGCTTCATAGACAGATTGAATTAGATGTTTCCCATATTTATTTCAGGATGTTTGTTTAACTCATGGTTCATGTTAAGTATTTTGCAAAGGCAGTATTTTAAGACTTTCATAAATGTCTAATTGTCCATCTATTGAAGCTTCCGCATAATGTTTAATGTCATGTAGGTCAGCCAGGACAAGGGTTCGCTTGGGGATCAAAAATGGTTCTCAGGTGCCAGTCACGTCCAGGGTGTAGACTCGGGGCGTGACAAACTTGGTAATTTGAGAATAAATTTGACAAAGAAAAAAATTATAAAAGTGAAAACAGTGTTTTGAATACTTTCAACTTGTATTTGAAATTGGTATAGTCAACTGATTTTCAAATAAAATGAAAATTTTGAAAATTTTCACCTCCAAGCAGATCCTAAGAAAGAAAGAATGAAAGAGCTTTAAAACTTAAATATACCACAACATTTGTGTTGTTATAAAACTTTTCGAAGTGATAGTTTGAACATGCCATAACATGTGTAGGTATGATTATAAAAGTTTGTTACTAAAATCAAAATAAAAAATCTAAGTTAATTACTTTCGAACTTAAAAAGCTATAACAACAATAATAACATATTCAATGTGGTTTCATAAAATGAGGTATGGGAAGGGTAAATTATACACAGACCTTATTTTTACCTTAGAGGTGAAGTAAAAAGATTGTTTTTGATAGAACCCCAACTCAAGCCAAAAATAATCTAGGAAAAGACATAATAAAAGTACAATAAACAATAAATGGTAACAAAGCAACAAATTGAAACATAATAATAGTACAACAAAAATACTACTACAAACAAACCACGAAATAATATATACTAACAAAAATCAAAGAATAAGAAAGTTCAAGAGTAGTCCTACGACTACTAGTAAGAACAACAAGACAAAGCACTCCGACCTACTAATATAAACACCCTCCTACCTACTAACGTTCTATCATAATTCGAGTCTTTCATATGTTCCTATCTAAAGTCATATCCTCAATAAGCTACAATAACGATATATGCCGTCTAATCACATCTCCTTATCATTCCTTGAGTTAAATCTTAGGAAAGATCTAAATTTCATTAATCATTCATAGTAGTTGAAACTTTAATAAATTTTTAAACTTCAAATTCACTTGATAAAGCTTCGAATTCTAGCACCATTTCATAGAGTTATTCTATGTCTTAGTTAGAAATATTTTCGTCCAAAACAGTTTTCTATGTTAAAAGAATAACAAAATGTCAATGGGTTTCAAAATAGCGATTAATGTTTAATAGCATGTATTAAAAGTGGCTATTTTGTCAAAATGCAAACTAACATGAAAAGCAATGAGGATTTTTTTGGGAAAATTATCTATCTACACATCCTTATTTATAATATTTTCTATTATTCTTTGTAATTTTAAAATATTATAAAAAATCTCTTTTTTTTCTTCAAAGTCCCACTCATTCGGATACATAGCTTCTCAACTCTCAAATGTACGTTTCTTTCTTTCGATTTTCACTCCTTCAATCTCTTCCTATTTTAACTCCCTCAATCTCAGCAGTTATTTCCTTCATTACAATTTTGAAATTCAATTTTTTTCTCTCTCCAGTCAATCGATTTCAGCTTCCTCAATAGGTAGTTTTTCTTCTTCTTCAACTTACTGTTCATCGTTTTTTGTTCTAATTTTTTTTTTCAACTTCAACGTCCTGATACATATGGTTGGTGCTCCTTCTTTTAGTATTGGTATTACCCAGTTAACTTCACCTAATATTGATTACCCAATTAGTCGAAGTAGGATACATCTTCGACTTCAAAATCAACTGTAAAAGAGTGCCCAAATAAAGGGGGAAGAAAGGTCGAGTTGTTGGTGGCTCCAGTAAGGGCTTTAGGTCAAGATCTATGGGTGACACTATTGTTGAAAGTGGAAAAAAACTGCGGGAGTTGATATAGAGCAAAGGAGAAAGTGTAGAAAGATTTCTTCTTCATCATTTTTTTTTTGCTTTCAGCGGTTGTTGATTTTTTCTTCTCTTGTTCATCTTTTTATGATATATATGAGTTCAGATTTTTAATGTATTAGTTGTTTTTGTTTCTTAAATTAATGTATAATGCATTCGTTTCAACATTATGATACATTACAATTTCATCATGCACAATGTATCATGTTCAACTATTAGTATTGATACATAACCTTAATTTATTGAAACACAAATTAGTATGTATCATGATCATAGTTACTATTACAAATTTCGTTATTTTTTACTACTAGATACATACATCCAAACTTATTCAACTAGAAGGTTATGTATTTGTAAACATTATCAAATATTATTGTTGACACATAAACACTAATGTTTTTATAACACTATTCGTTTGTATCAACTCACCACTGTGTTATGTATAACACACAAAAAATGAAACAATTACATGTATAATGTATCCTTTATAAAATACAGTATTCTCAAACAAGATAAGATACATAAATAGTAATGTATCATGCACTAACTTCTTAGGCATGATACATAAATTCGAATGCATCTAATACATAGCTATTGTTTTCAACTTTTTTTAAACTGTTACGATTTTGAGAGAGATTTAAGAGAGAAAAAAATTGAAATTTGAATTATTTGAAGTTGTTACAATTTGGGAGAATTGACATCAATTTGATTTGCGTGATTAGGGGAACTGACATTTAATTTCCTTCTTAATCTCAACAAACAAGTTGTCTGTTATGTAACCAGCTAAATGGGATGTACCCGGATGACACAAATTTGAAGAGATTATTGTAAATTAGAAAAGCATAGAGATGGAATGTAATTTGCTCCTTACACTATGAAATTCTTAAAATATTTACATTATTTAGCCAGTTAGGCCCAAATTCAACGGGCTGCTATCTGAAATATTTGGCCCTTTTATAAGTGCGTCGTATACCATATTCGGCATACTTACCAGGTGGTTTGGTTCAATTTTTGAATTTGACGGTTTGACTTATCAATTATCGATTTTTATGTGTTAAACCACTACAAAATCTCTAAGATATTCTATGGCTAGTGGTTGAGTTAGCAGTAAGATACTAAAGAGAGCAAAATAGAACTTTCACTGGAAATTAAATAGGGGATCACCAAGTTGAGCATAAATCAACCAGAAGAAGAATTCTTCTGCAGTATCACCATACATATCTCATCTCAAAACTTACTGAGTTTTGTCCAAAATCAACTTGCATATCAAAATAACAACTGTCGACTGCACTCTGCCGAATCAGTTTACAATTATCACAATACAGAGGATTCGAAGAACTGTTCTTGAACATCCAGATTATAGTAAAGAAGCAAACAAACACCTCTTACTACTAAGCGGAGAGGTTTTGAGTTCAATCTCATGCTAAAGCGTTTCAACAAAATGGAAATTGATTACTATAGTTTGTAAAGGACGCAATGTTTTTGTCGTTGTTATAAGCAGAAAGAAAAAGGAGTACAACTTCAAAAACTGGAAAAGAACATATTTTACAGTATATGAGATGAGGATGAATGAACCATCTTTCATTAGACAAATGTAACACAGAGTCCTACTACTATGAGAATAGCCAACTCAACATAGCGCAAACGAGAAACTACAAGGAGAGCAAAGCCTAGCTAGAAATCTTGAACAATGATACTTAAGCAGGCAGCTCATCCAGCTATTTGCAAATAGACAGGGCGACATTACATGATAAGTGGATAAAACGTAGAACTGTAACGATTCTACAAAAAAGGTGGGTAAAACCCAGAAACATGTCTTCTATGAAAGTAGACCTTATATAAACTCTCAGTGGTGCTCCAAATTCAGAAACAAATGGCTTCCAATTTGCTTGTATCAACAAATAGAAAGACAGATATTGGCACCAACAACAACATTTTTTTAAGGTTGGTACACCACACACATCTTTTTCAATGTATATCTCAGTTAGACAGCATAAGACACCAAACATTCGAACTCATCAAGAAACATAAGTGAGTTTCATTTTCACATATTGTCTGGAGATTGGGGTCCTTTCAACCTTGGGATCTTGGCCCTCCTTGATCCATGCGTTAATAACAAATATCACTGACCACAGCGAAATCCAGATTACATATGATATTTGCAACACCTGTCAGTCAACGTACTAACAAACTTACTGCCAAGCCTGTCTCTGTCTACTCCTTTGCCCAAACCCATTCATCTTCCCCAAAGGGCCCGAAAATAAAATGAGCAAAAAAAGGGTCAAAACACTTCCCTAACATAACTCTAATGATCAAATATAAAGGTCTGTCATGAACTGGCAATTAAAGCATTGAAATTCTAAGAGGCAGAGACAGATGTTAGAGGTAAGATTGAGTGATGCTATTGCTGAGATGATGATGATGGAAGATATCAATCAGAGCAGCATATTTGATGAGCCATGAACAATCATATTACAAGTTTAAGTTGATGAAGACGCTTTAAAAATAATGCTTTTTAAAATTGTGATTGTGGTGACAAATAAAGATCATTGGTATTAGAGGTGATGCAAGGTGGATGAGCAGCAATAAACAGAGTGGACTGGTTTGAAGACAAATTATGTTGGGATTAGTTATGTATGGAATAGTTCTTATTGACTGGTTCGTTTGTTGTATTAAAAACAACATGAATTCCATAATTTCTAAGAAAGAGTTGTTTGTTTATAAAAATGCCCTCCACCTTATCTAGTAGAAAAAGGATTTGTGTAACCTCAAGGGTATTTATGTCATTTTTAATTTTATTCCGGGTTAACTAATCTCGGTACTATTAATCCATCCTCTGACAGTGAAAACTTATCCTGGTACTAATTACTAATCATTGTATAACTTATTCAAGGATTAGTAACAAAACAAGGGATAAGGCAGTACCAAATTTTTATCCGAGGACTATCTATGCTTGTCCAACATACCAAATGACCCCTTAATTGTATTAGACACAACACATACACTATAACAAAAGTCTAAAGAAAAAATATTCTGGAAATTCCCTCAACTCAAACAAAGTTACTAACCTTAACTTAACTAACTCCTTGTAAAGAAACTGGTAGCAAACCTGCAACAGAATTGGAAATTACAATTCTGGTGCATGGATCATGTTGGCAGACACTTAATAATTCCATAGACATAATTACAAAGTCCTATTGTCAGAGTTACCCTTTAGTGAGCGGTAGCATTATCCCGTGGAACTAGTTGACATACACACAAGCCGATGCAGATACCTTGGCTATCAAAAAAAAAAAATTACCAAGTCCTACCCAAAACACAGTGTCAGCTTCCAAGTTATCATCTTTAACACAAGGAGTAGTGCATTGCACATCACATTAACATAAAACCATCATAATTTTCATATTTGTTCGATGGAATAACATGGAGGGTGCACTCCTCCATTACGCTGTTTACAGTTATTTAGTAATATTCTTCACATTTCAATACTAATATAAACAAAAGCAAAGTCACAGTAATTCAACACATTTGTTCATCAAATTTTGAAGCATCAATAACAAATGCATTCAACAAACAGCAGAAATGATTAAACTTTCTCCTATTAACCAAACACTTACACATAGAGACCACCTTTCATACCACTTCCTTAGCCGGAGCGGCAGGCTTCTTCAAATCATCATATACAACTTTAGTCGGAATCGCCACGTATCCCATCTTCTTAGCACTGCTAACATCATAATCACCATTACCGTCCTCGAAATCATCATCAGAATCCTCAAACTCGAAGCGATTAGGCCAGAAAAGCGACCAGATCAAATACATAGTCGCAGCAGTTAACGCACCACAACCGACACCGAAAAGCAAAGCTCCAACAACCCTCATAATATCCTTGGTCCGATCACGGATTGAGCTCGTCACCGATGAGTAAAATTCCATCGGAATCATCGACGACGATCGGCTCTCCAATTCCTCTCCATCTTCCACATGTTCAACAGCGTCCTCTCGTTCAAAGAAAACCGGGTCGGGTCCACGGATTAAAAACGGGTCGGATCTTCGGAAGAAAACCGATGGCCTAAGAAGTCCGAATTTCGGAGCATCATCACGGAAACCGGAGGTAGTGACGACGAAAGCACGGAATCGAGGAGAAATAGAGGGGTTACGGAGGAAGAAATTGGGGTTAGGGTTAGGGTTTCGAGAAATAGTTGTGGGGATCTGGTAATAGGAAGTGGAGGTGATGAAGAATAGGGTTTTGCATGGCCGGGCGACGGCGGAGACGGCGAGGAGAGAGAAAGCGAGAAGTAGAAGCGCGAAATTCGAGGACGCCATTGACGCTTAGAGAGAGAAAGAAAGAGACGATGAGGAAATTAACAATGACAATTATGGCTTTAGATGAAAATTTTGGGAGGAAAAATAGTTAATTTAATTAAATTTAATAATTAAACACTTTTTTTTGGTTTTGGACTTAAAAGTCAAACTGAACTACCAACAAACTTCCAAATTATTATCCAAGAAACAAAACAAAAAACTTCGAATTAGTTACCATTTGTTGGGAAAAAAAGAACAAAAAACAAATATGGTTTAGTTTAGTCGGTTTAGTTTGATTTTATGTAGATAAAACTTTAGAAATAATAAATATAATAGATATAATAAGGCTTTATAGCTATAGTTTTGATAATTGTGTTCCATAGTTATAATTTTGTTTGCTATGGAGGTTGCGGTTTATAGTTTCTGCCTTGCAAACATACAAATAGAGTAAGTATATACAAATTTTGTATTTATATATTTAGAAACTTTTAGAACTCCATTTGTATACTTCGCTTGTCAATATATTTATTATGATTTTTTCATAATTCGTATATAAATAGTTAGGGTGAGCATATAAAAAATTCTGAATGTATTCAATTAGGAACCGAATTATATAAATTCTAAATATATACAAATCAGGCGAATAACAAAATTCGGCGAAACTATAGTTGTGAATTTGAAGTTTCCTAAACAATAGCTATAGCATTTAACATGGTTTAAATGTTTGTTAATCTGTACAATTTTTCATTTTATTTATTATTGGTATGGTTTATTAGTTTTTGATTTTCCAATAAACTAAATCAATAAAATATTTTTTATCAATTTTCGATTTATTGATTTTTGATCTTTAACAATTCGACTTTCGATTTAACCAATAATAAAATGCTTATAAATAATTACTCCAACAATTTGCACGACAACACAATAGTTTAACTTTATGAAATGCTCATAAAATAGAAACAGTAATAACTAAAACTAAAAGCACCGGACTATACAAGTGCAACACAAATAAAAGAACTAGGACAATTATTGGAATTGAAGGCTAAATGACAAATATAGTAACCAGTTAGGCATTGATATTAATATATAATATTTATGAGGGGGTAAAGTAACAAATTACTATTGTATTAATGGGTTATCAGTTTACCTAAAAATTCAATATTAAAAAATCAATATCGAATCAATACCCCATATTTTTTGTTTATAAAATCATGAAAAGTTTATTCTCCCAATACCCAATTGCAATAACCCAACAACGTTTTTTTGGGTTCGATTTATCAGTCAATTTCGATTTTCGTACAATCCTAAATTTAAGGGCACATTTAGATATGATATCAAATATTGATTTATTTGAAGTTGAAATTATATTTGACATGAAATTTGGATAATCTATATTCAAATTGAGTATGTTCTTATTTTTTTTTTACAAAATGAAAATAAAAAAAAATACAAAACATAACCTTATAAATCAAATTTTGTATTTAAAAATTTTTAAATTACAATTTAAAATTTGAAAAATCTACTTTTTAATGAAAGTTTCGTCATAGAACTTGGAATCGACCTTTGAAATTAGTGTTTATAAATGAAAATACTGATCTAGTTCTATTGAAATTGTGTCTGACATATTACTTTTTCTTATCAGAGTAATTATTGAATTATTGAATTAGGTTCAATGTCCATTTTCTTAATTAGTTTTGTCAACATGCAATTAACATGGAGATTTCTGAGTTTGACAACATTTTACTCTTGGCATGATAATATATAGATAGTCACTTTAATTTTATTCCAACAAATAATAAAATAGTCAAATTTTGAGGATGTACATTTAAACTGCTCAACTCCTCTTTAATGTGTCAATTGAACTCTTTAACTTATGAAATGATTATTTAGACATCTTCAAATTCTATGTGTCACGTCAAATAAATCAAATGGTTTAGATATGCATTTTCAAAATTGGAGTGTGCAATTGTTAATAGACACGAAATTAAAATGTTTATCTATGTAATATGTTTTTATTCTTTAATAAAGCAACAAAAAAAATTTGTTCTTTTATGGTCTTTTAGCTCACAAGAGCGTTACTTTAATTTTTTAGCCGAGGGTCTATGGTAAAACAATTTTTCTACCTCACACAAGGAAGATAAGGTTAAAGTATGCTTACATTTTATCTTCTTCAGAGTTTACTTATGGAGTTACAATTCTTGAGTCGAGGGTCTATGGCAAAATAGTCTTTCTACCTCACACAAGTAAGATAAGGATAAGGTATGCGTACATTTTATCTTCTTCAGAACTTACTTATAAAATTACATTAAATATGTTATTGTTGTTGTTGCGGAGCTATACTTTTAATAGCATAACAGTTCACCTCTCAGGCAAACCCTTGTTGTTCTGGGGATAAGGTGCTATTGCAGGGTAGTTTTTGTAACATCTCGCAAATTGAAATAACTAGGAAGAAGTTAAGAATTGGAAATAGTGAATTTTGGAAATAATAAAAATCTGGAAATTTGTTTAAGTTAAGAATGAATTTTGGTCAACTTCAAACGACCCTAACTCCTAGTTATGATGAGTTAGGTGTGTTTCCAGATACCGTAGGAAAAATCGTTGAATTATCTTTCCAACGCCACCAAGTTTGCGCGATTCCGAGTTCGTATGAGTGAGATATGTCCATTGAAATTTGGGTTGTTCGATTAAGAAAAGTCTAATCCGAATTTTGGAAGGGTAGTTTGGTTTTTTGCCATACCCAACTTAATTAATTCGTTTTTGGTAATATTTCTAAGGGTCTAAACTGAAATTGGTCAATTTACGCTTTTGAAATTAGAGTTAGGGTTTTTGGAGAAAGAGCAAGAGGAGAGAAGAGGAGAAAAGAGCCAAAGATCATCGTTCGTAAGGTTTTCGCTTGTGGATTTCGTCAAATGGTGATCCCTACGAGGTATGTGAGATCACATAGCGTTGGGTTAGTTCACCCACGTGCCAATCATGATTCAATTCAACGAAGTTATATAGTTTTGAAAGTAAATCCTATGAGTTCTTGATGATAATTCGATTGAAATCTTGTGGGTTCTTGTTGTTGAAGTTTCTTGAGTTTGATTCATGATTTTAGTTGTGATTTCGAGTAAAATCTGATGTATTTCGATGCTTTAGTCATTTCTAAATGTTTGGGGAAAGAACTATTGGAGTTTAGAGAGTTTAGAGTTGAAAAACGAGTAAGAAAAATTGTAGAACACTTGGGGAAAGGGGTGGGGCGTCGCGCCAGCCAGGGTGCCCCAAAAGGTTCTCTGAATTTTCACCTTTGGGGCGCCGTGCCAGCCAGCGCGCTCCAGGTCCGTCTTTGAATTTTACCCTCTGGCGCCCCATGCCTCTTAGAGCGCCAGGGACACCGGTTCTTTCCATTTCTCCCCCAACTTTTTGTACTAGTTCCTTAGCAATGTACCTATGTTTTCTAGTTGATTCCAATACTCTTAGGTACATCTAAACATCATGAAATCATCCATAAATATGATATCATGAACCTTGAATCCATAATTCAATTCAAGGAAAATTAAAGAGTAAAGTCTAAAAGTTAAGAAGTAAGTCAAGGGAAGTTCATAAAGTTTTCAAAAGTCTTTCACAAACGTTTTAACTTTGTTTTAAGAGTTAAAGTTCAAGTTGAGTTAAGAGTAAAGTTCATTCTTCAAAGTTATATGGGAACTAAGTATTCCCAAAATTTAAGGAATGTTTTCACATTTGAGCAAGAAAGGGAACATCGATTCCAAGAGAGTTTTTAAGCTAAGTTTCGAGTAATTATCTCAAACCAAAGAAAGAAGTTTGTTTTAAAAACATATGGCTAAGTATATTTTGGGAGTAATATTGAGCACCGATATGGGGATGCGAGTTCATATTAACTCAAGTCTTCATAAACCATGTAGCCTTCATGGGTAGTAAAGGATCATACTTTTTAGACGAGTCCTTAAGTTGCTTTTTAGCATAGACTAGTGGATCCACTTAGTTAAGGCGTTCTATATGACGGCAAAGTATAGGACAGTTCTGACAGCGTGGGCAAGACGCTGTATCACCACTTAGGCTTATAGTGGTGGTTGTCGGTTAGAGAATCTCCCACAGAAACTATATTACTTTATTATATGAGTAAAGTTGGGTTTGTTATTGCATTTTCTTTAACGAACTAAGATGTTTTCCATTGTTTTACAAGCTTTCTATATATTGCATATGTTTTATTGCTTTATATTGAGTTAATTTATTCAGGAGTTGAGTAAAGCCAAGGTAAATGTTCCTTTCATATTATTTTCAAGCCTATATTGTGTTTAGCATTCCAACTCGCGTACTCGTACATTCAATGTATTGATGCCAATTAGCCTGTATCTTATTATGATGCAAATTCAGGTAACCAGGATCATCACCCAACACCTCGTTGATCCAGTTGATCACTCAGAGTCAGTTGGTGAGCCTCCTTGCATTTCGGAGGACTCCTTTTACTTTGCTTTCAGTACTTCATTGTTAGGATGATCGGGGGTCTTGTCCCGACATTCCTCTTTGTTTTAGAGGCTTCATAGACAGATAATTATAGTTCTTTAGTCTTATTCATTTCAATTGTATACGTTTAAGACTTGAATTGCCATTTTGGCTAAGATATTATTTCTTAAGTTATGCATGAGTTATATTTTTTATGTTTAAGTCTTCCGTTGAGTAAGTAAGTCAGGCCAAGGGTTCGCTTGGGGCCAACAATGGTTCTTGAGTGCCAGCCACGTTCGGGTTGTAGGGTCGGGGCGTTTCAGTTTTTGTTAATGATACAATTCACACACACATATACAATATACATATACACGATATACAATATACACATATACAATATACATATACATATACACAATATACAATGTGTATTAACTTTGAACACATGATAAAAAAGACACTAACTATGTGGATTCAACTTTGTTTCTAATTTTACTAATCTTTAAAATTAAATTAATTTATTGTTTTTAAATTTTAAATTTAGATATTTGAAAACTATATGAAAAATACATAAACTGCAATTCTTCTCATATTAATATAAACAATTTGTTTTTAGGAAAAATATTAATCAAAGTTCATACATTTTAACTCTAGAAAAGTAAAATATAATAAGTAAAAGTGAAAAAGTGAAAAGAAAGGAACATTATCAAACATCTTGCTGTGATGCATTATTTGATACAGAGTGCAGCATACAGTGAAAAAAACATTAGTAATCAAGATTTTATTTGGTTACCACTCCTTGTATCTGGTATCAGTTTTGAGGTCGGATTTATTTCAAAAAATTTTAAAGGTAAGCGTTTAATTAAGATGATTTCATACTCAATACTCAATTCGAGACTTTCTATTTAAATTAAAGGAGTATTTACAATTTCATAAAAAAAATTGATGGTATTATTAGTAAGTAGTGCATATGTCTTTTGATTTGATTTTTGTGGCTAGCTACTGTTGTTTATCTCCCTAATCAATATTAATTGAGTGACCATTTAGAAAAATTAACCAGTGAAATAAAACATTCAAAATGAAAATCCTATATAAAATAACATTCATCTAATAAGATGATATGAAAAGAAAAGAAAATAAATAAATAACTAAAATTAAAATGAGAAACTCAACCCTTCAAATGGCCCAGAGGTTTGAGTTTGGAGCTTTCATGTTGGAGATTTCAAATTCTAAATCCCTTATTGCAAACTTCATCGCGAATTACATTAATTATTACTTAATTACTACTCTGCACATATTCTCCGTCTCAAATATTTTCATTACGTTAATATCATTACATTCACATTATTACTATATCTAGGTTCATTAGGTCGCTTACGACCTCATTTTAAATAATTTAACCAATTGAAGTTAAATTATTTGGCATAATGGATTACACTAAAAAGTTTCCAACAATGGGATATAAATTTAAACAAAAATGCATGAGGCAATAATTGAAAGATATAATTATGTGGTCCAATATAATATAATTGTAGAGAATAGCAGAAGAAAAGTATAATCAGGGAACCTTCTGCTAGCCCAAGATCGTTAACTAAGATCGGAAGATTCAACTAAAGAAGAGGAAGCTAGAAGGGAGAACTTGATTATGAAAGAAGACTCTTGAATTGGGTTGTTCTTAGAATGCTTGGGTTTGGGTTGGTTACAAATGTACAATACCATCCCATATTTATACTAACCTATGGATGGTTCTAGATACTACAAAATCTAGATTATTCTAACCTCTTCTACAAATATCTTCCTCAAATATCTAGAACTCTAGACTATCTAGATTAACTACAAATATCTAATTCTCTAGAATATCTAAACTTTTCTTAGATACAACAAATACTAAAGATGACTCTATAAAACTCTAGAAAGTTCTACTAAATATCTATGATATTTTTTGTACTTCCAAAAAATCAACTTTAATTTTTTCACACTCCTCCTTAAAGTGATTTTTTGGAAACTATCCCACACTTGTCGCTGAAGAACTCAACTGAAGCTTTGCGTCATGTCTTGGTAAAGATCTCAACAGTTTCTTCCAGACTCCTCTTCCTTCTCCAAATGATAACGATTTTTCACTATCAGTTGATCCATGTAGATTATCTCCTTGTTGAGTTCTCAAACTCCCCCTTTCTCTTAACTTCTCAACAATTAGATTATCCCGAGAAACACTATCAATTTCCTGTGAAGGCTCAACACCAATATCAGATCCATTGCAATATTCTCTTATCATCTCATCGCTCTCGAATGATTCATCGATGGAATTAGGCCTAGTTGTATGAAAATTTCTTGTGATTCCCCCTCTTTCTTCGATGAAGGCATAAGATAGATTTTTCGAAAGCTTCAAAGCTTTCAAAAATCATATTATTTCTCTTTGAAACTTCAAAATCAACTTCTTCATATATTTGGTCATCATTTTCTCCATTTGTTTCCAATGTTTGATCCAAGTCAATTACTGACCTCGATTTGGCTGACGATTGATCAGAGACTTCAACTTTCCATACATCTTTCTCAATACTTTCTCCATAAGGGTTACCATCGACATATATAGCTCTAGGCACTACTTGTTCAGAATTTACTTGATTTCTTCGATGGAAGCTACCACATCACCAGTATGAACATTTTCAAGAGTTTCTTGCTTCACATCGATGGCATCAGTGTCTTACTTCTCCACATGATCGATTGTATTATATTTTGAATCCTTGATCCAATCTCTTTCAAGGTTGAGAGAAACCATAGCATCTATTGCTCGAGCCTCAACTACTAAACAATTTCCCCACTCTTCTTCTTCTTCAACAACAACTTTTTGAGCCATATTGCTCTCCTTGGCTCGGCAATATCTTTTTATGTGCCCTACTTCACCACAACGATAGCATCTGAGAGGCTTCTTACCATAATAGTTAGAAGACTCTTCCTTCTCTCCAAGTGAGCGTGAACCACCTGAGGATCGAGAGTGTGACACATCTCTTGTTTTTCCTTTAAAGTTCCTCTTGTTGGCTACAAGAGCATTTTCTTCTCCTACTTTGACAAATACACTAGCCAACTACTTGGCTAGTAATTCCTGTGATAACAATAAATTTTCAAATTCCTCCAGGGATGGTTGTTGAGCCCATCCTTGAATCGACGTCACAAACGGAATATATTCAGGCTTCAAACCACGAATGACAATTCTTCTCATTCGTGCTTCCGAGATAGCCTCTTTCGAATTCAACAAAGATATCTCAGAACATAAGTTCTTAATCCTCAAAAAATACTCGGCGAAAGAAAGGTTACCTTGAGTGGTGTTAGCCAATTCATTCTCCAATATCTGCAGCCGAGCTTCATTCTTCTTGTTGAACAAACAATCGAGGGTCCTCCATATTTCATGAGCTGATTTACACTTTATAATATGATCAAATAAATAGGAGGATATTGTCCTCTTTAGAATGAACTCCGCCTTCGCATTAACCTGCTTCCACTTCTTGTACGCACTGTTATTTTTCGGTCCGTCAGCAGGAGGACTTGTGTCATTTCCATTAACAACATCCCACAAATCCTCTCCCACAAGGTATGATTCCATACATGTTTTACATACCTTGTAATTGGACTGATTCAACAACTCTATCCCTAGTCCATTGACACGGCCGCTAAAATCCATATAGACAAACCAGTTGAATCTACCACTAACTCGATCTTGAAATAACACCTGCAAGCCAATCTACGACTATGGCTCTGATACCGTGTAGAGAATAGCAGAAGAAAAGTATAATTAGGGAACCTTCTGCTAGCCCAAGATCGTTAACTAAGATCGAAAGATTCAACTAAAGAGGAGGAAGCTAGAAGGGATAACTTGATTATGAAAGAAGACTCTTGAATTGGGTTGTTCTTAGAATGCTTGGGTTTGGGTTGGTTACAAATGTACGATGCCATCCCATATTTATACTAACCTATGGATGGTTCTAGATACTACAAAATCTATATTATTCTAACCTCTTCTACAAATATCTTCCTCAAATATCTAGAACTCTAGACTATCTAGATTAACTACAAATATCTAATTCTCTAGAATATCTAGACTTTTCTTAGATATAACAAATACTAAAGTTGACTCTATAAAACTCTAAAAAGTTCTACTAAATATCTATGATATTTTTTGTACTTCCAAAAAATCAACTTTAATTTTTTCACAATAATAATGTATTGCCTAGAGGTTGTCTAGAAAACCAGATCATTAGCAATATATTATGCCATATCCAAATTAAAAACCTTAACCTTACCAAACAACAAAATCTTTGACAATTAAAAATGTCAAATATATCTTTTATATTGGGAGACAAATTGAATCATCAATCATATCACATGAGGTTTATTGTATCCACTCTATATATAAAGTCTTCTATAATATAAAATTCAAGACCTGATACAAAATACTATGAATGTAATACGTATATGATTACAAAAATTTAACTATTACGACTCAAGAATAGTATGTATAATACTCAATAGGATCAAGTTCTTTGTATTAGGATTTGCCCTAAATTTGCAGTTTTATTTGAATTCTTTTGTAATTTTATTTTATTTCGAAAAGATTTTCTTGACTGAGAGAACCATTTTACATCTATTATTTTCTTAGATAATAAATTTGAATTGCTTCTATAAATTGAATATCAGTCTTTTCCACAAGAACATAATATCATTCATATGTTCTTTTAACTAACTTGAGAGTAAAATTTTATTTTACTTTGACATTGAATAAAAATTAAATAAACTCAATATAAAAGTACACCTTCTTCTCCTAAAAATAATACTAATAATAATACCTTTGTTGTAGAATGTAGATAATGATGATGTTGGAAATAGAGCAAAATGCACTTCCGTATTTTAATGATAGTCAAGTACTCAAGTTTATTACCTTAATCTTTTTACATTTATGAAACAAGAAATTTTAAATCTATAATTACTAGAAAGAAAAAAAAACACTATAATTAAGCAAAAAAAATCATAATCTCTTAGGATTATGATTTTGATTATGACCCTCCTCTTTTTTTTTTTTTTTCACCTTAAACCTTTGTCAGCCATATCTCAAACATCATTAGTAATTAAGGGTTTCGAAATTGTGTTCTATTAATTGACATATGTAGTGATATGATTAAACTACCTAATTTAATCTAAAATGAAAATTTACTGGTGTTAATTATGATTTATGAACAAGGGTATAATTCATGTAGATAGGAGTGGTGCTTAGACCTTGTTTATCGTCCTTGTTAAAAATATTTGTAAGCATTTTATATTAAAAAATTGATAAATATGTAATTGGGAATTCCAATATTTAATTAAATAGTTCATATTCATTTATTTGATGTGAGATTTTCAACAACCAATGTCACTAATTATTCCTCAATTAACTGTCCCATAGACTTGACCTTTATATATAGTTTTTTTTTTTTTCTCTGTGCCAAAATGTTTATTGTCCGTATTAAAATATTTAGAAGCATTTTAGAAGTTGAAGACAAAATTAAATTATTATTTTCTTTCGTTTTACTTTAAAAAATTGTTTTTGAAGATATAAGCACTTCAATTATGGTACATAGATAGAGTAAACAGAGTACATATTTAATAAAGATAATTAATTCTATCTAATATATAAATATGAATAAAATAATCAAACACCCTTCTTAATTAATAATTTCTTAAGAGGCATCTAAATAAGTAAAAACATGACAAGTATTTTCAGATTAAAAAAAAACATATATTAAATTTATTTCAACCTCAAATATTACATGACGAGACATTAATTATAGACCCTCGCCTCAAGGAAATGAATTGCATTAACTATAGTGTATAAGTTTGTTGTACCAAATTACATGTTATAGGCAACCTAGTATGCCAAGCTCACTCTACTATTGTATTTCTTACTCAGGAAATCCTAGAAGCCTAGTGTTGGGTAGATACTTGAATTCGGTAATTATCATTATTTTTCAATGGCTCAAGGTGATTAGGGAGCATGAGTTCGAGTTACAAAATACGTAGAACTTTTTACAAATAAAGACTACATTCAAAATATCTTATAATGTGATTGACCATATCTCAAATCCCATGCACAATGAAAGTTTAGTGTACTATATTGACCTTTATTAATTTTCATGAATTGCTGAAAGAGAGCTTTAATTAGCACAACAATAAGAGTTGTCGTCATATAATCAAAAGATCACGAGCTAGTTCAAGTTATGAAGACAAACTTTTATTAAGAATGTACTATTGACCTTTTAGCCTATAAAATGACCCCCTTAGAAGAAGAGAAGGCATGAAAAACTCTCTAAAATATTGCTATTTCCGTTTGTTTCTAGAGTTTTAATGGAAGAAGACTCTCGACCTTCTTCATTCTTGTATTTTCCTTTTCCTTTGAGTAATCTGCATACTTGTACTCGATCTCTATTTTGTTGATTTAATCATAAAAAGAAATTGAATTTGATCGACCTTAATCCAGTTGCATTTAATTATCTTTTTACAAATTCTATTATTACTACTACAATAACATACCCAGTGAAATCTCACTTGGTGGGGTCTGGGAATAGTTGAATGTATGCAGATCTTACTGTTACCTCGTGAAGCTTTTTGAAAGACCCTCAACTCAAGTACATCAAACCTAAGTAAAAAAAAAAAAAGAGAAAACAATGAAGAAAACATTTCGGTTAATAAGAAAATTAGTTGAAAACAACATATTTTTACAAATTCTACTATTAATCAAAATAACAAATTTTCGGGTAAACAATATGATTTCGACAAAACTCAATAACTTTGATCTATGTCTTATATATTTACTTGAGAAATCTATTAATGAATATGTACATATCATAAATTCCCGAACTTATAAACTTCAATATCTAACACTCGTAAACTTCAAATCTTGAATCGTGGTCTAATCCAACTATTGTTTATTAATTTTGAATCACTTGTCGGTTGCCACCTACTTACTATATTACAAAAGTATTTTACCATGAAATGAAAGGTTGTTGCTCCAAATCTTTGAAAATCTTTGTATTCCCCACAACGTGTGAAAGGTTTAAGTCTATTGTACCATATTAGACTATAGTACTAAATATGCAGGCCATAGCCAACTCTTTTTTACTGTTTCATCCGTCTCAATTTATGCGACACAATTCATCTTTTGTAAGTCAATCAAGTTTTTCTTTGACTGAATTTGTTTTTGTATATCTCTTAAATATTTTACGCTACGCTGTTAATTGTTATGATTTATATATTATTTTTAACATAGTTTTTAAATATATAAACTTTATTTTTTTTAAAAACTTAAAGTTTTTATATCCAAATTCATAATCAAAGTTAGAAGCTCAAATCTCGAAATTTCAACTGTACCAAATAAATTGAGATGAAAAGAGTACTATTTGATGATGGAGTTAGGCAATTAGTTAATGATATTCCAACTCAATGTATATGTAGAAAATAGTAATGCTTCTGAGTTTGCCAGTTCAAATGTGGTCTACTGGTCTTTGTAGTTTATGGGAAATTCAAATATGTTTAGGGTTTGGGTAACTGTAGACTCGGATCTAAAGCAAATATCAATAGTTGATTTCACAAATACACAACATAACTTTCTAATTCATCGTACTCAACTGGTCATCTTTCATTCTATATGGCTCCGTCACTATGAATAACCTAATACAAACTATCTCCTCTTTCCCTAGCAAATTAAAGTAAAAATCAATTTGTCAAAATTGAAAAATTCATCTTTAGAAACTAACAAAAAAATTAATATATAGAATCAAACAATGTTTTGAAATAAAAAAAAAAAGGAAAACAATTCTACGTCCAAACAACTTCATAACTTGTTAACCCTCTAGGGATCGAAATATTTCAAGTTTAATTTTTTTGAATTTCTTACGTGAAAATCTTAAATCCATCCAAGTGCTCCACTATGAGTTTTGTTTTTCATGGTGAGTGGCTATATACACTGTATTTTTCTCCCTATCTTAAATCTATTTCAGTGTACTTTCCAAAAATAAAAAAGTGTGAATTCTTAAAAAAAAAAAAAGGGGGGGCGGGGGGGGGGGGGAGGGGGAATTGGTGGCCACAACATATTGCTTTTTAATCAAATGAAAATAATATAGTCTATTATATTAGGTATGCATATACTTTTCTTTTTCTTACTTTTTGACCAAAAGTAGTACGACGTATTAGAAAACGTCCACTTAGATATGAGAGGAAAGATGCACTTACCTTTCTTTTATTTATTTTTGAAATATATCGATAATTTTTTAAATTTTAAAATATATTTTATTTAGATATTTAAATTATATATGACTTGTTTTGATTAAACATTTGAATACTTGATAACTTCAACTCAAATTTTGTAAAAACTTATGTGCGTGTTTTCAAGCTAGAGCCATTGAGTAGATACTTTAAGAATTTAAAATATTTTACCTTATTCAAATATGCGGATTAACCTCAACAAGTCCTAATATCTTAGGTTTGTCTTCATTGATGATGTGATGTGTATAATTAAATGAGGAGAAATAAAAATATGAATAATTTGTTTACGTAATGAGTGCGCTTGAGAATACGTGCAGAAACTTTTTAAAATATGAGTTGGAACTTAGAAGTGTCTACATAGAAATACTTTATCATGTGTTTAAGTGCTTAATTGAGACATGTTGTTGTTTAAGTATTCACATGAAATTTACTAACAAGTTTAAAAAATTATCGATGAGTTCAGCCTTAATTTAACTAGAATTCAGTCTACATAAGTATGTCCATGAGTTTCGAACTCCACTTCAATCGTGCTTAATTCAGAATTTTAAATTTATGAAATTGAATAGAAGAATTAAGTAATAATTGCGTTAAGACATATATTTCTGTATATTAAAGTAAAATATTTAATATAAATATAAAATTCAAACTAAAATTACTAAATTTTATCGAATTAGTATCTCAATATTCCCTTCCACTTCTTTGATTGCAATTTTATCCTATACCAAATTAAACAAAGTTCAAATGTCTTTGGTCCTTGTTATATGTCGGCCGTTTTCGAAAAAAAGATATTTGATGTGAGTTTAATTTGATGATAAAATGACAAAAATATGGTCCCTAGTGTTTGATGTAAATTTATAATGATTGCTTGAATATATTTTTGAGCAATTTTAATTAATTTTGATCTTTTAAATTTATTAAAAGAAAATATTGTTTGTTCTCTATAAAAATAAATATTTGATAAACAATGAACGTTAAGGGACTATTTCTGTTTAAGTTGATACAATAGAAGTGGATAAAATTATATATCCAACTTTGATAGTGTTAAAAAAAATATATTATCGTAACAAGTTATTTTATTACTCTATATTTAACTCAATCTGAGTTAGCATTTAACTGTATATTTAAATTAGATTAGAGTTTATTCTTTAAAATATTTTCAAATTCTCAAAAATTGGTTATTCGACTTAACCAATTTTAAAAATTATTAAGTAAAATGCATGTTTAAACACAATTTCAAATATTACAATTTTAAATATGTAAATTTTAACTTTAAAATTTATAATTAAGTACTAGTTAAACAACTAGGCTGGTGTACTATAAATTGTTGTCAAAATAGATTCCAAACAATTCAACATTGGAATTGTTGATGTCTCCAAAGAACTATGATTGATTCTTTAATCATGGAAAAATCTTTTTTCACACAGAAAAAAAGAGTATCTATATATCCAAATTTATAATAAAATCTATAGGTTTGATAGAAAAAGAATTTGGTCCCCTCCTAAACAAAGTCCTCCTAGGACTAGTAGTGGTAGTAAATTATCAAATTTTTAGGCATGGACCATTTTACCATGTCCCTACCCCCTCTATATATACAATTTATTTATTTTTTTAAAAAAATTCAAGTTAATACATTATTTAAGATTAAGTTTCCATTTTAATAATCTAATTTTAATTTCACGTGTAAAGTCTTTATCTATAATTCTATCTTTTTGAATAATGAACTTAAACATCGTTATCCTGTGTTATGTGATAGAAGAATGCACGTATATCCAACACATTCTATAGAATAATTAGAAGATCAATAATGTTATACGAGAATGAATATTGAGTTGTTTAAGTCCAACACGTTAACAAAATGATCTTAAAAAAGTGAATAATAAGATCAATATACCGTCATACAACACTAGATAAGATTAGAGATAATAATATTCACGAGAAAATTTAAATAACACACATTAAAATATGACCAAACACATATGCAGACCCTTAAATTTATCCATAAATTTCATTTTGGCACTTTAACTCAACTTTGTTTCATTTTAATCCTTCAACTCCAATTTTTAAGTTTCATTTTGTCACTTCTAAGTGGTGTGGTAGAATGTGTGCATCACACTTTCTCTAATAGAGTGAAAGACAAAAAAAAGTATTATTTTAAAATAATAATAAAAGATTAACCCTTCAACTCTATTTTTTATGTACCATTTAAACACAAAAATACTATTTTTATGATTTCTTTATTTCTATATATGCATTTCAACTGCAATTTTGCATTTTAAAAATTGTTGTTCATCCGTTAGTTATTGTAAAAAAATCAAATTGACGGATGATCATTGATTATTTTTTTTTTTAAAAAAAGTAACAATTTCTTTTTGAGAGTTTTCTTTTTTTTACGTGAAAAATAACCGACGAAAGTGCGTCGATTTTCTTTCTTAAGAAAATCAATGACAACCTAACGAAGTCTATCGAGTTTCAACATTGTTTTATAGTGTTATTAATTAGCAATGAACATGAGTTTTTTTTTTTTACTCATATTTAGTTGAATGAAAAAATTAGAAAGATGGTATTTGAGTTAGCCTAAATAAATTAGATATGACGTTGATTTTTAAAATGAAAAAGTGGAAATGAAGAACATAAATAAAAGGCATAATACATAAATTGGACCCTAAACTTGGCTTCAAATTTTAAGTATGACCTCTAACTTTCATAGTGCACAAGTAGGCACTTTAACTATCCAATTCTTAAACAAAAAAACACGCGAATCCAACAGCCAAATTGTGTGATATACAAACGCGCCTACGTGGCTTATTGAGCCACTCAGTGGCTGCCACGTAATTAAAAAAATTACACGTATTTTATAATTAAAAAAAAAATTAAAATACAAAAGGGTAGGGTCGTATTTTCTTTTCCCAATTTGCTTGATTTTGACAAAAAAAATTAGAAGCCATTACATAAAAACGACCAGAAATTGTGCACAAAAAGAGGAAAAAAGCTTGAGTACTAGAATTTGGAAGAAGAAGAAGAAAAATGGGATTTTGATTTGAAAAAAATAAAAATATATTTAAAAGGGATTCATTAAGGGTAAAATTGTCATTTCCGTTTTTTTTTTACTGTTGTGGGCCTCGAAAAATACCCCTGACGCGCCTGAATTGCGTCTCAATCACGCGTTATGCCAGGTTGGATTCGCGTGTTTTTTTGTTTAAGAATTGGATAGTTGAAGTGCCTACTTGTGCACTTTAAAAGTTAGAGGTCATACTTAAAATTCGAAGCAAAGTTTAGGGTCCAATTTATGTATTATGCCTAAATAAAAATGAAGAAACTTTTTATGTTGTATTCTTAATGACAAGTTTCTTCATTTTTATTTATGTTCTTCATTTCCACATTTTTATTTTAAAAATCAATGTCACATTTTTTTTTAAAAAAAAAAATAATAGATGAACATCAATCTTTTTTTTTTTTTTTTTTAGAGTTTCTATACATTATTGTGTGAAAAATAATTGACAAAAAGTGTATTGATTTTCTTTTTAAGATAATTAATTAAATTAAATAATGCCACATATTTTTTTTTTCATATCTAATCTATTTGGACTAACTCAAATACTAGCTTTCTAACTTTTCATTGAATTAAATACGAGTAAAAAAAAAATTCATGTTCATTGATAATTAATAACACTATAAAAAAATGTTGAAACTCTTTAAAATTCATTGGGTTGTCATTGATTTTCTTAAGAAAGAAAATCGACTCACTTTCGTTGATTATTTTTCATGCAAAAATACAGGAAAACTCTCAAAAAGAAATTGTTACTTTTTAAAAAAAATCAATGATCATCCGTCAATTTGATTTTTTTACAATAACTAACGGATGAACGATGATTTTTAAAATGTAAAGTTGCAGTTGAAGAGCATATATAGAAATACAGAAATCATAAAATTAGTGTTTTGTGTTTAAATAGTACATAAAAAATAGAGTTGAAGGATTAATCTTTTACTATTTTTTTTAAAAAAATACTTTTTTTTGTCTTTCACTCTTTTAAAGAAAGTGCGATGCACACACTTTGCCACATCACTTAAAAGTGTCAAAATAAAACATAAAAATTGAAATTTAAGAGTTAAAATGGAACAAAATTGAGTTAGAATACCAAAATAAAATTTAGGACCAAATTTAAGGTTATGCATGTGTTAGGCCTTAAAATATAATATGCTAAAATATCAAATGAGATGGGGTTGGGTTGGTCCTGTCATACATCGAAATGAATGCATAAATGATGAAAAGTAAATTTAACACTAGGAAAAAAAAGTCAGTTTGCATCCTTTTTTCTATCGATTTATGAAATTACACTAAATATATTATTGATCTGATTAAAGTTATACATGTTAAGAATCGATTAATAACGTATATACAAATAATACTGAATAGAGTGTATTATTATTTTACCACTTCTTTTTTTAACTCTTTCTTTCTTCTTCTTTACCTTCTTCCTTCACTCACCACTAAAGAATATAGCTTTGGATGAGATTATTTTTCTTTTAGTTCCATTTTAATACGAGTATCGAACACTAAAAAAACTGCTTCCTAGTGTGTCTTTGTTGATCATGTGTAAATATTATATTGGATGGGTCCGTACTCTGACAATGACCATTCAAGAATGGTGGCACATGCCACTTCTGTCAAATCCAATACCCCACCTCAATTTCAATGGCGAAGATCTTTCATGTACAGGTTTCATCAAACGGCTGTTGATTGAAGCTTTTTTCCCCCAAAACCCCTTTCTCTGATTGAGTATACTCCTTATCTTTCTCTTTCTGTTTCTTGATTTTCTCTCTCTACTGTTATTCAGGTCGAGCTTGGTCGGGTGTGCTATAAAAACAGAAAAAAGAACCTTTCTTTATCACTCTTTCATAGATAGTGATTGCTCTCAACTGAACTTCTTTTCTTGATGTTCAACTAAAATCAAGAAAAGGGGTAGTGTTCAGAATTTCAGAAACACTTCAAAAATTTGATCTTTTTATTTTTAAAACTGGTTTTGGTGTTTTGGGGTTGTTAATGGAGGTCTTGGAGAAAGAGAAGCGTTGATTTCTTTAAGGTTTGATGTGGGGGAGCTGAAATTAAGAGTCTTTTTTGGTTGGGGGTGGGGGTAATTGAGGGGTTTTATATAATTATCTAGATAATCATAATTTAAGGGTGTTTTAGATATATATAATTTAAGGGGAATTGTGTGATTAAAAATATGAAGCTTTCAACATCAGGAATGGGTCAGCAAGCTCATGAAGGTATCTTCTCTTCCTTTCATGTCTTTTTTTTCTCTCCCAAGTTTGCCTTTTTATATATCCTTGTCTCTGTTTTAATCTGTATATTTATGCTTATATGCTTTGTGTTTAGCTAATAAAAGAGAGATCTTTAAGTATTTACTTAAGTTGAACTTAATTATTGATGATGGATTCTTTATTTGGTTCTAAAAGGAGAGAACAAGTGTTTGAATTCAGAACTATGGCATGCTTGTGCTGGTCCCCTTGTATGTCTACCAACGGTAGGGAGTCGAGTGGTTTACTTTCCTCAGGGTCACAGTGAACAGGTCTTTCTCAAATTAGCTACATTAATTTTGAACTAATTGTTGCATGTATTAGTATTTAGTCAATTGCTGATAGTTACCATTGGAATTGAGTGTCAGGTTGCGGCAACAACTAATAAAGAAGTCGATGCTCACATACCTAATTACCCGAACTTGCCACCACAGTTGATCTGTCAACTCCACAATGTCACAATGCATGTAGGTTCTTTGTTCATATTCTATGTTTTCTTATGAATTAGTGTTGTGTAAGTTGTAATATAGGCTTACGAGGGAATGACGATTCCTAGGATTTTAGGCAGATGTTGAAACGGATGAAGTATATGCTCAGATGACATTGCAACCCTTGACACCGGTATTTTCTGAACGATGCAATAAAGCTCATTTACTTTTACTGCTTATCCGATATTTTGTGTGAATTGGGGGTGACAAAATATTCTGTTGCATTTTCAGCAAGAACAAAAGGACACATATCTTCCTGTTGAATTGGGTAGTCCTAGCAGGCAGCCTACTAATTATTTTTGCAAGACACTCACTGCAAGTGATACCAGTACGCATGGTGGCTTTTCTGTTCCTCGTCGTGCTGCAGAGAAAGTTTTCCCTCCTTTGGTGATAACTGGCCCACTGTCTTGTACTTTCATACCACTCTGGTTCTGAGCCTGATGTTGTTCTCATTTTCTTGTGGCTCTCAGGATTTCTCACAGACACCACCCTGTCAAGAATTAATTGCGAGGGATCTGCATGACATTGAATGGAAATTCAGGCATATTTTCCGAGGCAAGCTTCGGAGGATCCTTTCTTTGCTATGTGTAGATTTATGCCGTGTTAAGTGTATTTGGCTTTAATCTAACAGCTGGTGGTTCTTTAAGTTTGCACACTTAGATATGTGCTGTCATTTAGCAATATTTTAGTTTAATCCACTTTAGTACTTGCTTGTTTAGAGTCCTTGAGTTTTAGGTACTTCCTTCATTTGAATGTATTGTAACAACATGAATGATGATGAGTCTAGAGAAAATCTTTTAAAGTACTTTTTATTTTCTTTTTTGAATCAACCGGACTGAAAGAAAAGAGAAAAAAAGAAGCAGGATAGTAGCTGGTGTATAGGGCTGATGTTTTGTCTTCTGTACTCCCCTATTCTGTAATATCCTTATGAATGATTAGAGTTGAAAAGATTTTTCCGAATCAGCCACCTATTTATAATTATGGAGGACTAACAATCTGTTATGTAGTAAAAGAGTTGTTATTCAGTGGGCCGTGGATGAGATGGTATAGAAGTTATCTCCTTTTTTCTGTTAATGTGAAATTCAAGTTGGAACTAAGGCCATATGAGGTTCACATTATAAGTTAGGTAACCTGAGCAGGAAAAAGTAAATCATAAACGTACTTAAAATGTTTTTTTTGAAAAAGGGTAAACAAAATAACAGGCTGAATAGATTAGTCAATGGCCTAGAATGGGGTAGTTATAGAATGAGGAAGCAGGTCAATTGTTTCTACTAACCCATTTATCTCCAATCGTATACTCAGTTTCAGTGGGACTGACATTGTGAGTGAGATTTGCACCACTGCTTCAAAATTAATTGTTTAATTTATCTTAATTCTCGGTACATGTAAATGGTGCATGGATTATTTTAGTCTTTAGACTTATGCTATAGATTTTGGACATCCAAATGAAAATGGTTTCCATAAATGGTTCAGTGTTCTTGGCTATGTGCTCTTAATTTCTCATTTCTTTAACCTTATTATGGGACTGTTTCTCTTGTCATCCTAATCCTGTTCCCTTGGCATTCTTGGCTTGTTTGTTAAATCATTTACTGGATATACTAGTGAATACTGATGTCCCTTGGAAGCATGAGCATAATGCATATGAAATTAACTACTGCTGAAATATGTTCATATTTTTCTGTCTATGCATGTAGGACAGCCTAAGCGGCATCTTCTGACGACTGGCTGGAGTGTGTTTGTTAGTGCCAAAAGACTTGTCGCTGGAGATTCAGTTCTTTTCATCTGGTAGTTTAAGCTTTTTTATCAACATATCTGAGTAATTTTACACTGTAGAAATTGCAACTAAGTGCCTTGTTATTCCTTGAAGCTTTCTCTTAACTGGTTTCTCATTGTTTTGGTGTCAGGAATGAGAAAAATCAGCTTTTTTTGGGAATTCGTCGTGCAACTCGACCTCAGACTGTGATGCCATCATCTGTTCTGTCTAGTGACAGCATGCACATTGGATTACTTGCTGCTGCTGCTCATGCTGCCGCTACCAATAGCTGTTTCACTGTTTTCTTTAACCCAAGGTGGTGCTGAACGATTGTCTGCTCCTTGTTTTTTTATTTAAAAGTCATATCCTTTCTGCTATTTGAACTAACGCTTATCGCATCAGGGCTAGTCCATCTGAGTTTGTTATACCACTTTCAAAATACATCAAAGCTGTTTATCACACACGTGTTTCTGTTGGAATGCGTTTCCGGATGCTATTTGAGACTGAAGAATCAAGTGTTCGCAGGTACGGAAGTATTTGATCTTAGATCTCATCCTTGTTTCCTTTGTGGTTAGGTTTTCTTCAATCTCTTTTGTTTAGACAAGTGCATATAGCTACTCAAGTACTCCCTCTGTTCCAATTTATGTGACACACTTTTCTTCTTAATCTGTCCCAAAAAGAATGTCACGTTTCTATACTTGGTAACAATTTAACTTTTGAGTTCCCCTTTTATCCTTAATGAAATGATTTATAGCTACAAATATGGTTAAGGAGTGGTTTAGACCACAAATTTCAAGTCTTTTTTTCTTTCTTAAACTTTGTACCAAGTCAAATGGTGCCACATAATTTGTGATGGAGGGAGTAGCATATTAGTTTCTTGTTGATGGATCTTAGGCACGTTTTGATACCTAACATAAGTGGATCTTTGATTTGGCTCCTAAACACAGATGAGTGTTTTTTTTTGGATGCGGCTCCTTTGGTTTGTCAATAATTTCTAATAATGTAGGGAAAGGTGATTTAAGATGAAGGTGCAAGTTTATGGCCTTTGTTGCTTCACTTTTTACTCATAATTTGCATATCTAGTCTAGTGCTTGCAACAAGTAACACTAGAGTATTAACTGGGCCAACTCAGTGGTTAGTACATGTATATTAATCAATTAAAGTGGAATTCCCTAGCTGGGAATGGGATATGTTAAGTGCCCTGATGGTCGCTATGATTGAAATTCGAGTTGACAAATTGTGTGTCAGGTTTCTCTTCTTATATGTGGATCTGATACTTTTCAGGTACATGGGCACAATTACTGGCATTGGTGACTTAGATCCAGTTCGCTGGGCCAACTCTCACTGGCGGTCTGTCAAGGTAAATGTGTTTTAGCTCTGTCATAGTTTTTACTTTTTAGCATTTTTATATATAATTCTTTTGAAGTCATAGCATTTAAAACCTGTTGCTCGGACTCTTCAAAAATGTCATCGGGTGCGTGTTGGATCCTTCAAAAGTAGTGTATTTTTGAAGGATCCGATACGGGTGCGGCAACATTTTTGGAGAGTCCGAGCAACTTAGTTTAAAATGCCTTCTGTGCACATACTAGATTTTACTTGTATCTCCATATTATTAGGAAATTCAGAATTTTTAATAGAAAATCTTTTCAACTGATTTTTCTTCTCCCACTTTCTTTTTCGCTTGATTTTCAGTCATTGATGTTGTCATGTTTCCGTGGCACTAATTTTGATCTTCGTCAATTTATGTTGGCATGCACTAGCTTTGCTTATGTCTTAAACTAGCTATTACTTTTACATTCCTGTCCTAGATCCCAGTTTTATTTTATTCTATTGTTTACTGTAAAAATATACTTATACTTTTCTACATTGCTATGCTACTTCGCACCCCACCTCTCTCTCTCTCTCTCTCTCTCTCTCTCTCGTGTGCAAGCAAAATACACCTCTGAATTGCTACGTCTTTTCCTTTTCCTGCGGTTGATATCTTCAATTTTAAAATATGCCCATGTTTTTCCACAAGAATGATGACATACTTGCATCGGAGCTCATGGTTCTTTTACTGACCAAGATTGTAGACTTTGTTGCCTAATTAGGAAGACTTATACTTCACCAGCACCAAATGCTTATCTATCAGCTATTCAAATACATTGAACTTTTAATAGTTTAGGCGCTAAGTGATTTTAGTTTATTTTATCAAATCTCCAAGCTTCTTTACTATGTCAAGTTGTTTCTCCACAAGGTTGTCTATCTTTGGTGCTATGTTCATTAGTGTATAGAACTTGTTTGTCTCAGAACTCACGTAGCAAATGCAGAAATCAGTCTTTCTTGCTTTGCTTTTACCACCATTCATTGGGAAATTACAAATTTACGATTGTACAATTGTTATATGTTTGTAAACAGTTATTCTATGTTCGCAGATATCTATTTACAAAAGAAATTTTATGAAATTGTAGGTTGGTTGGGATGAGTCAACGGCAGGCGAGAGGCAACCTAGGGTTTCACTATGGGAGATAGAGCCTTTGACTACTTTTCCAATGTATCCATCTTTGTTCCCTCTTAGGCTAAAGCGGCCTTGGTATCCAGGAACTTCATCTTTTCAAGGTATTTTGCGTACTCAATGTTATGCTGTTAGGAAAGTGAAGCTGTACAATCCTGAGGTTTCCTTGTACTCCCTCCGTTTCAATATGTTTTGTCTTACTTTCCTTTTTAGTCTGTTTCAAAAAGAACGTTTCTTTCCTTTTTTAACAACTTTTAATTATAACTTTTCACATGACATGTTCAAGACCACAAGTTTAACGTGCATTTTGGTACATTGTACACATCTTTAGTTTAAAACCACAAGATTTATTAGTCTTCTTTACTTTTTTAAACTCTGTACCAAGTCAAAAATAGACGAACAATTTGAAACAGAGGGAGTACTATTTATTGAGAAAAATGTAAAATCCGTTGTCATCCAGATGGCTCTTCTAAGAAGGAAAAAACCATTTTTTGGCAGTATCAGTTATTTCATTATTTGAACTTTCAGCTTATTTGTTTTCCCATGGTCTATTATGAATATTTGCCGTTTGTTTTTTAGCAGAAAATAACAGTGAAGCTATTAATGGAATGGCATGGTTGAGAGGGGAAAGTAGTGAGCAAGGACCACATCTACTGAATCTTCAATCTTTTGGTGGCATGCTCCCCTGGATGCAACAAAGAGTTGATCCAACAATGCTCCGAAATGATCTTAACCAGCAGTATCAAGCTATGCTGGCTAGCGGTTTGCAAAATTTTGGGAGCGGAGATCTGATGAAACAGCAACTGATGCAGTTTCCGCAGCCCGTCCAATATGTTCAGCATGCAGGCAGTCTTAATCCTCTCCTGCAGCAGCAGCAACAACAAGAAGCAATGCAGCAGACAATTCATCAGCATATGTTGCCTGCACAAACTCAAGATAACCTTCAAAGGCAACAACAGCAACACGTTAGCAATCAGACACAGGAGCAATCTCATCATAATTCTTACCAGGAAGCATACCAAATACCAAACAGCCAGCTCCAGCAGAAGCAACCATCAAATGTTCCTTCTCCATCATTCTCAAAGCCAGATATAGCAGATCCAAGCTCCAAGTTCTCGGCATCCATTGCTCCATCAGGCATGCCAACAACGCTGGGTTCTTTATGTTCGGAAGGAACTAGTAACTTTTTGAATTTCAATATACTTGGTCAGCAGCCTGCGATCATGGAGCAGCAGCAGCAGCAGAAATCTTGGATGGCAAAATTTGCGCATTCACAATTGAACACGGGCTCCAATTCACTCTCACTCTCTGGATATGGGAAAGATACTTCCAATTCACAGGAAACATGTAGTCTAGATGCCCAGAATCAATCTCTTTTTGGTGCTAATGTTGATTCGTCAGGGCTTCTCCTCCCAACAACTGTGTCTAACGTCGCTACTACATCAATTGATGCTGATATATCCTCTATGCCACTAGGGACTTCTGGTTTTCCGAATTCTTTGTATGGTTATGTGCAAGATTCTTCTGATATGTTGCATAATGTAGGGCAAGCTGATGCACAAACTGTGCCCCGTACATTTGTCAAGGTGCTAGTTCTGTTGTGTAGGTTATGCATTTCGTTGTTGCTTTCTTGCATATTACTAAGATATGCTTAATTTTTTTTTTTTTTTTTGCAGGTTTACAAATCAGCGTCCCTTGGGAGGTCATTGGATATCACTCGGTTCAATAGCTATCATGAGCTACGACAGGAACTGGGACAGATGTTCGGGATCGAAGGGTTTCTTGAAGACCCTCAAAGATCAGGCTGGCAGCTTGTATTTGTTGACAGGGAGAATGATGTCCTTCTCCTTGGAGACGATCCATGGGAGTAAGTACCTAATTAACCAGAAGGCTTTACATTTTGACTCTTGTACTTCGATTATCATATTATTTTGTTGTAGTTACTGCTAAACATGTTTTGTTATGCTTTCACTTCCATTACTTCATTTTGGATTGTTTTTCCTTGGCTATCGGAAACAGCCTCTCTACCTTTGAGGTACGGGTAAGGTTTGCGTACACTCTACCCTCCCAAGACCCTTTGTGAGACTAGACTGGGTACGTTATTGTTGCTTTACATTTTGACTCTGCTCCAAATTTTGTGAATCTGATGGAACGAACACCTTTATGCTTCAAGTCCTTGTACTACTCACAGGATCATCGGGTATTTGGTAGTGATAGCTGATTATATATCAATTCTAGAACCTTTGTCTGAATTATTCGTTCAGTTAAAAAAAATGGCTTTTTACCATCTTTCAACTCTAGTTATTTCTTTTTCGAACTGCTTTGAAATGCTTCTCCTTGAGTCGAGGGTCTTTAGGAAACAACCTCTCTATCTTCCAAGGTGGGGTAAGGTCTGCGTGCACACTGCCCTTCCCAGACTCCACCTATGGGATTACACTTGGTACGTTGTTGGCTTTTTACCATCTTTTGTTCTAACCAAGACATGATATTTTTTCAGGGAATTTGTCAATAATGTTTGGTACATCAAAATTCTTTCACCCGAGGATGTGCAGAAACTGGGGAAGGAGGAGGTTGGATCCCTAAATCGCGGTCCACCTGAAAGGATGAGCAGTAATAATAGTGCTGATGGTCGAGATTTCATGTCCGGACTTCCATCTATAGGATCACTCGAGTACTGACTGTTGTCATTGTTCGATAAACCAAGTGTGGTTCACCAATTATCTGCTTACCAAGAGCTCGGCCTAATTAATCCGGTCTGGTTTCTAAGACACTGTTCTTTATGTAGTAAAGACTTGATCCCCATCTGTCGTTTGTATTACAATGCTATTTATATTAGTTATAATCTTAATCACTGTACTGAGGCTCAGGACATATGTGGTTTAGACTAAGAATCTTGAGTTGTAAACTTGTCAATGCAGTTAAACTTTTGTGAGTAAATTCCCTTTTTGCGAAACAAAGGATTCTAGGATTCTCTAGAACAATGTCCGCGAAATGCTAGTACTATGCAGCTGCTTTAAAGCCAACTTGGTTGGATGATCGAGATATTGGTGAATATCACATATGATCGATATATGTGTACCTATAATCACATGAAAACCATGAAAGCGAGTTGATAAAGAAAAGGTAGATCCAGAAAAAGTGAAGTATGGTTGATAACATCTCATTACTAGAAAGCCCTCTTTTTAGAAGTAAGATACTCATTATGCTCTTTGTCTAGTTAACTCGCAACAAAATGTTAGACCAATCTCAGGGCTGACAAAATCAAATTGCTTGATGAAAAGGGAACCCTAGTGAACAAGCACTCCCGCCTCAAAAGTGGTTATTGAAGAACTGTCAGGTTGTCGAGGACACATCTTGAGTGGAGAGAAGCCCTCTAGGTTGACCACCCTATGATACAATCAAAATGGTTGATGAAAAGGAAACCTCAACGACTAAGCACTCACGGCTTGTTTGATATGTCGGACAAGCATAGATAATCTTGGGAAAAGAAACTAGCAATGTCTTTATCTCTCATTTGGTTACTAATTCTTGGATAAGTTATAGCAAGATCAGTAATTAGTATCGGAATAAGTTATTTATGTTATACGTTGGAATAATAGTCCCAAGATTAGTTAACCTAGAACATTTTAATACAACAAACTAAACAGTCGAACCGCACAAGGAACAATATATAGGATGGAATTTAACATAAAGTCTGAGAAATATAGACATGGGCTGCTATATCTTGTCATCAATAACAAACTTGAAGCAAAAAAAAAATCAAAACAAGAAGAAAATCATTTAAACATCCTGACCATGTAACATAATTACATAGACAAAAAAAAAAAAATATTATCAGGTAAAGCAAAATCAAACTTTTTTCCTGTTAGTAATACTAGTTGTTTATATATAAAAGTGACCTAAATCAAGCTATTGATATCTCTACTTGCTTTGATATTCAATACTGTTGTTCCCTGAACTGTACTGAGGAGTTGTGATGGATATTGTATCGACGATGCTCGATGAGTCTATGTCAATTGGAACCATAGAAGGCCAAACAAATGATGGCTTAAATGGTGGTACTTCTGGTGCTGGTACTGATCCTGATATAACTTGAACTATAGTTTGTGTTTTAGGCCTTTCATTGGCAATTGGATGGGAGCAAGCCAGAGCAAGTAGTAACAATCTCTCTGCTTCTTCAACCACGTATTCATCCCCGAGCCTCGTGTCAACAGCTTCAAGGA
Organism: Solanum pinnatisectum; assembly: GCA_035578085.1. Taxonomy (NCBI): domain Eukaryota; kingdom Viridiplantae; phylum Streptophyta; class Magnoliopsida; order Solanales; family Solanaceae; genus Solanum; species Solanum pinnatisectum. Next base: position 2,648,156 of record CM069078.1, read on the forward strand.
TTCTCCCATCGCGATGCAAGAACCAAACCCAATCAAGAAAGAGTTGAAAGCCATTAACTTTAGTTCCAGGCCTTTGGCCACATATTAGCTCCAACAACACAGCTCCGAATGCATAGACATCAGAATGTTGAGTTGCTTTTCCTGTGTGGAAGCATTCTGGCGCGATGTATCCCATCGTGCCAAGTACACCTTCAGCTTCATCAGCATAAGAGGTCTTTTCGTTGTCAATTGCTCGTGCTAATCCAAAATCACCTAAACGTGCATTGAAGTTTGAGTCGAGCATGATGTTGTTTGCCTTGAGATCGCGATGGACTACCTTCTGCTCGTATTCGTTGTGAAGATAGTGCAGAGCTGACGCGACTCCCGATACAATGTTGTACCTCACACTCCAGCTGAGTGGCTCTTTTTCTTGCCCTGATGAGAAGAGATGTTTGTCCAGGCTACCATTTGGCATGTATTCATATACAAGTAGTAGCTTACCATGCTTATGGCTCCATCCTGTCACAATAATATGCATGTGATTAGCATATATATATACACTGACAGCGTAAAAGAACTTTTATACCATTAGGTCACCTAAATGATAACTACATGTAACATTTAGGTTACGTTCCCATTAGAAGGTAAAGGAGGTTCAAAAATTACTTTAGATCACTTGAAATTGTTAGTGCAACAATAATAACAACAATTTCAGTGAAATCCTACGAGTGGGGTGTGTCTGACAAAGGTATGATGTAAATATCCTTATTCCTATCTTTATAAGGTAGAGAGGATGTTCGATTCCTTCTTTATTCACTCTTGAGACCGAGAATGTGAGCGAGATCACACAACGACAGAGATTGAAATTGTTATTAGTACATATAAGCCAAATAATGACTACAATAATAATGATCTATGAGTTTATGCAGCCTTACTCCTACTCTTATGGGATAGGGGGTGGTGTTTCTGAGTGATCTTCGACAATCCTCCTTCTTTATTCGGATTAGGAATAGACAATTTGAGCAAGCTCACACACGTGGAGTTAAAATTGTTAATGCATAGATAAGCTAAATTGTTTCAACAATAATAATGATCTATAAATATATCCAATCAATACTATTTTGAGGATATCAAATCTTTACAAGGCAAAAAAAGTTGGGTTGTATGTGTTCCAATTAACCTTTTTTGTAGGACCTACTTTTTGGAATATTTGGACCTCTCTCAAGGATGATGACATGTTGTAGGGTTACAATCTTAGTCTTAATTGGAGTTGAGTGCATTTTGAAGCAATTGTCCAATTATATTATATTATATTAATATTAGAAAGTACCAAACTTATCATAATAGGTGACATTTGAATGAAAGTGATTTTCAAAGACAAAGGAAGCTTCCCTACAGAAGAAAAGTTTGTTCAAACAATGATTCAAATTTAATCGAGACAAAAACACTAGATAATTTTTTTCATATAATTAATTTAAAAGATCAAAATTACTCGATATTTATACTGAGCTAACAAAGAACAAAAGAGTGTGGGACCTATGTTTGAAATTGGTGGTATAGAAAACCAAAAAGACACAAAGGGAATGGAATAAGTGCTCTTCTGTCTTCCAGCTAAGAATTTAATATTTATTAACTTTGGATTTTTCATCAAGAGGGCATTAAAATTATTAGTTAGTAGGTCCTCCAAGAAACTTTGGATTATATTTTAAAAATTCAAGATAAAATTGATTATCCCTACCTCATTTTGTTTTTAGTAGTAGTAATTATTTTTGAAATTTACAAATACCTCAAATATGACACACAAATAGAGATTATGTTTTAAAACATAAATAAGAGGGAAATAGTTAAATACCTCTACTAATTAATGTTTTTATAAGAGACGTATAAAAAATATATAAATCAGTATTTAGAGACGGAAAGGTACATGAGCACACCATTTTTGACACTTGCAAGTTGCATCAAAGCTTTTAATTTTTTTCACTTATCTATCTTATATAATTATTGGGACCATTTTCAAGATGCTTCTTAGAACAGAAGAAAATATTCTTGGTACCATAATTAATAAAATTTAATTCAAGCTTTCGTTTGATGGATGACCATGCGCTTGTGGTCGAAAGTTATGAAATTTGGAAAAACACATGAAAGCAATCACTATGTTGAAGAAGAAAAGAAACACGACTCAATAAAAAAAGTGCAATCAAAACGACTAAAGGAACAAAGAAATGACTATGAAGATAGATGAACATGCACTTGTACTCGAAAGTTATAAAAAATATGAAAGCGGTCACTATGTCGAGGAAGGATAAGAAACACGATTCAATAAATAAAAAAGTGTTCTCAAAAAGAAGAAATGACTCTGTAAAACCTGTCTCTTTTTTTTTTGTAGAATCTTAGTAGATTTTGCTACCTATACATAGAACATGAATAAAATTTCAATGACAAGACGACTCTATCAACCAATTACACTTCAACTCAATAAGCATATATATCAAAATCTTTATATCCACTCAAAAAACTTGATTATTCTTTTGCTAGACGTCAACTTATCTTAAACGTTCCTCCTTTATCCGAGCTTGAACAAAGAACTATACTCAAAAAAATATAAAAGTTAAGAGTTCAAAATACTTACCAAGTAATTTGACAAGATGTTTATGCCTTAAACGGTTGATAATTGTCAACTCAGCCAAGAAATCATCTTGACCCTTGATACTTTCCCTAGAAAACCACTTCACAGCAATTTCCAATTTTTCACCAACTAAATACCCTTTATACACAACTCCAAATCCTCCTTCACCAAGTTTATTCTTTTCATCAAAATTGTTAGTTGCTTTTTTCAATTCTTTAAACTCAAAATCCCTAGGCATTCCAGGTAAACTCTTTAATGCCCCTAATATATTAGATTGTGATCTATCATCCCTTTTTTTCTTATAAAAAAAATACCCAAAATACCCTGACAACATCAATAAAACAACCAATACTGTCACACCAACACTTAGACTTATTATTAGTACCTTTTCTTGATAATTCTTTTCTTGAAAATACTCAACTGTTAAATTCCATCTCAACACACAATTCAACTGATTGAAATGTCCTGTTGAAGCTGAAAATCCAAAATATGATTCTTGATTTACAAATTTCCTCAAATCAACATTATGTGTTAGTATTGGTACTTTTGGCCTTGTTGGTGTTGTCCCATTTTTCGTCATTTGTTCAATAATGTACACATCAAGTACTTTCTTGAATCCGTCATAGTGTATCCATATATTGTAAAATCTTGCACCTATTGGAGCTAGTTCAATTCCATGTGGTGTTAAAGATTCCGATTTAACGGATTTAACACTGTTTATATCAATCCCAATATGGTTATCATCAATATCGAAATCTTGTTTGAATGTATCTAGCTCAATCGCGATTATTTTGTTGGATAGTACACCATCTGTTGTAGCATTTGTTAGGCCCAAATACTGGCCCTGGCTATTTAATGGCAAATCAAAATTTGGACATATCAAGAAAGCCAGACCTTCAGCTGGTGTATTGTTGTCCGGTCTAAAAATGTTTACTAGGAATGATGTGTTGAAAGACGCTGTCCTTGAAATATCATTGTCTACCCATAGTTTGAAAGGTTGTTTTAATAGGATTCTGCCTGAGTTATTGAACATTTGGTAAGCAGAGGAAGCTGTGTCAGGGGTGATTTGAAGTGCTTGATTGCTAATTTGTGCAGGATGTTTGATTTCAAGAAGGGGGACATATGTATGATCAAAAGGGTCACCATATTGTTGGTCAAATTTTATGATTTTGGCTTGTGATATGAGTTGAAGACAAGAGAAAAATATGAAGATTTTTGGTGTGAAAAATTCCATATTGTGTGTGTGTGTGTTTTTTTTCTTCATGTAGTGAAAAGAAGTATAGAGATGTGAGGGATTTTAATAAGAGGAAGGGTCAATAAAAGAAGCTATTTTGAAGCATGTTGTAGTTGTGTAAAATGAGATGTACACAATTATGATGATGATAATATATGGTAGTGGGAGACTGGGAGGGTTGAAGTTTGAGCTTTCAACTTTGAATATGTTTTGTTTTTTTTTGGTCTTTCATTGCACTACTAGGAACTTGCCACCTCCCTAACCCAACCACCCACACTAATTTTCCTCAAATTTGTTTGGTATTTTTGTTGTAATGGTCAATTTTTTTTTTTTTTGAGACTTGACGTAACTGATAAAGTTGATGTCATGTGAGCAAGATGTTATGTATTCGAATTGTGGAAACAATCGAAATGTAGGATAAGACTGCTTACAATAGAGATCCTTGTGGTCCGATCCTTTCTTGAACCCCGTGCATAAGGAGAGTTTAGTACACCTTGAAGGAGAGTCTTGATGTAACTGGTAAAGTTGTTATCAAGTGATCAGGAGATCACATCTTCAAGCTGTGAAAACAGGCTCTTACAAAAATACAAGATATGATTGATATAATAGACCTTATAATTTGACTCTTTTTTGAACTCTACACTTAGCAGAAGCTTAATAAATATGAGATGGTTTACTAACAAAAAGAATATGAATGATTTTTAAAGTATAACAATTGCTAAATTAAAAAAAAAAATAAAAATGCAGTAGAGTAAAATATAATTTTAAATATTTTTCCTATTTTTTATGTAGTATATGTCCTGTTATTCATCCGTTTTCCTGCTAATATACAAAGAAGTTGCCACCTTCCTTCCTTTTGTCTTCTTATTTGATAATAATGGATGGTATTGATGCCCATATCCAAATTTGGATATATTTATTAGTATTTTATTCTGAAATGTTAGTACGTAATTGAATATTATCATACATTTTTTTTATTTATGTGTATTACTATCTGTTATTTTATTTGATTTATGTCTCGCTTTCTTATAATCATTTTCTTTGGTTACTATACTTTAAATTTTTTTCATGAGATGATTATTCAAAAGTTTTTCATTTTTTTTCTAAAATTTTCTGTACATAATTTCGAATAAATTAGAACGAAAAAAAATATTAAATTCTCACCAACACATTCAAAATTGGTCACATAAATTATTATCTCAAAGGCAACTCCCATAGCCCAGTGGCCTAATCACATATAATGACATGAATGATGAACAATTGAATACCTTTAATTCGTTAAAATATTATTATATATATATAAATTAATATTATTATATATATATAAATTATTCAAAATGTATATAAGTTAAAAATTATATATATATATATATATATATATATATATATATACTAAATTTATAAATATTTTTAATGAAATTTTTGAGTTTATCACTACTATACCTTAAGAACTATAAAGAGAATTCAGATTTCCACATGCAATCTCAGTACTACTTATTTTACTATCACAAATTCCTATAAGAATATTATACTATATAGTTTTTAAATTTTGTGAAGAATTATATTGAAAAATGAATCCCCAACACGATGACTCTGTACTAACTCCAATGTCCATGAATTATTCTAATGTTTTCTTTTTTATGCCCCAATACAAATACTATTACAATAATTAACACTTCAAAGTTCAAGGTATGTTTTTTCGATTTTTTGTTCGATATTAAATAATCGTATTACGGCCTTAATAAAGAAAATTCATATTTAAAATTCAAACTAGATTGTACCTTTAAAAAAGATTTAAGAATGACTATCCATCCTATTACGATTTTATCAAATTTTAATTTCGTTTTTTGGGTTTCAATTGTTAAAATAACATACATCGAATACCGAATCAAACTGATTTAATTTGATTTGATTTGATTCGGTATTTTAAAAACGATTTTTGGTGTGGATGAAAAATAAAATGAAGATAAAATCAAATTATAAGGCACTTAAAGTGAGACACATCATTACTTAACATAGCTAAATTTAATGCTAAAAACTAGTTCATGAGTTAAGTATTGTGGAATGTAATGGTAGGAGGCAACACATTCATTTCACAATTAAATATGAGATTTTCAAGGTGGAATTGTGAGATCATTTTTGTGATAAGACGCTTAATTTTTTTTAATTATATATATTTTATAATATAGAGTGGTTGGTCGAAGAAAAATGATTAAATATATCATGTCATCAGTCTCACCATGGTAATGTGCTGAAAAGACCATACTTTATTATCATTGTGAAGAATATTTTAAAAATAAAAGTTCGATTCTTCAGTGCACCAAAAATTTGAGACTCTTATAGATTACACTGAACACTGAACAAAGAAATTGAACTTTTGAAAAAAAAATTCAACACTAAATCAAAAAAATCAAAGAATCGAATTAGTTCAATTTGATTTTTCTATTTTGAGTATTTATACCCACCCTGCTACGAATATATGCAATTAGAGAACTTTGTGTCTACGCAATGATTAAAAAAAAAAATTTGTCGAAGAAAATAGCAAAAGGATTATTCCATTACATAACATTAACAAATAAATTAATAAAAGTAGCTTTCAATTGTACAAAAAGGTATGTGTATGCATTTAAATATTTTAAATAGCAGGATTAGGTTCTTTTATTAGTGTGAATATTGATCATGCATCATGACCCTGCTGAGCTAATTAATTAATTCTTTTAGGTATAATAAAATTCCATATGGACCACAAGGATGTTGATTAATTTGGAGTAACTTGTTTTTTTTAAAGAAATAAAAAGGAGAAAATAAAGTATAAAGTGGCATAATAATAATGTACTCCATAAAAACATTTCAAATTACTTTTCTTATCCTTACTAATTCTTAGTTCTTTTTGGCTGTCTGTTTTTATCTTATTTATTTTTAGATAATAATACTTTTGATTCCTCAATTATTTCTGGGGCATGAGAAAACTCATATTAAGCAATGCTCCAGCATTATTCGTAGAAGGAGGAGGTACGGTAATAAAAATTAATCCATCTCAATATACTAAAAGTATTGTTTTGGACATGCAACCTAAAAAAATAAAAAGATCATTTGCTCGAAGAAAACCTTTTTAGAGCCTGGTACAAACCAACCAAGTGATCTCTCCTTAAATTGAAGTGATTGAACGTTCCCTCACTTAAGCAACACGAGTCGGTTATGAAATAACCTTTTACTCGATTTTCTTCTTCGTAAGGACTTTTTGGTAAGTACGTTTTATAGTATTAACAAATTTGAATTGATCCTTCTAATTGAAATATAAATTTTTGGTCTCATTATGTAGGAAATATGTCGTGTATGAACTATTTTTAGAAATTAATGAATATTTCCTTCTAATTGAAATATAAATTTTTGGTCTCATTATGTAGGAAATATGTCGTGTATAAACTATTTTTAGAAGTATACTACTTCCAAATATGGAATACAAACTTCGTGAATAAATAATGGAACAGTTAATAATTCTCGAAATTAATGAATATTCAAATGAAAGCAAAAGTTTATTAACTAACAATTTTCTATCTAACAAAGCTTGAAATCGAAACCTCTCGTTAAGTTTATTAAACAATTAATTATTACACTTCACTCAACTTCATAAAGTTTACACTTTACACAAAGCAAAAGTCACCATTCACGGCATATTTTATAATTATAGAAAAAATGCACGTATTTTTTTTAAAAATAAAATAGATAATTATGTAAAGTTCAAATTTTTCTTCTAAACTTTACGGTATTATTGAGTTTTTAATAAATTTTATACCTATTGTAAAGTGAATTTTTAAAAAATTATTTATACCTATTATAAAGTGAATTGTTAATATGCTATTTGTTTAGTTGTTTTCTCTATCTTTGTCTCTCTTTTTTTGGTCCTTTTCTCTTTTGGGCCAAGTTTTGCTTTGACATTTGGTTAACACACATTATATAAGAGATAAGTTTTACATCAATTAGTTAAGTGGTATCTATATAAAATTAGTCAAAACATAGGGTATGTTTGGTACGTAGGAAGATAGAAAATGATTCTTGAAAAAAAAGTGAGTTTTTTCCTTAATTATCGATGTTTGATGAGTAAGCAAGAAAAAAATTATCCCAAAAATATTTAGGTATAGTACATAAATATGTCCTTTAACTTGACTTCAACTGACAGTTATGTCCTCCAACTTTAGGTGTGCACAAGTAGACATTTAGGGTGTGTTTGGTATGAAGGATAACATTTTCCACAAAATGTTTTCCAATTTTCTCATGTTTGGTTGGGTAAAAGTTTTCCAAATCAACTCATTTTCCTCAAATTCAAGGAAAATGACTTCCCTTCAAAAATTAAGGAAAACATTTTCCAAAACTTTCCTCCAACTTCAAATTACAATTTTTTTTTGTTGAAAAAAATAAATTTGAGGTTTTTTTTTTTAAAAAAATATTTTCAATTTTTAATTTTTTTTACCCCACCCTCACCCCCTACCCCCACCCCCAAAAAAAAAAATTAAAGTTTGTTTCTAAAATATATTTTCTAATTCAAATTCTTATTTTTCATCTGACCTCACCCCCTACCAGCCCCCTACCAGCCCACCCCCACCTCCCCACCCCCTTTAAAAAAAAATCAATTTAATTTTTTTATTTTTCCACCCCACCCCACCCCCTACCCGTGACCCCGCACCCCACCTCCTACCCGTGACCCCCCCTCCATCAGCCCCTCACCCCCACCAAATAAAAATTTAAGTTTGTTTTTAAAAAATATTTTCAATTTTCAATTTTCAATTTTTATTTTTTCACCCCACGCCCTACCGCTACCCCCGCCCCAGCCCCCACCCTCCAAAAAAATTGAAGTTTGTTTTTAAAAATATTTTCAATTTCAATTTTTATTTTGTTACTCCATCTCACCCCTACGCCCCCCCCCCCTCCCCCCAAAAAAATTTAAGTTTATTTTTAAAAAATATTTTCAGTTTCAATTAAAAAAATATTTTCTACTCTCTAGTAAAAATAAAAGATATTTTCTCAAAAATATTTTTCATTCATAAATCAAACACACAAAAATCTTTTCCGAAAAATATTTTTTACTCTCCAACCAAACATGAGAAAATAAGTCCAAAGTCTACTTGTTTTCTAGGAAAACATTTTCCTTCATACTAAGCACACCCTTAAACTTGTATAGAATTGAACAAGTAGACACACGTGTCCTACGTGACATAATACACGTAGGACAAAAAATTGTCATGTAGGACGCCATGTAGGACGAATGTGTCTATTTGTCAATTTTTTACAAGTTTAAGTGTCTACTTGTGCACACTCAAAGTTAAAGGTCATAGTAGTCAGCTGAATCCAAGTTAAGAGTCATGTTTATGTATTATGTCAAATATTTAAATGTATTTTAACAAAATACTATGATGGAATGGGAAGCGAGAGTGGAGGTTCATGTTGGGTTAATTACCCTGAGTTTCTTACCATAAATAGGTTTTTCATTTAGGAAAAAGTTTAGGAGTGACTAGTCCTTTTCTTGTAGGAAAATGTTTAGGACTTTATAAATAGAGGTTTGTTCCTTCTAACTTAATCAACATTCACAATGTAATTCTAGGGGCTTTGAGAGTTTTGGTTAGGAGGAAGAGTTTGTGGGACACAAGTGATACGTTATCACTTGTGTGAACCTCCTTGTATTCAGAGTGAATTGGTTGAGGTTATTTCTCTCTATATTTTGTACTCTCATATTTATATAGTGGATTGCTCATCTCTTTTGTGGATGTAGGTCAGTTGACCGAACCACATTAAATCTTTGTGCCTTTCGGTATAGTTCTCGCTTGTCTTGTTACTCATGGTCTTTCGAGATTTGCTTTACTAGCTTCCGCATGACACCTAATTATTTGGGTCGTCCTAACAGTTTAGCGGCGGAAGAGGTGGGATGAATACGGGGTTGAGATTGGGGCGTTAGGTGGATAGAGAGGAGATAATGCATTTAGAATGTCACTTGCGAAACTTGTTTTTCCTACTAAATCATTTATTCGCTCAGTTTTACCGAACTTAATTTTCTACCAAAATATTTTGATCAATTAAATTTATAAAAGTAAATAAAAAGTATTTCCTCCTCACCAAACTCACCAATAGAATCAAAAGTAGGAGGAGATTAATTGGTTCTATGTCTTAATCAAATTTAAGCAATTAATCAAGGGAAACTTTACTATTTCTTTTTTTTATATAAAGTAAAGTCACTATTAAAGAAAAAATCCACTGAAGAAATCTTCTTTTAATTTGTTCATCTCAGATATGGACCAGATGGGGAATTATATAAATATAAAGTTGTTAATTTCTTTTATTTTTTACATAATTAAATAAATAAAATATAGAGAGTCTTGAAGTAATTGGTAAAATCATTGTCATATTGCCAAAAGGGTCATGGGTTCGACCTATATAGAGATAGCCTTTTTGCAAAAATGTAGGATATATAAAGTTGCATATAATAGATTATATCTTTGTATTTCGATCCTTTGACCCGGACCCTCCACTTAGAGGTAGCTTAATGCTCCAAACTTTCTTAGCAATTTAAATTTCAAAAAAAAGATAATCACATACTTTAATATGGTATCTAAACAGGCAGATCAGATCCTAACTCGAGTCTCACCGTCATACATTATATTAAAAAAATTACATACTTGAATCATAAAAAGAAAAAAAAAATCATACCCCTCACGTAATAAAAAAGAGTTTTTTTTTTAATAAATAGATAATATAAAATATTACCATAACTTAACCAAAAAAGTGTTAACAAAATTAATGAGCATCTAGGACAATTACCTTCTAAGAAGAGTACTACTACCTCTAGACATCAAAACAGAAATAATATTTTGTTTTAAAAAAAAAAAACTAACTCTAATTGCAAATTAGTGTAAGGCTCCCAACTCGATTATATAAATGTTTGTTAGTATTGTTATTAAATATAGAAACATATTTGAGATTAAATAAAACGAAAAATATCTCATATAAATGGAGACATAGAGAGTAGAAAGTAATTATCTGCCTTCAGAATAATTGAGAAAATATTGTCTTACTAATACATGATCAGAAATATCAGACGAATCAGTTTCTTCTAATTCGATCAATAATAGATGAACGATCGTACCGCTAACAAGGATTTTTCAAAGTTAGCAACCAAACCAGTAACAACACCTAAAGTGTTGTAACAACGAATACGAAGAGTATTGAAAATATAATTAATTAATAAAAACATGTTTTCTCTTACGATACTCAATCTACATATATTGTTAGCATATAATTTAAACTCTTTCTAATTACCTAATTTTATTCCATTTGAATCTGATTAATTTGAATTTGTGTCAAAAATTCCACTTCTATTGATTATTAGCTTGAAACCTAGGAATTAATTAGAATAAGAAAAATATAAAAATATAAAGGAAGTGATAGAAAAAAGAGAGATGAGCCTTTTTTTTTATATATAGAAAAAAATTACTTGGACTTTTAAACAAAAGAAAATTAAAGTAGTTTCCACGATTTACAAGCCTTTAATAAATAAATAGTGTAATAGAATGATACAAGAAAGGATAAGGATTAGTACATCAATTAAACATACATGTCTTGGTTGTTGAAACTATAGAGCATAGAGTCAAAACATTAAGATGATTTTTGGTGCATTTCTTATCGACATGTTAAATAGGCGAGTTAGCCTAAATTAAGACGGGTTAAAATATATTCAATTAATGATAAATTGATTCATTACTTGGATTGAGATCGTCTTAATCAAGGTGGATAACATATTTATATAAGAAAAAAAAAAGGAAAAACATAGCAAACCAAAAATATCTTTTTTAAAAAATAATAATATTTTAATAAGATTTCTCATGAATTAATCTAGATTACATATTTAATTCAAATCAACACATTTTTTAGTTGAATTGAAGTGAACAAATCAAAATTGATTGAATTAATAAATGACCGAATCATTAATAGAGAAAATAATTGTTCGAAAGTAAGATAATTTTGGTAGTATAAAGTGAAGACTATTAAAATAGAGTTGTTGTAAGGTGGAACAAAAGACTTTTTTTGTTGTTCATATACTTAGCTAAACCACATGGGTAAATACATATTGTAAATGTAATTAGCTGATACTAATTCATATCTTCACATTCTTCTAATTTAATATTTTCTTAATCTTTACCTAATGATGGATTAGAAACTTTGGCATAACACAATGATAGCTATTTAGCAAACTTTTAAAAAAGTTAGTATGCAAGTTGCAAATATTGCTAATTTTCAAAAGTGGATATATTAATGATTTGAGCCAGTGAGCCAGATATTTGATTACTTTAATATTCAGAATGTTGTTGTTGTTGTTGTTTTAAGTTTATAAACAACACAAATCCCTCTAGTTAAGAAGTAAATTACTTCCTTTCATGAGAGTTTTCAATATAATAATAAATTTTAGCAGAATTTGAACTTTGGATACATTTATTCGGGGGTCTAGATACATGTATCTCAGATATATGTGGTCAAAATTAGGTGTAATTTGAACCAGATACACTATATCCAAGTGGATTCAATTATACCTGGCTCTCTCCTATCTCCTTTCTCGCTCGACTCTTTCCCATCTCGCTCAATTCCCTCCTCATTTATCTGTATTTCAGAATGTATCTAATATTTCAGATACAATATGTATCTAGTGTGATTTGCATACTATCTGGGATACATAGACTATCTCGCTCGCCTCGCTCCCTATTTCATGGTGACAAAAATACATGTATCTAAGTATATTTGACTTGAAATATAATACGAAATTATTAATTAGTGAGACAATATGTAATTATTTTAAACTATAATTAGTTTTTTTGTTACATTTATTTTATTAGTTGCATTTTTTTTTTTTGCCTTTTCCTATTTAATTCCTTTAACAAATAAATCATCACCACATTTCTTCATTATGCTCAAGTCAATCAACACAATATTTATATTTTGTCCATGAATATATATATATATATATATATATATTTTATTTTTTATTTTTTACAAATCAACCAAAAGAATGACAATCCACTGCACTAAGCTTCCGCTATACTCGAGCTTAGAAAAGGCACATAATCCGTTGTACACAATATACCCTTTGCATTTTTCAGTAAGAAATTGTTTCCGCAACTTAAATCCATATAACCTCCTGGTAACATGACAACAACACTTAACGTTGCGTCAAGGCTCCCCTCGGATATAAAAAGTATTGATCAGGACAAGATATACATGAAGTATGTCGACCAAAGGGTCAGAGCAACTGCTGCCACAGCATAATTCCAGAACATGATAACAGAACATTCAGTTTCACCAATTTCAAACAACTGTGTGATAGTACCTGCAAAAACTTTCACTCATTAATCTCAAAGTTTTCGGAGGATCCGACACACACCATACAGTATTTTTGAAGAGTATGAACAAAGTAGTTTCAGGATTATCTTTTTTCTAATTCAATAAATATAGCTTAATTAACAAAAGAGTTAAATATGCACCATTTGTTAGACGATGGAGTGTATGCATTATTTTTCTAACGAGAGGTATATATATCCAATCTAAATCACAAAGTTGAGGGGTATACTTAGAGATCAATGAGGAATCTCATTGTTTAACGAACGTCATATGTTCGTCACTTCGCTCAAAGATCTCACGTTTTTGGAGGATCCAACACAGTATTTTTGAAGAGTCTGAGCGACATAGTTGATTAAAACTTGAGATGAAATGAGGGATCATTACAAGTGAACTTTACCTATAGCCATTGCAGGAGGCACTGCATATTGAAGCAGAAGAACAAAGTGATATAAAGGATCTGTTCCCACCATGCCTAGATTTTTTGCAACTGTAATAACAGCAACACCGATGATAGGCAAGATAACGAATCGAACAACAATGATCCCGAAAAGAAGCCAAATTCCCACTCCTGATCTCTTGAAACCTGAACGGTTACATATAAAGTAGTTGAAATGATGTTACAGAACAATGCAGCGGATTTCAAACGATATACAATTGTATAGGATACTAAGTTCGATATAATACTTACCTCTTAGAAGATTCGCGCCCATTATAATGGTCATGGATGGAATTGCTGCCTCCCTGCAGTAGATAAAATCGTGTAACCAAATGGCCGCGTTGAGAACCAAGAGAGTAATGATGGAACTGCTAAACATGCTAGGCCATGGTTGAGTTTGCCTTTAGAGCTGAGGGACTTTCAGAAACAAACTCTCTACCTCAACGAGGTGGGCCGGCGGTAAGGTGTATGTGCACTGTACCCTCCAAAGACCCTACATGTGGCAGATTACACTGGATATGTTGTTGTTGTTGTTACATTAGGGATTCGTTGGGACAAGGGTATGAGCTTAGGTATGATTTAACTTTGTATTTGTCTTAAGAAATCTATTTAATATGTATAAATTATTAATTTCGGTTGGTGAAGAGCTATGAGGATTTAGGCAACAGATATGATATACCCTCCTACAAGTAACTCAAGTAGCATTATGAAAAAAATTTATTTGCATGAGGAATCATACCCTAGCAAGACAACGGAACTCTCAACGAAACGAAGTGGAGCACCAGAGCCAACCATGAAATTTTGGATGGGAGAGATTGAAGCAATGATAATGCCAATAACCTACAAGAAACGATAAGCCATGTATAAAGAAAGAACTGAACAAGCATGCATCCATGAGCCTAATTGGGACGACACTGTAATAACTAAGCAGTTAAGCACCATTGTCATACCGTTGCAATTGTAGGTGGTCTGAAAAGAACACTCAGGTCGATATATTCCACCAACGACTTCACCTTCTTCTCAATGATAGTAGGTATCGAGACCTGTTATTTCGAGTTGTGAAGTGTTTATATTTGATTTTTCGAAACATCAAACAACTTAAAAATTAATAAATGAGGATAAATATTGATGAAAAGTAGTGGAACAAACTACAATTGTTATAACACTTTCTTGATTATTGATTAAGAAAACGATTACATGGAACACCATACCAGCAGAGGTGGATCTAGGATTTTAATCTTTTTATGAATTCAACTACGTAATTCGATCACCTCCATCATATATATAGCCTAAGCCAAAAGAGCTTATTCATTGGATAAGCCCCTACGTACTAGGAGCTTCGTAGATGTAAAACAGACAAAAGAAAAGATAAATTAAGATATTTAATGACCTTACTGATCTATGTTGCGCAGACTCTCCAAAACAGTTGTTGCATACGTTTCAGATACTCCAAAAACGTACTGCTTTTGTAGGATCTGACTCATCGACTTTTTCAGAGAGTCCGAGCAACGTAGGAAGAAACCATTTCTTTTGTCACACCTTGTTATTTAACCATGTTACTCAAGCAAGCGAACGTTAGCAGTAAATCCATTAGCACCATTAA
This sequence comes from Solanum pinnatisectum, assembly GCA_035578085.1. Taxonomy (NCBI): domain Eukaryota; kingdom Viridiplantae; phylum Streptophyta; class Magnoliopsida; order Solanales; family Solanaceae; genus Solanum; species Solanum pinnatisectum. The sequence goes on from CM069078.1 coordinate 2,663,412, forward strand.
CTTGTAAAATGCTCAAGTACTACTTAAAGTCAATGTGATGGTACATATTTAACCGTCATCATTTCTGATAACATGAAGTTACGATAGAAATAATTTTGATATCACTGATTAATTCTCACAGAACGGTTATATGCTGATAAAGTGGACGGAAAAAACTTCGTCCCAAGAGAAGTTTCTCCTTAATTTTAAGGAAGTTATTTTCACCTATACAATATCCGTATCATGGTGCATGAGATAAAATGAAGAAAATACCTTGGTTTCGTCCATGGATCCTTGGCAAATAAGCTCAGCTGAAACTTCATCACCTTTCGAGTTACTACTTGGTAGCAATGTTTGTGTAGTACTATCCAAGGCTCGTTTCGACGTTTCAGTGTGGCAATTTTCTCTTAATTTGGAGTAGGCTGAGACATCCCCGTTATCCCTTTTTCCATATGCCCGTATGATATTATATACATACGACCAAATGCCAATAGCTCCTATCTGGAAACAGGATAATAAAATCAAGCTGAAGGTCATCACATTCAAGACAGAAATTGTTTTATGTTTTAGCATGTATAGAATGAAGTCGTATTCAATACCCCCATAGAGAGGGATACGTAGCCCATCCCATTTATCGAGCACGTAGATGAATCTCCAAACGGATTGTTTTTCTCGGCACAGATGGCTGGGATAATAATGACAGGCAAGTTCCCCATGTTTCCTGTCATGATCATTTTTCAGAAACTCATGAGTATGAATATAGACTTCATGACTTCAGAAGAAAAACTTGAAAAGTTTTAGGAAAATCCATTAAAGGATGTTACGGAATGTATATAGACTTATTATTAGTAATGTACATCACCATATTTAGCAAGCAGATTTGTAGGAATTCTTCTTTATTTCTTTACAGAAAAATTCTTCCTATTCGATTACATGGCATCAGAGACAAGTCCGTCCCTATCTAGGGCCCATGTTATATTGTTGACGCTCCAGTTAGCAGTCTGGCGTATGGGGTGTTAGAGTGGGTTAGAGCCACATTGGTTGGGGAATATACTGATGGTCTACTTATATGGACTTGGGGCAATCCTCCTAATGAGCTAGTTTTCGGAGTTGAGGTAGGTCCAAGGGCCATGTCTCACAGAGAACATAAAAGCAACTAGATTTCCGAGATGGCACCTTTCTCTTGTTCTGTATATTATTTCATTTAGAGAGGCAAGAAGATTTCCGTGTCTTCGTGATACTATGATTATGTAGGTTCAATTGGTTGGACCAAAAAGCTAATCGGTTTCATCTTAGTTTACCCAAAATCTTTATAAGCTGATATTGCTGAGTGGTGAAGAAATCATGAAGAAAAAGTTTGTGTTTGAAGATCGAAAAGTTCTAGCATACTAAAGGAAAACGACAAAATGCTGTTGATCTACCTCCCGCGCAACAGCCAATAACAAGGCCGTGCAAATGCTGAGGCGTTCTAGTGATTTTGACAAGTATCCACCCGAGAGCTGATCCAACAAGAAAGGTAATAAGAATACTCACTGGGACGAACCACCTGTACTTGAAACAAATATACCAGAAACACAAGAAATGTTGAAAACTAAGGAAAATGTAACATGCATTTAAAAGAAAGGTGGAGAGACAAGAATGCACCTACAAAGAAAATATTCCCGTCGCTGTACTTGAACTGATGAGACCACTAGCACAAAGTGATGGAAAGAAGACATAGAATACAAGCTGCCCAAAATAAAAAAGAAAGTAAGACCCTCTTTAGCCCTTGCAAGGTCGGTTAGACGACAAAACTACTCTGCTTCTTCTTTCCCCTTTTCTGTTTTCCAGTTTTTATTTTCTCTTCGTGGCAGTTAAAAATTTGTTTGTCATGGAATATAAAACAACTTGACGATAAGAGGAAAATCTAAATGGGTAAAATGCTACATATAACCACCCGTCTTTCAGTTTCATGCTTAAATGTTGCTAGGACTTTTCAAAAATGTTGACAACTATGTGTTGGATCCTCCAAAAGTAGCGCATTTTTAGATGATTTGACACAAGTGCAGCAACATTTTTGGACTTCGCAAGCAACATAGCTTATAGCAGACTACCAATTCACACATATATTTCTGAGTGACACAAGCAGATAATTTAACATATTTGCAGAAATAATAACTCTCACGAAAGCAGAACGTTTGAGCACAACACCATCCACACGAGAAGACACACAGGTAGAAACCAGCAGTGTATAATAATTATCTGATTGCATAATCTTTCATTTGCTTTTATAACTTTGAAATTTTATACGCGGAAGGAGGATTAGCATTAGCAGTCTCATGTCAACTTACATTGTTCAGATGGTGCCGTCCTTCTGCAGTCAAAATACTCACATGATCCAAGGCAAGATATAAGCCAACAACCGCAATCAACAGCGTTTTCAGAACAGGCATTAATGCCAGCAAAAACAATTCCTGAATGTTCATAGTAAATACTCTTCTACAACCTCAAAGAAGCCCTCCTGCAAGTCTATATGCATCGAAAGATTAGGCAATAAAGTAACTTAAATCCGTAAACACTAAAGAAAACACCATCATGTCCTTTTTCTCAAGCTCGGATTTGTTGAAGACATAATGAAGAAAATAAAAGTATAAATCTCTCCATAAGCTTTTAGATGAGATAAATGACATAATTTAACATAATTCAACCGCAAAAACAAACACCATAAATCTCTTTTTCAAGTTTATAATTCGAAAACAATAAGATATTTCGAGAGATTAATTATGCCTATGATCACTAAACGTACTCACCAAAGAATATGGTGGTTTTGCACAGAAAGATTCAAATTGCCAAAAGTCAAATTTCTGGCACCCAAAAATTGGCATTTTCTAACAAGGAGTAAGTCTGGTGCACAACTTATTCTTTCATTCCTCGGGTTGATCTAGTCACTCAATTAATAGTTATTAACTTAGAAAGTCGTTTTCTTCGTTAAAGAAAATTGATATTACCAAGAAAAGTGACTTTCTGAGGGTATGGAGAAAATCTTGTTGGGAGCGCCACTCCCGAATGGGCCCTGCAGAGCGCAATCTGAATTTAGTCGAAGCTCCAATGTGGGCTCCGAACACCGGGTGGGAAACCAAAAAAAAAAAACTACCAATTGAATGACCATCTGAAAAATTATCAATCATTGATACAAATCGTCATACATTTTAGCTGCAACTACAACAAATAGCTCAAATTTTGCCTCTTTATGCAAGTAACTAAATAGAAAAGAACATTTTTTCCACAATCAATCAATCAATCAACTAGTCTCAATCACGAATTAACTACAATCAATTATATGGATCCACCATACATCTATTCCATTATATTTCTTTCTAGAAGATCCAAATAAACTAAATTCAAAAATTTTATACTTCTTATAAATTGGTCCATAAAAGCAATCTAAGGGTGATGGAACTACAACTGACAGAGGCGGAGTCAGAATTTAAAATTTATAGGTTCGAATTCTAGTCTTTTAAAGTTAATAAGTTCTAAGCTAATATTTTCTACATATTCAAATGATTATTTAAATACAAACACAAATTTTGGACCAAAACTACTGAGTTCAATCGAATCCGTAACCGAAACACACAAAAAAAAGAAGATGAATGTGAAGTGACTTACAAATTTAGAAACTGCTTCCCGCGCAAATCTTTAACTTTCCCAAAATTGGTTTTAATTTTATGGAAGTTATAACAGAGATTTAAGAACTCTGTTTCAGATATATGTATGATTTTGGACAGTTTCTGTAAATTACACAAACACCCCTTATTTCCATTTCTAACATAATGGCCCTCCTCTTTTCCTTCTTTTATAATCCGTGTTGCTTACGATTAAATTCAGATTAACATTGAGGGTAAAATGCTTTTTAACGAAGACGATTTTGTATTTACGGAGATTTGGATTTGACATATGATGTTAGACAATAAAATACTTATCACTCTGTTACAATCCTGGTGTTGTCACTTTCACTTGTCTATTTAGTAGTATGTAAGGACTATGGAGTTTTATACACAGTATTTTATTGTGATTGGTATGAATAAAGTCGTTTTTTTCATTGGATATTTTTGGATGTTTGATTGATGAGTAAAAGAAAATATTAAAATATGGAGTATTAAATTATGTTAATATTATTAACCAAATAGGAGTGTGTTTTTGATGATTTCTTTTTTTTTCGCATTAAAATTAATTAAAATGGTAGTTAGAGTTGAATTTCTTTTAGCATTAAAATGAATTAAAATGGTAGCTAGAATAGATAATATAAAGTGGTTTGAGAATCATGAAGGTCTCAGGGAGTTCATATTCTATAAATAAAAAATACTAGATGATTTTTTTTAATAGATTCATGTGGATAACCAAAATATGCAAAAATGATTTTAGCATTTTTTAGACGTCGAAGATATATACATATATATATATATATCATTTGTTAAACGAGGTAATAGACACCATTTTATTAACGGGGATATAATCCAATCAAAATCACAAAGTTGAAAATTATAATTGCCCATTTCGAGTTAGTGATTCTTCGGCCTAAGATCCTCCCTCTTACTTGGTAAAGCGTGCAAGCAATTCATCATTTCTATTAGTAAAAAAGAATGTGCATCTTAAATGGATTTAGATTTTCATTAAAGATTGAAAAGAATATATATATATATATATATATATATATATATATATATATATATATATATATATATATTTTGCAAGGAGTTTGCATTTAAAATTTTAAGATAAATTTTGAACCCCTTAAATTACTAAATCAGTAACTAATTTTATATTCATAGGATTCAAAATCTATATATACGCACACACAAAAAAAAATCTTAAATATTTTATGTATTTTTTTGTTGAGACAGTTTAGTAAACATCTTGATAACTCTCTAAATCCACCCCTGATTGACAATAACTTGAATAGATTTTTTTCAAGACAACTTGCAAATATACAACTTGATGGGAGACGAAGGTCGACCTTACTTTTATGTATTCGGACTATATTATAATTTTTTTTTTTTTAAAAAGGGGGGCAGCAAGATAAGCCACGGCTCTTTTGTAGCTCATCAATTTTTGTGAAGTAGGTATTAGGATGAAAATTAAAACTTAATAAAAGTCTTTTTCTTATATTAAAAACTGACAAAAATGGAAAAAGACCAGCAGAATATAGACAAAAATAAACTACATATGTAATGGTAGCAACTATCATCTGTGGACTGCATAAATTTATTTAAAATAAATTAAAAAAAAGGAATCGTTCAGTATTTTTTATAAGGGGATATTAATTGGAACATTGCCCTTTCATGAAGTGGATGGTCCAATATAAGATTTGTCTCACTATAAGATATTATTTGAATATTAAATTCATATGTGTGATTTGTATAATCAATTTAACGGGTTTGAGATTGGAACCTAGTTACTAATTGATATTATGAATTTTTTGGTTTGCATTTTTTAATGTATATACGGTAATTAACTCTTTGAATGATTGTTGCATATGATTTTATAATCATATCGTATCATATTGTACTATATTTTTCTAAATGAATATAACGTTTAATAGATTGTATGATTTCACGTTGTTACATATATAATGTCACCGATCAATAATATGATCAAGTAATATTATATTTATAAAAAAAGAGTAGTACGGTGTGGAGTTATAATTATAAATGAGATAAAGGTACTATAGGATAAAACATAATTTTTAAATAACAAGTCAAGGCAAAATGAAAAGGAAAAAAAAAAAGGTAACAATACGACAATGTCGAATCGCTTGTTTAATAAAATGAGACTTTTCATAATGATGAATTTAAAATGCCATTGAAGAAAATTATGTGAACTTGACCCAAAAATGAATAATATAATAAATTAGATTGAGAGTGTCTTTGACCTGATTTAACCTAATGGTAAGATGAAAAATAATTAATACTCAAGTATATATAAAGCTTCTTGACATAACACTTGAAGCCACTTGGGAGAAAGGTAAGATGGATGTTAGCATTATATTCATACTTAATCAAAGCTTTTGAAGCCACTTGGGAGAAAGGTAAGATGGATGTTAGCGTTATATTCATACTTAATCAAAGCTTTCAAATTCGAAATATGTGAATGTAGAAATTCCGTAATCCAAATTAGTGCAATTTAATCTTTGATACTAGTCTTGCAAATTAAGTTTTCTCGATGGCCATAACTGTGGAAACTCTTTTAGACTTCTAATTGATTATTTTAAGTTACAAAAATATATTTACCTTAAATTTGTCAAAATAATTAGGGAAACTTCTTTCTTAGACATACATCCATATTATATATATTACTAATTCTATTGATACTTTTAAATAATTATTCTCTTCGTCCACTTTTAATTATTATGGTTTCTTTTTTAAAGTCAAATTATATGAATTTTGACTAACATTTTATCATGTATTTTTTCATTATATTGCTATGCACAAAATTGCAATTGATAGTACTTTTTGTATAGTTTTTTAATATCTAAATTTTTTGTTTAAAATATTGAATTAATGTAATCTAATTTAATTTCGAAAATTAGTCAAATTCACTTTCAAAAAGTGCAACATGACAAATAAAAGTGGACGGAGTTAATATGTGCTTACCACTATTTAAGAATTTTCTACCATATATCGAGGAAGATACACCTATATATATGTATTTTCGTTACCAGATACAATAAAATAGGGAGAACAGCGAGCAAGATGAGGAAGAAGGCGAGCGAAATAGTTATGTATCCCATCTATATGCGAATCACACTAGATATATACATGTTTATTTATGTATCTGGTGTGATTCACATGTAGTTGGATATCAGATACATAGGAGAGTGCTGAGAGAGATGGGAGGGAGGCAAACAAAATTAGTTATGTATCTCATATACATGTGAATCCACTTGAATACAGTGTATCTCGAACAAAGTACATGTATCCCGAGATGCACGTATTTGGACAGTAAAAACATAAGAAAATTTATACTAATATAAATTATTTCGATATTTGACATTTCTGTCACAAAACTGTGACAATATTTATGACGAAATTCATAATGTTAACAACCCATATCTTCTTTGATTAATAAAAGCAAGAATCAACTCAAGGCACAATATATATATATATAAGTATTATCAGATTAAGTATTATAGTATTAATACTAAAATTAGTAAGGACAGTAAACACAGAAATACGGGTGTGCCATATGTAGTGTATGTAGTATTTAGACTTAGATATATTGTATATTATTAAGTATTATCAGATTAAGTATTATAGTATTAATACTAAAATTAGTAAGGACAGTAAACACAGAAATACAGTAGATACAGAAAATACAGTAAAAAACAGTAAAAACAACAGTAAATACTACAAATATACAGTAAAAACAGTAAAAACAGAAAATACAGCAAATACTACAAATATACAGTAAAAACAGTAAAAACAGTAAAAACAACAGCAAATACTAGTAAACACAGAAAATACAGTAAAAACAGTAAAAATAGAAAATACAGCAAATACTACAAATATACAGTAAAAACAGTAAAAACAGTAAAAACAACAGCAAATACTAGTAAACACAGAAAATACAGTAAAAACAGTAAAAATAGAAAATACAGCAAATACTACAAATAAATAGTAAAAACAGTAAGTATAGTAAAATCAATATATATATGGTAGTATATAATAATAATAGTAGTAGATATATATATATAGTATTATATATAGTAGTAGATATATAGATAGTAGTATAATATATAATAATATAGTAGTGGATTATTAATGTAATTTAGTAGTGTTCTGTGTCCAGTCTTTGTTCAGTGTCAACTATGTCCAGTCTTTGTTCCGTGTCAAGGCTTTGTCTTTGTTCCGTGTCAAGGTTTTGTTTTTGTTCCGTGTCAAGGTTTTGTTTTTGTTCCGTGTCAAGGCTTTGTTTCAGATATTTTGTACGTCCTACTCAGTACTCCCTCTCTCTGTTAGTTTAATCAAGCTAGTTTATGACTTAAATCCCTATTTTCCCCATGTTTTATTTTTGTTTTTCAATTTTTTATTTTTGTTTTTATTTTTTATATTTGTTTTTGGATTTTGTCTTACCCCTTTCATATCTTCTTCTTAACCTTTATTCTTAACAACTTCGTCTTTAACCACACCCCGGATATAAAACTGGCAACAAATTCGTCCTTTCATCAAGCGGACTATAAAGCCAAGAATCCTAGGAATTTACAGGTTAATCCATAGTCGTTATTAAGAAGTTAAGAAGTTAACCATATACTAAGGGTAAATTTTTAAAATATATATACAATAATTACATTAAAAACTAACAACTTAGAAAATTAAATAACATATTTTTGAGGGGAATTTTGGGAAGTAAACATCGTAAAACTTACATGATAAACTGAGAGAGGTTTCCCTTTCGGGAACCCCCGAAGGGCCTTGGAAACTCTTTAAAAAACTTTAACACACAAGCACACTTATTTTTATTTCACAAACTTTAATGTACAAAAGATGATTTTGGATACATAAAGGAATATGGAAGTAGGATGGAGGAAGTATGGAGAGAGTTTTCTAACTTCTATCCTTTCCACTCTTTTTTCATTCTACCCTTTTCTTCTCTTACTAGTCCTCCTTTTATAGGCAAAATAAAAGGCTTAAAAGACCAAAATGACCCTAAAAGACTTAAAAGACTAAAATGACACTACTACGTGATCTTAATTTTTTAACGACCGACAACTTGATAAGATTCGTTTAATAATGCAAGTCGGGTACTCATTGGGCCCCATCGTCACATGCATTATTAAGTTCATCTTTTGACTTATCTTACAGACTCGACGCGTGTTATGTCAACAGTTTTCCCTCTTTTGGGAGGGTAATGATAAAGTGACAATACACTCATTTTTACAGGACACTTAGTGGGTATCCCCACCTAATACTTCTTACATACTAATTATTTACAAGACACATAGTGGGCATTCCCACCTGATATTTTTGACTTTAATACATATATATATATATATATATATATATATATATATATATATATATATATATATGTATATATATATTGCCCATGCTTTGAAAAATCCATGCCATTCTTTACTACGTTCCATGTAACTTTGGTCTTGTTTGCATTTGTGATGAAAGTGACTTGTAACTTAATGAAAATGACTTTTGTCTTGTTCCTTCTTGAAGTCTACTGAATTATTTCATGTTGCTATTCCTTCTTGTATTTTTGTCTTCTTTGTGATGAAGTGTTGAAATGATTAAGTGTCTAAATTGTAGTGCAATAGTGTCAAAACTCATGCCCGAGTCATCATCTTCATAAAGGGTCTTGTGAGTCTTGAATATTATTTGTCGTTTCTTCGTCTGAAATGTGAATATTGTCTTCTAAATCATTACTTGGATCGGGATTATTTTTGATAATATGTTTATCTTGGCTTTTGTCTTGAAAAAACTTTTCTAATGTTTGTTTAATTATATTTTCTAATTTTTCATTTTTTCTTTTTAATAATTTATTTTTTCTTAATGTGTCTTTTTGAAAGTATTTAGGTAATCTCCTTCGTGAGGAAGAAGACTCCTCTATTTCACTTTTTGGCAAAATGACAGCCATTAACGGATTTGATAAGTTTTTACCGGTCACCGTTTGAACCGGACTAGGCAGATCATGCTCCGTCTGATGGAGTTCTTAGCATTCAGAGGGGAATGCACACCCGTCTCATCCATTTTTAAGTGAGATGGAGAACTCATGTCTTCTTGCTGAATTGTACTGTCTGTTCTTGGAACATATTTATTTTGGAAAGTCTCGAGCTGTTTAACAAGTCTCATGTTCTCTTGGATAAGGATTTCATTTTTTGTATTGAGTCTTTTGAAACCCTCAGTCATGGAAGAACAATGGTCACAAAAAATTATTTTGTCTGAGTCTTTTTGGATATTATATTGGGGTATTTGGTTTGGGCTTTGTCTGAGAGCTGGTGAAATATAATAATTAGGCCCAAGTATTCCTCTTGCATAGTCTGAAGCTTCAGTGAAATTATTAAAACCTTTAAAAAGTGGGTTTTTTATCCCACTTATGGAATCAATTACTTCTATCCAAGTTTGGAAAATACCTTTAGTCTTACCGTGTATGACTACATAATATTTAAATTTATTTTCTCTATTTTTGTCTGAAAAATATTGACATAAAGCATTAGAAACTGCTATAAAATACTTAGTATCTTGTTTATTATATGCCATCCACAAGTTATCTACTAAACATTGTTGAGTCTTGTCTATATTACAGTCTAGATTTACTCTAAATGATAAATTACACTTAGGGTAGGAAATTAAATTGTACTTACCGAAATGAATTCGCTCCATAAAATTGTCTGTTGTATTTAAAGGTCTGAAATTTTGTCTGCCTAGTACTGTCTGAGCATAAGTATCTGGCTGGGCGATGCCCTTGCCTTTGTCTACTGTCTGTTGACTTGTTGGTCTCATGCTGTAATAAATATTAATTAGTCTTTAATTGTAATCTACTTAATCTATCAGCTAAGTCATTATCTTTTCCTTTAACATATTCAAAAACAATATTATTATATATAGATATTATATCTATAAAATTTAACCATCGTCTTTTACTACTAGCTTTACTATTTATTTTTTCATGGAATTTAACTATGGCTTCGCAGTCTGTTCTTACTAATACTTCATTTTTGTTTAAAATGTATAATTTAAAACTGTTTAGTCCAGATATTATCGCTAATACTTCAAGTCTATACTACTCATATTACCTTTTTTTTTGTATTGTCCACTTTGGTATGCACATATTTTTTCTTCATTTTTTGGACTGTATTTATTTGGTCTTGATTTTAAGATGGCTCCCCATCCTAATTTACTACCATCTGTTTGAACTATTAAATAGTCTGATTCTAGTGGTATTTGTAAGTCAGGTATATTTTTAACTTTTTCTTTAATTTGTTGGACTAATTTAATGTCTTCTATATTAAAATATTTTTGTCCTTTACTACCTGTCTTTGCATATAATGGACCAGCTATTTTTCCTAAGTCTTGAATAAAATTTCTAGCATAATTTACTAATCCTAAAAATTTTTGTAATTTTTTTGTATTATCTAACTTATCAGGCATATCTAAGACTTTTTTAGCTATATGTGGTTGTAATTTTACGTTTCCTTCTCCTAAAGTTACTCCTAAAAAATTTATATGTGTCTTACATAATTCCATTTTCTTTTTACTAATTATTATCCCATATTTTACAAATAATCTAAATACTGTCTGTAGGTGTCCTAGATGTTCTTGTATATTTTTACTAAACACTAAAATATCGTCTACATATACTAACACGAAGTTTTTATAGTCTCCAAACATATCATCCATCTTTCTTTGGAAGATAGGAGGAGCTGTCTTTAAACCAAAAGGCATAGCTAGCCACTCAAAATGTCCTTCAGGACAAGTGAATGTTGTCCATTCTATGCTTTAAGTGCATTTTTACTGCGATATCACGATTCTGATCAAATTTACTAAATAGCTTTTTACCTTGTATTCTATTAATTAACTCATTTTTATCAGGTAATTTATATGCATCTGTTCTAGTATTATCATTTAGTCTTTTATAATTTATTACCATGCGAGCCTTGCCTCTTACTTGTTCGCTATGGTTTCTAACCATAAAGGCTGTTGATCTATGTCTAGAAGTGGATCTTCTTATTACTCCTAGTTTTAGTAATTCTTTAACTGCTTAGTAAATTCTTGATGTCTTCATTATTTGCTTCTATTGTTCTTTGTTTTATAGTATACTCGGGATTTATTATGTCTAGTTTACACATAAGTTTATTACTTCCCCAATGTATTAAAGGTTTTTCTCCTATTATTTCCATTTCATCTAATATTGCTACTATATTTTCTAAGTCTTTATGATTGTTTATTTTTCCTATAGTATTTATTCCTTTTTGAAAATTGTAAAATTCTGTTTCTACATTTATTAATGTATAATCTTTTTCTATGTCTTCTATATATGTATTTTCTATATAATTTTCTTCTTTTTCTTCTTCATATAGATTTTTTGAGGAACAAGTACCATTATTGCCACAAATGTCGCAACAAGGAATTGTATTTAGTTTATTATCTTTATTTAATTCCTTGGTTGGAATTTTTCTAGTTTGTACAGAGTATATGTTGTATTTCTAAACAAAGATTATTCCATCTCTATAGACTAGACAACTTCCATTATTTTGTATAAGAAATTGTAAGCCTAACACTAAATCAGTTTTAATATTTAAATCTCTTACTAAAATTTTATATATATTATACGTTGGTTTGTAGAATTCGTTACATGTATTAATAAAGCTTATTTGTGCTTTTTCTATATATTTGTCATAAGTATTGTATGTTCCATCCATTTGTATAGTCATATTGGTTCTTTTAATGTTTTTAGTATTGGTAGTATATGTTGAGGTATTATTTTCTTATTAAGGAGACAACCAAGATAACTGTATCTATTAATGCTAAAGTTTCTATTTCTATATCTTTGATTTTTATTCTCACTAATATTCTTATAGTTCCAAAATTTTTATCTTCATTACATATGAAACTAGTATTGTTTTCTTCTATATTCATTAATTCACTTTCTAGTTGGTCTAAATGTATTGTACCTTGTGTAGTATCCTGGTCTATTTTTGTTTACCTTTCTCTATTGTAATTAGTCTTTGTTCTAACTCATTCATTCGGTTTCTAAGGTTATTAGTCTTAGATTAGTAGCATGGTCTTTTGTTTGAACTTGTTCTTGGTTTTGGTTACTTGTTGTTTTAATTTATTTTCTATACAACTTATACATGCTTCCATATAACAATTTTTGCATTTAGCTCTATTTATTTTACTAGGATACCATTTACATATACTACATTGATTGCTATCTATTCCCTTTTGTCTTTCAAATTCATGATTACAATCTTGATATATGTTCATCATTGTATAGTTTAAATCTTCTTCTTTTAGTTCTAATTTTTCTAATCCTATTTCATTAACTAAATTATCATCCTCCTAATCAGAGGTGTCTAATTGTATATTTTTTTCCTCTGCCTCTATACTTATTATTAATATATACTTTCGTGTCCATATATATTCATCTACATTTAATAAGGTTTCTTGAAAGTCTTCTATTAATTGGGAATTTCTAGTTTTCATGTTATTCCTTTTGGGCATGTATTTGCTAAATGTTCTATACTTCCACAAGTATAACATTCTAATTTATTTTTATAATTCCTATCATTTCTATATTTTCTAACATGTCTATCTCTATTTAAATATGGCTTTCTAGCTGATGATTTTCTTAAGAAGTACTTTTTGTGTTTATATGGTCTTCGGATATGGTCTATTCTTCTCTTATATCTTCTTAGTTTACTAGGTTCTTTATCATAACTTTGAGTAGTATATATCATTGCCTTGCAAAAGTTCATTTCATTTTGCTTTAGTTGCTTTTGTATTTGTATGTTTGTACATTTTTCTGTTAGTATTTCCATTATGTGATTTATTTTTTGTCCTATAGACCATAACTTTGTAGGGTCTTGTACTACTCCTTCTCTTCTATTCCATCTTTCTTCTATTTCTCTTCCTAATGCTCCTGGCAACTTATTGAATAACTTCTTTCCTAATTCTTCATTAAATGTATTTCCACTAATAGTAAAATAGTAAAAATAGTCTTTAAGAAAATTCTTAATATGTATCCAATTAGATATACTTAACTGTTCTAATTTTATTAGAGCATTTCTTTGTAATGCCACTAATCCACTATTTGGGTCTTCACCGGTTAATAACACATGTATTTTATTAGTAAAATTATAAGGGTTTGGTCCTATTTCAATTAGTGCTTGGAATTCTTGTGGAAAAGTTTGTTTATATGATTCCCATACTGCTTTACAAGATTCTCCTAAGAATGTTTCTAAGTATCTATACATAGTCTCAAAGATCGCCTCTTGATAATTTTTAATAAAATCTGCTACCACTATTCCTTTCCATAAGTCTATTACCGTATTCCACATTTGTGGATCATGTGCTGCTATATTTAATATTTTTCCTTTATTTCCTCCTTCTTGTAGTCTAATAGGTTCTTCTATAGGCATTCGTTTTCCTGCTGGTCTAATATTATCTTTTATTTCTTGATCATGTCTAACCCATGGTTTTCTAGGTAAATTACCTGTGCTATAGTTAATATTTGGGGCTGTTGTTGTTCTTTGGAACGGACTTGCACTATGAGAGCTAGTCGCCTCTTCCATTAATTCTTTGTAACTAGTTATGGATAAGGTTTCTTGTTCTTCGTTTATGTCTTCTAATTCGCTCGTTCTATATGCTAAATTATCCTCTCTTTCCTGACATATTCTAAAATGTTCTATAGTTTCGATTATATCCATTTTACCTTTTTTACATCCTCTACATTTAAAAATTGTATTATTATTATCTTGGTACTGTCTTTTAGCTTCTTCTATAGCTCTTTCTACCTCGTATCCTTCTTGTATTAATTCTATATTCATACATTCCTCTTGTTCTGGTTCTATGGTACTTTCAGTTTCATTATCATCTAATTCTTTTTGACTTGTGTAGTTATAGTTTGTAAACCTAATCGATGTTTCTCCTTTTGAGCTAGTGTACATTAAGTGTTGTTCTGGCGCAAATACTTTGGGTTTACTTAGTTTATCTAGATTCCATTCTAATCCTGCATATTCTTCTGGATTTATTTTTATTGGTTTTATTAATTTTATTCCTTTGTTACCCATTATTTCTACTACATCATTTACTTGGAGTTTAAATTTTGTGTTACTACTTAAGGTCATTTTTCCAATAAATCCTACACACATTAATAAATTATTTCCATTATTCATTTCTTCATACCCTTTAGTTTGGATTCCTATTTTAATATGTTTTCCAAATTCCTTTAAATTAATTAAAAAATCTGGACTTATATAAACAATTCCTCCATTATTTGTCATGTCTACTTCGGTTAAGCCAATTATGGATTTCTTTAAGTCTGACCATCTATCGTCGTATAATACAATTAGAACTTTGGATCCTAAATTCTTTCTAGTTAATCCTTTTATTCCTACAATTATTAATCCCATATGCATTAACATACTTTTGGAATTTTTAATAGTTTTTAAGAAAGCTGGGTTTACTAAATTTAGGTTTGCAAATTCTTCTCCTATTGCTGATATCTGTTCTTCTCTATAGTGTCTGTATAATTGATTATCTCTAGAGAAATGTTTTACGTTATATAAAGTTTTAGGATTTAATAATTTAAGTTGATTTTGTTGGAAAATCTTCAAATCTCTATCTATGTCTATGATTTCATTTAATTCTTGATTTTCTTCTGTATTTGATTGTCTTTTAGATAATATTCTAGAAAGTATATTATTGCCTATTCGGTTTTACGAGAAATTTGGGTCTCATTGCCTTGAACTGCTCACTATTTGAAAGAAAGTCCATTGTTGAGGTTTTCTAGTTAATTTATAATTTTCTGGTTTAGGTGTTATCTCTACTTTCTTAAGCTGAGTAATTAATTCATCTATTTCTGTATTTTTATGAATTTGTTCAGGCTGTTTTTCTTTTAATATTTTATCTACTTTTGCATTTAATTCTATTAATAATGCTATTATTGTATTATTCTGTTTTAGGTTTATTTTGTCTGTAAAACTAGAGGGAACGTGATCAGAAAATCCTACTACTTCTTTATGAAATTTTGTTGTATATTCTAATGCTTTTTTATAATTTATATCTTCTTCACTCATGAGAGTGAGATCTTTTCTATTCTTATAATTATTTCTTTTAAATTACTAATTTCAGTATTTACTTTTTCTAATTCTTTAGGCTTTTCAGTTATTGCCTTTACTAGTTTTTCTATTTCTATTTTATTAGGTATGTTATCTAAATTAAATTTATTACTTAAATACTGTATTTTTCTTTCTATCTCTAATCCCTGTACTTTTAAAAAGTCTAATTTATTTTCTATTTTATCTAGTATTTTACTTTGTTTATTTTGTACTACTTCTATGGTTTCTAATAATTTTGTTATGGTTTTATCTTGTTGTTGAATTTTTTCACTAAGATTTATTGTTAAGTCTATTAAAGTATTGTATTGCTTATCTTTCGAGTGTAGTATATGTTCTCCTTCAGAAAAATTACACTTTAAAATATTATTTTTGTATAGCGATCTATATTTCTTTTAATTTGTATTTTTAAGTCTAAGTATTCAAGATGTTTTAAAGAATCTATTTTTCTATCCTATAGATGTTCTAATTGGGCATATTAGTTTATAGTAATTTATTCTATTCTTAGTATATTTAATATTTATTTTTATGTGATTGATTTCTTTTATTACTTTAGTTTTTTCTTTGTTTAAAAAATCTATTGTATAAGTTTTAGGTATGTCTTTGTTAGCTAATTCTTCTTTAGACCATATTAAAAATTCACTTATATGTTCATTTGCTAACTCTTTTTCTATCCAGGTTAAAAATTCTATTGATCTTTGTAGATTATGTTCAAGCTCTACCTTATATTTTATTTCTTTGTAAAGCCAACTATATCTTAATCTTATTCTTCTAATATATTCTAGAGGCATGTATATTATCCAAATTGTATATTGTTAAGTGTTTTCTTATATATTTTTATTCTTCTTTCGGAGTTTATAACTTGTCTTTCAATATATTCTAATTCTCTATTTAGATATTTTATGTCGTAATATGGGTTTTCTAAGGTTATTTGTTTTCTTAGTTCTAATTCTCTGTCTAAAAGACTTGTTTTATGGTATTGTTCTTCTATAAGCCAACAGTTACTTGTCTATAACTTCGGATTATATTTTGCATTAATTATCCTAATAAATAAGCTTCCTTTGTAATATTTTTATTTATCAACTGTATTCTTTTATCACACCAATATATGTCAATATCGTAACCTTCTATATCCCACTTAGTATTGCTAATAATTTCTGGGTCACTTAAACTTAACTTTCCTAAGTCTTCTATATTTTTTATATTATATTTATTTTCTAGTAATCTTTTCTTTTCTATAGCTACTTGTCTAATTTTATATTCTCTATGTAAATGCCAATATCTATATCTTATATTTTTAAAAGAAGGATGTCTTTTCATAGGCTATTTATCCCAAAAACTTCTCGCTCTGATACCAAATATATATACACTTAGATTTGGGGGTAGAGGTATATGTAGTATGTAGTGTATGTAGTATTTAGACTTAGATATATTGTATATTATTAAGTATTATCAGATTAAGTATTATAGTATTAATACTAAAATTAGTAAGGACAGTAAACACAGAAATACGGGTGTGCCATATGTAGTGTATGTAGTATTTAGACTTAGATATATTGTATATTATTAAGTATTATCAGATTAAGTATGGTATCAATATATATATATATATATATATATATATATATATATATATATATATATATATATATATAACGTTTCTATCCTACATGAAAAATTGTCAAAACAAAAATAAAAAAAATAAAGGAAAATAATCTTGGAGACTTTATATTATACTACAAAGTTTTTCCTAATGAGTAGAGACTTTCTACGTAACCAAAAATATTGTTGCACAAATCGTACTTTTCACTAGATTTTTCAACTTTGAATTCTCTCCAATTTTTTCTTGTAATATTGTAACACAAAAAGAATTTCATATTACTTTCAAATATGATATCTTCACAATATGTGCACAGAAATTTTAATGATTCCAATTTTCCTTTTCCATTGTAAAGGGATGTTAATCATGTGACTCTCCCAATCGTCATTTTGAGTCAAAATCCACAAGTTGATATCTCTCTTCAAATCATTAATTTTGCACTTCAAGAAGGCTAATTTTTCCTTCACTTCTATCAGCTTATAGTCATAATTATGGTCAATGGAACCATAAGGACATGCTAAAATTCTAAAAGTTTCAACTCCGACATCAAATGCAACTATTTTCAATTTGAATGGAAGATACTCGTAACTCAGTATATAGATTGCTCCATTGAGATAAACTCTTTATTGGGACATAAAACAATCAACACTTTTCATCTCTCTCCATGATTTGTCTGTATCTAAATTCAATATCCAATTTCTTGTGTACCCTTGAGAGACATAATTAATTGACAAGCAAATTTTGTGCTTCTTTTCTTTCGTTTCAAAATCTATTGAATAAAAATAGAAATTGTAATTTCGGTGAATATGAATATTCTCATTCAGACTGGGAAGAAATCTTACTTTTCTCTTGTACTGGCATTGCAAATTACAACATGTTGCATGTCTTTCCATACGCAAAACAAACCATTAACGCAAATAGGATGATAATACGTGTGATAATGCTCACAAAATTTATGAAGATTCTCATCAATACGAATAAAGGAGCCTATTTCATCTTCCTTAAGCTCTAAGGTATAAAATTCTTTGGATTGGTTTGGGTGCACAAGATCTAAGGTATAAAATTCTTTGGATTGGTGCACAAGATATTTTCTTCCATTAGGACGTGTCATAGAGTGGCAATTGATGGAGGTCCACGAAATTTGATTTAGATACAAAAGAATTATAAAATTTGAAAACGCACCTCTAACGTATTAAAGACTTCACCAAAAGCCATGAGAATATTTCGAAGATTATGTCTAGCGGAATTGACTTTATTTTTGTAGATTTCATCTTCTTCTCCCTATTGGAGGAGAGTGGAGTTGTGGCCATGCCTTATGATATTTGAAAACCCTACTATATATATATATATATATATATATATATATATATATATATATATATATATATATTTGACCGTTTTCCTTTCCCTTATAAAATTAGGTAGTTTTATCGATTTCTTTTCCGAATATATATGGACCATACTATATAAAAAGATTATATTCTACTAGAGTGAGAATCCTAAATAAACTCTATCTAATTAATTTAGAGTCCAAGTAACTTTATAATACTTTTTTTCGTTATTTTTATTTAAATATTAATAGCATGTGAAAATATTTGAGAATATTTCTTAAAAATAAAATGATCATGTAATTTTACTGTCCATTGTTGGATATTGATTAATCTCTAAAAGGAAACCATATTTGATATAAATGATCTTGTAAGATAAGATTCGTCTTGGATTTCTTGACATTAAGTACTTCCAAGGTTTTCTAATTGGGAGTGCTTCCCTCTTTAACATGCCTTATATTTTTAGGGGTGTGCATCATCGGTTCAGTTTATCAATTTTTAGTTTTTAAAAATGATAAATTAATAGTCAAATAAATAAGATATTTTTTATCAACTTTGGTCCTTAACGGTTTGGTTTTCGGTTTAACCAATAAGAAAATGTTTATAAAACAAATATATGATTTCTCCAACAATTTGATATGACAAGACAATAATGTAACTTTACTAATGCTCATAAAATAGAAATGAAAATAACTAACAAGAAAAGAACTATACTAGTGTAACACAAAGAACATTTAAGAGGAATAGGGTTCTTAGTTTAGGTTTTTGACGTTTTGTACAATGTGAAATTGTGAACTCAAAAGGTCACTGTAAAGTGTAAATTAAAGGCTAAAAGCAAAAACGGTAACTAGTAAGATATTGAAATTAATATTTAATATTTATATGCGGGGTAATTAGTACTAAATTACTACAATCTTAATGGGTTATCGGTTTACCCAATAACCAATATTCATAAATCAAAACCAACCAATAACCCGATAATTCTTTTTATAAAACTATTAAAAACCCGTTAATCCAATAACCCAGTAACCATAAACCAATACCATTTTTTTAGGTTTGATTTATCGATCGATTCTATTTTTCCGCAGACATTTAACGTGAATGCCCTATATCATGAAACTCTTTTTGACTTCTAATTTGTTGTAACACAATAAGATATATTACTTCTGCATTTTTTAAAATAAATTTAACTTTTTACTTAAACTACCCAAATGAAAAACTATATTGAAAGTTCGAAAAAATTACATAAAAATGAATAAAATTAAATTAGTAAATATAAATAAAATAAAATAAAGGAATTTAATCTTGAAGACTATTACTTCAATTTTTTTCCCAACGAGAAGAGGCTTTCTACGTAACCAAAAATGTTGTTGCACAAACTCTTTGCACCAAAATTTTCAACTTTGAATTTTCTCCAACTTTTTCTTGTGATATGATAAGCGATATAGTCGCATACACCAATTTTCATAATATTACTTTCAAATATGATATCTTCATGATTTTCCCAAGATGTGCACATAAAATTTAATGATTCCAATCTTCCAAAGTTTTTCCATGGTAAAGGGATGTTAATTATGTTACTATCCCAATCATCGTTTTCCAAAATCCACAACTTTATATCTCTCTTCAAATTATTTTTGCACTTCAAGACAGCCAATTTGCCCTTCAATTCTATCAACTCATAGTCATAATTATGGCTAGTGGAACTATAAAGACATGTTAAAATTCTAAATGTTTCAGTTCCAACATCAAATGCAACTATTTTCAATCTGAATGTAAGACACTCGTAACTCAGTATATGGATAATTTCATTCAGACAAATTCTTTGTTGGGACATAAAATAATCACAGTTTTTCGTCTCTCTCCATGATTCTAAAGTGAATACCCAATTTCTTGTAAGCAAATTTTGTGCTTCTTTTTTTAGAGACCATAATTTGGGTGCATATACTCATTTAGGCTGGGAAGAAATCTTACTTCTCTTGTACTGGCGTTGCAAATTACAACATGTTGCATGCCTCCCCATGCACAAAACAAACCATTAACGCACATTGAACGATAATATGTATGAAAATGCTCAATACGAGTAAAGGAGCCAATTACACCTATTAAAGACTTGATCGGAAGTTGTGAGAATATTTCGAAGATTATCTCTTCAGGAATTGACTTTATTTGTGTAGATTTCATATTCGAGCTGCGACAATGCCTATGATAGTTTGAAAACCCTAATCTATTTCTATATATAATAGGAGAAGAAAAAGTGTCACGTGTCAGCACCACAAAAATAGTTTTTTAATTAATTAAAATTAATGATGTGTAATTAGTTTGAATAATATCTACTATTTTATTTTTAAAAATGATTTAAAATCAATTCTTACATTTAAATGAAATAAAATTTTAAAACACTTTTAAAAATTAACGTAATGTAACTGTAAATTGTATATCTTATCTTTACTTTTAATTGAAATAAGTATCATAGCTACACACAAATTCTGGATAACTTTACGCCAAATTAGTTAGCACGTTAATAAATAATAATAACATTCCTAACGGCACATTAACTCTTCTTGGAGTCCTAAAAACGTGTAACTATAAATCAATGCAGTACGTTTAGAACACTTTATTTTATTTTTTTGAAGTTTTCAGATTTAATATTAACTATTTGAACCACAAAAATAATTTTAATTAAATTACTGTATTTGAATTTATATTATATATTATATATTATGAAAAACGTATTGCTTTTGAATTATTCTCAATTTTTGGATTTTAATTATAAGTAATTAAATTTTATAAATTAAAATTTTAAATAAAAAATAGACATATATCATCAATTAAAACAAATAATTACAAATGTCAGCCTAAAAAATGCGACAAAAAAAATTAAAATGTCAATTGACAAAAAATTTAAAAAAAAATATAAAACAACCAACGTGGTTAGTGAAAAAAATAATCTATATAAATGCACATTTATTTATTTATTTAATAATAATGAAAAAATATAAAACAAGTAATGTGGTTAATGAAAAAAAACAAACTTATATAATTGCACATTTATTTTAAAAAAAAATAAGATCCACTATTTGTAATTATGTTAAATTAGAAATTAAAAATATTAAATTTATTTATAGAATTACTTAAATTTAATGTGATATAACCAATTTATAATTTTAAAAATTTATATAATAATAATTAAAAATAGAATTTTAGTCTCTAATTTTTACTTCAAAAACATAATTACTTCAAAAAAATAAAAAAAAAATAATTCAATTTCTTTTATTAATGACAAATGTCAACATAAAAAATATATATTTAAATTAAATTTCAAAATAGTAATGCTAATTTTTTGTGGTTTTCAAGTTTAAAATAAAAATTTAAACGTTGAAAATATAAAATATAAAAATAAAAAACACACACGGAAATTCTGCATTTGAAATTTAGTTTTTTAGCCTAATTTTGTGGAATTATTAAGCATTATCTAAATTTGTTGAACCATCAAGTATATCCTTTTAAATATCTTAATTTAAAAAATTTCGAGCCTAATTTTGTGGAACTATCAAGCATTATCTAAAAAATATATATTTAAATTAAATTTCAAAATAGAAATGCCATTTTTTACAAGAAAGACAAAAAAAATATAAAATATAAAAAAAGTAACGTGACTACGTGAAGGTCAGTTAAAAATAGATTTTAGAAAAATTCAAAATATTTTTTTTAGGATAAATGTTTAAGATTGTGATGCTAAAATATTTTGTTTGAACTTTTTACCCTTCATTAAAAATTTTCCTAATAGATAAAATCGTCTTTTCACAAATTTCCTCAAATTATTGACTATAATAAATATATGAGAAATTTTAATCTTCCTAAATATGTGAGAAGTAAAACTCCTATTTATATGGAAAAAAGTTACGCAACCCAAATAATTTATTATTTTTAAATAGAAGTTCTCAAAGAGTGCCCACCGTTTTATATTTTTTTTAATATTAATTAAGACTTTGAAATAGCTAAGGTCGAGAGTTTTTATTTTTGTGGAGTCCAAAATAAAATCAGAACATTAACTTAATTTTTTGTTTGTTTGGCGAGTTACATATTTTGAAATATATATTTTCTAAATAATACTTTGAGTGAGCGTTTGATTATGAATTTTTTTACAAAAATTTTTAAAGTTAAACTTGAAGGTGATTTTTTTTTTTTTAATTATTATTATTAAAAGTCTCATTTGATCATTGATGTGTAAAAAGTTAAAATTTTGAGTTTGACATTCCAAACTTTGTACATGATAATTGAAAAGAGACTAGAGCTTTAGAGACTAACACAGTAGGAAAATTATAGACACATTTCATAGTGGATGATCATACACAAAATGAGATGGTTTAATTTTAATCTGTCTAAAGGAGGGGAGACTCATTTGTCGATATTGATTAGTGGGAGATTAGAGAAGACTTTTTGGATTGAAAAATTGAATGAAAGAATTGGGTTACTGATGGGTTATAGGGATTTTTTTTTTTAAATTTGGGTGGGTCTTTACTTGGGTGGGTTATTTTAATTCAATTTTTATTTAGAAATTTGATTTTTTTTATAACAAAATAATGACGTGGCCGAATTATAATTGGCCACGTGTAAAAAATGGTTTTGCAAAACCATTGTTAAAAAATAATGACATGAATGAGCCTTTTCTTAAACGGTAATAGCATAGATGAGCCAAACTTTTAACGGATGACATAAATAAGCGTTTTCTGAAAGTTCGGTGACATATTTGAGCTTTTTCCCTACTATAATAGATATTTTCACTACCGTTCCCATAATGTTTACATAAAATGTCTATAAACAATTTTAGAATAATATTTATTTATTATTTATCAATCTCTAATAAATAAATAAAAATATAATTTATTTTTTAGAAAATATTCTTCGTCACACCAAACACCCCCTTCATAGTCCACTCTTTTGTTAATAATTTATTCAACTTCTACAGGACAACTGGATAATGTTAAACAAAATTAAGACTTGATCTTCACTACACCAAACATAATTTTCGCTACCAGATACAATAAAATAGGGAGAACAGCGAGCAAGATGAGGAAGAAGGCAAGAGAAATAGTTATGTATTCCATATATATGCGAATCACACTAGATATATACATGTTTATTTATGTATCTGGTGTGATTCACATGTATCTGGGATATCAGATACATAGGAGAGTGCTGAGAGAGATGGGAGGGAGGCAAACAAAATTAGTTATGTATCTCATATACATGTGAATCCACTTGAATACAGTGTATCTCGAACAAAGTACATGTATCCCGAGATGCACGTATTTGGACAGTAAAAACATAAGAAAATTTATACTAATATAAGTTATTTCGATATTTGACATTTCTGTTACAAAACTGTGACAATATTTATGACGAAATTCATAATGTTAACAACCCATATCTTCTTTGATTAATAAAAGCAAGAATCAACTCAAGGCACAATATATATATATATATATATATATATATATATATATATATATATATATATATATAACGTTTCTATCCTACATGAAAAATTGTCAAAACAAAAATAAAAAAAATAAAGGAAAATAATCTTGGAGATTTTATATTTTCTTAAACAGTAATAGCGTAGATGAGCCAAATTTTTAACGGATGACATAAATAAGCGTTTTCTGAAAGTTTGGTGACATATTTGAGCTTTTTCCCTACTATAATAGATATTTTTACTACCGTTCCCATAATATTTACATACAATGTCTATAAACAATTTTAGAATAATATTTATTTATTATTTATCAATCTCTAATAAATAAATAAAAATATAATTTATTTTTTAGAAAATATTCTTCGTCGCACCAAACACCCCCTTCATAGTCCACTCTTTTGTTAATAATTTATTCAACTTTTACAGGACAACTGGATAATGTTAAACAAAATTAAGAGTTGATCTTCACTACACCAAACATAATTTTTAATGAAAATTAATTAATAATAATAGCTTAATTGTAGTATGTTTCTTTTAGAGGCAATTAACATGTTTTTGTAAATGTTTCTAAAATCCTTAGCGACAGTAGATCTAATAAAAATTAAATAATATCGATAATTATTTTAATAATTTTTATTAAAATGCGTATTTAGTACTGCTTAAATTTGTTTTTGTTGTATTGCTCGAAGATTTATAAACATTATCCAAAAAATCATCCTTAATTAGCTCTAAAATATTCTTTGGACTTTCACTTGCTAAATTTTTTTATAAAAAAAATAATTGAGTGGAAAACTGCTGTTACGACCGTCCAAATTTATTTATTTTATTGCCAGTAATAAATTTATGTATAGTGGATGTGTATAACAATGTAATCGATACGGTGTATGCATACTTCTTAATGAAATATCCGTTCCATCTCAAATTATTTATTGTGATATTTTTTTACATGATTCTTAAAATTATTAGTTAGAAATTTTTGCTCCGTCTCAAATTATTTAGGAAAAATTACATGAGATGGCAGACATCCCTTAGTTATTAGTTAATAAGGGTATAAATTGATTTATTTACTGTCAGTAAATATAGTTTTAAATTTTTGTCATAATTATTGGGACTCACCACCTCTTTGTAATTTAGGGGTGTGTATCGGTCGGTTCGGTTCGATTTTAAGTGTTATCGGTTCAATTTATCGGTTTTCGATTTTTAAATATGCTAAACCAGTAACCAAACCAATAAGATATTTGTTATCGGTTTTCGGTTTATCGGTTTTGGTCTTTAATAGTTCGGTTTTCAGTTTAACCAATAAGAAAATGATTTCAAACAAATATATGACTTGTCCAACAATTTAACGTGAAATAAAAAAGAGAGAAATCTAATTACTCATTGAGTACAAAAAATTTGCTTAGTGTAGTAAAAGTATAACAAATACTCATAATTCACAACCCTAGTCGTTGCCTAACCTTTTGTTGTCGTCGTTCTTAGTTCTTTAGGTTTTTGATGTTGTGAACCTAAAGACTAAAGTAATACTAAATCCTAAAGGATAAGTGCAAAGAGTATAGTTAATTAAGTAATATTAATTGTGTAGGGTCCTTATAATTATAGTCTAATATAGTGATTATATTAATATTTTTTGTTTGATATTTACGTATGACTAAAAATTAAAATAGTAAATTATTATATTCATAATGGGTTAACAGTTAACCCAATAACCCAATATTAAAAAATTAATATCGAACTGATAACTCAATAATTTTTTTTATAAAACCATTAAATAACCGTTAACCCAATAACAATAAACCAATAACACTTTTTTCGATTCGATTTATCGGTCCATTCAATTTTTGCACACCCCTACTTTGTATATCGAATCAACAAAGACATTCAGTTGCTTTTGTATAAAATTTTATACAAAATCTTTTTTATTTCTCCTATCCTCATTCCATATCTTTCTCCTAAAATCACTCTCCCACTTCTAAGTTGAATTTTGAATTCCACATTCTCTCCTCAATCGTGTTTCCATTTTTCGCAGGTAATCGCCAAAATCATGGGTGAATCTATTTTTTCCATTTTCAACAAGTGTATGTGTATTGTTTGTTAGTTTTTGATAATTCTTTCTAAAAAATTCGTTCTACTTATCAGATTAACAGCAATATGGATGATTCCTCTCCATCTATGAGGATTACTAGAGGTACGCCATTGCTTGTCAAAGTTATTGACAATCCACCGTGGTTTTCAATCGGATTAACTTAGGATTTTTGGGTCAATGCAGGGTCTGTGGAAAAAGCTAAACAAGTTCAATTTGAAAAATCTATTGAAGAATTGAGATTTAAGAAAAAAATGACCCAATCGAAATTCGGAAAGTCATCAACATTGCGAAGGCTAGCGGCATTAAAATTGTTGAAGGAGGAAGTAAGAAAAAAGTCGTAAACAGTGATTCAGAGGACATTGAATCTGCTTCATCAGATCTGGATAATTATACAAAAGTTACTTGAATTATAAGTATAGTTTCATGCTTAAATCACAATTGTATAATGTATTTGTATATTCTATTAGTTATAACCAAATTATTTGAAGTTATGTATAGTGTTAGTTGTACAAGTAAGAGTTATTGATTGAGACAATTGTATATTTTTTATACAAAGGAATTACAAATACAAATACAATTTATTTATACAAATTTTTAATTTTGTATAAAATACTATGATTATATATAGTACTTAATTGAAATATTGTTTATCTTCATTTTTGTATAGGGAGTTAGATTTATGTGCAAACACAAACCAAAAAAATCCCCCACATGCAATGTTATACACAAGTCAGAATACTGCATAAGTTGCAAAAGAGACTGCCCCCGAATCAGTATTATCGTATATGTCTATCATCGTGTTTTGCTCAACTAACTACAATGAAACGATGTCATGTGCAAGCACAATCGTTTAGATGTTTTATGTTGCAGGAGTTGGAAGGTAGTTATACTAATGCAAATTCTTATTTACGTAAATGACGTAATGCTTCATTTCACAATCCGGAAGTTTGCAATTATTTCTGGTCTGAATTGTCATGCTAATGAGTCTAACTTTTGCTTTGATGCTGATCAACTCATATACAAATATAAAACATATACAAAAATAAAGGGAAAATATACAATTCATACATATAATACAAGATATGAACATGGTATTATATACAAACATTAAAGAGCTATATATACAAACAAACTACATCACACTCTTTTGTATATAGACAGTACACAACTTTTGTATACAAACAGATTTCAACACCATTTTTGTATCGAATCATTCACAATTACCACATATGTAATTGGCATATGAATTTTATACAATCAGTTTAATCAATACTCCCTCCGTCCCATTTTATGTGACATCATTTCCTTTTTGGTCAGTCCCAAAAAGAATGCCATATTTCCTTATATGGTAAGTATTTAAATGTGTAATTCCTCTTTTATCCTTGTTGGTCCCACTTAATCTTAAAGATAGTACTGTTGTGCCGTAATTTTCCTATTTGTAGAAAAAATTACTTTTTGAAATGTTCTAATTATAAAACAATTTAAGAAAAATACTTAGAAAAGAGTCGCCACTTAATTTTTTAAAGAAATTAAGAAAACTTATAATTTTCAAAGATTTAAATAGAAAAAATTATTTGAAAATACCAAAGAGGGTTCGGGGTTCAATTTACACTTCGAGAAGGGTTTAGGCATTCGAAGTGTCCGCTAACACGCGGTCGACCTGCGACTTGACTAAAACATTTTTGACTAATTGTTTAGAAAATGATTTAACATAAAATAACAATTCACAATAGTTAACTAACTTTAAGAAAATAAATAAATGACACATTTTATTTCATTTATTTATTTATTTATTTATTTTTAAGAGAAAGGGACCAAAAATGAAACATTCAAATTAAATTGCATGTGGATAAAATTTTAACAAAACTAGATTAATTAGGATTTATTTAATTCATTTTGAAATGATAATTAAAGCATGGAAATCATTTTAAGTTAATTGACTAACTTTTTTGCGAAAATGACTAAGTAGAAAGAGAATATTTTTTTTTAGTTCATTTGAGAAAAATACTTCAAAATAAATGTGATCAAGTGAAGAAACCTTAAAACGTACCCTTTTTAAGAACACCGATTTAAAAATATAAGATTCGACTAATATCTCGATTAATGGAATAAGTGAACACGACAAGTGAAATGTATTAAAAGAAACCAACACAAAGAAATGGCTCGTCTTTTTGGGGAGTCTAAGTAAGTTAATTAATAATTATAAAGTTAGAGTTAAATAAAATTTGTCAAACATGATTAAAACAAGTAGGAGGGTAAAATAGATAACGAAATTGGGCCCTTATTAGGCCAATTTTGCTGCAACTTCTTGGGTTTTAGCCCAATCCCGTTTTTGTATACGTTTTCCGTATATCAGTTTATATGAGCAGGTATATTAGCTCTTTTTTACGTTTTTCCTGCTTCCGAACACCTGTATTTCACCTCAGCCCTGTATTTTTACATTTTTGGCCACGTATTTGCTACCTTAAACCTGTATATCGGCGTATAATGTTGTATACAGCCCATTTTTCGGGCCTTTGAATTAATTTCCAGCAATATGGCAGAGCCCTGGAACCTGTAGCAGCTTCCGAACACATTGGGGAGGGGGGAAGGGGGCTGACTCGATGGAGAAAAGCAAAGATCAAGCCTCTACGACTCAACTCCAAAATGCAAGAAACGAGTCTCAAGTGAACTCGGATAGATTTCACATGTATCAAAATAAGAAGAAAAGGATTAGGATCTGTCTATGACAAAAATACAAGCATTAACAAACTATTCCATAAAATTTAGCATTTTTACGACCTCAAACAAGAGACAAAATTGAAATAAAAGTAGTGATATTTCCTTACTATCTGTAAAGAAGATAAAGGAAATATTTAGTACCACCCTAAGCCACTTGACCACATAATCAAACAGATTTAGATTCGAGCAAATAGTATCCAAAGCTATATCACTTCGATCCAAGAAACTTGGCAATAACATTTATTAAAAGCTTGAGCATAAATTGGAAAATAATTTAACTCAAGTGAACTAGCTAATACTCCTAGTAAGCTATATATTATGGAGAAGAAAATGAAAAGCCAAATTTCATATCATTAAGCAAATGCCAACCAAGATACCACCAATCTGTAAATCAATACAGAACATGACTTCAACATTGTCAACTTAGCAACAAAAGAATGAGAAACACAATTCATAGTCAATTCTTGATAAACTAAACTCAACCATGAAGCTAGTAAGAGATGATATTAAAAACAATAGAGGAGGCTGGTCTAAAACAAGTTGAGAAAACATATGAAAAAAAAAACAAATTGAAATGACAAAGAGTGAATAAGACACCATATCTTCACCGTGTGGATAAGCGAGTACATCCCAAACTTAAACTGATATCCATTACTTGGCCGACACCATAAAAAGAAAAGATAATATAGTAAACTACAACTTCATATGACGTACTAGCAAAGTAATCGAGAACCTCCTTATTTTGGATCAGAAAAACAAGCCAACTGGATTTATAAGTTTAAAAACCGAACCAAGACTCATAATCAACAAGATCAAGTCAACAATGAAATAAGAGGACCTCAATAAAGAGGAATCAACTCGACACCATACGGAAATCACCAAGACTTCAAGCAAAGGAAACAAAGAAACATTCGAATAGCAGACAAGTACACTACAACGAGTCGCAACACTTCGCAAGATACCCACAATTAAACATCTCACAATGATAAAAAAATAGACAGTCTCATATCAGTGAGGAGCAAGATCACGACATCAGATCATAAGACTTAAACAATTATTAATTCACGACAAAGGAAACTAAAATAGTAGAAGGAATGATACCTATTCCGGGGCAGCGAAGCAGGGGCAATAACGAGCTAGCTACAAAGACGATTCCACCACCAAAACAAGATTACGAGGACTCCTATGAACGAGTAAGAGAACCACTCTATGATCACACTGATTTATTTTTCTGTTCCAAAGTGCTTCGTATGTATTTTTACTTTTTTTGCTGGAGTTTTTTAGGTCTTTTTCCGTCCCAAAAATCCTCCTCTACAATGGAGAAGAAGAGGCATATATATAGGAGGGTAAATCTAGGGTTCAATTGGAAGGGAAAAGGGTAGAACCCGAATTCGAATTCGACCCTGATTTCAAATTGCTTCTCCAAGGGATGGGAAAACTGCTTCCAGTAGATATTTTCAACCGAAATCCCCCAAAATCTGCATGAAAAGATGAGGGTGGATTTTGACAGGCGACTGTTGCAGAGAAAGCTGCGGGAGCTGCAACTTTCACGAGCTCTCCCTCGCGTGAAGGAGAAGAAATCATGTATGGGCAGTGGGGTCGTTTGCTTGCTTCTGTTCATGTGTTTTTTTGGGTTCGTCTGGCACGTTGTCGCTGTTGGAGAAGAAGAAGAACGTGTAAAGGGTCGGTCATGGGTTTGCTGTATGCTTTGGTCTCTTTTGGAGATCAAGATTGGGTCGAGTCAAGGGATAAAGGGATTGGGCTGTTGGATTTGTTGTTGGAACGGTAGAAGTGGGCTGGTAGGAGTTTTTAAAGGAGCTTGGGTCATTGGTTTTGCATTGTTGCTATTGTGTGAATGGGCTGGAGTATTTTGGGCCTGCTGGGAATGTTTTGGAATTGTTGTATGTTATTTGGGCAGCTGGAAATTGGCCCAAAATAGAAAAGGGGTTAGTTCTTTTACGAGATGCAAATTGAGTCTAATTTTATATGAATTAATATTAATTAATTAACGAGCTTCTTAATCTTAACGAAATATTATAACTATTTCTATTATAAAAACAATTAATTTCATTACAAACTAATTAATCCTAAATTATAACTATAGCTTAAAGTAATAAAATATTTACCCAAAATGTAACATCTTTATGATGATTTTCAAATATTTATAAAATAACGTGATTTTAAAAATATACATATTTATTATTAAAAATATTGAAAAATGATAAAATCACTCTGAAAATAACTTGGAAGTATTTTGAATTTCATAAAATTCATTAATTCAAAATCATAACCCTTACTACTAAAAAAAATATTTAAAATATAAAATCTATTCGAGATGATTATAAAATGCATTAATTATATACATAACTAAGTAAAACATATATATTATTATAAAAGAAATGACAAAACTATTTAAAATAGCAAACTATGTTTATTTTATTTTATTTCTGAAAATTTTATAAAACTCATTATTTTAAATCGTTAGAGATCGAAGAAGCTTGATGATTAATTTATATTGTGGAGGGCCAAAATTGGGTGTCAACAAGTACTCCAATACATTTATAAGGATAGAGAAAAGTAAGTCTCCTTTTTAATATGACTATTTTTTGAAGGGGCAATTTGGTAAGTATTTCAAAGTCTTCATTTATTTTTTAAACTTCGTGCCCGGTCAAATGTTGCCACATAAAATGGGACAGAGGGAGTAATAAATAAAATAAAATAACACGACTTTACATATGCACATATACAAATCTAATACATATATAAAATTATAGTAACTTATACAATTTCATAGATATGTACAAAAAATACGAACATGCTAAAATATACAAACATTACACAATCATATATATAAACAGACTACACCAAAAATTTGTAAAAAATACATCACAGTACTTTTTATGAAACAAGCACGACTGTCATGTTGACACCCAATTTTAAACCTCCACAATATAGATTAATCATCGAGTTTCTTCAACTTCAAACGATTTCAAATAACTAGTTGTAGAAAATTAAAAAAAAAGTAAAATAAAATAAAAATATTTTTAAGTTATTTTAAATAGTTTATCACTTATTTATAATTTTTAAATAATATATATGTTTTATATAATTAGTACATTTTTATGATTATTCGAAAATCGTTTCAAAAAATTTTAGTTTTACTTAAATATTTTATTAAAATAGTTAGTAGTTTATATTTTGAATCATTAGTTTATTAAGTTAATTATTTTATTTCATTAAGACTAAAAAGCTCCTTAATTAATTTATGAAAATTCGTCTTGTTTAAGTGTTGATCAAATCCACCGACTAAATTCTAATAGAAGTTCAATTGGTTATTATGGCGATTTTAGCCAATTTCTTCAACCCTTTGCAAGACCCGAAATTGGGCCAGATTTCTGGCCCAAATCCAAATTCCATTCAATTCAATACATTCAGCAAGACCCAATTCTTTTAAAACCTTTTCAGCCAAGTTCTTGACCCAATTAAAATATCAGCAAGCCCACCCTTTTTCATTCTTTTGATCCAATTCCCCATGCCCAATATCCTTGACCCGGCCCATTTACATTCAATAAGAGACCCAGAATGTTCACAACGCCTCCAGCAGCTTCCAACGTCAACAACACGGAAACAAATTCACATCGTGAACACGACGTCTTCTAGCAATGACCAAACGACGCCCGAGTTCGCAGCAAATGACAATAGCAGCTAACGACAACAGTGATTCCACACCATCTATTCCAAATGGTGATACACGGCGTAACACAGTGGAATTCACAAGAAAGCAGTAGCAAGGAACGCAGGCAGTACGCTGCATTCTTTGTCTTCTTCTCCAACGTCCCTTTCAATTTGTACAATCGCAACAGCAGCAAACAATGTGCCTCGTACTTGTGGCCTTGAGATTGAGCCGCATGGCACGACAAGTATATTGGAGTTGATCTGAGGCGTCGATTTACCTTTTCCTCTTTCGGAATTGGACGGAATTTTTAGAAAAGGTGTTTATCCCGAATTGTGAAAGATTTTCAAGTTTGAATTTTTGAAATGGGCCCTTTGAATCCAGATTTTTCATCCCTTTCCCCTAATTTCCTAACCCTAATTCTCCTTTTATATATAGTCGCTTTTGTTGACTGATTAGGATTGGAGGGAGATATTGGAAAAAGTTAGAGAAAATATGGGAGAAGGTTGAGAAAAAGGTTGGAAAATAGAGGAATCAATTGGAATTAGAAAAAAAAATACAATGAACTACTAGTTATTCATAGTCATATACAAATATTTAGGTTATAGGTTTTGAAGTTATAGAGATTGGCAATCAGATTTCTACTCTTGGTTGATTCATGTTTGTTCATCGAAGTTCTCGGAGTCATAGTCTAGTGGTGGTGGAATCGTTCCCGAAATCTTGAGTCCCAATCGCTGCTCCGAAAGAGGTAAAATAATTTTCTTCTACGCTTCAGCTCTTCTTTGTTCATTTTAGAATTAAGAGTGTT
Organism: Solanum pinnatisectum; assembly: GCA_035578085.1. Taxonomy (NCBI): domain Eukaryota; kingdom Viridiplantae; phylum Streptophyta; class Magnoliopsida; order Solanales; family Solanaceae; genus Solanum; species Solanum pinnatisectum. The sequence goes on from CM069078.1 coordinate 2,696,909, forward strand.
ACGAGTTTTGTGAATGAAGTAATGAACTGCTATTTTAAATTCATTTATTAGTTTCGATATACCTAGGTTTTGTTCTAAAAAGTCAGATGTTGACACCCAATTTTGGACCACCACGATATAGATTAATCATCAAGTTTCTTCAATTTCTAACGATTTAAAATAATTAGCTTTATAAAATTTCAAAAAAATAATTTGCAAGTGGTAGTTTTGTCATTTTTTATAATTTCTAAATAATATATATGATTTAAATAACTATGTATATAATTAGTATATTTTATGAATATTCGAAATTCGTCTAAAATGATTTTAGCTTTAGCTAAATATTTTGTCAATTAGTTTGGTTTAAGTAATAGTTTATATTAATTAGTTTGTAATTACATTAATTATTTTATTTCGTTAAGATTAAGAAGCTCGTTAATTAATTTATATTAATTCATTTTATTTGACCTTAGTTGAATTCTTCAATTAATTCAAATCGGCTATGTCCTTAACTTCACTCGGCCGAATTTGTAATCTACATGGTTATTTTCCAAAATTGAACTTCAACCAATATTTGCTCCATTTATTGGATTAATTTTGGGCCCTTTTCCATCCCCTCCAGCAGCCCACTTCTACAATTACAACAACAACAACCAATTCCAGCAGACCAAAGTACTCCAACTCACTCCCAGCCCAATTCCATGATTCCCAGCCCATTTCCCACTGATCCGGCCCAATTTCCAGTCCACAAAAGAAACCCAGCAGCCTTCTTTCTTCTCTTTCAAGTTAACAGCATTCCAGACGACCCTAGAAATCGCCAGCAGCCAAATCGCAGTAGACGCCCATTCCAGACGACCCCAGATCGTTCGTTTTCTTCACGTGACAACAGCGAGCAAATCGCACTGCAGACCTAAAAATCTCATCCAAGTAGCAGCTCCCACAGCCTTTCACCTACCCAAGCAGACCCGCCTGCCACAACCACCCACCCCGGTCTTTCATCCGAATTTTAGGGGATTTCCGTTGAAATCGTGTGCAAACGGACAACTTTCCCATCCTTGGAGGGTAAGATTTTCAAATTGAGGAAGGAATCAAGTTCCTATTCTACCCTTTTCCAAATTCCGCACCAATTCCCCTTTTATAAATTGTCCCTTGTTAGTCACAAAAAAGGGGGGCGAATTTCTTTTTACAAGAAAATACAGAGGGTAATAGCTACAATACATACTAAATATACCACCAGAACTAGGAGGAGATAATTAATTTTAGTGTTCGAGTTTGATCGTTGCTCGAGTTGGAACTTGTGTGGTAGAAGTCGTCATCCCCTGCTATTCTTGTAGTCTCATTTTGCTGCCCTGAGAAAAGTAATCCATTTCCTTCGATAATTTGCTCTTCATTTTTTTTATTTCTGTTCTGCTAATGTCGAAAAGGCCTCATTATATGGTTGTTTGCCGTTAGTCATTGTTGGTCTGCTGGTGTTTCAATATGATATCTTCGTTATTATGCGATTTCTTTATTTGGTCGAGTCGAGGCTTTTAGATTTGCATCTAGTGTTGATGTTTCTTGGCTACTCTTTGAGTTTCATTCGTTATTCCTTTTTCCAACTCTACTGCTTAATGTCCTTGGGTCTGCTTCGCTCCTTTTGTATATTTTAAGTATCAGGTGTGCTGTGTTTAGCTTGATTATTGTTTAATGATTGTTACTCATAAGCGTTTAAATCCTCAAATCACCTAATATGGTTAATATATGGTATATTCGCATGCTTATTCCAATAGTTTAATTTTGTCCGTTTCTTGAATATCCTTGTGGTCTTACTGCCTGATGTAGCTTGTTTGAATCAAGTCTTGTCTTCCTGCTATTCAGATTTTAGTCAAAAAATGTTTACACTTGCAAGTTGAGTCGGTAAAAAATCTGAGTTTTCCTAGTCTTAGTTCATGTTGAAGTTTAATATTTAAGATCATTTGAACTGAGACATTTTTTGTGTTGATCTCTCATGGTAGGACTTGTTAAACATTTAGTCCCACAATGTTAATTCCCTATGACTTCGATGTATTATATTTGTGGTTTCTGCTTTAAAACAAAGATGGTTCATTTATGCCCAATCGCTTTTCTAGTAATGTGTAAATTCGAGGTTTCGCAAACCATTGTGTGAGGTTGTGTTGTAGTTAAAATTTTCGTTTATTTTTTTAATTTTTTTTTCTCTTCTTCTAGTCGGATGTGGATCTTGTCTAAGTTATTTACTGCTTAGCAATCGCGTTAGGTATTTGATTAATGGTAGCAGATAGCTCATATTGGTTTGAATATTTCATACTTTTTTATTATATTTCAAACATGCCAGATTATGGGGTGTTATTGATATACCTTGTTGATATTTGTCATATATTGCCTGTAGAATGATTATATACGAGGTGTCTTTTTTAGTATGATAGGTAGTGGTGCTACTTTGTTAATTAACTTTAATAAAATGTGGTTTCTTATTGTCAAGTATGTGTTTCTTCTTTTCTTAACTTGTGCTTCCTTGAATTTTATTAAGTATATTGGTAGTAGCTTTCTGTTGTTATGAGTTATCTAGGTTAGCTTTATTAAAATCATGTCTTAATTATTTTTCTTATTTCGTATACTAATGTCGCCTCCTCTTTCGTGTGTTGTATGAACACCTTTGAGTCCACGATGGACTTCTCTTCCTTGCATTTCCGAGTTGAGCCATAAAGGCTTTATTTTATCATTCGGGTCAGCTGCATCTTGTTTGAGTTGCTGGAAAGTCAAATTACAGGTCCCAAAAACGTCCAAAATAGGCTGTATACATGTTGTATACAACAATATACACTGATATACAGGTCAAAAACGTGAAATATAGGGCTGAGACAAAAATATAGGTGTTTGGAAGCAGAAAATACGAAAAAAGAGCTGATATACATGCTCATATATACTGATATACAGCCAGTATATACCCAAAATGGGATTGGGTAAAAATCCAAAAAATTCCAGCAAATTGGCCCAAAAGGAGGCCCAAATTTAATTTCTCTCTTACTCTTTAATTATTTATTTGTGATTATTTATTGTTTGTTCCTTAACTCTAACTTTAGAATTATTAACTAACTTAATTAGATTCCCCAAAGATGAGTTTATTTCTTTGTGTTGATTTATTTTTAGCACATTTCTTTTGTGTTCATTTATTTTATCAAGCAAATAATGTTTCTTTTTTAAGTTAAAGCATTTTCTCAAATAAACTTTAAAAATGCTAGTCAAAACCTTTTCAATTATATATATATATATATATATGTGTGTGTGTGTGTGTGTGTGTGTGTGTGCCCACTTAGTCATTTTCTTAAAAAGGGTAGTCAATTAATTTATAATGATTTCCATGCGTTAATTCATCAAATTAGTTTAAATTATTATTTCAAAAATGAATTACATGAATTCTAATTAATCTAGTATTATTAAAATTTTATTCACGTGCAATTTAATTCAATTGTTTCATATTTAGGTCCCTTTCTCTTAATAAATAAAATAAAATGTGTCATTTATTTCCTTAAAGTTAATCAACTATTGTGAATTGTTATGTTATGTTAAATCATTTTCTAAACAATTAGTCCGAATATTTTTTAGTCAAGTCGCAGGTCAACCGCGTGTTAGCGGACACTTCGAATGCCTAAACCCTTCTCGAAGTGTAAATTGAATCCCGAACCCTCTTTGTATTTTTCAAATGATTTTTTCTGTTTAAATCTTTGGAAATTATAAGTTTTCTTAATTTCTTTAGAAAATTAAGTGGCGAGTCTTTTCTAAGTATTTTTCTTAAATTGTTTTATACTTAGAACATTTCAAAAAGTAATTTTTTCTACAAATAGAAAAATTATGGCACGACATCAGATGAGTCTCTATTTAGTTATGCTTGAGTAGTCTTCTGTTTTTTTGGTTTCACCTTGAGTTTTGATGGTTGTTTGGTTCTGTGTCTTCTCTGTTTGCTCATGTTTTGACTGAATTTTCTAGAAAGGTTGAACTACATCAGTCGATTTATAACTCAGTCATCCGTGGTGTATGAGCCAATCTTCAAGTTGTTGAAAAAAGATGTTTTGACCAAGTGGATCGAAGAATGTCAGACTGCTTTTGATGCCATCAAGAACTATTTGTCCAATCCACCGGTGTCGGTTCCTCCTCGAGAAGAAAGTCCTTTGTTACTATATATATCTATCTCAGATAATGCATTTGGATGCGTGCTTGGTCAACATGACAAAACTGGGAAGAAAGAGGGAGTCATTTATTACTTGAGCAAGAAATTCATTCTATATGAAGCCTGTTACAGTCTTTTGGAGAGAACATGTTGTGCTTTGACTTGGATTGCTCAGAAGTTGAGACATTATTTGTCCTCTTATACCACATACCTTATTTCGAGGATGGACCCGTTGAAGTATATTTTCCAAAAAGCAATGCCGATCGGGAAGTTGGCTAAATGGCAAATTCTTTTGAGTGAATTTGACATTGTGTATGACTCAGAAGGCAATAAAAGCACAAGCATTAGCTGATCATCTTGCGGAGAATCTAGTTGATGAAGAGTATGAACCACTCAAGACTTATTTTCCTGATGAAGAAGTTGCATTTGTGGGTGAAGATATTTCTGAAGCATACCTTGGTTGGAGGGTATTATTTGATGGAGCGGCGAATCACCATGGGAAAGGTATTGGAGCAGTCTTAGTGTCAAAAATCGATCAACACTATCCTATGGCAGCTAAACTCCAATTTGATTGCACGAACAATATGGCTGAATATGAAGCTTGTATCCTTGGTTTGAAGATGGCCATCGACATGAATGTTTATTAATTACTGGTAATTGGAGATTCAGATTTGCTAATTCACCAGGTTCAAGAAGAATGGGCCGTGAAGAACCTAAAAATCACACCATACGTGCAATATATACAGAAGTTGTGCAAAAGGTTCCGTAAGATTAAGTTCAGACACAATCCCAGGACACAAAATGAGTTGGCAGATGCTCTTGCCACTATTGCCTCAATGATTAAACATCCAGATACAAGTTATATTGATCCCTTGGATATAGAGGTAAAAGAGAAGCATGTCCATTGTTCACATGTTGAAGCAGAACCAAATGGTTTGCCTTGGTATTTTGACATCAAGAAGTATTTAAAGATCGGGACCTATCCTGAGAATGCAACGTTCAACTAGATGAAGTCGATACGTCGTATGGCCCTCAGTTTCTTTACAAGTGGGAAAATCCTTTATAGGAGGACTCCAGATTTTAAGTCTTCTTAGATGTGTTGATGCTAGTGAACCTGCGAAGCTTCTGGAACAGATACATGCGAGAGTTTGTGGTACTCACATAAATGGACTCATTTTGGCGAGAAAGATCCTCCGAGCCGATTATTTTTGGATGACTATAAAGCAAGATTGTTGCAAGTTTATGTAGAAATGTCATAAATGTCAAGTGCATGGTGATTTGATTCGAGTGCCGCCTCACGAACTCAATGTTATGAGTTCACCTTGGCCGTTTGTAGCTTGGGGCATAGATGTCATTGGTCCAATAGAGTCAGCCGCCTCTAACGGACACAGATTTATTTTGGTTGCCATTGACTACTTCACTAAGTGGGTGGAAGCAGCTTCATATAAGTCGGTAACTAAGAAGGTCAAGCCGATTTTGTTCACAACAATTTGATATGTAAGTCTAGAGTACCAGAATCCATCATTACTGATAATGGAGTGAATCTCAACAGTCAATTAATGAGAGAAATATGTGAACAATTCAAGATCACTCACCGAAATTCGACCGCTTATTGTCCCCAAATGAACGGAGCTGTAGAAGCCGCTAACAAGAACATAAAGAAGATTTTGAGGAAAATGATTGATAACCGCAGAGGTTGGCATGAGATGCTGCCATATGCTTTGTTGGGTTACCGGACGACTGTCAGAACATCAATTGGAGCCACTCCATACTTGTTAGTGTATGAGACGGAATCAGTTATACCTGCAAAAGTTGAAATACCTTCATTGAGAATTATCCAAGATGCCGAGTTGAATGATGCTAATTGGATTCGCAAGCGGATTGACCAGTTAACCTTGACTGATGAGAAGAGAATGATTGTTGTTTGTCATGGTCAACTGTATCGACAAAGAATGATTCGTGCTTTTCACAAGAGAGTAAGATCCAGGATATTCAAAGTTGGTCAGTTAGTTCTCAAACGCATTTTTCCTCATCAGTATGAGTACAAAGGGAAATTCGCACCAAATTGGCAAGGACCCTATATGATTCGTAAAGTGTTATCTGGAGGTGCCTTGGTCCTGTCGGAGATGGATGGAACCGAATGGCCAAAACCAATCAACTTAGATGCTATCAAGAGATACTATGTGTGAAATTTATGTTTGTATTTCTGTCATTTCCTTGTAATCACTCTATTTGCGTGTAATCACTTTGTTTAGAATTTTATCCCTCTTGTAATGAACTACGTCTGACCTGAATTCTCAAGAATGAGATACGTAGGCGGCCTATGTCGGCCTCGGTCACCCCTTTTATCCCTTTTAAATGTTTTCTTTGTATTTGAACTAGACCTGAATTCTCAAGAACGAGATACGTAGGCGGCCTATGTCGGCCTCAGTCGATTTTTCTGTAATTTCGTATTTTTATTAATCCTCGAGAAGGAGAACTACGTTTGACCTGATTCTTGCCTCAACGGGATACTTAGGCGCCACAACGACTCAGTCATATTTCCCATAAGATTTCTATTTCTCTTCACAATAGAAATTGGGACCGAATTTTTGAGAAGGACTCAAAAAATCTCGATAAGAAGATCTTTTCAACAAGTCGAGACCAAAGCGACATAGAGATTTGCAACTAGGACAGAAATTTTTGAGGATGATCTCAAAATATTTAAACAACTTTGAATACTTCCCAGCAAGTAACCAGATATACCTCGAAGCGTCAACTTCAAAGGTATTCGCTCAAAGCTTGACGTGACATGACACTTGGCAGTGACCTTTTCCAAATATCACTTTTTGAAAAAAAACCTATTTTACTTAAAACTTTCCTTTCATGTTTCAATTATTTTGCATAAATATATTTTGTCTTATTTATCAAGAGGCGGGAGATTGGAGAAATCAACCGGAGATAGCAAAACAAGGAGCAGACAATAAAAAAGATCGACATAGATCAGTTTTTTTTTGTTAACTAATAATTTTTCGGTGGATGCAGGTCTATAAGTTTGCCTCAAGATCAGCATATTCCCTCATTCAATGGATATGGAGAAGTCAAAAGGGCAAGGAGCTCCCCAAAATTAATAATTTTTTGGTGGATGCAGGAAATATTTTATATGTTTTATATCAAAGATTTGGGAGTATAAATAACATCATTTCATCCAATTTCCAACAAGGCGTAGTCCATAATGAGCTTGCAATTATGTTCGGAGTTGGAACAAATGAAAATCTCGAAAAGGGAAATTTTATTCTTTTCCATCAACTAAAGATAACTGGAAGATTTCGTTTGCATCAAATTATCAGACACAATGATATTGCTGCCTGGAGAGTTATTTATATCGTATTGTCGAATGAGATGATACCATTACTATGAGGGCCATTTTATTTGTATTGTCGATTGAGACGATACCGCCACCTAAGAGGATACTTGGAAGATCACCTATGTTGCTTGGTGAATCATTATCTTCGTTCGGTACCAGGGAGGCATCAAGAGAAGAAAATCATGCATCATAGAGAAGTCATGCATAGCAAGAGAAAAAAGTCCTGTATTGCAAGAGAAAGAGATTCATGCATAGCAACAGAAGAAAGTCATGCATCACAGAGAAGTCATGCATAGCAAGAGAAAGAAGTCATATTGCAAGAGAAGGAAATCATGCATAGCAAGAGAAGAAAGTCATGCATAGCAAGAGAAAGAAGTCATATTGCAAGAGAAGGAAATCATGCATAGCAAGAGAAGAAAGTCATGCATCGCAGAGAAGTCATGCATAGCAAGAGAAAGAAGTCATGCATCGCAAGAGAAAGATTCATGCATAGCAAGAGAAAGAGTCAAGCATCGCAAGAGAAGGATTCATGCATAGCAAGAAAAGGAGTTGTGCATCGCAATAGAAAGATTCATGCATTGCAAAGAAGGAAACCATGTATCGCGAGAAAATCACCATCAGCTACATCATTTCCATTTGCTAGAACAACATCAAGAAAACCATCAACAACGACACCATGAGAACTATCAACATATTACATCAGCCTATTTTATCATTTCAACATCAAAAAAAGAGTACATAGAAGATTATATTACAAATATGAGAGACAAGCTTTATTTGCTTTACTCAAACCCGATGGAGTTGACGTCAAATGTTCAAGGAGAACAATTAAGTGTCAACACGATGAAAGACACTGTCTCCCATTTGAATCACATTTTTTATGCTAATGAGTTTTATCTCAGTATTTGTCAAGAGCATCTGAAAGGATAAATTCTCCAAAAAATACCACAGGTACGGACGACATAAAAAAGGATGCAATACAATGTGAAACTCTTCTTAGCAGTGAACTGGGACATAGTCCAAAGAGGAGTGCCAAACTCTTAGGACGCGAGCAGAGAAGTGACTTCCACCACAATCAAACCACACCCCTATCAGAAGGCATGTGGGTTTTTCTTTGGGTTTGTCGGTTTCAATTTCGCATCAGGAAAATTTTGGGTTCACCGGAAGCAACTTTCCAATCCAAGTGGCAATGCTCCAAGAGTTTTAGAAATTATGTCCGTGTAAGTTCTTAATTATGGGTGTGAAGCGCGCCACATTCATGGTTAAGAGTTTGCAAGCCTTCTTTTCATACTTGACTTACTTTGTCATTTTTTCAAAACCAAAAGTTATCTTGCATAATAGATCTCCTTTTCCGTCGATTGAGTTGAACTACAAGTAGCCTGATTCCCTAGGTTGAGGGATATGTAAGCGGGATCAGTGTTGAAAACTCGGCTATATTTTAACATTCTCTCTTAAATCTTATTCTCGAACATTTCGGTCCCTTCATAATCCGATATCGAAATGACTTTTGAATTCTTTTGAAATTGTGTATCAAATCAAGCGTATTGAACTACAAGTGGCCTGAATTCTCATATAACCTGAGATATGTAGGAAACCCAATTCTGGGGTTTGGCCATAATTCCTAAAGTCTGTGCCAAATTCCTTTTCCAAAAGATGAAGATGTGGTCGGTCAAAATTGGATTTTTCAATTTCATTTTCCTCGAATTTCTTGCATCAATCCAAGTAAAATAAGGGACAGCTGTTGACACCCAATTTTGAACCTCCACAATATAGATCAATCATCGAGCTTCTTCAATTTCAAACAATTTCAAATAACTAGTTTTAGAAAATTAAAAAAAAGTAGAATAAAATAAAAATATTTTCAAGTTATTCTAAATAGTTTATCACTTATTTATAATTTTTAAATAATATATATGTTTTATATAATCACGTATATAATTAGTACATTTTTATGAATATTCGAAAATCGTTTCAAAATATTTTAGTTTTACTTAAATATTTTATTAAATTAGTTAATAGTTTATATTTTGAATCATTAGTTTATTAAGTTAATTATTTTATTTCATTAAGACTAAAAAGCTCCTTAATTAATTTATGAAAATTCGTCTTGTTTAAGTGTTGATCAAATCCACCGACTAAATTCTAATCGAAGTTCAATTGGTTATTATGGCAATTTTAGCCAATTACTTCAACCCTTTGCAAGACCCAAAATTGAGCCAAGTTTCTGGCCTAAATCCAAATTCCATTCAATTCAATACATTCAGCAAGACCCAATTCTCTTAAAACCTTTTCAGCCAAGTTCTTGACCCAATTAAAATATCAGCAAGCCCACCATTTTTCATTCTTTTGACCCAATTCCCCATGCCCAATCTCCTTGACCTGGCGCATTTACGTTCAATAAGAGACCCAGAACGTTCACAATGCCTCCAGCAGCTTCCAACGTCAACAACACGGAAGCAAATTCACAGCGTGAACACGACGTCTTCTAGCAGTGACCAAACGACACCCGAGTTTGCAACAAACGACAATAGCAGCTAACGACAACAGTGATTCCACACCATCGATTCCAAACGGTGATACACAGCGTGAACACGGTGTAATTCACAGGAAAGCAGCAGCAAGGAACACAGGCAGTATGATGCGTTCTTTGTCTTCTTCTCCAACGTCCCTTTCAATTTGTACAATCACAGCAACAACAAGCAATGTGCCTCGACCTTGTGGCCTTGAGATTGAGCCGCATGGCACGACAAGTACATTGGAGTCGATTTGAGGTGTCGATTTGCCCTTTCCTCTTTCGAAATTGGGCGGAATTTTCAGAAAAGGTGTTTATCTCGAATTGTGAAAGATTTTCAAGTTTGAATTTTTGAAATGGGCCCTTTGAATCCGGATTTTTCATCCCTTTCCCCCTATTTCTGAACCCTAATTTCCCTTCTATATATAGTCGCTTTTGTTCACTGATTAGGGGTTGGAGGGAGATATTGGAAAAAGTTAGAGAAAGTATTAGGAGAAAGTTGAAAAAAAAGGTTGGAAAATAGAGGAATCAATTGGAATTAGAAAAAAAAATACAATGAACTACTAGTTATTCATAGTCATATACAAATATTTAGGAGATAAGTTTTGAAGTTATAGAAATTGGCAATCAGATTTCTATTCTTGGTTGATTCGTTTCTGTTCGTTGATGTTCTCGGAGTCATAGTCTAGTGGTGGTGGAATCGTTCCCAAAATCTCTAGTCCCAGTCGCTGCTCCGAAAGAGGTAAAATGATTTTCTTCTACGCTTCAGCTCTTCTTTGTTCATTTTAGAATTAAGGTGTTACGAGTTTTGTGAATGAAGTAATGAACTGCTATTCTAAATTCATTTCTTAGTTTCGATATAGCTTGGTTTTGTTCTGAAAAGCCAGATGAGACTCTATTTAGTTCTGCTTGAGTAGTCTACTGTTCTTTTGGTTTCACCTTGAGTTTTGATGGCTGTTTGGCTCTGTTTCTTCTCTGTTTGCTCATGTTTTGGACTGATGTTCTCTTTCGTTTGATTCAGAATGTTAGAGTCTCATCGATACTTGATAAATGTTGGAGTTTATATATGTTCTAGTAAAACTTGTTTATTATATATGTAATCGCTTAACACCGTATGTTTTAGCCTTTTGAAGCTGGTCATTCGAGTTAGTATCAGCATGCCCTCATGTTTATTAGAGTATTATAGGGTTTTTGTATTTATTTGGATAGCTACTGATCCATCCTCTAGCTTCTCTTATCTTAGTTTGTTCATTATTTTATAGTTGATACAAAGGGCTTATCTTAGCTTAAATTTAGCTTTACGAGTTTGATTATATCCCTATTTCTTCTTTAGTTCCCAATTTTGATTACTTGTTATTTAGTATTTTAGTTTCAATCATTGACAACCCATTTAGATGTTTAGACTTCTTCTTGATCTTTTAGCTTTTTTTTTATTATAAGTTTTGTGTAGTTATTATCACTGTTTGTGCCTTTTGAGTCATTCGTGCTTGTTTGCTCCAAGTCTCCAAGTTCTCTTCATCATAATAGCAGTCTCTTCTCATCCCGAGCCCCTTTTATTTCAGTTCGAAATATGTGAAATCTTTAAATAATAGTTGTTGTATTTGAGCTTAGGCTAATAATTGTGAGCAGCATGTCTCTTTTGAAAATTTAGTTATCTGGACATTAATGCTCCCTGGTTTAAATAGTTGTTGCCTCCTTAGCCTTTTCACGGTTTCATTCTTGTTTCAATGAGAATTTGAGCCTATTAATGGTAAGATTGTATCAACCTTCATGATCTTGAATATTGTATTAGGCTATTGCTTGGATTTGTTTCATCTTAGTTTATTATTTATTGGAGTTTATTTAAGGTCAAGTTTATATTAGTCAGATAGTTTGTGTGATTACTTTATTACTTTCGTTACAATAAGTGCTAATGCTTTATTTATGTTCTTTGTTGCATGTGAAATATGCCGAGTCCTTATGGACTTCTTTCTTCTCCTCACATTTTTCTATTGGGCCATAAAGGCCCAATACCCTTATTCATCGAGTCAGCCGGCGAGAAATTGAATTACAGGTTCCCGGATTGTAGATATAGGCTGGAAATCGAGTTTTTATGATCTAAGAAATTGGAAAAGGAGTCGATATATTTGTTGTATACAGTGATATACAGTTAAAAAAAAAACACAGTGATATACAGGTGGAAAGTCAAAATTGCAGGTTGGAATATCCAAAAAATACAGGCGTAAAGGCCTAAAGATGAATATATATGAATAAATGCAGAGATACAGGTTGAAAATCATTCTGTATACACTAATATACACTTAGTGTATATAGTTTGCTTGAAGCTAAAAAATAGGCCCAAAGCCTTAAACAATCTTTCCAGCAAGTCAGGTGGTGCAAAAAGTGGGCCAAAGCCCAATGAGACAAATCAGAAAATTGAAGGAGGGCAAATGGGCCCAAAGGGCAAATTTAATTGGGTTTGGGTCAAAATTCAAGTCTAATTATTTCCTTTTCCTCTCTTATTATTTATATTGTATTATTTGACTAACTTTATTTATTTTATGGTTTAATTTAATTAAATTTCCAAAGATAGCCATTTCATTATATATATATGTATGTATTCAAATCAAAATATTTATATTTTATACTTAGCTTTATTTTTTTTTCTTAATCTTGTCACTTAATTTATTTCCCTTTAGGAATGATCCCCTTTAGTTCATTCCCTTTTAAAATAATTAATTAGAAAATTAACAGTAATAAAAAAAATGAGTTTCTTTTACTTAGTTAAAACTTTTCAAAATTAGTCAAAATCCCTTTTAGTCAAATCGCTGGTCAACCACAAGTTAGCGGACATTTCGAGGGCCTAACACCTTCTCGGAATGTACATCTGAACTCGAACCCTTTTGTTTTCAATTGATTTTATCTATTTGATTCTTTTGAAAACTTTAAGTTTTTTCTTTATTTTTACTAAAAATTAAATGGCGACTCTGTATCTTTTGGAAATTCGATTTCTCTTGAATAATAAGTTTAATCGATTTTTTGAAAACTTAGTCATTTTTCTTTTATTTATTTTTTCGAGTAAAACATGTCATATATACAATTTTCATATTACGATGGTCATATATACAATTGATAACAAACGATCAATTCATATATACAAATAGTGTGATTAACGTCTGGGTGTTATCTAATATTTGTATAAACAAGGAAAATTTTATAATTTTTTTTATACCATCACAATCGACACACCAGTAGAAATCGTTTCATAATTTCAATATTTACGCTATACTAATCAATTATATACTATATTGCAGTTCAAAACATGAAGTTTCCTTCAATGAAACCTTAGCTGTCGTTGAATATACCAAAAATTTGATTAATTTGTTGCTTCAGTCATGCGAGGAAACAAATTGGTATTGTCTTTTGGTCGCTATAGAAATCTTTTTTGGGAAAATATTTAATTTTGAACGTTTAGCTTAAATCATGAGATTATGTAAATTTTTGTTGCCTTATTTAGCTCTACTGTTACCATTCACTGAAAAAAGTAAAATATTGTATAAATTAAAAACAAAAAAAACGTTTTATACAAATTTAAAGCTACCTAACAAACTAAATTATACTCATAAAATGTAATTATGTAAATTATACCCATGAAATGCTATTTCATAAAATCCGTTTGCCATATGAAATTTTTTCAATTATTTATTGTGGTATTTTCTTACACAATTCATAAAATTATTAGTTAGAAATTTAACGATGCATACAATAATCTAAAAAGGAAATCATAATTAAAGATATTTAGTCAAAACTTTTTTTTAATCTTTTAAGACTATTACAGTCAAAAAATTTTTTAGAACTTTTAAAATAATAAATTATTTGAGATAACTATTTTTAAAAAGAGGACAGATAATTTGAATAAAAGGAGTACATAATTAACCAACTTACAGCTTATCTTTTGATGGAAATAAAAGTATACCACTTAATTAAAGGCACGCAATTAATAAGACAAAATTAAGAGACTTTAGACACGAGGGGGTCACCATGTTCACGTAAACTCATGTTTTTCTCCTAAAATCATATATAATAGTATTATATTTTTTAATTTTTGTTAAATATAGATGTGTAAACCCACAATCGAAGTATCATATACTGCGATAATGATTGAGTACACCTTTCAGTACATTTTATATCTATTTTGTATTATTTTTCTTTCTAAAATTGGGTAACACCTCTCTAAGTGTTATTTTGGCGTTTTAATTAATTAAGAATTTTAATTTTGGACCTGTAATTTTAAAAATTTATCGTTTCAATTATATGAACTTAAATATCAAACCGATTAGATCCATCTTTTCATAATAGTGCACCTATCATACCGAAATTCTAAATACGCCTCTAAATAAAAGGTAGTAATCTACTTGTTAATCTAATTTATTGCATGACAGATTTTGTGATTATCAATTTGTCAATCCACTAATTTGTTATGCTTATCTATCTAATCTCACAACTACTCCAGTCACTTTGGTTTGTGAAATATAAGACACTTTCCCTATTTTTCTATCGTTTGTCTCCCCATATTCTGTTTTGATTATATTCTCAATAAAAAAGAAAAATGTCACCCAATTATTGATAAATTTTAATTTTTATTTATTTCAGCAAATTTCATTGAGAATACGTTCAAACATTTTGTTAAAAAAATTTGAATTGAAAATATCTAATGTATAAGTGGAAACTTATTATATGTATTCAGGTTTTTAATTGGAAGAACTTGTTTCTATCAAACACTTTCGATTCAAATTTTGAAAAAAAAAAAATTATACGTATCCTCAAACATTTATTGAGTAGTTAAATTAACTATGTTAAATATGTCATCTCCTTTAAATATATACATAAACCTCGATCGAAAAGGTCTCAGGTTTTTGACAGGTTACTAAGCAAAATACATACAATTAAAAAGAGGTGACAAATTAATCTTAAGAGATTAACTTATCAACACAATGAACACGTGAAAACACATTCAAATATTTTTTTTCAAAATTTAAATTGAAAATGTGTAATACAAACACTATATCATATGTTCAGATCCTCAATTAAAACAAATATTCATTTGAGTTTCTAAATACTTTATTGTATGTTCAGATGTTCAATTAAAACAAGACTTCATTCAAATATCTAAACACTTTATTAAATGTTTAGAGGTTCAATTAAAACAAGTCTTTGTTTTAAGTTAGGGGTGTATATGACCGGGTTGATTCGGGTTTTCCAAATATCAAACCAAACCATTTGTGTAAAATTTCTAAACAATTATTATATATTTAGATATTCAATTAAAATAAGTCTTGATTCAAATATCTAAACATTTTATTATATATTCAGATGCTTAATTGAAACAAATCTCCGACTATCTAAACCTTTTTCTAAAGTCTTTACAAACCCGCGTTTGGACCATCAAAAAGTCTCCTCCAAAAACACCCCATTTTCCAAGTTATTTCCCTTTTCCACTCACCAACTTGAAATCATTGCCTTTCTTCGTTCAATTTCCACATTTATTTATAACACAATTTCCATCCAAAAAAAAAAAACCAATTCATCATTTTTGTAAAAAAAATATATCATGGGTCATATGGGATACAACAGAGTAATTGGAAGAAAAAAGTGTTATGGAATTAGAGGAATTAAGTTAAATTCAAGAAAATTTTCAGTTCAAAGACTACAAGTGAAGTTTTTGAATTTTTTCAAGATTTTGAGAAAATCAATTTGTGGGAATTTGTTAATTTTGTTGAAGAAGAATTTTAGTGGAAGAAAACAAAGAGATGAGAAGAATTTGGTGAAGAAAAAAGTTGATTATGGTATGTATGGTAATAGAAATGATTATAAATTAAAGTCTTTTACAAGTTCAAATTCATTTTATGCTGAAGCTATTGCTGATTGTTTGGATTTCATCAAGAGGAATTCTCTTTCCGTTGAGGAAAATCACAAAACTTCAATGTTGAAATGACAGATTAGAGGTCTGGTGTTCGAGTTCTAAAGATGAGAGAAATTTTCAAAAAGGTTGAAGGTCAAAGAGATTGCAGGTCTGACAAGAGGTGTCATGATTGAGTTCGAATTCTAAAAATAGAGATATTCCCAAATAGTTGAAGGTTGAAAAGATTGCGACTCTAACAAGAGCTCTTGGATTTTACGAGTTCGAGTTCTGAAAATAGAAAAATTCTCAAAAAGGTAAAAAAAAATGGCAAGTCGATAGAGAGGTCTCGAATTTGAATCGTGTAAATTGAAAAAATTTCTGCAAGGAAATATTTTTTCTTTAATGAGCTCAACACAATTGATGATTCAAATTAATCAAATTAGTGAGTTTCGTCCATCTAAAAATAAACTCAAAATCCTTGTAAATATTAAGATAAGTACTATATATTTCCACCTTGATTTTTATTTTCTTTATTTAATGTATTTTTGGGGTTGTTTGATCATATGGTACCTTAGATTTAATTCAGGTGAAAATTGCCTGGTCATGAGATTTGAAATAGAACTTTTTTTTTGTGTGTTTTGTTTGTCTTTTTCTTCTTGATGTTTTTGTTTGTACATTGGATACAGTTCTGTTTGTCCTTGTGTTTCCTCTTGTTGAATGATTGGAAATGTTGTGGACCTTTCAAAGGGGAAAAAAAGGAACAAAATTACAATGGAAATAGGACAAGTTTTGTTGTATGAATGGGGCTGCTCCTTGCGAGGTCTCGGATTTAAATTTTGTGTATGAATTTATTTTTTGATAGTGAGTATAAATTTAGTGGCGGAGCTGGGATTTTCAATAAGGGGACTCGAAATTTGTTGTCATGAAGTAGTTGAAGGGATTCGACATTTACTCTATATACATAAAAAATTATTTTAATCATGTATAAATAATATAGTTTTTCACCGAAATGGTTCGGATGAACCCCTTTACTATAAGGTGGCTCCGCCCTTGAGTATTTTTCTCTGAATGGATATTATGTGATGTAAATTTGGATTAGTCAAACTTTGATGTAGGTACTGTCTACCAAACGAGAATCTGTTTTTTTTTTAAAAATAAAATAAAAGAATTAACACTTGTGCTTGTGTAATGGCATTAATGTTGTGCTTTATATATTTGTTTTGGTATTTAAGCTTTTATATATTGATAATTTGACATCGGACAAAAGGTTTGTCCTAAAACAAGTGTTATTTTAATAAAATTCATGTCTTTAAGAAATTAACAAAAATAATGTATAGTTTACTAAGAAGTATCCTTATTTAACAAATGTCTTTTAAAAATTAAATATTATTAAAAAGATAATGTATGATGGTATATAGTTAAAAAGAAAAGAAAAAACATACTAACGGTCTAGAGAATTAAATGGGTTGAGACGGGTTGATCCTTTTAATTAAAGGGCCTATAAAATAGCAGTCCAACCCAGCCCTAAGCAGGCACAGGTTGGGACGAGTTGGCCCTTCAACCAAAAAATGAACAATATATACTCTCTTAGAAAGAGTATCTAAGAGTATCGAACGTAGACGTCTATGAACATGACATCAATACATACAAATTTTCATTTATAAATCACACACTTCGGTGAATATTTACAAAAATACATAATAGTCAACATAAGATTTAGTGAAAAAATGTGATCATTCCTCCCACAAAAAACTAGCTAGTTTAAAAGACTTGATTTTTTATTTTTTAATATTTATTGATAAAAACTTTACAAATAAAACACTACTAAACATATATATAAAAAATATTTTTAAATATTCATAGTCCACGGGCTGGCCTCTGAGGCTTGCGGATTGGCCTACGAGGCTAGCGGGCCAAATGAGATTGGACTAAAAAACCTCGTTCCTAAATGAGCCAAAAAAATTAGGTCCAACCCCACTTAATTCAAAGGTTGGATTGGACCAGCTTAGCGGGCCAAACCTGTTTTGAGAGCTCTACATGTGGCCGATATAATGCATAAAGAAAGGATGGAATAAAATCTCCCAATTTGAATAAAAGAAAATTAATGGTTTTCGTTTTAACCGCTATTTGAATTTGGCGCCAAAGCCCGCACAAGAACGAAAATATGAAAAAACCGAACCCGCCAAAATCCGACCCATTTAAAACAAAGTTTTGACCTGTAACTATTGGCCACATGTCATAAAGATCCACTCTAGAAAGCCCAAAAACTATATAAACTCTCCGCCGTCGCCGCCACCAACCACCACCTTCACCGTGTCGCTAATATAACCTCTATGGCGGACATTCAGAAGACCAAAGTTTGCATCATCGGAAGTGGACCGGCGGCTCACACCGCCGCCATTTACGCAGCACGCGCCGAGCTAAAACCGATCCTTTTTGAAGGATGGATGGCCAATGATATCGCGCCAGGTGGACAGCTCACAACCACCTCCGATGTCGAGAATTTCCCCGGTTTCCCGGAAGGACTCGCCGGTGGTGAACTCATGGACCGGTGCCGTGCTCAATCTGTTCGATTCGGTACACAGATCTTCACTGAAACTGTAAGTAACGTTGATTTCTCTGCTACTCCTTTCAAGGTCATGTCCGATGAAAGGACTGTATTAGCAGACACTGTTATTATCGCTACTGGTGCTGTTGCCAAGCGGCTTGAATTTCCTGGATCCGGCGACGGCGCAAATGGATATTGGAATCGCGGGATCTCGGCTTGCGCTGTGTGTGACGGCGCAGCTCCGATCTTCCGTAACAAGCCTTTGGCGGTGATCGGTGGTGGAGATTCAGCAATGGAAGAAGCTACATTTCTGACGAAATATGGTTCAAAAGTGTATATAATTCATAGAAGAGATGAATTTAGGGCTTCGAAGATTATGCGAAACAGGGCATTGAGTAACCCTAAGATAGAGGTGATTTGGAATTCTGCTGTGGTGGAGGCATATGGGGAGAAGTCTTTGGGTGGATTAAAGGTGGAAAATGTGGTTACTGGAGAGGTATCAGATTTGGAGGTTTCGGGTTTGTTCTTTGCTATTGGGCATGAACCTGCTACCAAATTTTTGGATGGACAACTGCAGTTGGATGCTGAGAGGTATGTTGCAACCGTGCCAGGGACGACAAAGACTGGCGTTAGAGGTGTATTTGCTGCTGGTGATGTGCAAGATAAGAAGTACCGGCAAGCCATCACTGCTGCTGGTTCAGGTAGTGATCCTAATTTACTTTGCTGTTTGCTCTTTGTTAGTTTGCTTCATTGAGCATGGCTACAGCTTCTCTATTGGTTATGCTTGTTGAATGTCATAGAGTTGAAATTACAACAGTGCTGAAGAATCCCCTTTTTTCAACAAGAAAACTGTGCCTCAATCGAAGCCCGTCTGAATCTTGGGCTATTTGCACATAGATGGATGTGAAAGTCATAAAAATAATCCAAAATCCCATTTTTTGAAATTAATTATTATTCACTCTAGTTTGGTGATTCTTTATAGTTTTAACTGTTAAGGATTGGATAATACTATGTCCTTCTTGGAAATACTGAACTAATGTTAGCAATTTGACCCTTTATTTTCTGAGCTGGAAGTAAAGCATCAAAATGTTTTAAAGTATGCTGCTTTGATAACAAGTGTACAAGGATTTTACGGTACATGACCTTGAGATGCTGAGAGTATAAGGAGGCACTTTCTATCATATTAAGAAAGAGCTTCTACGGAAGCATTCCTCCTTGCAGCTACAGCAGTAGCACCCTGCTTTTTTTATTAATTGGATCCCCTATTTCTACTTTTTAGGGAAGGTTGGCTGGCTCTATTGAATGAGGGTTAGGTTATCAAAGTTTGAAAATAAGAAATTCTCAAAAACTATTCAATTAGTAGCGTCAAGTGTCATACTGACTTCCAGGAGACATCATAGATGTAATAAAAGAAGCGAGGTTTCTATTTAGCAAAAGGTGGTGTAGCTGTTCAAAATGTTGATCAGGGGAAAGATCTATTCAGCTTATAGCTTAGTAAATGAAACTCCTCAAGGCTCAGTGCCATTTAAGAGAGAATGAGAAGAATGGTATCATATAGGAGTAACCAGAAATACATAATGAATACAAATGGAAGTTGATTAAGAGGAAATGAAGCATCCTGCTGCTCCTGGTATAACCAGCAATTTTCTTTATGCATTGTTTATAAGAATTAGCATGCTCTTGGGAAGTCGTTGTGGAAGAATTTTTTTTCTTCATATTTTTTGCAAAGTCACTTGATTGTGGTTTGACTTTTTCCCAAGATTTTGCTGGACAACTAGTGAAAAATCATTCCAATTAAAGAGAAATGGAAAAACAACCCTTATTAAACAATAAATTCGTAGCCCTTGATATTAATCAAAAAGATATTTTCTGTAGTCCATTATGATGGTATCTTGTAAGGATTGCTTGAGCAGAAAGCAACTTCCTGAGATAGGTAAAATATTTTTCACCTCAAGGGTTTAGTGTAGTGCATTGATATATGTATAAGCAATAGTTCTCAGGAAAATTATTTCAATTCCCTAGAGCTTGAGGGGTCATGTGGTGTGAGGGATAAGAATATATAGTCCTGGGATAAAAGTTTGGTGTCTTGTTTGGGATAACTAATCCCACCATTTATAGCATAGTGATGGGATAAGTTATCCCATATACAGGGTGAGATAAGTTATGCCAGGATAACTAACCTCAGGATAATTAATCCTGGGATATCTAGTTCCCAACCAAAAGTATTTGATAGGAAGTTGATTGCCAATTTTTCTTAATGTACTAGCCTGGACCATGGTAAAGTTGTCTCCATATGACCCATAAGTCATGGGTTCGACCCATGGAATCA
Organism: Solanum pinnatisectum; assembly: GCA_035578085.1. Classification (NCBI taxonomy): domain Eukaryota; kingdom Viridiplantae; phylum Streptophyta; class Magnoliopsida; order Solanales; family Solanaceae; genus Solanum; species Solanum pinnatisectum. The sequence continues at coordinate 2,717,669 of CM069078.1, forward strand.
ACCAATGATGATTGCATCGGGATAAGCTGCCTACAACACATCACATCCCTTGGGGTGCGTCCCTTCTCCGGACCGTGATGTAGGATGCTTTGTGCACCGGACTTAATCCTTTTGTTTTTATACTAGCATGGACCACAATATAATGATCAACCAATATATATTTTTCCAACAATTGTTTCTTGTGCACTGGTTTCTTATTTTGGCTAGTGCTACTATAATCTCCTGTCATAGTTGTCCCATGGAAAAGAAAATTTTCTTCCCATCTAAAGCGGAAACTTTAATCATTTCTTCCAGTCCAATATTATACAACTCAAATATAAAATAAATTGGTTTTACACCTTTCCTAACATAGTTCTGCACTTGTTGAAATCTAAATTGTGACCTATTTGTTTAAGCATCGACGTCAAACTTTTGTACCGACCATTTGATTCTATGTATCATTATACTTATAGGAAGTTTCTATGCCAAGTCAACAAATGTGAAGCTGTGCATTTGTTATGTTGACACCTTTAGGTGCTAACCCGACTTCCAAAACTATTAATCAGTGTCGATCCTGTAAGGAGTATTACATTAACCAATTTTGAACTGCTAACATTTACATGCTCTGGGCTTCATAAGTGGGCTGTTGTTCTTTATGACACAACGAGTCGCTTTACTATATTACTGATCTCGAGCTGGATTTAAGTCAAAGATTTGTCTCACAAACATGAGACAATGCATGTTTCTCAACTCCCTGTATTAACCAGTACTTTGACACATGCTTTGAAGAGAGTAGTTTTCAAGGGGTAAGCATTACATTGAATGCATGAAATATGTTGTCAATCTTGATATCTAAGTTTTTTCAAGTTCATGAAAATTTCACATCTAGTGTCAGTTTGGGACAATATCAGTGCTCGTGAGATCATATATGACCTATTGTTAGTCTGTATGTGTGTGTTACTATCCTTTCTAGAATTGTCTTGAGATTGATTGGTTTCAGGTATCAAAGATAGTGATCCTCTTTGAAAAAACTTGTTTTGCAGGATGCATGGCAGCGTTGGATGCAGAGCATTATTTGCAAGAACTTGGAGCCCAAGAAGGGAAGAGTGATTGATAGCACGGCAGCCTTGCTACGAAAGAATCGGTATTTGCTTAAATTCCGTATCTGTTCAAATAAATTATTGTTATCATGAATTTATCGACGAGAAGAAACTTTTTTGCAACGATTTACAAATCTTAGGGCCATCCTTGGTACCTCAAGGTTTGGATGAATTTGATGGATACAATGGCTAGCATTTGCTTTATCGCAATTCTATCTTGTGATCAGTCTTTCATGCTTTGAAGAGATGTAATTTTGTAATCCAGATTAGATGCCATTTGATTAATTTTGAATGACTTAAACAACCTCTCTAGTGATAAGGCATGCGTACACACTATCTTTTTCAAACTCTACTTTGTGAGATTATACTGTATATATACTTTTTAGAGCCAAATTTAAACTTAACAGGTTCAACTTTAAAAAATTTTAAGATATTGAACTCATTATACTTTTGAAATATGAATTTTGAATATAACATTTGTTGCAATTTTAATGGTGCGATAAACTCTTGGTGCTTTACACGTAAGAACTTCAAAAAATGTGTATAATAACAATCCATAGGACCTATTACTAGGGGTGGATACACAGCGGTTCACATGAATTTAATAGCTTTTGTTTAAATTATATATATGTATCAACAATTTATTAAATATCTATAAATATTTTATTGTGAAAGGGAGGATGTATTAACTTAAGATCGTTATAAAAAAAAATTTCAAATTTTAAATTCGCCTCTATCCATTGCAACTAAAAAGTAAGTGTGTTCAACAGGCTAAACTAAACTTGTCCGATACAATTAGTAAATATATATTGTATTGATATCATTAAAGTCTCTTGTTTAGAAATTACTCATTAATTAGTATACATATTAACACCTTCGGTGTTTTTTGCTTAAAGTTGCTAAAGACATTTGGGAGGAATTGAGAAAAGTCTACCAAATTGTCCCACATCGCCAGTTTATTAAAAAAAAATTGTATTTATATAGTTTCATAACTTGGGTGTAATAATGTGTTCGGAGAAAGGAGAGATGGTTGGCATCTCCCCCGACAGGGACGGGAACAGCCTTCGGGCTTTACCTGTTATCAGACACATCCGGTTAAGGCTACCCACTTCGGTGGATCTTACCCAATTTTTTTTAAAAGATTACCTAACTCGAGAATTTTACGCAAATTTTATAGTGTTAAAAGTTAATTACATCATATCTTTACTTTTTTTCAAATTACATAAATCCCTTAAATTTGGTGGAATCTGGTCACGTTCTGGTTTCGAATACATTGCGTCTTGAGAACAGAGTAGAAATTTTAATAATTTTTTCAAATGGTAATTTTTTTTAGAAAATATAATAAAATAAATTGTCTATTTAGATATTTTTTTTCTTATATTTATGCTACAAAAGTCATAGTACTATTTAAAAAAAACCTAAATGAACTATATTATTTATTTATGAGTTTCATATCTTAATTATATATTAGACGATTTTTATTTTCTTAATTGAACCATCACCATTTATGTATTAAAATACACTTAGTTGAGTAAATAATGATAGTTTTGATGAAAAATGGGAACAACAAATAGTTCGCCTAATCTGCTTCAAGATGTGTTTTAATACATAAATTATGATAATTAAGATAACAAAAAAGAAAATTAATAATTAAAGTATGAAGTAATTCAATTATTTTTTTTCTATCGTTTAACTCTTTTATAATTTGTGTACAACTTTTAAGAAAGTTTTTTGATAGCCTTATTCATAAGAGTACATGCCAAATATCCTTTATATCTATCTTAAATGTCTCAAATAATTAACACTGACCGAGTGGAGTCGTAAAAGTGAATTTGAAATTAAATGGTGAATGAAGGGAATGAGTCATATGGGTAAGGACGAAGTCAAAATTTTTATTAAAGAAATAATATACATATAGTTGAATTCCTTGATTATTTTTGTATCCATTTCAATACGATAATTGTGAAATGGGTGCACGTCACTAGATACGATAATGAATTTTAAGTAAATATTATTTTCTTTAATATCTGACAAAAGAAATTTATTTAAAAAGATACAACACTTTGTGCAGATCAAAACAATACCCATATTGAGATGCCATTTTGATTTTTGGCAATAAATTACAAAGTAATAACAAGTACAAAAGAAAATACAAAATTAAAGACATTATAAGGTCATCCACCTTGACACAAATTGAAACTTCATAATACCAACTACCTTCTCCCCACATAGTATCTTTTTTTTAAAAATATTTGCATATTAATTACATACAACACAGCATACAGATCATCTTGTCTCTAATAATATGATATTCATATTATTTCCTAGATTTGGTATTATAATCCTTTATTCAAAGATGATGATGATGATTATATATATTTCACGAAAGTTGCTTGTTGGGAATAATAAAATCTGTACAATTTTGAAACATTAAGATGGGGAGAAATTAGCTGTGTTGTTGCATATTACTTTGTGACATCTTTGCATGATCTATTGTATTTCATGTGGCTCTTAACTAGTTGCCCAGCAGAAATAGCTGACATGAGGGATAGCTCACCCGCGAGAACCGAACCTGCTACTATTGTAGCCAAGAGCCTTGCATTTGACCCTGGTGCCTCTCTGTTGGCACCTTTCACTCCTAATAAGTTCAAGCAAGCTGATTGCGATGCTAGTTGAGTTCCTCCTCCTACTGTACCCACCTGATAAATATTCACAATAATATGCATAATAAGTACCACGAAGAAACTCATGCTTCCATGAACACTTTTTAGTAGTACCAACAACAACATACCTAGTGTAGAGTGTACACAAAACTTAGAGGTAGAGAGGTTGTTTTCGATAAAAGCACAGAGGACTCATATAGACAACTATAACTTCCTTGGGGTTTGAGGCATAGTTGTTTTAAAATCGTCACATGTAAAAGTTTGGGGTGGAAAGACGGTGTACCAAGAATATAACGATAATCAAGAATAAGTATTAATATGTTAAATGCATACCTCGATTGAAGGCATGGTGACGGAAATATGGAGGTCCTTGCCATCATTTACAGCCTCCATCATAGTGATGCAGTGAGAGCTCTCAATATTTTGAGCCGGGTCTTGGCCAGTGGCTAAATATACAGCTGAGACAATATTGCTGGCATGGGCGTTGAAGCCACCAAGTGCACCAGCCATGGCGGAGCCAGTGAGGTTTTTAAGCATGTTCAGCTCAACTAGAGTAGCAACCTCAGTTTTCAGAACTTTCTTCACCACCTCTTCCTTGATGATTGCCTCACAAACTACTGACTTTCCTCTCCCCTCAATCCAATTAACTGCTGCTGGTTTCTTGTCCGAGCAATAGTTCCCTGTCATAGTTCAACAATTCCAATTAATAAGTGTCTACAGATAATGGGGGTAAAAAGAAGAAAAAAATTAGGTGTGCAGTCCTTGAGGCTTGTCGTTACATTACATTGGCGTCAGGCAGTATGTAAATCAAGTATACATGAAAAACCAATGAACTAGGTATGTGTATATTTTTGATATGCGGGGTATCAGAAAAGATTTTTCTTTTTAGAAAAAGGTAGGTGGAGTACCAGATATGCCAATGATGTCCATGTCAGGGTACTCATTCTGAAGGTAATCAAGAACGTTTTGTACACCTTTGGAAACCATGTTCATTCCCATCGCGTCACCAGTGCTACAGCTAAACCTCATGTATAGATTCTTTCCAGCTATTGCACATTGAATGTTCTGTAATCTAGCAAATCTGCTTGATCTGTAAAGTCCAAATCAAAAAGTTATACAACTAGTAAACATTATATTGGATGATGACATGCTGATTCCAAAAAAAATCAAAGATTAATCCAAGGAAATTAATGAAAATGACAGATATTGAAGTAACAGACAAATCTAATAAAATCATAAAGACCATGATGGAAGTTCTAGAGAGGGTAAAAAGACATTGTTGAAAGAAGAACCAAAAAATGGATTCATTCACTGAACACATCAACATCAATGGATCTTCAAAAGGAAAACACATTAAGAAAAGATATCTGAAATATTAGTCAACAATAGAAGAAAGAAGGAAAGATCCAGATGTTCACTTTCATTGTAACTTTCATCAACTACAAAGCAAAATACTACTTTCTCTTCTCTGATTCAATTAGTTTGTCTAGTTTTGACTAACACGGAGTCTACGAAAAAAAAAGAACTTTTAAATAAAGAAATGTTGAATGTACCAAAATGCCCTTAGAATTAAAGAGTTGTCAAAAAATGAAAGAAAGTTCTTTTTTTTAAGCGCACTAAAGAGGAAAGCAAGGCAAACAAACTGAAACGGAGGGAGTATATACATTTTAATTTATACCATTTTCAAGAATTCACATTTATAAAGCTATTCAACTCCTGGACTTTGATATGATGATATTTCTATCATAATTACTACTTTTTCATAACTAGTCTGATATATAAGTCAAATTTAAGGGATAATTATGATTCTACTAGCTTCATAGTGAAAGATAAATGCAGTAAAATGAGTATAAGCATATTAAAAATCAAAACTTGAAGAAGAAGAAGAACAAGAACACTCACTTATTGAAAACAACAGATAGAGTCTCAAAATTTATTGGATCCTCGACGAAGAACTTCAACTCTGCAGCTCTCTTTGCGCTGCCGAACCTGACTACAGGAGCTCTAGTCATCGCATCTCTGAACAAAACACTCGTAGCGCCACCGGAAACATAAATGGCTTTACAACCCCTGTTAGTACTAGCAACTAAACATCCTTCTGTGGTTGCCATTGGCACAGAAAACTCTTTCCCATTAAGCAGCAAAGGTCCAGCTATTCCCACTGGTATTTGTATATACCCAATTGGCATCTCACAACACTGTCCAAGAATTGATTCATAATCAAATCCATCTAATGGTAACCCTTCCAATGACTTCCCTGAACTCCTCTGTAACGCCTCTTTTCGAATAAAAGCGGCTCTTTTACAGTCACCCAACTTAGATTCCAATGAATACGATGGTATTCTCCCTTCCACCACCGATTTGATAACCACCTCGTCGTCCTCCGACGAAAATGGTGTGATTATCTGACCAGTTTTTTCAGCAACAAGTACAGATTTCATTGGGATATTTGGTCGAACAGGTGGTGGTGTAACAGTTCTATCAATAAATTGTTCTGGGGATTCATCTTCAACGTCCCAAGAATCATTATTTCCCTTAGAAACGAAAGATTGAACAAACCCAATACCAAAGAACCCCAACAGATAAATAACCGAAGCGATCAACGAAACCATAGCAACTAATTCAGAAAAGTTAAGCACGTGGAGTGGAATTCCATTACGGATCTTCTCACGCCATCTGTGTAGAAGAAAATACATGACAGAGAAAAACATGGTGAAGAACAAACCATTTGTAAGATACAAAGGTAATGGAAGAGCATCTGAAGCTTTAACAGAGGAATCTTGATTATGGGGTTTGAGAGTTTCGCCGGAGGCAATGTGTTCGGAAGGGTAAAAGGGTTTTACAGTTCGCCGGCGAACGTCCATCGTGAAAATTTTCCGGTCGCCGGAATTTACAGAGGAAAATGGAGGAATGTGAGGAAGTATTGTGAGTGATAAAGCTAATGTATCGGAAATGTATTTATAGCAAAAAAACATCGGCTGGCACTCTTGACTTTTATGGGCACCCCTTAATTAAATATTAATATTTTTTTTAGAAAAAAAACTAATTTTTTTTTATATTTTTTGATAAATTAATATTAATTAAATCTATATTTCTTATGTAGGGAAAAAGACACTCTCTTCCGAACCTCGTTTATAGAATTATACTGAATCAACACAATTGAAATAACGAAGGTAGAATTTCAACTTATGATTTCTGAATTTTATGATGACGATTTTAAGTGATAATAACTGAATTTTAAATTTGAATTTGTATACATTGAATGAAATACTTAATACAAATATATTGTTTGATAAAATTTTATTGAATTTAGTGAATCTGAAATTGATATTAGTTATGTTATTTATGAAAGGATGCATGTATTAAACCAAATGCTATTAGTATTGTAGGGGAGGGGTGTACTAGAGCAAAGGGTGGGGTGGAGGGAGTTTACCATTCAAAAAGAAAAATTAAGTCAAATTGGCGGGATCAGGACACAACTCATTTCAATTAATTAATTTAATCAAAGTGATTTTTTATTAATTTATTACATTTCAATTTGCTTAATATCAACTCAATCATTCCATTTGACACGGTTAAATTCAGCAGAAACTCACATAAATGGAGTGAAAATTAAATACGTATATACAAAATAATAAAAAGGCTTGGTTTTAGTTTATTTAGTCAAGTTGACTCCAAAATAGGAATGTGGGAGTAAACACAAATATGGATGTTTATATAAATACATCATATTGTGAAAGCATATTACATAAAAAAAAATTGGATAAATTTATAATTGGATAAGCTTGTATAATTGGATAAATTTATAATAAGATAAAATTACAGTTGGATAAGCTTGTAATTAAGCAGAAAATTTGTAAGTAATTTATACAACATTTTTTATTCTTTTAAATATATATTCAATTCAGTTCATTTTTTTATTAGTTTGAAAAACAACATTCTCTCTCCCCAACTTTTTTAGTTTGCGTTTTGTCATAAATTTTCAATTACTTTTTGCAAGTCATTTTTAAGTGAAGTTTCAGTGTTTCACCATGTGTTTGATCATAAATTTTGGAAGAATTATTTGACTTTTATATACAATATGATTTATACTCATAAATTCTAAAAATTACTAAAATTACTCATAAGTTTGTTTAATTATTTTATAATTAATCTGTTCGATTAAAAATAACCTTATAACTTAGTTGATGTCAATCATCGTCAACAAAAAATAACAATATGGGCAAGAGCAGTACAATAATCTTATATTCAAATGTATCACTGTTATAGGATAAATTATAACCCATTAAAAACATGTTGTTCTTTTTAATGGAGTTGGTTATAAATAGATATTAATTGAAATTTATAAATGATAAATATTTTTATAAAATATAAAATTTGAGGTGATTTTTAATTATTTTAAAAAAAAATTCAAATACTAGAATTTGGCCCAAATTCTACTTTTTTTTTTCTAGAACTTGGGAACATCCCATGTTTGTCAAATATATTTGCCAAATAATAACAAATTATAATGCCAAACACTAGTTCCCATTTTTTTTTTTTCAAATATGTTTGTGGCCAAATAATACCTTAGCTATATGTCACTATTTTGAAACCGAAATGTTGTTACCTTTCATAAGTTAATAAAGTCTCCCTATTTATAACAAATGTATTGGGGATTACCTAATTAATTCTATTAATATAATTTAAAGAGTTAATGTAAACATTTTTAAATAAGGAATATTCATTACTTACATATAGCTTACTCGTTTTTACAAAAATTAACACATTAGACAATTATATCTTTTTTATTTTGTGTATTTTATATTCAACATTAATTATTTATTGTTCAAATTATTTCTAAAATCCACTGAGACTCTACACGGATTAATATAAATATTATTCATCGTGGACATGTAGAAGTGAACAAATGAGAAATATAAAAACAAATATCACTATAATGCAATAACACAATGATTAAATTCACTTATTTAAAATTTCCAAAAATAGCGAGTAATTTTTTTTCCTCTATTTTTTTAAAAATAAATAATAAAACATGAAGTCTGCATGTAGATTTTTATTATTTAAACAATAAGATAGAGGCAGCCAAAAACGAAGAAATGGATTATTGGAAATCACTTTCTCCCTCCCTTCCTTACTCTCCCTCCCCGCAAGTTATTCAAGAATGGACTACTTGCAAATAGTCAAAAAGACCTAAAAAATATCAACATCGGTTATGGTAGGATGGTTGAAATTCATCCATCTTTAATTAGAGGTCTCATATTTGAATTTTTGGAAGTGAAAAAAAAATACTGTTGAAACCACCACTCTTAGAAATGGACTTTGATATGCGCGAATAGGTTTCAAATATGAGTGGAAAATGATAAAAAAAAAAAATCCCCCGTCAATAACGGATAGGCTAATTATAGAGGTGGATTTAAAATATGAAATTTACGGATTGTGAATTAAAATTTGTTATATGTGCATATTCAATGAATTTTTCAATAGACATATTAGGTTAATTGGACTTGCGTTTAAGTACTTGCGTGATGCTAATTCCCCCTTCCTAGCTTCAATTATATTTTTCTTAACAACTCGTCAATTTGTATGTACGTAAAGTTTCTAAGTTAAAATTAAGAATAACTATAAATGTAATATCCTAATTCCTATCTAGTTGTCACGACACAAGTCTTATAAAACCTATTGGCCAGAAAGTTGTTAAGAACGAAAAAGTTGATTTAAAAACTATTTCATAATAGATTCTTATTGCTGAGTCGAGGGAAGGGTCAACCACTTGACGGTAAGAAGAGGGCACTCATCTAATGATAGATTAAATTTTCTTTATTTTATTTTTATTATCTAAAAAACAAGTACAAATAATCTTCTATAATAAATAAAGATTTGTAACCTATAATTATAAAATGCTAGTGTTATAATGAAATCACCCCTAATTTTCAAGACTTAGCTTGTTCCATATTCCAATATACTATTATGCCTTTGAAATTTACTTAATTTAGTTGAAATATTGGTTCCCTTATCTTAACGGAATGAATTATATGTTAGTTGAGTTATATCTCCACTAATCTTTTTTCTAACTTATTGTAAATTTCAAAGTCCACTTTCCATGAATAATTTTTGAATAATTTATATTGTCGCTCAAATAAGTTAAATATCAAACAAAGTAAATTATTAATCTAAAATCAAATCAAAAAAATAATTCAGATTAAAATTCGATTTGATTTGATTTTTCGATATAATCCAAATAACACACACCCCTATGTCAAACCCTACAAATCAAAATAAATTAGATAAACAGATTTAGAATATTTTGTGGTTATTAACTTGATTGAGTATGCTTAAAGTTATTAATTAATACTCGTATGAGTGTCAAGTGAAAGGAGACTTTTGATTTCCATGAGGAATGCATGCAAATTAAATTGCAATATGCATGCATATGGAGGCTATCCTTTTATTCTCTCGGTTCCTTTTTAATTGTCATATTACGTTTTCAAGAGTTAATTGAATAATTTTCAAAGCTAAATAAGATTATATTAATTTAATATTTTAAAATAAAATTTTAGATATTCAAAAACTGTACAGAAAATACTATAAATTGCAACATTTTTCATATTAATATGATGAAAAATAACATCTTTAAATGTTAGTCAAAATTCATATAGTTTGACTCTAAAAAAAGAAACTATGACAACTAAAAAGGAACAGAGAAAATATTATATAAGCTATATATTATCGGTATAAGAAATTTTTATATTATCATATAGAGGCGAAGTTAATATTTAAAAATATTTTAATTATTATATTGAGGGTAAGGAAAAGAAAATGAAATTAGAGGTGATCACAAGGTAGAAAATTAATTATAAGAAGTTTCTTTTAATTTGATGGTTTCAATTATTTGGAATCTGAAGGTATTTTTTAATCATAATAATATAGAATTTTTAAAGTTCATTTGTAATGTTTTTTTTTTTTTTTAATATTTGGTTAGTTAAAAATATTTTGAAAAACACTTTATTCGGGGAAATGAGTTTTTTTTTTTAAATGAAAAAAAAATATGTCATTTTGACAAGCCGTAGAAATCACAAATTTCATAAGTAGCATTTCACATTCAGTATCTCCTTCCTATTCTCACCCCAAACTTTGACCATATGTTCATGTTGTTGATCATGACCCACTTTTTGTTTGTTGATTCCTCTTAATAAAAGATTATATATAATTATTCGATCTTGAGATTAAAAAAAAACATTACTTACTTACAAAATACTAAAAAAAAAAAAGGGGGGGACCTACTAATTTTTCAAGAAAACATTTTTGATAGATAAAAAATTTTGTTCATACCAAACTCATGACCTTATTCAAAACAATTTTAACAACTTAGTTTTTGTAGTGATGATAAGGATTGAGCAAATGTTTATGGAGACATATTTTTCTCTAATAAATGTCTATTTAATTATTATTGCCATTTCATGCTAATCAACCATTTTTAGTTGATAAAAATGTGCATATTAATGTCATAATGTGAATTGAAATAACAAAGCCAAATGTAATTAATTGATTTGTAATATGTGGTTTATATTATCCTTATTGATATCAAAAATCTAACTCTAGAGGTCGATTTTTCACAATTTATTACTACTCTATATTTCAAGAGAATATAATTCTAAATATAATCCAACTATCACATGATCTTTATAAAGAGGCCAAAAATACATTGTGTTAATTAAATGTTATATGTGTTTAGCTAAATAATAGAAGAATCAATAAAGTTAGAATTTATTAGTAACTAATTAGGGGAGCAAAAACGCAATTATCACTATTTTTTGTAATACTTATAAGCACATTATTATACTTATAAGCTTCAAAACAATTTAACGACATAGTTTATATGGTGAATGGTGATGATAAATAGGGGTGTTCATGATTCGGTTTGGATCGGTTATTGATTAAAACTAAAACCAAACCAATTTAATTGGTTTTTAAATTTCTAAAACCAAACCAAACCAAATGAGAAAAATAACCGTCGGTTTGGTTGTTGTCGGTTTGGTTCGGAATTTTTGGTTTTTTCGGTTTGAAAGTAATAAATTAAATTTGTTGAGAGTATACACGTATCGATAGACACAGTCACCAAATACATGAACAATCCACAAGAAAGTTATTATGGATTCAATTAAGCAATACTAGAGTTATTATTACACGAATAAAATGATTCAATCAAAAGAAAGTATAACTATCTAATATGACGTAGGGTAGGTAAAGATTAAAGTAATAGATTCTGATGGACTTGATCTTACGGTTTTAATAGTTGGGTTAAAATTCAAGTACGGTTGGACTTGAGAAAATTATAAAGTTAATATTTAAGTTAATTAAAATTTAACAAAATATTTATATTTTATTTATGAATAATATATAAATAATTATAAAATTTATATATATAATTTCACGGTTCGATTTGATTGTTTTTGCGGGGATTTTTTTAGTAAAACCTAAACCAAATCAAACAGTATCAGTTTTCAAAATTTAAAATCAAACCTAATCAAACCGGCCACACCAACTATCAAATTTTTTTAATCGATTTGATTCGAACTGCGGTTCGATTTTAAACCAAAAAAATTGGAGTTTTCACCTCATACGACTCTTGGAGGTAGATCCAGTCCAAACTTATGTGGTGGACAATTATTTTCCTTTAATAAGTATGTATATATATATATATGATTCTTATTGTCATTTCAAACTAACCACCCATGATGTGATTTGAAATAACAAGCTAAATTTTAATTAATATGTTTTTTTTTCATCAAAGAGTAATATGTGGTTTATATTTTCTTCATTCCAATTAGATATTCCCAAAATCACACTTGAAGTTATTTTAAATGTGCTTAAGAATAAGAAGCCAAATCAAAATTGATATTTTTATTTTTTTGTAAAAGAACCTAAATATGTCGTACTCATAATTAATATTAAGATTATATTGATTCTCAAGCATAGAATATATATGATAATTAAAATACTATTAAAAAAGTGAAAACATGACTTTCAAAATCGATCTACGGAGGTCAATCTTTTTTCGTATTTTGAATTTTTTTTACCGTAGTAGGATACATTTCTACTACTAATCCATCAATATTTGTTGGTTTAAGACTTTGAATTTTTTCTTATATACGGTTTTAAATTTATTTATTTCAATTTTAAAAAATATTGACCTCGCAATTTTTGACGCTAAAAAACCCTGCATTAGGGAGTTAAAATGTTGAGGAATAAAAAGTGGAGTTGTACGTACAAGATAGATACACTTGAATATGAAAAAAAAAATTTGAAAAAGAACAAATAATGCTACAAATTAAATGAGGGTCAAATGCATTTTGCAAGATATTTATAATGAAGACCAAAATTAGTACTTATTAAAGAATTTGATTAATTTTTTTTTAAAAAAAAAGTTTGAATAGTGTCATCTAGTTGATGTTATTGTAGTAGTAATATCAAATTTGATCAAAATTTGAGATTGATATGCATGGAATATAGAATTGTTTGTTTCATTAAACTAGTCATTCTCGTATAATCGTCTCTAACAATTTAAATTTTTAAATAAGATGGTCATTCACGTCAACATGATATCAGAGTTGACAAGATATCTTATATTAAATTTAAAATATTTCATTGCAACTCAAAAAGTAAAATATATTTCCACCTATTATCAAAAGGAGTTTCTACAAGGCACATAAAGGGACTTGTTGAAGAGTCGTAGGTTAAGATGTCAACGATACATATCATCAAAAGAAGTTTTACATGCTTGGCCAATGAAAAGTCGGGCTAACACGTGATCATCACTCAATTTTTTTTATCATCTCGTCTCTTTTTGGGCTAATGTGCATATACGGCACTTTGATACACTAAGCTTTGGCTATGCGCGGGATTCCAAGCAGAGCTGGACCACAAAGGTGACTCCACATTTTTGCAATAGACTATTTTTCTCACAACTCGAACTCGTGACCTTTTAGTCAGCCACATAACAATAATTTTACCAGTTCGCGCACGATGCAACTTCTTGGACCACTTCACCTATGGCATAATCTTTCTTGTTGTTTCCCCAATTTTTATGTTGTAGACATAAGTGCCCAGCAAATACTGTCATCATCATTACTTATTGCCTATAGTAATGATGTCAATTTTGACTCATATTTTGGAAGACAGGAAATAACGTTCACGGGCCACTTTTTGGCCATGTTGTTGAAAAATAATCATTATCATGAAGTTCCAAATTATGCCGAAGAAACTCCCAAGACATTCCAAATTTTACCAGCGAAATTTGAAACCCCAAGACAATAACTATTTCTCAATAACACGGGTTAAAAATTGGCTATTTGCAAATTTTGCCCCATAGAAAATAGAGTTGAAACCTCTTGGAAGAACTTGTGTCAATATGGTCCAATTCCTAACTTGGAGATTGGAGACAAAATGCCTTTATGCAATACAACAACATACCGTGGGGTAGAGAGTATGCATATTTTACCCCTACCTCAAAGGTAGAGAGGTTGTTTCGGTAGACCCTCATAGAAAAACAATTCCAAAGCAGTCTAGAGAAAGAAGTAATGAAAGTACAAGAAACAACAGATAATAACAATAACAATAGATAGTAACAAAATGAAAACAACAATAAAAGAATACAAAAATCAACAATAAGGTGCTCACTTGAGCAGCTTTGAAATCATACAAATCAGACGAGTTCATCACGCTTATTATCAAAATTCTTACTCCACCACCATAAACTAGGAAGTCAAAAATTGTCAGATCGATACCGTAAACTGACATGTACTCAAAAACAGTAAACAACATTTTGAGTAACTATGTTTCTAGCTAGTGGAATCTCTTAAAACCATTATTGAGTAACTATCCGGGCCACAGATACAACTCCTGCGCCGTTGTGTAAGTTAGTGCATGACAGAGAGAGAGCCTCTCTTCTCGCGAAAAATATTTCACCTTCTTCAGGTAGCTTAAAAGAAATATGTCCCACTCTAGAGACAGTCAGCAAATTGAGCTATTTGCTGATAAAAAATGGCCTGTACATCGATTAATTTGTTGGTAAATGATCAAGCATTTCCGAAAAACAGTTAAGAGGATCGCTAGATCACCCTATTTGCTAAATTAGGTACACGAGTATTCGTGTGCTCATTATATTCATCTTGAATGACTTTCAGCCTTTTCATCTTCATCTATATCTTTGATTACATGTCCACTGGTTGGCCTACAAAATATACATTCAAAACATCAAGGCAAGCATTTGAGACGATATAAAAGTCAAAGCAAATATGATTTTGTTCTATTGATTCAAGGACAATCTCGGACAGTCATCCAAATTGACGATACATTGACAATAGCTAACACATATTACACAAAGAATTGGACATTATCTTACTTGTTATAACGAAACAGAGAATGCAGGTGACAGGAAAATTCAGAAGAAGCAGCGAAACAAATATCCTAATCGATTTTCTTACTATGAGAGTCAACCTAGATAATGTATTCCCTCTATAACATGAATGTCTGCTTTGACTTTACGAAAGAATCTGAGCATCCAACCCAAAATATTAAGGTAACGGGTGGAATAGCTCAAAACTTTTATAAACCCCTCCCAAAGCTCTTACACAACTCACGTAGGACAACCATGTAACTCAATACCTTCCTGCAACGTTACTTGATTTTGGCGCTTACGCGGCAACTTTCATATAATTTATAAGTGTAAGAATGAGCTTACCAAAAGTTGACTCTGATAAATATGAAAGAATCTGATAATACAACCTAATACCTTTAAGTAATGGATGGAGTAGCACATCCACCTTAACACTTCACCCAAAACTCACCAAGCTTCCAGTTATCCTGAAGCGAAATAAAAACATGGAGTCTCCCATCACTGGAACTTTCAGGGCAGAATTCTTCTGTATCTCCCATCACAGAAGAATTCCTCCATGGAATAGTAACTCTTCCAAACAAAATTTTCGTGACTAGCTACTGAAAGGCTTAACACAGAACGTGTGATGTTCGAACTATAATAGTAATGAATTTGAAGGAGGGAAGTGGTATTAGTTACAGTTGACCCTTGTCAAAGTGATGGAGTACTGACCTTAACTCTCTTTTTTTATGATTGTGGTGTCCGGACCAAGTCGCACGCACCTTGACTAATTCGATGGGTAGCTTTGTAGTCAAACTTCTCTATAACAGTCATCCTCTATGACATTTCACTATCATGGCCAAATTTTCTTTGGAATCGTTTTTTCATGCTATGTTATATTATACGTTATAACAATATTTTGGTATAATAACCAATCAATATCTGGACAAACGACAGCTTATAGAGAAGTTCAACTGTATCTACCACAGGCATAGGTATTGGATAACTCTGCCTACCAAGGCTCTACCAGATGGGAAGAAATCACTAGTGCTTTTTTTGCCGGATTTGAATCTAAGATCTCATGGTTCCCCCCTTATTCACCACTAGGCTACACTACTACTACGCCTCAATCACAAGCAAATTAGGGCTAAAACCAGTACTTTGGACAATGTATTTGGCTACTGCTTCCATGTACTTGAACTTAATTTAGATAGAGAAACTACCTCAAAAAATCAGACTTGGACAACAATTTGGTTATTGCCCTTTTTCTAGTATATCTATGCAGCCAATGCGACCTCCCTGAAAGCAGCCAAACCCCCTTTTGCTGTGTTGATGACCCACTAAGTATCCAACATACGATACTCCTTGTATACGGGCAAACCTTTTCCCTTCTCTAAATGAAATTTATTACTTCAACACATAAAAAGTATCCAGCATACAAAATCACATGCTGAAGGTATCCGGGGCTCCTGATCATGAAAATCTAGTTCTATAATCTTTTGTTGACTGTTCCTGTTTCTTTTTGCTTATATCCCACTTGAACGAACACTAAGTTGTTTGGATAAAGTTCAACATGAATATCAATTATACATGCTTCAGTGTCCACATATGCCTGGTGAGAGCAATTGTCATCACTTCTCGAGTTACGGTGGCTCTTCTATGCCTTATAACTGGTCAAAAATCATATATTCTATCAAATTCATGAGAAGCAAGAAAAGCAGTTCACATTAATAATAGATATCTGTAACTAATAACTCTCAGGGCTTTCAATTGAGCAGATGCATGTCCAAATAACAAGAAATCACATGGCAATATTCATGCAAAACATACAACATTAGGAAAGTAAAAGTTGAAATTGAATCATCTCATGTACCAATTAGCTATATGAGTATGGAAACAGCACTTACAATCCACTTAATATTTTAATGGAGTCGTAGAACAACCACTGCAAAGTCACAACTGGTCCAACAAGCATTATCCTAATAGGAAGACTTCTTGTAAACAAATTAAGAAAGCCAATTTTCTTCACAGCCTGAAAAGTAATAACGGGGTAAAATTAGAAATGAAGCAAACATGAAAATCATTGTAGTAGACATCTCTTGTTCTTTTTGTCGGTGCTTCTTGTTTTTCATTTTTGTGTTCATATTATTTATTTATTTTAGGGTGTGGGAAAACAGTAAGAGATTTTACCTGCTTTAGGCTACTGGCCTTCTTGTTGTTAAGAGAAGCAACAATGTTGTCAGCGGGGTTAGAGATAATACTACCAACAGATCCAGCAGCATATCCAGCTAAACAAGTTACACTGAGCTGCTGAGTTCTTGAACAGTCTTCCCTCCTTTTCTGGATTAACTTTTTATAAAGAAAATTCACTGTATGCTCAAAGGTTGAGAACATAACTATTGAGACTGCAACGGGAAAAACAGTAACCAACATTAATTTTATCGGTACCATTCTACTGAAAACCCCTAAAGCATTTACAATGTAGCAGTATATCTAATCTATGTTGCTCGTTACTCCTCGAAATTTTCAGCGGGTGCGGCAATATTTTTGGAGAGTCCGAACAACATATCAGCTAAAAGTCAACAATTTCTTCTACAAATACACCATTCAACTAGACCAAGATTAGAAATAACAGATGGTAGAGTAATATTTGATCTATAGCACAAATGATACTAGTATTACCATTGCAACGCATTTCAGCTAGATTTCAACTAAAGCCAATAATGCTGCCTTAGACATAACAAAAACAGTTCTAAGTGGCTACAGAATTCTGAATAATAACAACAGCATACCCAGTGTAGTCCCACAAAGTGGGATATGAGGAGGATAGAGTGTACGCAAACCTTAACCTTACCTCAGAAGTAGAGAGGTTGTTTCCGATAGACCCTTGACTCAAAGAAAGAAACTCAAAGCAGTCCCAAACAAGATGTAACGGCAGTACAAGAAACAGAACAGAAACTACATCAAAGCAATACGATAATCATGGTACAAGGAACAACAGATAGTAATAGAAATTGAAGGACAAGAGACTACAGGGGCAATACTACAAGTCTACAACTACTAATATGAAAAATTCTGAATAATAATTTTAATTATTTCTCTAAACCTCAAAAGAAAAGAGTACCCACAAATGTTTCATAGGTATCACATATATGTACAAAATTTCACAAGATATATACAAATTTACATCAACTGAATAGAGTGTCAAAGACTGAGAGATACATGGTATATTACGACCCAGTAGCGGAATAAGTCCCCTGTAAAACCTGAAATCAGAAAAAGGAGTTGTAGAGATAGTCAATATGAAGAAACGTTACATCAAAGGAGAAAAGAAGTCCCACAGTTGGATTCATACCCATGGAGGCCTTCTGATGCATATATTCTTGGAAAGCCATCAGAAAGGCCTTTTGCAAAATGAGGCTGAGCTTGCACACGAACTTTAATGGCCTCAAATGGACAGAGAGCGACATTAGCAATTACTTCAGCTGATGCACTGCTGGCGAAAAATATCAAACTCTTGTTCTGATCCACAAGTACATTTGAGTATACTTTCTTAAAGTATTCATACAGACCAAATCTACAAGCACCCTGAACACCATAGCCAAAAAACTTCCCAGCCCATCCTCGCCAAAATGCCGAGGGACCTTGTTCTCTCAACAAAGTCGTAAAGCATGTGGAAATGCTACTATACTTGATAGGGTGCACCTACAAATTACAAACAGTAATTCATAATTAAGTCCATAAATGAATGAGCAACTATATCAACCGAAAGGGGATTGATGTGTACACAAATCAATCAATCAACTATGAATCAAAATTCCAAATTAGTTGGGTCAGCTTAATAATGCTTTGCATCCATTCCACTCTATTGAAGCATCATTCAACATGCTGAATAATTTGGCTATTTAATGCTTATACAATTTAAAAATCTATCATTCTGCAACATTAGCCAACTCATTATCTTAGCATTTTGTGTGTAAGAAATCAGAAATGCAACACTACATTTACTTCTGACTCATTCTGGCCAAATGACAACCCAAAATTATTTTCTCAGCCTTAAGAAGTAATACATCCCAAATCCCGGGAGAAGGAAACATTATTCATTGATGCAAATTTAGCAATAAAGACGCCAAAGAAAATCTTAAATACTACGTAGCATAATCTTAATCAATGCAATTGACAGGACAACATTAACCCCAAAAGATTACAGTCTTGATCAACTCCGCACCTGTACAAGCTTTCTCACATTACTACAAGTTCCCAAGTCTGTAACATCACCTTTATTTATATAAGATAAATCCTCACCAATATTGAGTGCGCATTGATAAAATCCAAATAAAGTCGGGTAAAACATTGAAAATCACCAGTAGAAGAACCCCATATTTCCTCTTTAGAAAATCTCCTTATCGTATCAAAACAACTAAAAATAGATTCTTTAACAAAAAAGAATTCGGTTCACATATAGAATATCTATCCAGAAGTTTTCATAACTCAATCATAGATGACGGAATCATCAAAGCGATCCTGGGTATTATGCGGTTTGTCATTTGTGCAAATGGAGGGAGGCTTAGTGCTGGGACTACCCATCTTGTTATCACCCCTCTTGATGTTGTCAAAGTTAATATGTAGGTACATTTATCACCATTCTTCTAATAACAACTAATACCCCTTGATACCAATCTGGTGAGTTAGAGACAAGTTTTAAAAAGGTCTAATGAATTCTTCACATATTTTCCTCCAAATTAAGCTACGAATACTCATGTTTAAAGCATCACTCTTTTTTTTGGTTCAACAGAAAAACCCCACTCCGTTTTTCTTCCAGAGAATCTCCTAATAGTTCTAGAGCAACTAAAATGAGATTGTTTAACCAGAAAGAATTCAGTTCAGATATAGAAAACCAATCCAAAAGTTTTCACAACTCAATCATAGAGTAAGGAATCATCAAAGATTTGACCTTTAAGCTATTGCTAATCAACAATTAGGCTACTGCTAATCATGTTTAAGAGTCACTAACCCCACTTCAGTTTTTCTTCTAGAGAATCTCCTAATTGTTCCAAAGAAACCAAAAAAAGGTTCTTTAATCAGAAATAATAAAACTCAATCATAGATGACGGAATCATCACAGATTTGACCTTTTCGAACTCTTATAACTAACTCAATAGATTTAGAAAAAAAAAGATGATAAATATACCTGCATATTAACTTTGAGTACATCAAGAGGGGTAATAGCAAGATGAGTAGTTCCAGCACTAAGCATCCCTCCAATTGCACAAACACCATAATACCCAGGTGTAAATTCTTCACAAACTTTTCCTCCAATTAATTTACTCATATTTAAAGAAGCAATCTTTTTTGGGTTTTCCATAAAAACGAAGAAACCCCACTTCGTTTTTCTTCTTCTTCAACCCATATCTGCACCCAAAGTTTCGATTTTTTTTTTCAACTGCTAATGTAATGGATCTTCCAAAGAATTTGGAAAGGGTTTTGGACAGGGTTTTTGTAAAAGAGCTAAACGACGTCGTAATATATTATTTCCTTATTTATGTGATATTATTTGATTTGCCATAAAAGAAATATTTAAAAATCCTTTGAAAATTGTGGTCTAAACAAATTTAGATATTTATTTTTTCTTTTTTATGACAAAGGAAATCAGCGACAGCTAACTTTTGAGTGCAGACAAGGTAAAACCTCCACTCCTATACAATAGCTCGCAAATCATATAGAAGAGGTAACCCGCACTAGGCAAGTCTAGTGTGACAAGCTTGACCCAGAAGACGTTTCCTTGCTTTTGATGGCAAGGGATTTCGAATTTGAGACCTCCAACATGGAAGTCCCAAGCCCAAATCAGTGGCCCACCCCTAAGGGTCACAAATTTAAATATTTGTGTGGTGAAATTATTTAATTAAAGGTAAAAAAGATATTTTAAAGCTAAATTATTTCTAATAAGAAAAATTATATTGTATATTACCCTATTTGATTGGCAATTAAATTTGATGCACTTTTTGAGACACACGTGTCTTTATTTGCTTATTCATTATACATGCTACAAAATAACGAAAGACATTGGCTTTCTCTTTCCACTTCCCACAACTTTCTTCATCTTCTGTTTCCATCTTTTGAAAGTGTTAGCTCTGTTCATCTTTCATCTTCTGCAGTTTAAGGTACTTCTTATCCCTTTGTTCTTCTTTTCTCTTCAATTTTCTTTGTGCTCAAATGAGAATGGCAGTTGGATTTTTGTGAAAAATCAAAATGGGTCATTTCTAAAATCAAAATGGGTCATTTTGATGAACCTTTCCGAGAAGCCATGTTATATGAATGATTTGTACAATACTTTGTGCCGCTATTGTTGATAAAGTTCTTTTCCTAGCAGACATATGGCGCTAAGATTGAACATCGATCTAATAACAACAATCGAAACACCAGATTGGACATGTAAAGTCCAAATTGTGGACATGAGTGGAGGAAGAGTGAGCCCAGAGAAAAACTCAGATTCCAAAATCTAATTTTGGAAGACGAAGAGGTACTTACACCTATAGTGATATAGACATCAACATTTACAACACTTTACAGGAGCAACAAATTAGGGGAGTTATGTATGCTGCTGATATTGATAAATTATGCTAACAAACTTAAAACTCTTTGACACATATCTAATTACCAGTGCAAGAATTAAAGTTTCATCAACTTCATATGGAAGACAATTCACAAATTCTATTGGGTACTTGATGGAGAAACTATAGTTGAACGTGTCGACCTTACTGAGTACTGACTGCCACCACCGACCAAACTGAAAGTCACAAGTTTTGACCACATAGTTACTATGTTTCCTGCTCCTACTACAGAAATTGGTATATTACTCCTACCAACTACTATATACACTTGCATAGATGTGTACACATTCATTACTTCTTACTTGCAGATATCATTCTTCGTTGTGGCCCCTTAAAATATGTTGGCGCCTTAAAAATAAGTGTCGCGAGATTACTATTGTCGATAATCAGTAAGTATAACATCTCACATTATCCACTTATTTTCCCTTTGCAAACTCACATACACCTTTACCATAGATGCTTCATTGCTTTCAGGAAGAGACAATTTCTTCTCACTTTATGGGAAGACTTTGGAGAAGTTGAAGGAGCGGAACTCCAAATTAAAATAGAAAGGGCTGCAGAATTTCCTCTAATCCTTGCAAGAAGTATAAGAATATCTCCTTATCAGGATATGATTGTATTTAATAAAATTCATTAAATATTTATACTCAAAAGATAACATTATAGAAACATTGTCCTTATACAGGTTTGTCGCTTCAGAGTAGATTCAATTCAACGATTCACATAAACCCTACTAATCCACAGGCATTGGAGCTCATCAACTGGTATGAATTTTTTTAGTATAATATATTACTTGCACTTGAACAACATATTAAATACTTTTTTCTGGTGTACAAATAGGACAAAAAGAAACAAAGGCATGCTTCAAGCTTTGCATCGGAGAACTTCTCCGGGTCATCGACGTCTCTCACAAATGGCTCCAGCTCAACAACAATTTATCACTATTGAAGAAATCTCATCTGAAACAACTGTAAGTTTTACAACTATTATAAATATATCTTACTGGAAGCTTATACAAATATAAATATAGTCCTACTACCAGGGGCGGCTCAACATAATTCGAGGCCTAAAGCGAAATTTTAATTAGAGGCCTAAAATTTAAATAAATTTTATTTGTATTTATTTATTTTTCTAAATTTTAAGATGTAAATTATTCCTTAATTTTTTTTTATAAATGATTTTTTCAAATACTTTTTTTAATTATTATTTTTAAGCAAGACTTTATCAATTCAACATTGAAAAACATCATTTTATTGAGACAATAATATATATATATATATATATATACACACACACACACACTTTTTATTATAAATAATTAATTTTTTTCATGAAAAAATTAACACATGATTTTTTTTAATAGAAATTTGAGGCGCATTGGCCTAAAAATTCATAGGCAAGAGCCGGCCCTGCCTACTCTTGCCTATGAAAAAATTAACACATGTGTATTTCATTGTCCTGGACAGACAGAAATTTTCCACGTAGAGGCAGAAATAAAAAATTTCAGATGAACTGCAGAAGTTTTGTGTGCTCGAGTGTTCAGGATGTAAGCAGAAAAAGCGCAGAAAAGAAAAGAAAGTGTTGAATGCACAACGTGCTATCGACTGACAACATTAGTGCCTCGGTATTATATTTTTCCTCATATACATTTCATTACAACAGAATATATTATACATACATAAGTACTAAACTAATCATAATTGCAGTTGTATCTTTCAAATTGACCTGATTGATGGTAGTGGATCGACATCAACCTTAATTCTGGAGACTTGGCTGAAAAATTGCTTTCCATGACAGCTGCACACATATTTGAGACAACTTGCATCAAGGTTATCCTTTATTTAAATGCATTTGTATAGTTGTTTTTAATTTATTACTGAATTTATAATACAGAGTCTCTGAATTTTTTTGAGAATTAAAAGTTATCTGGTAGCATTTTCATTGTTGGAAAAAGATAGAATGACATGTGTCATCTGATACTCTTGATTCATAAGTTGACTAAACTCTTTAAGCAATTTGAAGTTATCTGTTGAGGTTAGAAGCCAAATGTTCAACTTGCAAGTTGAGGAAATTCTTTTAGTTGTTTGAGGTTATCTGTTGAGGTTACAATCCAAATGTTCAATTTCGACTCCTGTTGGGGCTTTTGCTTTGTCTTTACGAGTTTTGTTTTTCACAACAGAACAACTCCAGTTGCATCATAAACAAATTTAAGAAATGATCTTCCCATTTTCAGAAGCAACTCCTCCCCATTAACCATGTCCAAGACATGCTGTCAGAACTCTTTCGAGTTAAACTACGAAAGTCATCTTGGAGAAGTTCCAATGTCACACACACAACTCTATATGTACTGTCTTAAATTTAAAAGAAAATCATCTTTCCACCAACAGGTAATGAGAGAAACATAAAAAAGGTCAAGCCTCTAAGCACATGTGAGCTAGCATTGGAACCATCTAATGTTCTACCAGAATCTTCAACCTCGGGGTTGAAAATTGAACCATCCACGCCAACAAAAGCACTATAAAAGGTCGGTCTACTTAGGTACCTACAATTGAGCTTACACGCTTGAGATATAATGTAAGCTTGGGATATAATGTAACTTATTATATTCTCTGTTCATACATATTTACCCTCTGTATTGTCTGCAATTGCAGGAAGTATCTTTCTTACTTTTGTACTTTTTGGTGACTACAAAGGAAATTATTTTGAAACTATCATCCGCTACAACTGCGCTCAATAGAGGAGACCCATCATAGGGAACTAACAAAGATGTTATTCAGTTTTTTTGTCGCTTGCTTTAACCCAGGTTGGTAGTTCGAACTCTTTGATAATTCTGAAGACCTAACCAAAAGATATTATTGTATTACTTTTCTCTCTGCCTTCTCTGATTTGTTCCATTTCTTCTCAAATTTATAATATTTTTAGTGTTGAAGCAGTTTCTATTCTTTTGTAAAGGCAGTAAGTCCATTGTGTGATGTTCGTTTAGATCCTGATGTGTGATTCTGTAAGAATTCACTTTGTCTGCGTGTTGCTTCGTATTAAGTTCTTTTCGACCAATTTTTTTTTTGATATGCAATTATTGATTTTGTTGAAAGAATATTTGTCTACCAACTATTCGAGAGTTTCACTCTTTGCTTAAAATTACTGGTTTTTCGTCAATTTATATTTGGTGGATTTATGATGAGCATCTATCAATTATTTGTCATGGTCCATTTCTCTTTTTAAAATTGATTTATTAACAACCTACAAAGCAAGAGCATGTTGTGTGGTTGCTATATTTTCTTTGTGTTCTTCTCCAATCTTAGCTAGATTAGATTCTATACACATTAATTCTGACTTTCTGCCTCATTTGCTTATCGCAATATTGAGATGTATAACTTGGAAAAAAGTGATATTTCGGAATTTCTCTAGCACTGTGAACTCATTCGCTGATACCTCTTCTTAGATACTTGATTGGATCAATTATTTCAGTAGAATCAATAACTATCGTTTTCCGATATTCATTTTCTACATTTTCATTGTTGTTGTTTGTGGGCTTTACAATTTTTTCTTCTTTTCAAATCTCAATTTCAGTTCGCTTTCCATTTTGATATACATTTGGTTTTTATTACCTATTCGTCTTTGTTATTAATTATTGATCTAGACATCTTTGTTATTAAATATTGATTTAAAAGTATCAAGTGTACATATAGTCGCTATGAAGATTTTTATTTAGGAGGTAGTCAACCTCATGAATTTATGTTGAGTCGAAACTAAGTAACTTTGTTCTATCTAAATCTTCTTATATTATCATAAAGACATAAAGCTGCAATCTGCTCAAATAGAGATGTTTCTACACTGAACATAAACTAGCCATGATTATTTTTAGTATATGACCTTTTCAATAATTTGCAAGAACGACAGTTTGTAATTTCAGGTACTTCTCCACCTCCGGAAGATGTCGTTTTTGGAATGCAGAAGATTGGCTATCAAGGGTGAGTTTTTACTCAACTTTTGAAGTATCAAAAGCTATGAGCAGTAGTTGTTTTTATGGCGTGTAGCGTCTATTGCAAACAATGCTAGCAGGAGACTATTTTTAACTTAACAACATACTTTGTTGTACATACTGTTAATATTATGCTATTCTTAAAAGACCGTTTGAAATGTTGTAGTTTGGTAAATATGTTGGTTGAAGCTTCAATCTGAGTTTATTTTGTATAACTGAATTATGAGAAATTAATTTATTCAGGTTGGAGGAGGAATATGACACCTATTTTACTCAGGTTGCAGTTACTACTTTAGTCAGTCATTGTTTCTGTTGTGAAAAATATTATTTCAATGAAAGACAACTTAACAACAACCACAAATTTTGATTACATATTTCACCGCACATTAAAAAGAACGAATATTTACAATACCAAATTTTGAATTATAACTTACTCTTTCTATTACTGTCAATGACATATTGGGCTTCACTCTCTAGTATATATATATATATATATATATATAGGGTTAGAGAGTACTTTTTTTTAATGTCTTAAAATCACGCATGAATGTTTTAGTTTTTTTCAAACATTCATTCTCAAAGAAAAATAATACATAATTGGAACAAATAAACTTTATCATGTCTATAGTGTAATTAACGATATAAAAATATTTCAATATGAGTTGATTTTTCTATTTTTTTTAATTCTCACGCGCCTAAAAAAGGTATATCAATTCTCTTCATCATATCGGGATCTAAGGGGGCTAAGGCTATCAAATTATCAAATTATCAAATTCAACGATAATTAGAACAAAAAAACAGTTTACGTATGCATCAAATAAATGGTGCTAAATTTTGAAATTTCGATGGATGGTAAAAGTATCATTGTTTACTTGGGTGCATTATTTTATTTTTTATAAACTCATCTTGAGTTCTTGCCAATTAATTACATCAATTATTAGATGGTAAGCTTTTTTTTAACTTGAATGACACAAATTATCAAATAAACAAATAGCTCACAGAATAGCAATGACAATATGCATCTCTCTAACAGGATTTTCTGCACATAATAGCAACTAAGTCATAGCAAAGAATACGAAAAGCGTATATATCATCTAGAGCAAAATGATGTAATAATTGAAGCACATGAAACATCAGGTAATAACTGATATTAAAGGACAAGAAAAAAATTTAACATTATTGATATGCGAGGAGAAATCAATATCGAGCCTCAAACTACCCACCAAGCCTATCTTGCTTGAAAACGAGGCAACCCTCAACTCTAAGTTAAGGTTGATCTAATCACTATAAGAATTAAGAAGACAACAATTATAATTATATAGTACTAGAATATTTTGTTGCATACATGTCATTGATTTGGTTTTAGATTTTGAATTAGTAATTAATGATTATTTGATGACTTACAATTTTTGTTTTTAACAATATTAATAATCATCTAATAACCAGCCAAATAAGTTCAATAACACATAATAACAATTATAATGGTATAGATTCAACAATGCATTAGGGTCAATTAAATATATGTTTGTGAGAAACTATTATATACAAAGTTAGATATACGTTTCAACACATGCTCACGCAATTTAGAACCCTGCAACGTCTAAATTTTGAATCTATAATAGTATAACATAATGGAAAAATTAAGTTTATATGGAATGAAGGAATAATAATTTTTTTGACTCTTCAATTATTGATAAATTTTACTTTTTGTTCTTATTATATCTGACTAAGTATAATTAATTAAAATGTGTGTTTTTATCCTTTTATGTGAAAATATGTTATCTTAAGCTATTTTTATAGTCATATCACCATTTAAAATGAAATAATAATAGAAGTTGATATAACACATAGGTAATTAAACGGTTGGGGTAGATAACAAAGAACTAAAATTCAAAATACACAAACCAAAAATATTATTAATGATACTATCTATACTTTCTCAGCTTCAATTTGTTTGTCTTACTTTTTTTTATCTGTTTGAAGAAGAATGTCTCTTTTCATTTTTTGATAACTGTTTAGCTTCAATTTTTTCATATGTTTATGACCATAAGGTTATATACATTTTCGATATATTCTACATATCTTTACTTTACAACGACAAAATTCAAAAATCTTATTCGCTTTCTTAAACTTCATATCAAATCAAAACAACATAAACAAATTAAAAACAGAGGAAATAATATTTAATTTCTCTCTTGTTTCATTCAACCGTACTTAGTTTAAGATATTACATATTTAAATAAGAATGTCTTTTCTTTAATTACTCTTTTTTTCTTGTCATTAATGAAAGTATATGAAACATGTTCACGTCTTTTTCAGTAGCTTGTCACGATCTATATATACAACTACTTCATTATAAAAAAAACAAAATAAAAACTAATTTTACTCCCTCCATTTCTGTTTACTTGTCATATTTTTTTTCCAAAAGTTAAATAATATAAAATTTAATTAATATGAAATGAGATAATTGTAACTTACAGTATTTTTATATAATTTTTAAAAATTTAAATTTAAAATACTATTTCTAAAAATAAATCAAATTAATTTTCGTAAAGAAAAATATGACAAATAAAAGAAAATTATTCAATCATGTTTACAAGTCAGAGACATAGTCAAAGATGATGGTCAAGATCGATCTGCTTCCTTTAAATAATAATAGTAATAATTATAAATTTCTAATATATTTTTACTGGTCATACAATAATCGTAAAATAATAGTACTACTTATGATTATAAAATTTAAGTTCTATGTAAGCATTGACAGTATAAAAATATGTATATAACTGAATCATTTTAAAATAATTACAAATAAACTTGTATATTCGTACATGTATGTTTTAGTTTGTTTGTGATTTTGATTTGATATGAAGTATTGAAGTTTGAGAAAATAAAGAAAAAATTTAAATTTTGTAGTCTTAAACTAAAGATATGTACGGACGTAAAATATATTAAAATTTCATATTAACATTGTGATCTCAAAAATGTCATGTCAAAAGTTAGCATTAAGGAATTTTCATAACAGGAAAGACATGTTTTTTTTTTTTTTTAAACTGACAAAAAGAAAGTAAGACAAACAAATTAGAATGATAATTTCTCACCTTATATATTGAAGCGATAACTAGACAATAACAAAATTAGGATTAACAAGGACTCAAAATATGAAAAAGTAAATATCTGAAGTAGCTAATGTGGGTTTAACATTTACTACTATGATATAATTTTTTTACCAAAAAAATTTGAATGAACTCTTCGATCCTATCCGTCTCCGACCCCTTAACTAGGTTGCCATTACTACAGATTAAACTACACCTGTTATAACTTAAATAAACTCATATTTAGTTAATTAGTATAGCAACAAAGCTGATGAATGTTGAATACGACACTTTTGTTTTTACTGATATTAATTAGTAGCAATATCTATTATTTTAAAGTGTTAGTCATTTTGTTGTATTTTAAAATTTTGTATTTTCTAATCTGTCTTTATGTTTTTGGACATTATATACATATCTTCCCTGGGAAAAGTGATAGATAAAGAGACCTTTGAATGTTTATATTAAAGTTTGGATTCTACGTTATATTGTTTGTATTCTTTAAAAATGTCGATAAATATATATTAAATACTTTAAAAATAATGCATCTTGGAGAATTCAAATGTGAGTAAATTTTGAAGAGTCCGAACAATGTATATAGTAAGAACAAAGTTAACTTCAAATAATATTAAATTTTTATTTAAATTAATATTAAATTTTGATTTAAAATTTTTCTGATCATCTGACTAAGCATATCTCATGTTTTCAATAAAGGGGGTAAACTACAAGTACGTGTTTTCAATCAATTGAAGGTATATATATTTAGACATATATATATCATAAACATTAAAATTAGAATTTACTAATAAATAAAATGCCAAAAGTATTATAAACCTATTTATTTTTGGTCTTTAATTCCTAATATTATTATTATTACTATGTCATCAATTTCAAATTTAATTATTTGGTACTAGCTTGATTGTGACATTGATTCTATCATTCCATGTGTGCTTGACATAAGTATGAGGAGGACAATATATAAGATACGTTGAATATAAGTTTCTTTTTATTGTATTAAAAGTAGTTTTTTTATTAAATATTTATTTAAAAAATAAAAATCATAAAAGATGAATACTACTACTATTGTGCACGATGGTATGAAATCTAAGACATGCAGGCCAGCCTCTATTTAGAAATAATATATAAGGAAATTAGCCATAATGTTAGTCAATATAAAATTTAAATAAAATATTAAAGTAATCTAATATTATATCAATAAAAAAGTTTAAAATATATATTGGTGGTACATGGCAAGTGATGATAGTTGTCCATAGTAACCAATAGTGGTGATGACTAATAGTAGTAATTTGCGAATGGTTGTAGATTATAGTCATAGTTAATCATGACGATTGACTGTATATATATTTATAATGGTGATTAATGATGATAATTCTCAATAATAATTATTGTTATAATGATGATCGATGATGATGATTGTAACTGATGATTAATAATAATGACGATTAATTGTGGTGTTTTGCATTATAGTTATAAACTTATAAATGATGTAAGTCATGTCTGGTAATAAACTAATAATTGACAATGGTCAATGGCTATATTAACGGTAGTCAATGAAAGTAGATAAATAGCGGTAAACTTGCATCCTTATAGAAAATATTAAAAAAATATTTTAATGATAGTTAAATAATATTTAATTGTTGTGAGCAAAAAATGTCAAATCCTAAGCTAATAAAGAGAGAAATCTTTTAATGATGGAATTATATATTTTTGTAATTAATTATCATAAATAATTTAATATATCAAAATATTTGATCTCTAAAACTATTTTTGAATCAGAGAGATTCTATTTCTAAGAAGATAGTTAATTATTACCATTATATTATCAATTTTTTCTAAAAATAAAAAAGATATTCTGGAAAGGTAATTTTTTTATAAAGAAAAAACATGTTGTTATAAAAATAGTTATTGTTGTTATAGCTAAAAATTAATATAAAAAAGTTAACTATAATACAAGAAAATATTTGATTGTTAATTTGTTACAGTGAAATGATATTATATAATATTGTTACAAAATTTTTTGACTGTACAAATAAATGACTCAATCTAATATTTTAAAATTTAAATCAAGAATTAAGAAATCAACATTCATTTCATCACAACCTAAATTATTAGATTTGAAAATTCAAATAATAACAGATCCATTGACATAATAAACCATTATCAAATTAGTACCTTTTTTTATTGTTTTTATTTTCCTTGTGTGATGTGATCTTTATGTAGATTTTATTTGTCATCAACATCCTTTTAGAAGATTTGTAAGTTTTGTTTCTTTTCGAAGGGATTTCTTTTGTTTTAAAATATTTGTCATATTTTTTTTAGAGTTAAATAATATAAAAGTTTTAATTAATGTTTTAAAATATAAATATGTTATCATATTAATATGAGAAAATTTATAGTATTTTTTTAAAAAAATATGCAAATTTTAATTTTAAATATCAAATTAATTTAATTCAATTTAATTATGAAAATTAATCAAATTAATTCCCAAAAAACAATATATGACAACTATTTTGAAACAGAGAAAATACTTATTTTTAGGGGTGTGCATTGGTTTTTTGGTTTGGTTTTGCACTATTCGGTTTGGATTTTTTGGTTTTTGGTTTTGTAAAAGTTTTACCCAATTCGATCCAAAATAAATTTGGTTTGGTTTGGTTTTCCTCTATTCGGTTCGGCTTTTTTCGATTTGGTTATTCGGTTATGTCAATAATTAAATATAAATCATAAGTAAAATTTAAAACACAATACTTACAAGTATACCTATTATAGATGTCAAACATATAATATAAACGTAATCATCATGAAAGGCAATAACCAAAAAGGGACAAAAGTGGTTAACTCCAACTTAATTCTAAACCTATATATATATATATATATATATATATATAGATATATATATATATATATATATATATATATATATATATATATCGGTTTTTTTGGTTTTTCGGTTTTTATTTTAAAAAATCCAAAACCAAACCAAAAAACCAAACAAAGTAATTTATTAATCCAAAACCAATCCGAAAAACCAAAAAAACAATCCAAATAAAAATTCGGTTTGATTTGGTTTGGTTATTTGGTTTAATCCGAATAGTGCACACCCCTACTTATTTTCATTATCTAAGAATTTGAATACGTGAAGTCCAGATGTTCA
The DNA here is from genome assembly GCA_035578085.1 of Solanum pinnatisectum. Lineage (NCBI taxonomy): Eukaryota > Viridiplantae > Streptophyta > Magnoliopsida > Solanales > Solanaceae > Solanum > Solanum pinnatisectum. The sequence goes on from CM069078.1 coordinate 2,749,642, forward strand.
GCTCATTTAAAGACCGAAGATCCTTTTATAACAAATACAAATACGAAAGGATCTCCTAAAAAATCCATGTAAATTAGCAAATTTAAATATTTTCCGTGTAAGATTACATTGAATATGTTAATAACATTATTGTTTAAACAATAATAAAAATTTGAGAAGATATATTTTGATTCTTTTTCTCGAAGAATTTAAATACGTGAAGTCCAGATGTCCAATTCATTTAAAGACCGATGATCCTTATATAACAAAGACAAATATGAAAGGATATCCTAAAAATTCAATGTACACTAGCAAATTTGAATCTTTTCTTTGTACTTTAAAAAACATCAAATAGAGTAAACTTTTTTCCAATTAAAATTTGCCTACATGGCTCCAAATCAAGATTTGAAGTAGAAGAATATAGGTAAATATGGGAAGGATATGTGCTGAGAATAGAAAAGAAATATTACAGATCCTCACTGTCATGTCTACTCACCAAAATTCTGAATCTTTCCAAAAGATAGTATTCATATAATAATGAATTATGGCTATGGAAACAGATCAGCTAAGCACGTTCTTTGGTCACATCATCCCCTTTTGAACTGGTTTTAAGATCCCATCTCTTTCATCATATGGTGTCTTATTCAAAAGTCTGTCTTTTTACTCAGTTTTAATAAAACCCCATTTACTTGCCCTTTCAAAAGAGCAATTGGGGTTTTTCTTAAAGTTACTTTCTTTGAATGTTTCTCATTGTCTCTATGTAAAGTTTCAGTCTTTCATGTGGATTTTGCAAGATTAGCCAGTTCTGGTAGACATTAACTGATTCTTATTCTCTCTGTTTCTCTCAGGTATCTTGAATTCTGCTTTTGCCATTCTTGTCTTTTATGATTGCTACATTAATGTTTACTCACTTTTAACAAACCCCATTTACTTGTTATTTGAAAAGAGCAATTGGGGTTTGCCATGTGGGGATTTATATATCAAGTTTGAGTCTTTCATGTGGAATTTAGCAAGATTTTTCTAGTTCTACTAGTATTTTAACTGATTCTTTGTTTCTCTGTTTCTCCCATATATCTTGATTCTGCTTTTGCTATTCTTATGTTGAATTCTGTTTTTGCCATTCTTGCCTTTTGTGCTTTGCTACATTAGTATTTGCTCAGTTTTAACAAACCCCATTTTCTTGTCCTTTGAGAATTGCAAATAGCAAATGGGGTTTTCTTAAAGTTTCTTTCTTTGAATGTTTCCATACCCCATTGTCTCTATATAAAGTTTCAGTCTTTCTTGAAGTTTTAAGCTTTACATGTGGAATTTAGCCAGATTTTCCAGTTCTGTTTTCTTCTCTGTTTCTCCCTGGTATCTTGATTCTGCTTTTGCTATTCTTTTCTGTTTCATCATTTCTTACATCTATTCTTGGATTAGTTGTTTTTGCTAGTTTAAAAGTATCATTTTGGTATGAGGCTGTGACATTTCCTTCATTCATATGCAGTTGAGTAATGTAGTTTTTTGTTTGGTTTCTAATCCGGTGTCTGGTACCTACATTGAGGCCTGACTAAATCTGGATTTGCGCGGGAAGTCCCACATTGGGAGTAAAACGTTCCCTAATAAAAGTAACTTCGTACCCCGCAGGGCTTGAACTTGAGTAATGTAGTTAGATCTACTCTTAAGGGTCTGTTGGGTCTTTGGAAGTCATACCTCTGTTTTTTTACGCAATCGGGATTCCCTTAAAAGTTCTTTTCTTTGAATGTTCCAGACCAATTGTCTTTTTATAAAGTTTTTGTCTTTCATTATATTTTAAGCTAAAACATGTGGAATTAATCAAGAATTTCCAGTTCTGATAGCCTTTAATCGTTTCTTTATCTGTATCTTGAATTCTGCTTTTGCCATTCCTTTTTCGAAGTTTCCTAATCTATTCTTGGATTAGTTGTCTTTTGCTAATGTAAGAGAATCATATTGCAATGAGGCTGTGACATTTCCTTTCTTCCATATGCTGTTAGAGTAATGTAGTTAGATCTGTTAATCTCTATTTGCAGATTCATGACTACGCACTTTATGTATGTTTTTAGGTTCTTTCTCGATTGATGTATATCATTTTCTTGAATCTTTATGGAAGGGGGTTTCAAAAGTTTATCAGTGTTAGGACCGAAATAAGCAGGTGTAATGCGGAAACTAGTAAAACAAACCTCGAAAGACCATGAGTAAGAAGACAAACGAGAAACACACCAAAAGAGACAAATTTAACGTGGTTCGGTCAATCGACCTATGTCCACAAAGGAGATGAGCAATCCACTATAAATATGAGAGTACAAAATATAGAAAGAAACAACCTCAACCAATTCATTCGGAATACATAGAGATACACGAAATTCTCCCCCACAACCAAAACTCTCAAAACCCTAGGACTACATTGTGAATGCTGATTAAGTTAGAAGGAACAAGCCTATATTTATAGAGTCCTAAAACCTTTCCTACAAGAAAAGGACTACTCAAAATACTAAAACCTTTTCCTAAAAGGAAAACTTATTTATGGTAAGAAATCAGGGCAAATAAACCCCAACAAATCTCCCCCTTGGCCTGAATTTCTGACAAAATAGATTTGTCCACCTTCTTCACATAATTTTTAGGATCTTGCATCTCTTCTCCATAATCTCCTCCATCAAATCTACGTCTCGACACAGAGAACCTCTCCGAAACAGTTTCTCCAACAAAATCTTCATTACTATCAAAAAGGTTGCGACTAGAACTACACCCGCCAAGATGAACACCCATCTCTAACATTGTTCCATCATTGAACCATGACTCTGATACCACTTGTTAGGACCGAAATAAATAGGTGTAATGCGGAAGCTAGTAAAACAAACCTCGAAAGACCATGAGTAAGAAGACAAATGAGAAACACACCAAAAGAGACAAATTTAACGTGGTTCGGTCAATCAACCTACGTCCACAAAGGAGATGAGCAATCCACTATAAATATGAGAGTACAAAATATAGAGAGAAACAACCTCAACCAATTCACTCGGAATACAAAGAGGTACACAAAATTCTCCTTCATAACCGCAACTCTCAAAACCCTAGGACTACATTGTGAATGCTGATTAAGTTAGAAGGAACAAGCCTATATTTATAGAGTCCTAAAACCTTTCCTACAAGAAAAGGACTACTCAAAATATTAAAACCTTTTCCTAAAAGGAAAACTTATTTATGGTAAGAAATCAGGGCAAATAAACCCCAACAATCAGTTCGGTTTTATTGCAAATGTAGCACAGGAAACTTATGGAAGGCTTAAGTTAGGATCTTTCTGTTTGTTCTAGTTCTGATTCAGGAACACGACAGTGTGTTTTGCATTGACTGGCTATATCAATCATGTTGATATTTTGCAATATGCATATTCTATACATAGAGCATAGCGGTGTTTCTCAAGATTCAGTCTAATCTACTATCGTGTTCTGATTGCAGGTGCTCCAATTAGGAGAAGTTGGAAATTCATTTTTTCTACATAAAATCAAGAATCTGACTTTTTAAGGATGAGAGGAGCTGTGCTAATTGCACTTGCTGCTGCCATTGGCAACATGTTGCAAGGATGGGACAATGCGACGATAGCAGGTTTTACCTCAGTACATTCTTGTTCTTTGATTTGCACATACTGAATTTCAGCACTTTTGAAATGCTGGAAATATTAAAAAGCTTGTCATAGTTTTTACTCGCAAATCTTCAGCTTGTTCTTTTCAAATGAATTCATGTTGAAGCACAACTTGAACAGTGATCTTATTGAAAGAAAATGTATCTAATATGTTTCAGGATCTGTTCTTTACATCAAGAAGGAATTTAATTTGCAAACACAGCCAACCATGGAAGGGCTAATTGTTGCGATGTCTCTAATTGGAGCAACAGTGATCACAACATTCTCGGGACCTGTATCGGACATGCTTGGGAGACGTCCAATGCTTATAATTTCATCAGTACTTTATTTCCTCAGTGGATTGGTGATGTTATGGGCTCCAAATGTTTATGTGTTGCTTTTAGCAAGGCTCTTAGATGGATTTGGAATTGGTCTTGCAGTGACACTTGTTCCTGTCTATATATCCGAGACTGCCCCACCAGAAATAAGAGGGCAATTGAATACATTTCCACAGTTCACCGGTTCTCTTGGAATGTTTTTGTCATACTGCATGGTTTTTGGAATGTCACTGACACAAGCACCAAGTTGGAGACTAATGCTTGGGGTTCTATCAATTCCTTCTCTTGCTTACTTCTTTCTTACATTGTTTTACTTGCCTGAATCTCCAAGGTGGCTGGTCAGTAAAGGTCGAATGAAGGAGGCTAAACAAGTTTTACAGAGACTACGTGGCAGGGTAGATGTCTCAGGTTTGTCTTTTGGTTCCTTTCTTTGTGCACAATTAACTTATTTCTTTGTTGTATGAGAGAATATATTTGCTCCTCAGAAAACTTTTAACTGCCAAATGAGCTAACTCTGTGATCCCCTCGGTTTTTAGTGTAATCAACAATGTTTCTTTCAAATGGCTTGTTTCACTAGAACCAACTATGCATAAGATACAAGTTTGTTTTGAAGCCTTACTTATCAGATTATATGTTGGTTGTGAAATCCTTTTTTGTTCATTATCATCTATTTGTTGACAAATATACAATATTTCCATCGCTCCCCGAGCTTTGGTCTAGTGGTAAGAGGGAAGTGTGAAGTAAGGGTTAGGTGCACATCATGATTTCGAACTTTGTGGCAGACAAGAAACTGGTATTTTAAGTGGAGAAGGGTAGAGTGGCCGGTTCATTATTCATCTAGTTTCAGACACATACACCAACAGCACTCTGGGATTTCTCGGTTATAAAAAAGTGTACATTATTTCCATTGAATTATTACAATATTTTTCTTTAAGGTTTTGTTCTTAAGTTCAGGTTACACTTTTTCATACTTGAAGTTAATTATCTATCCTCTGGTTTTAACACTCTAGACCAGGATTCTGATGTCTTATGGAATTTTCTCAATCTACAGGCGAAATGGCATTGTTGATGGAAGGTTTAGGTGTTGGAGGTGAAGTATCTATAGAAGAGTATATAATTGGTCCGGACAATGAACTTGTGGACAACCAGGATGAGAAAGATCAGATCAAGTTATATGGAGCCGAAGAGGGTCTTTCATGGATAGCAAAACCTGTCACTGGACAAAGTACTCTAGGCCTGGTCTCCCGTCATGGGAGTATGGCAAACCAAAGCATGCCTCTTATGGATCCGTTGGTTACTCTGTTTGGCAGTGTTCATGAGAAGATGCCGGAGATGGGAAGCATGCGAAGCATGCTCTTTTCTAATGTTGGCAGCATGTTCAATATCACAGAGAATCAAGGAAAAACTGATAATTGGGATGAAGAAAGCCAAAAGGATGAGGAAATTCATATGTCTGATGGTTCTGGGGCAGAATCTGATGATAATCTGAGAAGCCCGCTGCTCTCACGTCAAGGTACAAATGCAGAAGCAAATATGGGACCCCCAACATCATTAAGCATGAGGCAAGGCAGCAATTTCATGCAGGCAAATGGTGTCGGTGAGCAAGCCAGCATGGGTATTGGTGGTGGTTGGCTGCTAGCATACAGAAAAGATGAGAAAAAGGAAGGAGAACTCAAAAGGATCTATTTACATGAAGAAGGAGGCAGTGGATCACGACGGGGGTCCATTATTTCTCTTCCAGGAGATGCTCATGCAGATCAAGGTGAATTCATTCATGCTGCTGCTTTAGTGAGTCAGTCTGTTCTTCGTGCTGAGAGCCTCTTGGGTCAACAGTCTATAGAAGAAGCAATCGAGACACAATCTGAAACTGTTACGAAGAAGTCAGTCTGGAAAGCACTTCTTGAGCCAGGAGTCAAGCATGCACTGATTGTTGGAGTTGGACTTCAAATACTTCAGCAGGTAAAAGTTGTTCTATGAACTTGCTGTTTGGCCTTGATAATTAAATGAGGTTCCGGCTTAGTGACATCTGTTAGATGGTGGTCTGCTTATATGGACTTAGGCAATCCTCCCCAATCCATTTCTTTACAACATCTAAATTGTCTTTCTTTTGAAGACTAGAAATCTTTGAAGTTAATCCTACCTTACAAATCAGAAAAGCAACTTACTTACTTCCCATTTGGTTAGGATAAGTCATCAGGCAGTCGTAAGTACATAGGAAAGTAAGATCATGAGCAGGTTCTCCTGCATGACTATGTCAAACAAAAATGTTGTAGTTCATTAGTTGTTCTACTCGACAAAAAAACTTCATTAGTTTTCTTACCTTCATATGTTGTGTTTAATATTAACTCCCTTTTGTTACCTTATCTTGCATATGAACTAAACCATTTACTTTCAATCCAGCTACTGACTTGCTTTGGTCCTTGTACAGTTTTCCGGAATCAACGGGGTTCTTTATTACACTCCTCAAATTCTTGAACAAGCAGGCGTAGGAGTCCTCCTATCGAATATGGGCATTGGTTCAGACTCTGCGTCTTTCCTCATAAGTGCCGTCACAACTTTGTTAATGCTTCCCACCATTGGTGTTGCAATGAGACTAATGGACTTGGCTGGCAGAAGGTATTCACGATTCTATTAATTGTATAGTTTATGAAACTATGAAAATAATAACATATCAAGCCTTACTCGATCGTCTACTCATCGTACACCATAGTTACCTCCTGAGTAGATTTTGTTACTAAATCAATCTGGAGGATCTAGCTTTTGGGGTTGAGTTAGGCCCAAGATCCGTTGTTTTCAACATCTAAAATGTCTTTTCTTTTGAAGACTAGAAATCTTTGAAGTTCAAACAATCCTACCCTTACAGATAGGGTTAAACAAATTACTTCCTATTTAGTTTAGATAAGTCATCAGGAGAGTAAGTTAGTTCACGAGATCAGGATTGTTCGAAACTTCATAATGATAATAATCAACAACCCATCCTCTCAACTATTAAGGGACTTTTCACGCTAAACTTATTGATCACGACTTTTGTTCAATTATTACTTGGACTTTGACCATGTTGAAGTTGAGTGAACTGCATATATGAAAGTATCTAATTCTTTTAGAAGCATGCATTTTTAACTCTTTCGACTTTCCGTCTAAGAGAAGTTTTACTGCCTGTTTCTTCTCCAGGTGGCTTTTGCTGGCTACATTGCCCGTCTTGTTATCGTCACTTATTGTACTAGTCCTTGGCAATGTTATTAACATGGGTGAGGTCATGCACGCTGTGATCTCCACCATTAGCGTTGTGGTATACTTCTGCACCTTCGTTATGGGCTTTGGTCCTATCCCAAATATCCTCTGCTCTGAGATATTTCCCACCAGCGTTCGTGGAATCTGCATTGCTATATGTGCTCTTACTTTTTGGATCGGAGACATCATTGTCACCTACTCACTCCCCATTATGCTCAACTCCATTGGACTTGGAGGTCTCTTCGCCATCTATGCTGTTGTGTGTGCTGTGGCTTGGGTATTCGTCTTCTTGAAAGTTCCTGAAACAAAGGGCATGCCCCTTGAAGTCATTACAGAGTTCTTCGCCGTTGGAGCTAAGAAAGCTGCCACAGAATAAGTTGCCTAAACTAGAGATTTGAAAAACTTACTGTTTTCTTTCCCTGAATATGAGGTCTGGTCAACTGTATTTTCGTGACTCGAGGCGATTCATGCGAGACCTACAGAAATGTTTGTGATTTCCCAGAAAGAAGTGAAGTAATCAGTTAACAAGATTGTAGTTATGAATTCATCTCTTTCAGAGTTTCAAGATTTGGATCAGTTTGTCATTAGCACCATCTAATGTTAATGTTTGAACATTTTATTGATACACTTGCTTATTCCCATTTCTTTATAATCCAAGTAGGCGGTTTTCGCAATAAGTTCCAAGTTGGAAAAGAGTATTTGGAACTTACTAGTATATTTTACCTAGACGCTTGAACTATGACATGTTCTAATTAAGTACATGAACATATTTTTAGCTCAAAATTTGGAAAAGTTTTTGTAGGTGTTCTCATCGTCCATTATTCCTTTTAGTCATTTAAAATATGTCACTTTCTTTAATTATTTCCTCCGTACCAAAGTCAAAGACTGCAAAAAGTATTTAAAAGTTACAATTTTGCACATATCATGGTAAAGAAAATAAATACATAAAGATGTAAAACAGCCGGTATTATACTAAAAGGACAGCTCGAGCATTTTCATCGCTCAAATTTGATGATACTAATTTTAGTGTTGCTCCAACACTCCCTTCTATCTTAATATATAAGTAAATAATTTACTGAAATTATAATTAAAACTTTGTTTGGATGGTTGTTGTATTATATTATATTGTATTGTTAGTTTAAATATGAAGTTTGTTTTGATTGTTACTTAATTTATATCGTATCATATCGTTTAAATTCATCATTAGGTAATGACGGAAAAACCTATTTTATGTAACAATCGATTTGGTGTGATCATGTCGTTACCTTAATGTTTTCTTCTCATTTTTTTCTTTATTTATTATTTAATAATCATATTTCATCATTTATGCTACCTTTTCACATCATCTCTACCTCCTACCCTACTTTTCTGGTAGGTTTTTATAATTCTAATTAGAAATATTTGACATTATGTAACTACAGAAAATGTTATCCAAACATTGTATTCATTAAAACAATATAGTATGATACATACAATATAATCAATATTTTTAGAGTCAAAACACTACCATTTTAAAGCTCAACTAATTCCTCTCTTCTACAGAGCATTGCTTTGCATCTAGTAAGAGGGAAAGTAGTGAAGGAAGGAAGGTAATGGATAATCAACAGGAGCGGGATCCTCCAACATTTAACTGTAAATCGCTTGAGAAGAAGCCAGGAATTCTCATTCTTGGATCTCCCAATGTCGGCAAACGGGCCCTTATCTCTCGTAAGTTCTCTATGCTCTCTTTATTTGGACAGAATAGAGCAGATTAGACAGATATGATGATTCATGTACATCTCTTTTTCTCCGGGTGTATTTGTGTTTAATTGGGGTAATCCCAATTTGGGTCGAGTTCAACTTTGTTTAACAGTCTAAGGAAATGGAAATTGGGACAATTTTATATGAATCCTTTTGTATTTGTGTTTAATTGGGGTAGTTCCAATTTGGGTCGAGTTCAGATTTGTTAAACAGTCTTAAGGAAATGGAAAGTGGGACAATTTTATGTGAATCCTTTTGTATTTGTGTTTAATTGGGGTAGTTCCAATTTGGATCGAGTTCAACTTTCTTGTGTAACAGTCTAAAATAATGGAAATTCGGAATTGCGAATTGGGAGGAGAAAATAACAACCATGTTTCCTTTGCTGCTATTAGTTAGTTGTATAGAATGAAATGCGGCTCAGTATAAGTGGAATGTATACTGATGATTCATGTGGGTGACCCAACTAATTTGGCATTGAGATGTCGATTGATGCATAAATTTGTAATCTTTTGTGTGAATTTGTGTTTAGTTGGGGTAATCCAAATTTGGATCTAGTTCGACTTTGTTTAAGAGTCTAAGGAAATGGAAATTGGGAATATTTTATGAGTCATGTTGTATTTGTGTTTAATTGGGGTAGTTTCGATTTGGGTAGGAGTTCAACTTTGTTGTAACAGTCCAAGGATATGGAAAATTGGGATACTTTTCTGAATTTTCTATTACTTTATCAAATCAAAATTAAAATTGGAAGGAGAAAATGACAAACTAATTAACTAACTGCAGAATAGAAATCACCATTGTCGTCGACCTATTAACCTGCAGAAATAGAAGAAAGAAGGATTGAGGATTGAGAGAATAGACGAGAGGAGAAGAAGGAAGGAACATGTGAAGAAGGAAATTACCAATTTCATTAGTCTCTTCTTAGAATCCTTTGGTTATGTATCAACCAACTTTGGATCTTAGCCCTCCGTCAGCTCTTAATCTGGATCATACACATTTCTGGAAATGTAGCTCTGGTATAATCAAAATCTTACCATGTAACATCCTCCGGAGGCAAGTTAGACCATTGTACCACGATCTTAACAGCAGCAGCAGCATTGCACGTCTTAGCTAGCTGTCTCCTTAATATAGTTAGTGGCTTAACTAAGAACTGGCATCTTCTCTAACTCAATTGACAACCTTCTTCGATAAGGTTACATGAAATGTTGGATGCGTCTTGGAATTAGCCAGTAGTTCCAGCTTGTAGGCCATCTTCCCTATTCTTTCCAACATCTTGTAGGGACCACAAAATTTGTTACTGAGTTCTGAACGCCACTGACATCTGTTTGTATAGTTGTAGTTTGATGAAAACTAGGTCTCCAACTTGGAATTATCTCTAATTTGTTATTATCAGCATAGTATTTCATTCCCTCCCGAGCCTAAGTAGCTGTTGCATCTGTTGTCTTTTCATCACCCAATCTTCAGCTGGTTGGACTGTGGAATTAAGATCAGGAGTAACAGATAACTGAGGAGGGGGGTAACCAGACAGAGCTTCGAATGGAGTACTCTTGTCCTGAGGCTGCAAGGTAGTTGGTATTGTACCACCATTCGGCCTAACTGAGCTACTGTTTCCACTGAGTAGGCCTATTATAAGTCATGCACGTCATCAAGTAAGTTTGAATGCATCTGTTGACCCTTTCTGTCTGTCCATAAGGTTGAGGGGGGTAGGAGGTGCTAAATAGAAGCTGAGGGGACCCACCAATTTAAAGGTAACAGAGGGAAAATGTAAGGCGAATAGAATACTTCAAGTGTACCCTTGGTCTTTTCCTTTTTAATTTTAAAAGAAGCTACTAAACGAATGCTAGTCAAACAGAAAATGAGATGATGAGCTGGCCCAACTCGTGACAATTCATTGGTGATGGGTGGTTACCGTGCTAGGTAGAGAATGTTTGGTTATGAATTGACTCATTGAGTATAACTCACTCCACACCCTTCTGTTGAATTATCTAGTTTGAATCTTATTTCTGATGTAATATGAAATTGTCTAAAGTTAGTGAAGTGAGTCACTTAAGATGGAGCTAATTCTCAATTCGTGTTCATAATGCCAACTAAAAGTTGCCCTGAAAAGTCAAGAGGGCCAATTCGTAGAGCATCCAAGGGTATGTTCTAGTGGTCAATGAAGTAGGAGGAAAATATAAGGTCTCAAGTCTTAGTGCACAGAGTTACCGGTACTTGTGTTGGTGGGAGGTAACATGTACTTGGAATAGTCGTGTTCTGTGCTAGTTGACTCAGACACCACTGTCCATAAAAAAGAAAAGAGGTCCCATATTCATACTATTAAATTTTTCTTTGAGATTTTACGATAAATAAGATTCCCCTTTTGCCTTGATAGGACTCATGCCATATTTGCACTCCCAAAGATTGCATTTTGAATTTAAGCCCTTATTTTTGACCTGTTCATTTCCTCAGCATCCATGCCAAATGGGTGTATTTTGCTAACTTTTCTAGGAGATTCTTATTACAATGTAAGATTCCATATTTGCCCTCATAAGACTCACAATACATTTTGCCACACAAGTGAGTTTGTGAGCCCTTATGTTGTATGGGCCAAATACTAGAACAAGGATAATAATATCTCCCAACAGTTTGAACTGAAATATGGAAATGGAATTTGGTCCAAGTTCAACTTTGTTCGACAGTCTTAAGGAAATGGAAATGGAAATTGGAAATTTTGGTCGATTTTCACCGAAACATAGTAGTGTGCGTAGGTGTATTTTCTACTTCATTCAATAAATTACTTAGTTCAAAATGTGTTCACTAAGTAGTCAATGATTTAGAAAGTCTTCATTAGTTAATTGTTCAAGTCCAAAAGACACCATTATTGATGCATGTTACTAAATTAATGTCCGGAAATTTTCAAAATTTCTTGAAACAAATGGAGGATTGTTGGAGTAAGTGTTTCAATAAATTTGAAACAACGTATTTGATAAAAGACTCTTTGTTTTCTAAATTGAAAGAATTAGAAAAGAGCTGTAAGTTTCATTACTAAATATGTTCTTGTTTTTTTTGGCAAATACATCTTGATTTACTAAATTCATGAAGTTATTCATTACTGAGTACTATTTAATGGAAGTCTTTCAATGATTACTTATCTTATGTATAGTGCTTATATTTCTTTGAGAATGCAAGCACTTCTACTACTTTTCCCTTGAAAATATTTGAGAGACATTAATCAAAAGGTGAAATCAGTGATCAAAGAATAGAAGAGCAACATTCTTGAATGCTACGTGTTGTGTGAAATTGCTAAGGAAGATTTAAAGCCTGTTTGGGCTAGCTGATGAGCATCAAGTGCTGAATTCTTTTTTATTGCTGAAACTGATTTTATAAATAATCAGCTATTGTGTTTGGATAGAGGTGTTGAAGCTGATGATAAGTCGTTAGTGCGTTTAGTAAAAAAGTTGTTAATAAGCAGTTTTGTGTACTGAGATATCCTTACAGCTATTTAAAAAAATAAAATCTAAAAGTATCTTTACATAACATGGATGAATGAAAGAAACAAAATAGAGAGATAGTTGTAAGTTATGTTTGAAAAGAGTATGTTGGAGATTGCAAAAAATATTAGGGATAAAGTCATAAAAGATTTGGTCGAACCAAAAGTGCGAAAACCATAGGTTAGGGTGTGACCAATTTATGGCTTTAGGCTTATAAGCACTTCTGATGTTTACCAAACACATATGTAAGGTAAAAAGTGCTTATAAGCTACTTTGACCAACTTATAAGCTTTAACTAAACACCCTCTTGGTATGAATCCTTAAAAATACTAAGTCCTGCCAATAATTTATAATTCTAGTGTCAGATGTGTACTATATATAAAGTGCAAACTGGAGTCCATGTAATATATATATGTGTGAATTAAGAGGGTGAAATAAAACATTTTAAAGTTAGCAGCTGTAGTAGAACAGATCCTGTTTTACAAGAATATTTTTCGATAGCTAGATAATAATTTCATTAGATGTCAGGATTTTTTCATTTTTTTTCCATTCTCAAAAAAAATCCTGACATCTAATGAAAGAATTATCACAATCAATTGTAAGTCTCCAACCACCTTGGCCTGGTCAACCAACAGGAAGGAAAAAAGAAATGAAACATTTCCGACTTTGTAAGTTTTTATCATACAAGACATGTTTGATGTGCGTCCAAATTTGTTCCTTGTAGAAAGGTTCTTCCCAAGTTCCCATATAATTGATGCATATGTGGAACTTACCTTCAGATCTAGTAGTGTGCTTCTCTTTGATAAGTTATCCAAGTTTTACTTGAAATGTATTCGTGAGTTTGTAACAGATACCAGGCGCTTCTAACTTCATCAGAGAAACATGTTACATTTGTTTTAATAATTTGTCCTGCAAGTATAGTATACTTTATCCAGTTTTTTTTTGTCAAGTCCCTTTGGGTTTTCCTGGAATTATCTTCCTTCAGTTCTTTTGATTTATCTCAACACCAGGAGAATTAAAAAGGATCACGTGTAAATCCTAATTTAGTGTCTCATTCCTTTCTTGGTTGTGAGTCAAGAAGAATTTCGGGCCTTCATTTTTTAATGTGTCAACAATGCTGTTATTTGGTTCGGGTACATTGACCAAGTCTGCTGTATCTGCGTCATATTTCGAATGAAATATATTGGGTTAATGACCTAATTTGTGGATGTGAATTTACTTTATTTTACATTGCCTGATAAACTTCAATTTTTTGGCGTGCAGGACTACTTTCAGTAGATTCTGAAGATGCCTTCGAATCATCTTCTAACATCCTATCCTATCCGTAAGTTGACAAAGTATATCCCCTCCCCTTTCATTAGTTATAGCAAAAAATTCTCTTGTATCTAGAACTTCCTTTCTATGTTATCATTATGCATCATTGCGTTGTTGACCAGGTGGACAATCAACACCAAGTATTATAATGCTGATGTTTCTGTTTGGATGGCCCATCTTCATGAGGACTTTTCCATTGGAGCTCTACCAGCATATGATCAGCTTGTTGCATTGGTGATGGTCTTTGACGTTACTGATGTAAGCCAGACCCTTTTCCCTATTTGTTTCATTTCCTACTTTACAAAAGCTTTTGTTATCTACGAAGACTATAGACTCTATTTCAGAATTCTGATGACTTCTCTTCTGCTACCATCTGCAGCTCTCATCTTTTGTTGCACTTAAAGATTTTGTCTCCCGCACTGACATCCTTAAGTTTGAGATTTTGTTATGCATTGGCAACAAAGTGGACCTTCTTCCTGGTCATTCTGCTCATGTTGAATACAGACGGCGCCTGTTGAAAAGTGCAGACTCCTCTGGTAGCCCTTATACAGAAATGGACTCTGGAATTTCTGAAACAGAAGGAAGCAGTCTACTAGGGGATGATGATGATTCATTTGATACTAAAAGGTCCTACTTGGAATGGTGCCTCGAACACGGCATAGAATATGTTGAAGCCTGTGCATCAAATGCTGAATTTGACAAATGTATGTCTTAGTTTTTGTTATGACATTTCTATCCTTCTTTGTCACAACTTTCCTTGTTCCCCGGTTTTTCAATCTCCTCTTTTTTTAATTAGAAGATAAAATCCTTTTGCTGCATCACTTATATACAGAAGCAAAGGAGTGAAAGGAAGAGAATTGAGGTGGTTAAGGTTATCTGTTTCGCTTTTTGATTCATATAAGTCTAAGGGGAGTGTCTGACGGTTCCCATTAAGAATTTTATTTATTTTAGTCCCAGTTCTTTTACTGTGCCACCATTGATGAGATTTGTGGCAGCATTAATCATTGTCTATACATTGTAGGTTTTCGTAGTGTAGTCCCAAATGGAGTCTTTTGTTCCTCCAAGGTTGTTGGTTGGTATTATCTGTATATAGAAAGATACTTACTCACATGTCCCTGGATATGCCTTTCTATTAATCTGTATATTGGCAATCTACGGTAATTGCAAATGGGAGTAAATCTGAAATGTAGCTGAATTATGCCCCAATAGTTCACTCACTGGCCCTAAAGGGTAGCGGCTGCGGGTTTCCCTTGTCATCAAAAAAAAAAATAAAAGTTCACTCACTGGCCCTAAATGCCGACATTAGTATGACTCATGATACAACACATGTTGTGATATTAATTGCTGCAGAGCTTTGGGACCTGATGCCCCATCGTGGCATGCCTGCTCCATTTTGCAGCCAATTATGGTTCATAACTTTTGTGTCTGCTTTTTATTGTATGCATGAGCTGGTTCTAGTTTGTCTTCCCAATGATGCTTAAGCCGAAATGGGAGAGTTTTTACCCCTTTTTTAACTTTTACCTTTTGGAATTCAGTAATAAAATTAAGAATCTTTTTATGGCAGGTCTTTCTGTGGATGGTGACTCTCAGGGCGCTGAACGGCTCTTTGGGGCACTTTCAGCTAATATGTGGCCTGGAATGATCTTGAAGTCTGGTGATAAGATTACTGAACCTTCATTACCTGAACACCAAGGTTTTACAATATCTGGTCAATGATGAAATATATCTTTTTCTTTTTTGAGGGTCTATTCAATTGACATAACATTTTTATTCCCACCTTTCAGAGTTGTCAGATGAAGAATCTGATTATGAACTTGAATATGAAATCTTATCTGCTGGCTCGGCTGATCCCTGGGATGACACAGATATAGGATGGGTATCTGCAGATGCTCCTGTTGCAACCACTGGAACCGAGGGATCAGTTCCCAATGGAAAGAGCGAAATCGGGTTAATTAGAGGAGAAATGCAACCCTCATCTTCTACATGTCAAATGATAGGAGAAAGTGACAGAAAAGAACTGCCCAGAGCAGATGCAGCTGATGGTGATTCAGAGGATGATAAAGGAACAACATATGATTTTGAGAATTTGGAACAGTTAATGTCCGAGATTGGGAATGTCCGAGACAGCTTAAGGTTAATGCCAGACTTTCAAAGGAGGGAAATGGCTGCAAATTTGGCAATGAAAATGGCTGCCATGTTTGGTGATAGCAGTGGAGATGAAGGAGGATTAGAATGATAGGAGAAGCCCTTTAAAGTTCACTGATCACGAATGCCTCAGTTTCACTTCTTGTAGAGCTGTTGATAGACTAAAGGAATCTCATAAGCACATTGTGCATTCATGTCAAGGATATCGACAAGATAATTTATCAAAGATATCTGCTATAAAATTTACGGATCTAATTGTGTTTATGATGCAAACGCAGCAGTATTTACAAGTCCTAACAGGTGATTGGAGATGGTAGAAATGATTTTAGCTTGTTCAGGCTTCTACAGAAGTTCTTTAGATTTCCCTGGCAGAAGCGATTTTGTGTGATGCTAGCAAGAGTAATATATTATGTTATGAGAATCAGTTATTGCTATATTTCTTAAACTTCTGGTTATGTCATGACTTATGATAATCAGGTGTCTTCTCTTGTTGACACACCCAAGAGCAAACACTGCAGTTCTGACTTCTGAGGCTGGTGGTACTTTCAAGTCCACTATTGCTTTAACATCATGTAGATGGCTTGGCACATTTCAAGAATGGTACTCGCAGAGAGGTTTGGCCTTGAGGGACACGATATTCTGATGCAAGAAACAGGTACTATGCTGCTTCTTGTCTCAACTTAAGGTTTCCATGCCCGGTATTTACAGAGACGAATCCAGGATTTCAAGAAAACGGGTGCACCATTGCTTTAAAGATAAGATCAAAAAATTTATAATAACAATAACAAAGCGAGCAATACATAAAAATTACATTACCACAAAACTTTTAGCGAATTGGGGCTGCCTGGGATCGAACTTGTGACCTTTGTGTTGAAATCTTACAGTTGTACCAGTGAATCATCCAGCCATCTTGAGAATGGATTCAACAAGTTTTAATTTAATATATTCTTTAATAATTATAGAAGTAATATATCGAGTTTAGTCGGATGACCCAAAATTTATACATAAAATCGCCCCTGGGTATTTATACAAACTCATGACTACTTTACATGCATTGTTATCACTTAACAATTGTTGGATAGTACACATTCGAATTATCAGACTAATCAGGTAAACTAGTGTAGTTTGTGCAAAACATCGAGTGTAGGTAAGTTTTTCCGTGGTCTCTGGTGTTGTGTAGAGGCAAGATAAAAACCAGCATTATGAATAGGATATGCGTCACTCATTTCTATCTTGCACGTTGCTATAAATACGTACTTTCTGCAACAGTTTTTTGGTTTGGAAGCTGTGAAACAGCCACTAGCGGATGAAGGTTTAGAAGTGATGAGGAAGCCATGAAAAGAAGCTTTAGTGCAGGTCTTATTCACCCAGATATAGGAGGTCATAGGGTGGAACTGATATATCTTCTTCACTTTTTCCATCTTATCTCCTAACCCTTTTTACACATGGAATGTCTTCTGCTTGTTCTAGTGGTTACTTTGCAATATTACGAGTGTCAAACTACCCGGTAGGGCTGAATTTGGGCGGGTCAAAATAGATCGAGTTAATGACCTGCCCAAAAGTTACTTCGGCTGAAATGAGCTAAACAATGGGTTATAGCTCAATGGCTCAACCCCATTCAATTCTTACTGAATTTTAATTAATTTGTTCAAGTAAAACTATTTTGTCTATTTATTTATTTTTAACTATGGTGTGCATGGCCACTTTGTGCACCTCAACTAATTCCACTGAATATTTGTCACCTCCAACGCAACAAATTGTTTGAACCTGAGATTTAATGATTCTCAACTCACTTCATTGAGCATTAGGCCACATCTTTGAGTAAAACTATCTTTTCTTTATTACACATATATATCAAATAAAATAAAAATTAAATTTTTTAATAAGATTTTTTATGTGTCAATATGAGCTAGATATCAAATCATATTTTTAGATTGGACAAATCAAAATGAACTAAATTAATTATGCATTGATTAATGATAGAAATTATGTTTTCATGGACTAATTTTGTTATTGAGAACTATGCTTCTTGATTTGTTACCACTCACCTACCCAAGTTTGATAAAAATAAACTATTGACAACAAATATAGAGTATGCACATTTAGTTGCCTTTTACCCAATTTGTGCTTGTTTTTATAACATAAATGATAGTTATAGATTAATAGGTAAGGTGGTGTTTGTGTTACGTGGGTTTCTTCTCTATCTATACATATCCCTTTGGTTCATTGCTTTTTAGGAGAAATGGGATTGGACTCTTAGACTCTATTGAATTTAGTAACTTTAGTTCAAATCTTATATATGTTTTAAGAAGAACAACTTTCACATATAACAAACATAAAAATTATATTTGTATATTATAGCTATATATAGTTTGCATAATTACGCTCCATAGCAAATTTTATGTTTGCTATGACTATTAATATGTATATTTCGCTATACATATACAAAAGAAAGCAATTGTATAATATGTTTCGGTATACATATACAAAAGAATCAATTGTATAATCTGTGTTTGTATAAAGCGAGAAAGAGAGACAAAAGAAAACTGGGCAGGGGAAGATCGTATTTGTATAATCATAAGTGTATAGGACGAAAATGTATGCATTTGTATTTGTATATACAATTTTCTCTCGCTTTATACAAATACAAACGCAATGTATACATTTGTGTTTGTATAAAGTGAGAGAGACGAGTGAGAGTGGCAAGCAAGCTCTGGGAGAGGGGAACGAAAATATATGTGTTTATACAATTTCTCTGCTTTATACAAACACAAACGCATTTTATACAATTGTGTTTGTATAAAAGCGAGGGAGACTGCCCAGAGAGAACGAGAGTGGCGAGTGAGATTCACCAGGGAGAGAGGCGAAATAGCAACAGTTTGCTATGGGATACAATTAAATCAAACTATGGCTATAACATTTAATTTGAATTAATAGTTTGTTATTATATACAATTTTCTCATTTAAGAAATCCATTGACTATATATGTATTACTCTTACTTTTAGGGTTCAATAACCATTTCAAATTCATAATTTTAATTTCTGACTCTGCGTAAAAGCACCATAAGCTTTGAGTGATCAACAACTCTTGGTTTAATCATAACAACGCAACATATAATGTTTGAGTTAATCACATACTTTCACAAACTAAATTATGGTATTTAAGTGAAGAAGGTAAACTAACAAGCTCATTATCTAGTAAATTTCGTATCGCGTATTATAAGTCTTTTTGAGAAATAAACTACCTACATACAACATCATCCTCTAATAACTATTATTGAAGATCCCAGATATTTATCGAACATCAACAAGGTTTATATTAAACACATTTGAAGAGAGGCGAATCAATGAGCGCAATATTAGACTAAAAAAGATTTTTTTAGTCTTTTTCATTGTACCAAAATGAAAAAACAAAAAACAAATACGTAAAACAAAAATGAAAATGATTTAAAAAAAAAAAAAACGCAATATTCTTCATCCCCTCCAATAGATATAATTTCATTTTTGTCACTTTCTTACACTCACATCATAATCACAGGAAAGTATGCCTTATCTCTCGACCTCATGCGGGGCCCGTTTCCATCACCGGAAAAGAAAAACACCGTTACCAATTTACATTTACCACGATGCTCCGGCCGGCGACTATTTCATATTAACTCCGTTTACTGTTTACCTACCGTAAGTTGTAGACTACACCGGCGTTAGAATTTGACCTCCGTCGGAGGATTCGCCGGAAATTGCAGGAACTTCGCCGCACTTCCGGCACCGAGCACGAGCAACTACGAGAATCTGCCGGCAGGAAGGACACGACGAGTTCGTCAAAAGCCACGTATCAACACACTGGAGGTGAAACCGGTGGCCACAATTCGGCAACACTCGAATTTCATCTCCCTCTACGTACTCCACCAGACAAATCGCGCACTCCGCCGCGAACGGCATCTCACCGCTCGACGGATCATACTTGAATTTCGGTAAATACTTGAGAACTTTCTTCTTCAATCCTTTATTCTTCACCGGCGGTGGATTTTCCGGCGGATCCCGCCGAAGCCAAGTACAACGAGCTACTACGATGAGTCCGGAAACACAGATTACTGCACAGAGTAGAGCAGCAAGTATAACGATGAAATCGGACTCCGCTACCGTGGCTGACGGTGGCTCCGCTTCCTCCGCCGCCGGCGAAGTGGAGGAGGAGTTTGAAGTTAGCAGAAATCTAAACCGGCGAGTCATAATTTAGAAAGAGATGGTAATAATTGAGGGGTTAGGGTTTTCAATTTCACAAAAAAGGTTGAAATGTCGCTATATATATATGTGGTGTAGATGGAGTAGTTGGACTGTTTGAAACTAAAAGTTAGTTGATGCGGTGAATATAAGTTAGTTGATGCGGTGAATATTGTTCAAAATCATATAAAACGACGATAGTTAACCGATAGTTGGATATTATGGTGAAGTTATGAATTTTGTTAAGAGCGTTTAAAACGTTAATAGAAGTAGGATGTTTGAGTGACCATCCTGTAATTGTGTTACTGGAGTTATGCCACTAGTTGGATGTACGTATAGAGCTTAGATGTTTCCTAAGCTGAAAATTTGTTGAAAATGAATTTTCTATCCTATATAGATAATGTTTTTTTTTGTCTATTTTTCTTTCTTCAAATTTTATTAGTGGGAGTGTGGGACTGTGTTGAGCATGTTATTGTTATGACTAATGTAAAATAAAAGCTAAGTTGGAATTGATAAAAAAAAATACGGATGAGTTTGATTTTATTATCATGTAAAGAAAGTGAATATTGTGCTAACTTTGATGCTAAAAATTAGTTCATGAGTTAAGTATTGTGCAATGTAATGGTAGGAGGCAACACATTCATTTCACGATTCAATATGAGATTTTTAAGGTGGAATCGTGAGATCATTTTTGTGTTAAGGCGCTTAATTTTTTTTTATATATATATATATATATATATATATATATATATATATATATATATATATATATATTACAATTTAAAAGATTGGTTGGTCGAAGAAAAACAATTAAATATACCATGTCACGTATCATCCATTTGGCTCAAGTTGAGAGAGAGAGAAATATTTTAAAATATGAGACATTCTAACACTTCTAAGTTTTTACCTATAACATTTTGTTGTATACCAAAAGTTAATTTGATAAAAACAAAACAATTTGAAATAATTTAAATTTGAAGTCTTTTTTGTTTAAACATTCTGCATATGGAATATTAGTCTTATTAATTCATATAAATTATATTTGTCAATCAAGTTTGTTTAGTAATCATACTTCTAGTTTGATTCAACTTTTTTTTATTTTCATACATATCAAACTCTTTTATTTTACAGGATTGAAGAGCAATTAATCATTATGATCTTAGAAAAAAATGTAAATTCCTTTTTTTTCCTCCTATATTTCCGTTGATCTATTTATGTCGTAAAAAAATTATTTCAAAAAGTTTACACTCGCAATTAATAAAAATCTCATTTTCAAGACTTGAACGTGACATAATTAAGAACGAATGAATTTTTCTATTTCACACTATCTTTTGGTAGTATAAAGTTGAATTTTTAAATGTTGTGAGTTGTACGATGTGATAAGAGTATGATTATGAGAAATGTCTAATCTTTTGAAGAGGGAAAATGATGTCATGTCAAATAATTTATTTTAGGCCTCGTTTGGTTTGAGAATTAATTATCTCGAAATTAATTGTTTTGAAATTATTATTATGTTTTTAATGTGGGATAAAATAACGTTATAGTTTTGAGATAAGTTATTTTATAATTTTATCCAAATTAAATAAGAGGTAAATTCTTACATCTATTGTCCAACATGGAGGCAGGTGTTTATCACCAACAAAACCATTGTAAATATTTTGTGGGATTAGTTATCTCACTATTTATTCCATCATTTATATGGAAGTACCTCTTGAGTTTAGATAAGAGAAAAAGAGATTGTGCTAGAGTCGTTTGTGTTAGAGAACATTTGATTTTTAGTGTGGTAGTTTTCGATAATTTTAAATTTAGTCAAGTCTTAATATTGATTGAAAAAAAATAGGAAATTATATTTTTGATCTTGTATCAATTCAATTGTATATTATTTTATTTTGCATTCGGTGTTTGGTATCTTTTTGAAATTCAATTAAATTTAAATTTGTGGTGAAATATTTATCATAGAGCGTAGATCACTTTCTAAAAAAGATGAATTTATATTCAAAGTTTGAACTTGAAACCTCTAATTATAGAACAATTCAACATTATGTTCCACCTCAAAGTAACAACAATAACAACATATCAAGTGTAATTTCGTAGTTTTCGATAGATCATCTACTCAAGAAAAAAACATATCAAAATAGGTAAGAAAAATATAATAATTAAAGTAAAGAAATCACAATAAGATATTATAGAAAGCAACACGATAAAACATTCTATAAAAAGAACAAAAAACAACTGATGATAACAAAAATTGAAGGACCATAAATTACAAAAGAAATACTATAACTACAAATATGAGACAATAAACAAGATAACACGCTATTATCTACTAAGCTTCTATTCTAATTTGTGTCCTCCATAACCTTTTATCTAAATAAAAAAATATATGAATTTTTATTTTTCTAAAAAGGGATGAATGATTTCAATTAGATAATTTTTTTTAAATAAATATAATGTTTGAATTAAAATTATTAAATTATGTTGAAATAAACAATGAGCTCCGTACCAAAGATAACCAACACAACTCATGTGGGGTTCACTTGTTACTTGACAAGTAGATTTATGGGTCCTCCTTGCTTGCTTCAAAACATTAGATTAAAAAATAATAATTTGTAGTTTATTTGTTTCCTAATTAGGATAATTAAAAAAAACAAATAAAACAAGAACATGTGAAAAATCTACTAAGAGATAAGTAAGAATTTGCTCATATATATTATTATATACCATCTTTTCACTCTCTTTTTTTGCTTTTAAAAAAGAAAATATTTTATTAAATATCTTAAATTAGAAGAGTTAGAACTTGAGACTTGCAATTTTTTATTTTGTATTAAAGTAAGCAAGTAGGACCAAATGGATCCACTTGTCTATCAACTAGTAACAAAGAGTTATTCAACATAAGTTATGTAGTAGTTTACTCACCAAATAATACATTTGTGTTAAAAAAAAATATTAAACATGTAAGAATATTAAATTTAAAATGTGAAAAGTCTAATATCAGTCTTTTAAAGTGAATGATCTCTTTAATATGATTTGGGTAATTTCAATCTCTGGCTAGTTTCTACGAATTGATTTAGGCCCAGAATTCATTTCTTTGTGGTATCGAAGGAAAACCCATGCCTCTCAATTCTTTTTATCTGATGATAGGTCCCCGTTTTATATTATTCACACTTTAGATGTTCAGCCTTGAGCATGAGGTGAGGTGAGGTGTGAAGAAGTCTCACATCGGTGGTTTATGGAAAGAATGATCTTCTTATTGTTGGAAAATATATAGATGGGGAAATTATAATATCAATATATATATATATATATATATATATATATATATATATATATATATATATATATATATTGATATATAATACTTGAGTCGTGTTAGGCACTGTCCTAAGAATTATTTCAACAGTGTGAAATGTTTCCCAGTATTAAATAAGTCTTCTCTAATTAATTAGAGGATACATGCATAAACAAAATATAAATACTACAAAACCAGCAAGACAATTAAAAGAAAGTGTTTGAAAGAAAAGTAGTTTCTATTTTTCTTTGGTAATTTGTTCTCACTTAGTTGATCCTTTGATAATGTCATAGATAAGGAGATTACTTTGGTACCAAGAATACTTGGTCACCAAGTAAATTATTACTTTGACACCAAGTAGAGCAATACTTGGTCACCAAGTTGGATGACAAAGTAGTAAAAAGATCACATGTTAAATGTTTTACTTTGGCTCAAAGTAACTAAATCTTTTGATATAATTATAATATTTCTAACACTTATATGGTCTTCGATAATCCTCCTTTCAAGATGCATTTGAAGTTGAGTTAAGCTAACTTTTGAGGTTGAATTAAGCACCAAGATCCATTTCTTTACATGGTATCAGAGCATGATCATCTCAATTCTTATTTTCGATATTGAATCCTCATATTAAACTGCGCATGCACCAAATGTTCAATCCTTGAACGTGATTTTCGGAGAGGGTGAAAAGTCTGACATCAGTTCTTTAAGGAATGAGTGGTCTCTTTAAAATAATTTGGACAATTCTCACCTATTGAACTAGCTTTTACGACTAAGTTAGACTCAAAATCTATTTATACATAGAACCAAGTTTACCACTTAATCACTATTTTTAAAATTAAAAACTCATAAAATTAAAATTCTACCTTCATTATCGAGTGCACAAAGTATAAAAGAGGATTGTTTTAGTGGTAAAAGATACTATATGTGCATGTACATATAAGTGGTGATATTAGGCTAAGCCTATTTGGGACTACAATCTTTAGCCTTTTACCTTTTATCTTTTGCCTAAATGAAAATTAAAAAAAAAGTTGATATATCATATCAAATGACGTAAATAATTTGGTGATTAAAATTAAAATGAGAATGAATATTACATCAAGTGTGACTAAGGAAATATAAAATAAGAACTTTCATAAATTATTTGGCCAATAAATTCATATAGTTTAATTCTCAAAAATCAAAACGTGATAAGTAATTTGAGACGGAGGAGCATATGTGTGCCGCAATGCATAAGTAGATAATCCTTACCCCTTACCTCTTCAATAGGTTATATGGAAATATAATCATTATATTTTATCTTTACCTCTTATCGTTATATCTTATCTTTGCCTAAATTTAAAAAGTTGATATATCATATGATAGAGCAAAATATAGCTAAGATTTTTCTTTTTCTAAAGCATGGGAATTGACACATCCAATTGTTTTCATTGCTTTTAATTGGACTACTAAAACCATACATTCAAGACAATATCTTGAGATTTTAGCCGCCTATACGTCATCGTTCACAAGTCATAGTCGATGCATATTCACTATATAATAAGTGTATTACTAATATATAATCAACTTATAATATATACACTAACAATATAGTGATTATATTTGCTGAGATTTACAAAAAAATCAAATTAGAGCTGTTTTTTGTTGTAGGCTTTGTTGACTGCTTTTTATAATGTAAAAAATAAAAATCCCCAATTTGTCATTTGCAAGAATGCAACTATTTTGAGGCAATCTTCAATTTTTTGTCACTCAAATTTGTGGACTTAAATATTTGTCCACCAACACTTTTAAGTACTAAAAAAAACGCTGAACATTATAGAGCATAAGTTCAATTTTAGAACATTATACCTTAAAAAATTCATACACTAAACTTGATGCTTTATAAGACATAATTTGTGCCTAGAGAATTTTTTTAAACGATGTCACATTTAAAATTGGACTATATGTCCTAAATCATACACATTTTTTCCCGATCTAACACAAGTAGGGCAACATTTTTATAAAGTTCGAGCAACATAGGTAGAAATCAGCAAACTCAATTCACAAACAAAAGGGAAAAGAGAACATTCACCAAAATTAAGATGACAAAAATGCATTGTTCCAAATCAATGCAATTGACCAAGAAGCATGAACATATATAGCAGCTCCAGAAAGTTGGTTATCACACATATAAAACAGGCAGCCAATTCACAAACTAAAACAACGCCATCGCGCCCCCAAAAGACGAAGCAAAATGAGAAGAACGCGTAGCTCATGAACAATGTTAGTTAGCTTTAACAAACGCATAGAGAAACACCGAATTCATTTCT
This sequence comes from Solanum pinnatisectum, assembly GCA_035578085.1. Lineage (NCBI taxonomy): Eukaryota > Viridiplantae > Streptophyta > Magnoliopsida > Solanales > Solanaceae > Solanum > Solanum pinnatisectum. The sequence goes on from CM069078.1 coordinate 2,775,288, forward strand.
AACTGAGGCTCGATCAACACCATTGAAGGCCAGTTTGTCAGTATTGAAAACATGCACATCCATCATCGCTATTCAAGAAGCCTTCTTCTCCGTATCTGCATCATGCAAAGTAAGGTTGGTGATCAGTTATGTCATCCAAAACAGTACACAAAATATAATTTTAATCTCGTTTTTTACTCAGATGGCACAAATGGAAGGAGAAGATATTGTTCTAAATGGAAATGGTTCTTGCATAGGCCTACATGATGTACAACGATCCAGTTCTTTAGTATTATCACTAAATGAAAAAGAATAATAGAAACAAAAATTTGGCACAACAGAGCCAAAACAAGACAAGTAATATTTTTCTTTTTTGATAATTGTAGTGCCTGAGCCAGCTTGCACGCAACTCGACTAACTCCACAAGATACCTGCTATGTCCCATCAGCAACAACAATAGCTACCAGCTAACTCTGTCCACCAAGGCTAAAACTGACGGGAAAGAAATAACATGGTGTTTTGTCTCTACTGGGATTTTAACCCGAAACCTCATGATTCTCAACCCACTTTGTTGACCACTAGGCCTCACCCTTGGTGTGGTTTACATTTTCTTTTGAACTACATGCATCATTTGACAACATTTCCATTTTTTACTTCCAAAAAGATCTCTGAAAAAGGAGAGAAATGTTTCGATGGATTTTAGAGTTTAGACATCAAGACATGCCTCATGTTGTCAAGTAACTTTTTAATAATAAGAGTGTGAAGGATTTGACTCAACAGTCGGTTTGAAATTAGATATTCTCACACTTGTATTTGTTTTCTTTCACCACCAGTCACTAATGAAAAGCTACACTTATACAACATATACCATATGCTGAAATAACAAATACTATCACACTAATTTGATGAGAGAGAAATAACAAATTCAGTAGCTGGCAGTATAACATCATCAATGGAGATAAAAAAGGATGAAAAGTTGAGCACTAGATTAAAATGTGAACACCTTCCGATCAACTAGAGTAACCCGTGGGTATGCAAAACTCACTGCTCAACAATAGTGCTTCAAGTTGAATAACAAGATGGTATACAATTTTCTCCCTAAAGTATAGTTCAGATCATGAGCCAATGTTAATTGCAGGAACTAATGTCAGAATTATGAACCCATATACAAGATGCTAAGCCAAATTGAATCCAAAACGCATTATAACTCTGTTCCACAAGAACCTCAGGCACCATGTTTCATCACGAAATAGCAAACGTGTGTTCTAGTACACAAGTTTTAGTATGTCCTTCAAAGACAAAACAGAATTACATCTTTTAATTCTTATTTCATGCCTCAAAACTAGTCTTCCCAATATGTCACCGTCTTTATATAGTAAGAAGCAGCCAACCTTTCAGAAGTGGAAACTAGATGAATAAACAAAAGCTTAAAGAAGGGAAAAGTATTTCTCTTTGTAACTTTATTCACCCCACTCTACAGAGTCTCCAGCCTGTTTTTATCAGCTTAGAGTACCCTCTCCAGCCACCCAGCTCCCATCTGAACCTCCTCTCTTGCTCTCTCTTCGTCGCCACTTTACTATCACCAAACCATCCCCACGAGGATTGATGATAAGCATACACTTCTGTGTCTCTTGTTTGTCTTCTCCAACCTGTCACTATAAAGACAAAATCCAGTCCCGCTGGACTTGCATTTGAAATGCACTCTCTCCTCATCCATTTCCCAAGACTACCTCACCCACACCTGGACTTACTGAGTACCTGAAAAATTATTCTATCTTGTTTGCCTTTCTCCCTCCAACCCTTTCCCATCTGAAAACATTTGGGGACCCAGGTGAACAAATTCCTTTGATAAGCTACCTCATTATCCTATATCCTTCCCTTTCATCACGCCTCCTCCTCTCCATCCTAAGTTCCTAAACCCCTCTCTCACATACCTTATCTCATATTCAAATAGAAATTCAATCACCAAATTTTCCCCAGAAATCCAAAGCTCGCCTAATTGTGTATCATCGACGCGTCTAATGTTCTAGCTCACATAACTAGCATACGCCTTCAGGAAAAAATATACAGAAAAATAGAAGCTGATGCACTTCCTTTTTTACTGATAAGTAAATGAGAAAAAGAAACCGGGGGGAGGGGACTATATTCAAGTAACACAAAGGTCAGAAAACATAAATGAAAGAGAAGAAATCATCAAACAAGAACCAGGTAACTAAATACTTGGCCAAAGCTAAGTTGCGATCTCCTGAATCCCAAGTCGAGAAGCTTTTAGGACACCATTGCAGCAGTTTCATCTTCTTCGGCCTCTCCTGTTGACACTTCGTTAAACATATACTGGCTCTGATACTCCATCAAGTACTGTGTGGATCTCTTCACATCATAAAACAGATTATAGACTCGAGTAATATCTTCCACTTCAACAGCCTTCCCTTTCCGCTTTTGGCAGGCCAATGCTGCAGAAGTGATAAGGTGGATGGCGTATCTCAAAGAAGTATTCACCCCTATCTTGGTCAATAAAACTTTTGCATCCTCAGACATTTCTACATCCTCCTCTTGGCATCTGATGTCCAGGATGTTGCGAATTTCTTCCTCTTTGTAAGGTTGCGTAGAGATGATGAGCAGGCGATCAAGAAAGTCAATTGGAATCCCATGTGGGGATCTGTAGTTTGTTCCCCGGATTGTAGTAATGCCTCTATTTGTAGCAACAACCAATATAGGTGCCATGTCATTCTCCAGAGCTCGGTTTAGGAAAGAGAAACACTCAATGTCAAGCATATGTACTTCGTCAATGAAGAGGACACCAGGCACAATCTCTGCCTTTCCTTCCTCCCTCCACTCTGCAACCTTGGTATCTATTTGTTCTCTCACTTCAGCACGAATCTCACCAGTATCACCCGTAAACAGTGCTAAAAAACCCTGTGTTCTGAAATTGAGATGAGCTGATTAACATATTTAATCTAGTGAAGTAGGAAACAAGGAGATTCTTTAAAGATGTCAGATGTTTTCAGAGGCAACTCTGAAACTCAAAGCATGAAACTTAAAGTTTTGCAAATACACTAAATAGGAAAGACATGCAACTGCGGATGGCGAGTAGCATCACTAATTTAAATTGAAGTGAAGAAAAGGCAAAGGAAAGAGGAAGATACAAAATCTAAGACTAGTGACAAACATAAATATTTGTTAAAAGTAGTCTATCAATCTTAGCACACAGAAAGATCAGTGTCCTATTCAAATGTTGAAGTCCATTCCCTATGAGGCAAAAAATAAACTACCATAAAATACAAAAATCCAACCAAACATAATGCAGAAAAGAGATGTTAAAACACAGTTCACCAAGAGTGAAGCGATTAGCAAGAAAGAAGTAGTCAAATCAGTTCCTATTCAAAACACACCTCATTCATTCTTTTGGCAACATTTTACTACAAACGTGAATGTCTTTTTTTAAGCCAATCTTGTCAAATGATCACCAAGAAAAGCTACTAAATGAATACTCATTGTATCCCCATGCATTACTAGAAAAATGTTTTATGATAACATAAATAGCTAACTTAGCAAAAAGTATCTTGTAGGAGATGAATGGAAGAATACTATTTGGGATATAATGCTGCACTTGACTTCTAAAACCTTTTGACAGAACAGTTACGATTCCAACAACAACATACCCAGTGTAGTCCCACAATGTGGGGTTTGGGGAGGGTAGAGTGTACACAGACCCTACACCTACCTCACAGGTGGGGAGACTGTTTCCGTAGACCCTCGGCTCAAGGAAAAGCACTCCAAAGCAGTTCAGAAATAGAAGTAACAGAAGTACAAGAATCAACCGATATAAACAAACAGCACAGAGTAGCAGTTGACACTTACTTACTCTTATTCCTATTAAAGAACAATTTCCTATGGGAGGGTAATGCAGATAGGAACAATTAAGTAAGCAATCATAGATAAATCAAAATCATTCCTTTCCAACAACACACCCAGTGTAGTCCCATCAGCTCAAGGAAAAACAGTTCAAAGCAGTCCAGAAAAAGAAGTAATGGAAGTACAAGCATCAACAGATAATAACAAAACAACATATAGTATTAGCAGAACAAAAGCTACAACAAAACAATATGATAATCGAGCTATGAGGAATCAAAAAAATCATTTCTTTCCATCAAAAAAATAACATCAGTAGCAAATTAGTACCTGCTATTTATGACATCGATTTCGTGAAGGGTAACGCAATGAACAATCTCCTTGCGCTTCTGCAGCTCCCCTTCAGGACATTGTACAAACTTAGTCTGAGGTCCCATAGCATCATAATCCCTCGACCTAGCAAACGACCTCCCCAACTTCGTAATCTTCCCAGAAGCCTTGTCAATAGCAATAACATCCCCGCTCTGTACTTTCTCCTTCCCTAAAGCCTCAATCATCTTCGCCCCCAAATCATAAACCGTCTCCATATCAGTAGTCTTCAACGTCAATTTGCCCGTTTTCGACGCAGCTCCAGCCACCGCCGGCCTATCAATCTGTACTTCCACAACTTCACCTTCAATAACTTCAGCTTCTTCTTTAATTCTCACACCAATTGCTTTACGAAAAGCCTGCATTAACGCTTCAGTTTTCGACATATCAAGTGAATAAAGTTCGCTACCAGCAAGCATAGCAAAAGGGGTTTCTTGCCCTAACGATTTAGCCATACCCATAGCTATAGCTGTCTTCCCGGTTCCAGGTTGACCCGCAAGGAGCAGTGCACGACCCGCAATTTTACCTTGTTGAACCATTTTAACAATGATTCCGGCAGCTTTTCGAGCTGGAATTTGACCTACCATACCTTCAGAGCTTAATCGAGGTTCGAGTGAAGAATCGAGACCAAGACCTCTGATATGGGAGTGTGCCCCTATGCGTTCTATACGGGTTAGGTCACGCATCTCTGAGATTTTCAACTCCCCCATTGCCATTGATGAGGCGAGAGAGGTACAGAAGAGGGGAAGACAGAGAGAGGAGCAAAAAATTAGGGTTTAGGGTTTATGGAGGAACGATCACCTATAACAATAATAACATGTGAGTAGGGTGTTCGGGTCTGTTTGGATCGATTATCCGTCAAAATTAAGATCAAACCAAATGAAATATAGTACTGGCATTATAATTTCATAAATGACTATAGTGAAAATTATGATTTAAATTATATTTTAAAATAATTTTATTAATATGTGTGCATTGTCTCGCAAATTCAGTTCATATAAAATTGAGGGAGTATATATTTATCGATTTAATTGTTATCGATCTTGATTTGATTTGGTTCATTCAGTTATTAATCATACATAGAAATAAAAGAAACGAGCCATTCAAGAGAGAGAAAATAGATGACAATTATTTCAAAAGGGTATGAATTGTCTTCGTGCCATTTTGGATTTTATAATTTTTATATATGAACTGTAATGAGAAAAGACCCAGAATAGTCCATTATCTTTGAGTAAAGACTCAAAGTCATCCTTGAGTTTTTACATGGAGCATTAATAGTCCATCATATTTGCAATATTGGTGCACTTTTGGTCCTCCTAAATTTTGCCTATTTTCTAACATTGTTTTTATCCATAATTTATGTATAGAATGTTCAATCGTCATTTTATATATTTAGTAGAAATAATAACTTCATGTGAGAGAATGTGAGAAGAAAATACTTTGTTTTGTTTAGTAGAAATCGTATTGAAGGTAAGGTCGAGAGGTTCATCACAACGATTTCACGTGCAATAGTAAAAAAATTCTTTTCCTGCAACGTCATATGTCAAGATGTTCTTAGTTTAGCTACAGTAATATTTCTACTAAACAGAACAAAGTGTTCTTCTTCTCACATTCTCTCACATAGAGTTATTATTTCTACTAAAATATATAAAAAGACTATTGGACATTCCTTACATAAAATTGTAGACAAAATTAATGCTAAAAAATAGGCAAAAGTTTAGGGAGGACCAAAAGTGCACCAATATTGCAAACATGAGGGACTATTAGTGTTCCATGTGAAAACTCAAAGATGACTTTAAATCTCAACCCAAAGATGAGGGATTATTTTGGACCTTATCTCGAACTGTAATTATGTTTAATTTTCTGATTATATTGTTAGCTAATCCAAATATCCAATGTACTGAACAATATAGATTTACCGTAATGTATAAGCTATCGATAATGCTACACAAATAAAAAAATGCATCATATCTTACTTTTTTTTCATTAGATTGCTGCATTTTTCTGCATAAAAAATTGTCCATATATAAAACATGTATACAATTTGTTTGTTTCAGATTGATTATTTCTTCGGAGGGTTTTAAACAAAATCAAAAGCAAAATAAACCATGTTCATTATCACTATCAATCACTAGTTAGTCACCACCACACGTATCACCTCTATCATTATAATTATATCTAATAATAATAACTAAACTCAAAGGACAAGAAACTGCAAGAATGAATAGTTCGATTAACAATACAGAATGATTAGCGAAACTACACTTAACTATCTGACTAACATTCTTCCTAATTCGTGCCCTTCAAAACCTCCTATCTAAGGTATGGCGTGAGCTGAATTTCCATCATGTTTTGTCTAATCACCTCTTCTAATATTTTTTCAATATATCTCTATCTCTCCTAAAATCATGCATAGTCAACCTCTCACAAATCTGTATTGGGACAATACAAGTAAATAAATTTGTTAGTATTACAATAGAACATATGATTTTATGCTTTGCTACTACATTTAATATTTTAAAATGCATATTAAATATCATAAATATTGAAATTGTGTTATAAAAAAATTGATTTCGACATTAATTAAAAATATTGAATATCAAAATATTTTAAAATACATAACAATTACTATTATGTTGGAACCACGATATCAAAAATTTCGATTTCAATTTTGATATCAAATTCAACATCTAACTTTGGGGTGTACAAAACCGAACCGAAAACCAAATCAAACCGCAAACCGAGTCAAACCGAGAAAAGAACCCGACTAGTGGTTGGTTTGACTTGATTTGGTATTGAAAAAGAAAACCCGACTATATTTGGGTTGGTTTGGTTTTAACAAAAAAAAAACAACCCGAGATTATATATATAATTTTAAAGTTTTATTTTATACATAAAAATATTTGCTTTGATATTATTTTTAAATTTTTCTTATACTTTTTCATAGTTTTTATCTTTTAATATGTTATTTCAAGTTTGAATCTTAGAATTCTGAATGGTTCAATAAATATTATAGTCCACAAATATTGGTGATTATAATAAAACTTAAATCAAAATCAAATTAATACTAATGCAAAAAGAAAATCAATTCAACACTAAGAATGACAATAATATAGAATATTTGTTATTTGGTTTTACATTGGTTTAGACAATTCAAATACATAATCTAATTTTAATTTCCTTTAATATTTAGTCATGTAACTAATACTTATTAAACTTATTTTAGCATGATTTAGTACTTTTAAATTATGATCATTTTCATTATGACTTGTTAATTTGCAATATTTGTTTTACGCGATTTCATTATTATTATTTTTTTGTTGGATATTTTAGTGTCATTACTCATCATATTTTGTGTTATTTTCTTCGGAAACACCTTAGATAATTGTATTTTGGTAGGACTAAAGAAATATTTGAAGTACAAGTAAATTATATGTTTGTATGAATACTTTACCGGGAAAACTAGAAAAAACCCGAAAATCCGAAAACCCCGAAAAAATCCGAAAAAGCCCAAGGTTGAAAAACCCGAGTTTTATTGGTTTGGTTTGGTTTATAGATTTAAAAATTCGACACAAATGGTTTGGTTTGATATTTGAAAAACCCGAACCAATCCGGTCATGTACACCCCTAATCTAACTTACCAGCTCATGTTGGGCTTCAAAAGATAAGGCCCAATATCCAGCTCCATCTCTAAGCCCAAGATCATGTGGCCCAATATCCTGCTCCATCTTAATTTTCGTACTCTTTCAAGTGTTGATAAGTTCATTATTATGAATCTTAAAGGTTGCATTCGTAAAGTTTAAATTTTAAATTTGCCTCTATCGAAATATCAAGAGATTACATAAGTTTTTTTAATGCTTCTATCAGGTATACATATTAGGGTAACCATATAAGATCAATAAGGGGGAAGTGTTCCACGACAAATCCTCGTGTGAGGCCAATTTAAGGGGAAAATGCTCCCTTATAACAATATTGTTTTCTTAATCAAAATCTCGAATTTGAGATCTTTGATTAAGAAAAAAGAATAATAGTAGAGGAGTTCTCTCTTATGGCATAAAGCTTGATGAAATCAAGTAATTGGACATGACTTTATTTATGAATTAATTTCAACAAGTTTGATGGCTATTATACTTCACTTTAACATCAATTTGTGAAGACGATAATAAAGTAACACATCAAGGTGAGTAGTATATTTAAAGCGACGGATTAATGACAAAATTCATAACTAATTTTAATTTTTTTTTGTGACGACTGTAGATATTAATATTTGATTGTGATATCACATGAAAAAGTTTGAGTATCCAACTCAAATTTTTAAGACAACGATTGACTCGAGTCATGACGATATAAACTCCTAAACTAATAATAATAGACAAGTGATAGAAACGAACATAGAAAATAATATAACATAAATAAGATCATCCTTTAATTTTTAATTTGTCAATCAAACAGCATTAATTATACTGCATGCTCATGCATTTTTATTTTTTAGTAAAATGATCTAACCTTCTTCAAATCTCAGTTCCCTTAGTTTTTTTTTTTTTTGGTTCTGCTATTTAATTAATTTAATGATGCTGTTAACAAGAAGCAATAATGAAAAAGTTGTAGTTATAATAATTTGTAACAAGAAATATGAATTGTAAATCATGAAGATGCTGTCAATATATTGCATCTTAAATTAAAAATTATGATTAGTAAAGGTTCCTCGATTGAAAATTATTGATTCCACTTACGTACACCAAATTAATAAAATATACTCTTATTACTAGTTAATTGCGGAAATAAATCTAAAGGGATAAGGCACTTGTACCTTCCTAAATTGTGATCGAAATTTTAGAGAGACACTTTAGTTAAACTAAGGTCCTATTACCCCTGAACTCATTTTTTTTGTAATTTTGAAAACCTTTTTGGCTTACGACATTCAAACATCTCCAAAGCGCCTCAACTACGTGGAGTCACAGAGTGTGCCACATAAGTCAAAATGTGTACAAAATTACAACAAAAAAATGAGTTTGGCGGTAATAGGACCATAGTTTAGTCTTAGTCTAAGGGGTACTTGTGCAGTTGTGCCTTATCTCAAATCTAAAATTTAAAGTTTATGATTTAGGGGTACTTGTGCTAGTTTCAACTATATGCAATAAAATAATTAGTTTATAATAAATACAATTGTGTTTTATTTCCATGAAAAAAAATATTTAAAAAATTATAGGAAGTATACTTTGACTATACAATATAACTTGCCAAACGTCATAAAAATTATACATTAACTTTATAATATAGCTTACCTATACATGAGTTAACACTAACTAAATAACTATACATTATAATACACTCAAAAAGCCGAATATAGCTTAACTGTATATAACGTATACACTAACTACACATAAAGTATACATGACTATTCAATCTCAATCAATTCAAAATCACTTTTTAATAGTCCCAAATTTTAAATATAAAATTCTTTTGATATTTTTTTTTTAAATATAAATTTACGATATGTCAAATCTTTAAATTAAGTAAAACTTTAATAATTGATTGATTACGAAGGAAGAAGGAAGGAAGACTGAAAGCAACGAAGATAAGTTCAAGAAGGTGTTGTACTGAACGTTCACATGGGCATAACAACTATATATGTTTCTTTTTCTATTGGTAATTTTATAATTAGTTAGTATACATAATTATTAATATTAAATTTTTTATATATAATTTATTAGTATTATTTTTTGTAAAATATTTATTTTAATTTCTTTCTCACTTTAATTTTTTTAATTTTTTTCTTTCATTAATTTTTATCATTTTACTTTTAATTATTTAAAAAAATTATGTGTATTTTTTTTTAAAAAAATAATAATTAGAAAATGTCCTTTAAGTTTAACAATAATGGCCTAGATGAGCCTTTTCTCAAAAGAAAAAAAATATGAATGAACCAAACTTTTAACAAATGACATAAATGAATCTTTTCTCAAAGTTCGATTACGTATTTGAGCTCCCCCCCTTTTTTTTAATAGCATGCATGTTTTGGAGGGATTTGATATTATTTTTTAAGAAAACATTATGTTCCTTTTTTTTTTTTTAAAGAAATATTCATTTTTACAAATAAGAGATTTTTAAAAAGAAATCATTTGTAAAGGGTTGTTTGGTAGCTAATTAGAGTTATGTAGAGACTAATTATGAGTGAATGTCTATATTCACGTATTAGTCATTCCATCTTATATCATGTATAATATAATACATAGATTAATTCCTCCATAACTTATATATATATATTAAGTATGTGGATTTCTAAATTATCAACCAAACATAATATTAATTTTCTATCATATATACCTACCAACTATCATATAAATTATATAAAAATTAATATATGAATAATTTATTTTTTATTCCGCTATCAAACGACCCCTAAGTGATCAAGAGATCTGAATCGATGGATCTAACTTTTGAAAAGAAAAGTGAAAAGTAACTTTTTCGTATGAATAAAGAATTTGTAGTGCTTATTTGACCAAATACATTATAAGTGATCTAACATTAATATAATCAATTAATTTTTTCTTTTTTTTAGTAGTATGATTTAACTTTTGCTTTAATAATAGCATTTTTGGGCATTATCCAATTTTTAAATAAAAAGTAACTTTTTATTCCAGACTCCAGTGTGGTGCACAAGCTTTTCTTAATTAATTCAAGATATTTACAGAAACTTTTCAGAATTGTAGTACTCACAAATTTAAAAGTTTATGCACAATAAAAATAAAAAGATTTTTCAGGATGAGTTTTTGAGTGGGGTATATCAAAAATGCTTTGAGATGTAATTAAAAGGGGTAGATTCATTGGACATAAAGTTTTAGAATTTAGCTATGGACCAACCATACATACAATCATTTAGAACTACAACGATATCAAAATGACTTCTTCTTTTTTTAATTCAATAAATATTGTACAACAAAATAATTCAAGAAAGGACATATGAACTATTGGGAGGGTCCTTCTAGATTTAGATGCAATTGAAAGGTATAGATTCATAGAACGTAAAACTTTGTAATTTAGCAATAATTAGTGATGAATTATCAAAAAAAAAAATCTTATTAATTAGCTATGGACCAAATTACCATGCAAATCGTATCAATTAGCTATGGACCAACCATGCATACTGCCATTTAAAACTACAACGACATCGAAATGACTTATTTTCCTTTTTTTAATTCAATAAATATTGTATGATCGAATAATTCAAGAAAGGACACATGAACTGCAGGGAGGGTCCTTTCTAATTAGTTCGACCGTTGAATCTAACTTTTTTTAAAAAAAACAAAAAATTGAACAAGTTATTATTTTTTTTTTTTTTTTTTTTGAAGTTCATCATTTTCTATTGAAAATACTATGTCATTTTTTCATTTCAATTTACTTTTGACGGTAAATTAACGATGAATTTTATAGCTAACTCTTTTTTAATTATTTTTGTTTTGCCAACTCGGTAGGTTTTGAAATTACATAGGAAATTGACGGGGTAGACCAATATTTAGTTTTAAACACTTCAATTTATATATATATATATATATATATATATATATATATATATATATATATATATATATATATATATATATATATATATCCTACAATATGTGCATTTGTAAGAACGGTAAATTATGATATTTATAATACAAGATACTATTTTCATTCTAGTATACTCTAGGCAATATTATTTTTATTCGTTTAATATAATGAATCAAATAGTCGATAAAAAATAATATCATGACATTATCAATATATCTTATTATGTATTATTCTTATATATCTTATCAAGCAATTCCATAATGTATATAAGAATATATAGTGTTTGTATCTTCATTTACTATTTGTTGTATGTAACACAAATACTATGGAGTCTTTTGATAAAATGTATTAAAAAAGTACTGAATAAAGCGTATTAATAATATCGTGATATTATTTTTTTATTTTTTGTTTGATTTTAGGGAAAAAGGACAAATATACCCTCAAACTATCGTAAATGGTATGCAAATACCCTCCGTCATACTTTTGGGACATTGATGCCCCTGCCGTCCAAAAACTAGAGCATATATGCCCTTCACTCTAACGGAAGACTAAATAGGGACACGTGGCGCAATCTTATCCGTCGATCCGGTATTCAATAAATATCGAGTCGGTGGATAAGATTATGACACGTGTATGTCCGTTAGTATAAAGGGTATATATGTTCTAGTTTTTGGACGCCAGGGGTACCAATGTCCCAAAAATATGACGGAGGATATTTGCATATCATTTACGATAGTTCGGGGATATATTTGTCATTTTTCCATTGATTTTATATATATAATATTAGTTGCCTATGATTTTCTTTATTGATTTTTCTCCTTTTATTTTGGATCGGTTGAGAGTGAATTCTATAATTCATATTTCATCATAATTCATGGATAAATTAATGAGACAAGTCATTTCACATGGGATCCATCTAATACATTTTAAGGATCCATTGGCCATGAAATTTATATTTATTTTCTTCCTGAATTTTTTTTTCACTTTATTTGAAAGTGTGTTTGATCATGCAAATTTTAAATATAACTTAAAAAATATCGAAAATTCTAATTTCACTTTCACTTTTCTTACAAAAATGATCCCACTTATATTTGATTTTATATTTAAATCACACGTTTTTTTATTGAAGAAGTACATTTAAACAACTAAATATAATTTGACTTCGGCTTTAGCTCAAATTTCAAAAAATTTAAATAAAGTGAAAAAGTTATTTGGAATAGCATATAGTAGCTCATATATGAAATCTAATCTATAACATTACATTGTTATCAATTTTGAGATATTACTTTTTAGAGCAGAATTGATTGTATATACCAGACAAGTTAGTTAAGTTGAGTGATTTTGACAACTTCTAAATATTAAAAGGTATAAATCATATTTAGAAAAAAACGCATTCACATTGAAAATATTAGTAGGGTTTTGAGCATTAAAAAAATATGATGATATTTTAAAATAAATAGTATTTAAAATCAAGTTACAAAAGAACATTTCGAATTAAAATTGCATATTTAAACATATATTTTTAAAGATAAGTTGAAATTAAATTAATATTATTGAGCCCGTGCACAACTGGCTTAAAGAGTTTGTTCATTATTTATTTCATTGAGAGTTTCTTTTCTTCTATAAAAGGACTCTCTATTCATTATTATTCTCATTTATATTCCAGGTTTATTCCTTCACCATCTTCTTCTCCTTCTTCTTTCTTTTTTTTTGGATTGGTTGATAGTGAATTCTATAATTAAAATTTTAGAATTTAGGAGAATTGTGTTGCATTGGACCTATTTTCTCAATTTTGTTTGAATTTCTTCGATGAATTTAAGATTTTAAGTCTTTATGTTCTGGATTTTAGGATAGCATATTTAAGATTTGAAATGTATTATGAGTTATTGATTTCACGTGAGCTAGTGATCATGATTTCTAACTTTTTTTTTCTCCTTTGCTTACCTAAACATATGAATCACAAATAAAGAATGTATTTTGCGATTTTAATTAAGTTCATTATTTTTGTTCGAAGTTGATTTATTTCACTAATTGTGTTATACTTTTACTAAAAAAATTATTTCAACTTTTAACTAACTATATTATATTTTTTATTGAAATTATATTTTCTAACTTTAATTTTCAACTACGCAAAAATAATAAAGTATTTTATGTTACTTTACACCTTATATGGAGTACTTTGTTAGTGGAGAGAAGCATATTATATTATAATTGATTTATTTTCAATTATTCATAAGCATATATGCACCACTTAGTTAAAAAGAAAACAAAGATCCTAAATGCTACATTATTTTTGTCCCTTTCAATAAAATTACACTTAATTATTTCGAATTTATTTATTCTAAATTCTGAATTACCACTTATTCTTTTGTATAGCCTTAGTTTAGGGATTTGTCCATTTTTATTAGTTTTCTTTTTCTTGGTTTTAATAATTTGTTTTTTATTTTTTTAGGATATCGCACTTTATCTTTCGATAAAGATTTTATATTGTTAGAATTTTCTGACAAATTAAGAAGAAAAAGAAGAAGAAAGATGGGTTTTTGGACATTATTTGAGGTGGCATCTATGCCAATATTACAAATGCTTCTTATAAGTGTTTTAGGTGCTTTAATGGCAACTAATTATTTCAATATTCTTCACTCTGATACTCGAAAGTCCCTTAATAAAGTAAGATCATTTTTTTCATTATTTTTCTAAGCATAATATATAATATATGTTAATATTACTTGTAACACGCACCACTAGAAACTATATAATTAGTTATGAAATTCATTAGTAATCGTCAACTAATTAATCTATTTTCTTTTAATAATATCTATGTATGTAGATTGTGTTCGTGGTATTTACGCCCTCCATAACGTTTGCAAGTTTGACCAAGACTGTCACCTTGGACGACATCATCTCATGGTATTATCAAATACTTCTAACCATGTTTCAATTTATATAACATAGTCAGTTTAAAAAAATAATGATATTTTTTATATTTATGTAGTAACTTGTTAACTTAAATATCATTCATGTTATATTTATGATCATGAGATTTAAAAATATTCTCATATATTATATATATTTTCATTTAAAATTATAGGATTCAAATATCATTTTTTTAAAACTTTGAGTTTGATCAAACTTTGACACATAACATAGAAACAGAGGGAATATCAACTCTCAGAGCTCGTTCGGTACGAGGGATAAATGATGATTATCTTGAAATTAATTTTTGAATGATTTTATAGTATATTTGATTGTGATAAAATTGCGAGATTAGTTATCTCAGGATTGTAGTGTTATTTTTACCCCAAATTAAATGTGAGATAACAATTTTGAAATAACTAATCTCGTAATAACTTGTTCCCCAACAAAACAAGCCCTCACTATATTATTATGCGTTTATATATGAGAAATGTCGGTAGAAAATATAAAAAAAAATTAGTGTTAGAGTAATATTTGTTCTGAATAATATTGAATTGAGATGTATTTAAATGAAACATCATAAATAACACAAATTTATATAAAGAAGTCCAAATTTATACAATATAAACAGTAAAAATTTATATAGTCGACCTCAATCTGTTTAGACTGAATCTAAACTTATTTATATAAATTTGTGTTATTTATGACGGTTCATTTAAATACATCTCAACTCAATATTATTGAGAACAAATATTACTGAATCTAAACTTGTTAATTATGATCTATCAGGTGGTTTATGCCCATTAATATAGGGCTAACTTTTTTAGTTGGAGGAATTCTTGGATGGCTAGTTGTAAAAATACTTAAGCCAGAGGTACATTTAGAGGGACTTATTATTGCTACATGTTCAACAGGTACACACACACACACATATATATAATTCTCAATTCCACTTTACGTGACACTATTATGATTATTTAAATGAACAAGTAAATTTTTCTTTGATGATTATATTCACTTTTTGAGTACATTTTTATATTTTGAATTATTAGTTATATATACTAATTTATAGTAATTAATTCTCCGTTTCACTTTATGTGTCTTAGCTAGTTTCTATTTGGAGAGTCAAATGATGCTTTCTTTGATCATAATTTTCATAAATACTTTATGTTTTTTGAATTGTTGGCTATTGAATTTACATTATTCTTTATGTAATTAATTTTTAAATATGCAAATTCTATTGCAAAAAAGATTGAAGAATATATTTATGTCTGAATTCACACTGAAAATTAGTTAGTGTGATCCTCGTATATACTCTGAATTAGGTCACACAAATTAAAACAGAAAAAGTAGAATCTTTGAAATTTGTAAATTTTATTTTTAAAATTTCAAAGATTTCATGTTCAAAATTCAAATTCATGCAAAATATTAGTTAAATTGAAACCTCTAATTATGTTTAAAACAGGTAATTTGGGAAACCTTCTATTGCTAGTAATTCCAGCAATTTGCAAAGAGGATGGCAGCCCATTTGGTGATCATGGAATTTGTGCTTCTGTTGGTCTTTCTTATGTCGCTTTCTCTATGGCAGTAAGTTCTTATAATAAAGCTTAATTAATTAACTTTTTTCGTGGTCGATCAAGTTCATTGCAGGAATTTGTCTAGTGCAATTTATTTCTTCTATGTAACTTACGGATTACTATACTGAAGCGAAATTTATTTTGTGTACACTCAAAAGATAGAGTGTATGCAGATGTTGGGACCTTATAAATATAAAAATGTTGTTTTCAAAGGACCCTCGGCTCGAACCGATCTAACTAGCCATGATATATATCACCATTTTATAACTTTTAGTGTTATACTTGCTAGGGTTAAATTATTTTAATTTTGTGATTTACTAGTAGTAATTTTGTTGATTTAATTAACAGGTAGGTGGTTTCTACATATGGACATACACATACCACTTAATAAGAAGTTCCTCTGTGAAATTTAAAGCAATAAAAGCAGAAAATGCATTGAAGAAACCAAAAATCGATTTGTTAGATGCAAATGAGAAATCTCACCTTCTTCAACATGATGATACTGAAAATCAAATGGTAAGTTAGTCGTTTATTTTTTTTACTTTTTCGCTCAATATTAGAGTCTGATTAAATTCAAATTCACACATTGCATGACTCATTTGTGAATCGAAATTTGAGACCTTTAATTAAAGATAGAGGGATCCAATTCCATCCCTCTACAACTCATAGGGATGCATGGTTATGCTAATTTCACATAATATCATCCAACTTTATATATTTACTATATAAACAACAAGTAAACTGACAAAACCATTTTTATTTTATTAAAAATAATTGAGTTTCACCCATTATTAAACTTTACCTATTGCTTTCATCGTTTCAATTTTTGTTGTGATGTTTGATTAGGCAATACAGAGTTTTAAAAAAAGACTTTTAAAATTTATGACATAAAATAAGTTGTAAAGGTTTGTGCGATCGTAAATCATGGAGTAAAATGAGAAGTATATTGTTTTTTATTTCTAAATGCGTATGAGATTTTTTTGGAGAATAAAATAGAGTAGTATTTTTCTGTCACAGTGAAATAATTGAACTTTACTCACTATAACAATGAATCTAAATTTTATTGTTACACATGATAATTTTATATCATTATTATCATAATTCATATCAGGTAAAGTTTAGTAACTTTAGCGTTAGCAAAAAATAGCTTGTCACTTTATGCCGTAGCAAAAAAATTATACCGCGTAAAGTTCAAATCGAATTCCTTTCTTTTCATACCTTTACTTAATTCACAAATTTTACTAATAACAAGGGCTCAAATAGCATTGAATATCGTTATTCCAACCGCTAGGCCCTTCTTTGATCTAAAGATATAGATTTTCAATTCCTAATTACAGTGACGCGTAAAATATAATACTAAAAAATAATCATAATCAAAATACTGGAAAGAAAAATGTAGACAATGAATGAAAAGAAGAGGTGATTGAATCTTACTCTTTAATATTTTTTACTATTCCTCAATTCCCATCAAGTATTATTTATTTCTTAAGTCACTATTCGGTGTTGATATCGTCATCGAAGATGAGCGAGTAAATAAGCGTTATTATATATAGCAAGCTAATTTTATCATTGAATATTTCATTTTTGTTAGAGAAATCGTTAGTAGATTAATTCATAATTTTCTCATTTATCCTATCAAATTTTTAACTTGTTAGATCAAAGTATGTGAAGTATCATCATGGAGCAAAATAGCAAGGACTTTGAACAAAATTGTGGAGGAACTACTGGCACCTCCAACAATTGCAGCAGTAAGTTTTTTTTTTTTTTTAAAATAAAAATATGATCACTTCATTTTTTATTTTATTTTTTTAACAAAGAAATTTACCCTTTTTAATTTATGACCTTGATTGATAAATTCAGATTTTAGGACTTATAATTGGTTCAATAACATGGTTGAAAAACCTTATTATTGGTAGCAATGCTCCCCTTAGAGTTATTCAAGACACTGTCAAATTACTTGGTTATGTATTATAATATATATTTATATAATATCTCCATCCTTTTATTTAAATTGATAAAATCAAATTTATTTATTTATTTTTTTTTTTTTTTTTTTTTGTGATTGTTCTAAATTAATAGTCATTCTACCTTCCTCTCAATGCAGGGATGGGACAATTCCATGTATCACTCTTATACTAGGGGGTAACCTCACCCAAGGTAATTAAAAGAAAAAAATATATAAACGTGTCTTTTTAACTTGATATCATCTTATATTTATGTCTTTCAATTTTGAGTATACTGAAATAGGTATCTTGTATAAAGTTGATCAAGTAGATACACGCATATATCCTATGTGACAATTCACGTCCTATATGTGACATCTTACATGACGTCCGACGTGTATTATGCCACGCAGGATGTGTGTATCTACTTGTTGAACTTTATACAAGTTTAAGTGCCTAGTTACACACACCCAGAGTTGGAGGACATATAGATATCAACTTAGGCTAAATTAAAGGACATAGGCATAATATTTTACCTATCGTAAAGACATAATACATAAATGTGCCATTTAACTTGGCTTCAGCTGACATTTATGACCTTCAACTTTGAATGTGTACAAATAAATACTTAATCTTGTATAAAATAAACAAATAAACATATACATCTGATATAAAGTTCGATGTGACAATTCGCATCCTACATAACCTAATAATTATATTTTTTTGCCAATTAACTTGACAGGATTGAAGAAGGCAAAAGTGAAACCAATGATCATTATAGCAGTGGTGTTTGTGAGATATATTTTCAGTCCTATCTTAGGAATTCTTGTTCTTAAAGCTGCTTCCAAATTTGGATTCCTTGCAGCAGATCCCCTTTACAAATTTGTGCTCATGATTCAATATACATTGCCACCTGCCATGAATATCGGTACGTTTCAACTTATATACACTGACATTATAAATAAATTTATTCCTAATTCATTAGAGGCCATCTCAGCCATGTATAATAATATTGTTGTAAGAACAATATAATGACACAATTATTCAATTTTTAGTTCCATATAATTTAACATGTTACCGTAGGTTGAGAATGTTGAACTGGTTATGATTATGATTAAAATGATTGTAGGAACAATGACACGACTATTTATTCCACTATTGTTTATAATTAGAACTTATAAATTTCAAATTTTAAATATATAATTTACATGTTATTATAGGTAATCAGTCTTATTTTCTACGTAACGATTGAGAATGGTTAAATGATTGATTATAATTATGATTAAAATAATTGCAGGAACAATGACACAATTATTTGATGTGGCACAAGAAGAGTGTTCAGTCCTTTTTTTGTGGACTTATTTGGCTGCAGCATTTGCACTTACAATTTGGTCCACTATATTCATGTGGCTCTTGTTCTAACAAATATTGGATGATGTTATTACTCAATAGTGGATGCATCGCACCAAACGGGTTAGACATGTGGTTAACATATTCAAGATGAGATAAGACATGTGGATATTGAATACTAGTGTCCAATTATTATTTTTTACATTTTTTTTCTCTTTTCCCTATTTTAATTTTTTTGATATTATTTTTAGCTCAAGTATTTTTCAACTTTAGTTGAAGTTTTAAGTTCCAAAATTATATCACAACATGAAGTACATATATACTAATGGTATCAAAGAAGGTAGAAGCAGTGTTTCAGTGAAAACACTAGTCAGTTATTCCTTGATACCATTAGAGTATATATATACTTTGATGACATCAAGGAGGAAGAGACACTGTTTCAGTAAAAAAGACTGCTCAATTACTGCTTGATACCATCAGAGTATACATATATCATTAGAGTGTATATATGCTCCGATAGTAATTAGTATCAAGAATGAAGAAATAGTGGTTCAGAGAATAGAACAATGGGACCCTCAGGTAAATAGTTTGAGAAGTGGGTCCAATCAAGATAAATTTATTGAATTAAATCTTATTTAAGTAAATACTTTATGAGGAACTTTCACAAATAGCCATTATAATAAACTTAATTATGCTTCATAGCTATAGTTTGCATATATACGAGTTGTAACTACACTTTAAGCTGCCTCGTTCGTATAATTCGCAGGTTTGTATAATTCGCGGGTACATTTATATAATTCAGTTATTTTTGTATAAACTCGAAATAATAAATTTATACAAATACAAATATTAGAAGTGTCACGACCCAGACCGTCGTGATTGGCGCACACACTAACCCTCATGTGGGAGAACTATTACTACAATCCAACTAAGCAGCCTTAACCAAAATACTATACATTTAAAGATACAGAAGTAGGTTTAAATATAGAAATTATATAAAGTTTCCATAAACTCCAAAGGTTTAAACAATTAACTAACCAATTAATGCGGAAATTCAACCCCTAGAACCTGAAAGTCATTGTACAAAAACTCTATTAACGACAAGTCTAAGAACAAGGGGTACAACCCCGAAACTAAACAAACACCTTAAACAAATAGTCTGAGTCCTAAAAGAGTGGACTTAAACAAGAAAGATTCATGGCAGCCTGAAAGAATTGACTCACCCTTAAATCCGATCACGCTCAATAGTCACCTAGCTGAGGTCTATCAATAGCCGCCTGAAGATACCCTGTACTCAACAAAGAACAAGCAAGTGCGGTATCAGTACACAACCACAGTGTACTGGTAGGATCACACGGTTATCCCAATAAGTGAAACATATGCAAGTAACCACAACATTATAAAACAGGCATATACCGAACATATACAATATTTAGTAATCTTTTCAGGATCAATATAACATTCTACGTTCTCAATAATACACATTGGTTATCATTTTAGAGAAACAAACAATCTTTCAACCTCAATCACCATTAGATATGAATGTAATCAACACAAGTAAATACATAACATAATTTAATGGTTCTCTCACGAAATCCAATTCAATGGTCCGCTCATGGAACCCAAACTATTAGTGTACTAGTTCGTGGTACCCGATCCAATGTTTATGCCTGAATGTGGCAATCGATCCCATATTTATGCTGGAACGTGGCAACTGGTCCAAGTTAGTGTGTCGGAACGTAACACCCGATCCATTCAACAAACCACAATCACAATGTATATTCTCACAATCATACAACAAGAGGTGATTCATGACATTCAATTATTCAATTATCCGCATTCACGATTAGTGTCATCAATAATGCAAAATTCGCATATATACATGCATTATAACGAAGCAAGTACAAACATATATCACACAACATGAAATCACAACCATCACCTACCTCGAATCCAAGCTTGAATCCCCTAAGGCACTTGAATCTTCCCTTTTCGGATTCTTTTTGCTTGTTCTAGGTCTACAAACAATTAATACATACAAGGATCAACAATCAATGGTCTAATTATCCGGATTATAACAAACCCAATAACCTTAGACCAAACCCAATATCCTAATACCCAGATTAGGACTTTTTCCACCATAATTTCCAGATCAAAACCCTCTCCCATCGATAATCACCCACGAATTTATATTTTACGGATCGAAAAATAGATTCGGAGAGTTAAAACCTTATCTTTAGCCTCAAGAATGGTGGAAAACTGTCAAGAGAGCACTTGGGGTCGTCTCCTATCCCAAATTCGAAACTTGCAGAATAAAACGATTTTGGGGTTTATTTCCGACTTAAATCGCGACTGTCCCGCTATGGCTGCCCCCAGCCCGCCACAACGGCTTGCACGGAAATAGAATGTCGAATTAAGAGCTCCAAACTCTTATTTCACAACACACCTTCATCCCACGACACTTAGAAAACACCCGTTCACGCTAAGATCAATTTCAGGAGTTCTACTCGCCCGAATTCAATTTCGTAAAGTCGTATGGGTTCCTTAATGTCTTAGCTATCCGCTCACGCAATCAATTTCATTATTACACTTCTCATTCATTACCAGATTTCCCAAGACTCGCCTGACTCCGATTTAGTCCAAATCTGGATTAGGCTAGGAAATTTCAAGTTATTACTCAAAAGTTTTTTTGGTCCGACTCTTTCCCCCCATTGACTTTTCCTTAATGATGGAATTTGGTCGTTACAAGAAGTGTAAACAGTTATACAAATTTCAAATTATACAAAAGTTATACAAATTATATTATACAAATTATGAATTATACAAACGTGCGAATTATACAAAACCAAAAAGTTGAGTCGTGTAATTATAGCTAAAAGTATGTCGCAAATTAAAATTAAGGCAAAGTATAGCTATATTAAGTAATTAACTAATATATATTTGCTTATACGCGTAATTTTCCCATACTTTATCTAATGAGTCCATTTACGTAGTTTTCCCTTTTAAATAGTGACTAAATATTAACAAGTGGTCCAAATTGCTAAGTCCCAATTAGTGTAAGAACCTACTCCATGAACATAACGGGCCTGGGCTTAAACAACACAACAGAAAGCTCAACCCATACCTAACACTTTGTTTGGATATATGGTTGTATTTTATTGTACTGTATCATCTTGATGAATACAATAATTAGATAGAGTTTATCGTAATCTATCGTTATATAATGTCTCACATAGCAATTTGAAGGCAAATTTATAAGAAAAGTACGATACAAAATAGAGCTATTATAAAAGGGTAAGCGAGAATGAAATAGGAATATTTGATTATTCAAGAATAAGCAAAGATAAAATGAGAAGAAAAATAAGGTGATAACGTAATCAAAGAATATTTTTCTGAAGTGGAGCCTTGACGTAATTGATTATAAGTTATCATTTCTTGGCTTCTATTGCCATTATACGTTGCATGTTTTGATTTGTCCATCTGTTATGTAAAGAAAAAGACTTGCACAAATTATTGATCATGTTCTATTTTCACATGTTAGAAATCATGGATTCATAGTCAATTCAGCTGACAAGATTTGCCTACTTTTGTTTTGTAATTTTTTTATCCGCTAATTTGATAGAGCATATAAAAATAGTATTAAATAAATTATACTATTAATAATATTAAAATTAATTATATTGATACTATTTTCTATCTGCTGATCGATTTTGGTATATTCGTGTGTTAATAGCTTGTGCTTATTTATGTGTTAACAACCTATGTATTGTTAATACCACAATTTATTATGTATTAGTTATACATTGTATAATACTGAATATAATATATACATTAATTATAGATAGGTTAAAAGTTCTATAAAAAAATGAATTAAATAAAATAATTTCATGACTAATATATGTATTCTCTAATACAGTTTATCTAACAATCCCCTATTGTTGTATATATTTCTTTTGGGTGGATAGTTCATTGAAAATAATATTTTTACTTCGATAAAGGTAAATATGTTATCTTTTTAAATTTTATTTGTAAAATTATATTGAATATAATATTTTTATATTTTATGCGGCTAATAATTTGGTTTGAACCTACAAAAGATTTGGTTGAAATTCTAGTGGAGTCATGTTTGACAGGTTTCAGTCTCTCATTTGATGATACTTTCACTTACCATAAAAATAGTCAATAAATGATAAGGCAGGGCAAAATTTATACCACAAGTTACAAATTTGGTTCACTTTTTCTTTTTTGGCTAATAATTTTGGTTTACGCTTATTTTTTTAATGTTAAAGAAACCCAAGATTTTCGTTCAGAGGGTTTGAAAAATAAACATATAAACGTGTAAATAAGCATTTAGAAATGAGAGCCTTGAATTCTTTTGGGTTTAAAACCACACTTTTAGCACGTTTTTTAAAGTAAAAAAAAAAACTTGAAAAAAAACTGAAACTGAAAAAAATAAAACGCTTTCACTAGGATTTGAACTAGAGACATACAACTTAATTTTAGGGGGACTTGTCATTGTGTCATCTATTTCTCTTTGTTATTGAGGGGATTCAAAATATATATATCTACAAAAATATAGAAAATTTACCTTCTATATACAGAGTAATTTTTTGCCGAGGGGGTTCAGGTGAACCCCCTGGAATCCACATGGGTCCGCCCCTTCTTACAACTACAATAAATTTATTAAGTGGAGTTTGAAATGAGTAGACTATACTTATTTTTATTTTGAGAAGGTAAAAGGACTATTTGTCATAGACTCTTGGTCATAGGCGAATGAATAGGCTAAAATATGAAGCATGTGAATTCGTGATTTTCACATAAAATTAGATATTTGATGTATATATTTTTAAGAATTGATAATGTATTATTTGATGACACTTGTACTACAAGAAAGCTAAATGATGATACTTGATTGAATGTTGAGTTATTTATTCGAGAATTATGAATTAATTCTCACTTAATACATTTTTTCCTTCTTTCTTTTTTGGGGAGTGTGGTTTTGGGGGGGGGGGGGGCAAATATACCCGAACAATTCAAAATGGGCCAATTTTATCGTTTGTCACGTTTTTGCCTTGAAAATATCTTTATTAATGTATTTTTGACTCAAAATGGCCTTCAACTATCAAACTAGCTCAAAAATACCTGTGAATGATTGTTTCAAAACTAGGAAAAA
Source organism: Solanum pinnatisectum (assembly GCA_035578085.1). Taxonomy (NCBI): domain Eukaryota; kingdom Viridiplantae; phylum Streptophyta; class Magnoliopsida; order Solanales; family Solanaceae; genus Solanum; species Solanum pinnatisectum. The sequence goes on from CM069078.1 coordinate 2,799,998, forward strand.
TGGATCAAGTTTTCTGTATAAACCCGAATCATTTGCACATCTTCTTTTAAATTATCCGACTCATCTATGTCCCACTTCTCGCATCTTAACCTATAAGGAGGTCACTCTTACCTTATGTCGAATATCTTTAGTCCTAATTTTATCTCACATGGTATGTCTATAAATCTATCTCAACATTCTCATCTTTAATTTGCTACTATCATCTCTTGAGTATGAAAATTCTTGACCGGCCAACACTTTGACGCATAGAGTATGATTGCTCTAACCACTACTTTGTAGAACTTATCTTTAAGTCAGTTTGGTGACATATTCTTGTCATATAAAACACTAAATATGAGTCTCCACCCCGTTTTATACGATGCATGACATTTTTATAGTATCATTGACTAATGAGTAATTTTTTAACAAAAAACATTAATGATACCAATACAGTTTATATATATATAAGCGATATTATCAGCCGTAGTGATATCAATACGATTTATACCATAAAACACATCATGTTTATTTAATACTATATATGGTATTTAATACATGGAAAAATGAGATCCATTAGGTATTGTTAGGTAGAATACCTATCGCATTTTTAATTTCACTAAAAGTTAACAAGTGTCTTATGATTTAATTTGATATATAAATATACATAAATACATTAAAGGATCTATTGCTAAATTTGAATCTTAAATAAATAAAAAAATTAGTTGGCAGACGATTATTTGCAAATGATAACTTATTGATAATTTTAGTTATCAAAAACATTATTATATCTTCCTTCCTTATCAGCCACAAAACAAAAAGAGTAATTTTTTAAAAAAACTTCTTTTTGCAAACATTTTTTTTTAATATATAAAATAAGATACGTGTACCATCAATATTTTCTTGAATATTTCTTTATTCAAACAAATATCTAAAAAAAAAAAAAAAAAAAAAAGAGACGTGTTCGAACTTTTTATTTCTAATACAAAAAATCGAAAATAACAATACATCTTATGGGTCATTTGAAAAGCGACATAAAATAAATAAAGATATTTTATGTTTTGGATATCTTTAGAATTTATTTTAGTGGACGTTTAATCATGTTTAATTGTAAAATTTAAAAAAAAATATTTTTTGTTTTTCAAATAAAAATAATATTTAAAAACTGAAATTATATATGATCATGAGTACAAATTAAATTCGCTTTCGACTTTTTTAAAGTATTTTGAAATGAAAAGATGAAAACATAAGTTTGTTATTTTTCAAATTTTTGAAAATTTTAGAATTCGACTTCAAGTTGAATTCCTACCTTTCATGATTAAACGCTTTTTTCAAAATAAAGGTAAAATTAATCCAGAAATATCTTTCGAAAATTATTATTTTTATCTCACATACCAATCAATACCTTATTGTCCCCTTTCAAGTTTTTGTCGTTTTTGAAAAGTTCCCTTCAATTTTTATTTTCCTATTTTGATAAGATAACCTACAGCTCACCAACAACCCCAAATTTTCCAAAAAAACAACTTCTTGAAACCTTCATATTCTCTCTAATCTCCTGAATTTTTTTTAAAAAAAATCCAACTTTTTTCAAAACCCTACAACCAATTCCAAATTTTTACCCAAATTTGAAGTAATCTTGAATTAAAGATTTGATTTTTATTTAAGTTTTGCCCTTAAAATTGTGATTTTTGATTCTTGGTTCTTGATTTTTGATCATAGTATCCATATGGGGTTTGAAAAAGATAAAGCAAGTTCATCCTCTCACGTTTTACAAATCCCAAGAGAAGATACACCATTATTATCCAAGAATCATCAACATCTTTCTTCACCTTCAAAGACTTTTGCTAATGTATTCATAGCCATAGTTGGAGCAGGGGTTCTTGGTCTTCCATATACATTCAAGAGAACAGGATGGGTAATGGGTGCTCTTATGCTATTTACAGTTGCATTTTTAACTTACCATTGTATGATGCTTCTTGTATATTCTAGAAGAAAGATTGAATCCCATCTCAAGATTTCACAAATTTCATCTTTTGGTGATTTGGGGTTTGCTGTTTGTGGACCTATTGGTAGGTTTGCTGTTGATGCTATGATTGTTCTGTCACAAGCTGGTTTTTGTATTAGTTACATGATTTTCATAGCAAATACTTTAGCATATTGTTTTAATTACTCCAAAACTAATCCAAATCCTAAAATCTTTGGGTTTCCACCTAAAGCTGTGTATATTTGGAGCTGTTTCCCTTTTCAGTTGGGGTTGAATTCAATTCCTACTCTTACCCTTTTAGCCCCTTTGAGTATTTTTGCTGATGTTGTTGAATTAGGAGCTATGGGGGTTGTGATGGTTAAAGATGTGATGATTTATGTAAAGAGTAGTCATGTTCTTGAAGCTTTTGGTGGATTTAGTGTGTTTTTCTATGGTCTTGGTGTAGCTGTTTATTCTTTTGAAGGTGTTGGGATGGTATTGCCTTTGGAAGCTGAGACAAAAGATAAGGCTAAATTTGGGAAAATCTTGGGTTTTTCAATGGCTTTGATATCTCTGATGTATGGTGCTTTTGGTGTATTGGGATATTTCGCTTTTGGTGAAGATACAAAGGATATAATTACGACGAATCTTGGACAAGGATTGCTTAGCAGCCTAGTTCAAATTGGTCTTTGCATAAACTTGTTCTTTACTTTCCCTCTGATGATGAATCCAGTTTACGAAGTAGTTGAAAGGAGGTTTTGTGAAGGGAGGTACTGTGTTTGGATAAGATGGATTATGGTTTTGGTAGTGACGTTTGTGGCGTTGTTTGTGCCAAATTTTGCTGATTTCTTGTCATTGGTTGGGAGTAGTGTGTGCATAATTCTTGGCTTTGTGTTGCCTGCTTTGTTTCATCTGATTGTGTTCAAAGATGAGCTAAGATGGCATAGTTTGGCCTGTGATGGTGCAATTATTGTAGTGGCTGCTGTTTTTTCAGTCTATGGAACCTACTCTTCATTGCTGGAGATATTTGTTGGAGCCAAGGAATAAATTGTTTGTCTTCCTTTTTAATGTACAAGTTCAAGAGAAAGTTAAGCGTGTTTGGGCGAGAGTATGCTAAGATGGCTGACCCTCGGAAGTCCTTATGTTGCATCCCTCAGTCTCTCTACTTTCACTAGGTAGGGGTAAGGTTTGCATACACCAAACCCCACCTGTGATATTACCATGGATATATTATTATTGTTGTTGTTTATCATGCATTATGGTTGTCCGTTTATTTTTCTTCCTTCCTACCTACCATTTGTAAATTTGCTTCCATCTAAGGCCATTGATAATAGGCTTGGTACACAACTATGGAGGTTGTGTGAGGGACATGATCATGTCCACTTGGTATTCATTGCAAATGGTCATAATTTACTCAAATGGCCATTTGGTTCTCTTCTTAGTACTATTTATATAGTAATACTATATTATGTTTTGAGAATTGTCCTAAATGTGTTTTTTTTTTTTTTTAATTTAAGTTGTGACTCTTGATATAACTTGCTTGGGATTGAGGCGTAGTTTTTTATTTATTTTTTGATGAAGTTGTGCCTCTTGGATAGTTAGTATGGATATATTTGACCTCGACTTGCTTGAGATTGATGCGTAATTGTTGTTATAATGAAGTTGGTGCCGAATTTTGTTGATTTCCTCTCATTAGGGTTCTTTTGCGATAATGAAGTTGACTCTTAGAACAATGAGAATTCATATTGCCGGTTTTAACGAATTGAACATAGTTATCGTCGTTCTTATTCACTCCAAAATAAGAATCGTTTGTTGCTAACTATCATGTAAAGAGAACGCTCTTTAGGTCTAACTTAACTCCAAAATCAGCTTGTCGAGAATTGTTTAAGATCATATAAAGAGATATAAAGAGATAAGAATTCAGAACATTTACTTACTAGAATGCCAACATTGATGGTGTTTGCTACAATAACATGTCATGATTTACAGTTAAAATGACATGAGGTAACCACTTTAATGGTACTATTTAAAATATAGCCACATTTACAACACAAAATTTAGTTACTCAGCCTTCTTCTGTTGTGCTTCTTCTTTACTCTTCCCTTAGCAAAGACCTAGTTCTTCAAAGTTCAGTCATCCTTCCAGCCCTGTAATTCATCAATGGCATTGAAACTGAAGTACTCGTCCTGGTCGGCACTGATATAATGAGCTCTCTTGATTACACCTGTTTTAGGAAGTTGAACGTCTTATTCTTACGAATGACCTGTGTGAATATAAGCCCTGAGCAAGAATGGGTTATCTTTTAAAGAACAACCCTAAAAGTGGCTATTCGAAGCCTTGATTTACACAAATATGATCTTTCAGTACCATAGTTTAACTTTTGATCCCGTTTAAACAAGTTTTGCAAAAATAGATTCGCGGTTACATACATCTTAACCACTTGCATTAGGGTTGTTTGCACTTTTAACCTTCTCATTTGCCCTACTAGGCATAAGTTCGATTGCTATAAAAAAAAGTTAAAAAAGACCAACTTATTTGAAAGACGAACCATGCAATTTTATGATTAGATTATAAGTTGCTCAATGCATTGCATCAAATACACGAAGAGATTGAATTATTAATTCAAGAAAAAACATCATGCTTACAGTGGATTAATGATGTATTTGTTTATAATCCTCTTAAGACACCAAAAAAATAAAATTGTGCTACTTCTTTAATATATCTACATCAGAAATAATGTTACACATTGAGATAAATGAAAGGAAGAGATATAAATTAGTCTCATTGGACAACAAATGTCACACTTCTAATGTTGATAATGACAATGACTCCAGAGATCTCCTGCTAACAAAAAGTATCTGGAAATGGAACTCCAGAAGCTAACAAAATCCTGTCAACACAATGGAAATCAAAATCAAAATCTCAGTCTCGTCTGATCTGTAGAGCGAAAGCTCGATAGTAAAGGAGAAGACAAGTCTATAGAACCTAGAACATGAAATAAGGACTACTTAATCGCGATGGTGGATGAACCATCTTTTATATCAAGACACATTTGGTTGCCAAGAATAGATAGAGATAGAATCTCAGGAGGCATTAAGTTGATCCACGAAGTAACATATTGTACATCTGTAATTGAGGCATTCAGGAGCCCGTGTAATCCCACAAGTGGGGTCTAGGGAGGGTAAGACACTAGCAGCCTTACCCCTACCTTTATGGGGTAGAGAGGTTGTTTTCGATTGACCCTTGGCAACCCTCCTCCTTTACCCAGACTTGGGACCGGCAATGTGAATGAGCTCACAAGGGCGGAATTAATTGAGGCATTCAGGAGCCACTTGCTGAAGCAATATAGGAAACATATTATGTGCAAAACAAATATGCAAGAAGTCAAATATCAAGATATACACGTTAACTGGGCTGGAAGAGGCAATATATGTATAAAAAGAAGTAAGCAAGAAAAAACATGAAAGAGACTACCTCAGACTATAAGTCCCATCATGGTAGCCGCCTCACTTGAAACTAAAATACGAAGACTGTGATTGCATCAACTTATGTTTAACGCAAGTGGACGCCTTAAAAGTTTGGCACTTCAATGTAGATGACCTCTCAACTGGAAACATAGGCTCATTAATAGCAGTAACTTTGTTGATCTTCTCTTCGGTGACGATGAACTTTTGAAATTCATGTCCTTTTTGGGTTCACTTTATCCCTGAGACTGCAATTACTGAGGGGTAATGTTTTCTGCTTCATCCGCCCCTTCTTTTTGTCAACGTTACATATATCATTTGGTGATTCCCCGAATTCCTCCTTTGAGTTCATTGGTTCTCCTTTGCCATTTTCCGTCTTTCTGAGGTCCGCCTCGTTGAATTTCACTACCCTCAAGTCTACTCTAATTAGTTCTTTCTCCTGGCTAGGACCATTTGATGCCTTATTTCCAGCAATATCAATCCCATTGCTCGTGGAAGGTCGATTTGCTTCCCACGACGTACTTCCATTCTGAAGCTTAGCATTTTCGGAAGCAGAAGATCTTTTAAGCCTCTTATGTTTTTGATTTCTTGAGTCAGAGGTTGAGTTCTTCGAAATTCTTGGAGAGCTGTTTATTGTCCTACTTAACGTCCGAGCTAAATCTTCATCCGTTGTACAATTATTGGTCCCTTTATACTTATTCTTCTTCTTCTTATTTGAGTACCTGTCTCTATCTGTAACCTCACCAGAAACGGTAGCAACCAACTCCATAGCACTCTTAGCAGCAGCCATGGCCTCTGATGCTTTCGCAGCTTTCTCTTCAGCAACAGCTCTTGCAGCTTTTGCAAGCTCAACAGCTTTTAGAGCTGCCACTCTCGAGGCCTCGACAATCTCCTCAATGGAACGATTACAATCATCCGAGTGAAATTTCAACAGGTTATTAAGACGCATATCGAACTCAAATTCTGTAACATCATCAGTAGAAGAGGTTGGACTACATGGATTATCATCAAAATTCTGTTTTTTCAATCCTGCTAGAAGCCGTTTACGCGGAGGCAAAAGCACATCTGAATCCAAGTGATCGATGTCACATATATTTCCTTCCATCTTTTTCTTTACATCTACACATAAGCTTATTGCTTCAACAATCCCTTAAACTACAAAGAACAGTAAAGTTCATACCTTTAGCATGAAGTATATGGCAAATAGTCTCTTTAGACAAACTTCAAAAAAAATTGTGTTTTTTTTCCGCGAGAAGTGCTTTTCGGAAAAGTACTTTTGGAGAAAAACAATTCATGTTTAGCTAATCAATTTTGAAAAACACTTTTTACCAATATCAAAGAAGTAATTTGTGCTTGGTCAATGTTCCAAAAGTGCTTCTGAGCAAGTTACAATTTTTAGGTTCTGATACTAATCAAAAACACTTATTTTTTCCCTAAAAAATTCACTAAAACGCCTCAACTTTATATAAACACTTTTGGCTTCACAGAAGATTCGTCAAACAGGCTATAGAACAACTCAATTTCACATTTTTTTTTGTTTTATAACCGTGGTGTTCGGGCTAGCTTGCACGCACCTCCACTAATTCCATATCTGTTCACACCAACAACAGCTACCAAGTAACTCTCTCCACAACTCCACCAAAGCTAAAACATATGAGAAGAAATCACCCCGTGTTTTCTTTTTTTTTTGTCTTTGCTAGGGTTGGATTTGAACGTAAGACCTCATGATTCTCAACTTAGTTCATTGACCGCGAATTTTACATTTTTGGTTTTTATTTCCAAAACCAACATCAGATTTTACAGAATCTTGCCCTAGGAACACATTAAACACAACCACTTACCAAATTGAATCAAAATCAAACAACACAAGTACAAATTCAATGAAACCCCATAAATAGGAAGAATAAAACAGAGAAAAAAACAAGAATCATTCAAACTCAGGTCAGTGTACCAACTTTCAACATTCCAAGATTTAAAAACAGAAAATTTTACCAAAAATTTAGCATCTTGATTTAAAGGGACTATAAAAAAAAAATCTAAATTATGCTTATAGCTCCTTAGATATGTGTGTGTTCATAGTTTTTTGGATACATAAAAAGTAGCCAAAATTTTAATGCAATGTGAGAATCGTAGAAGGAGAAAAAAATACCTGATCTTGTCATCTTAGAGGATATAAAAAAAAGTTGAAATTAGGGTTTTCAGAGAAAAGGGAAGGATACATGAGGAAGTTCATAATAAGGCTGAAAAAGGTTCAAATTTACTCTTTTTTTTTTTTTTTTAAGAAACACACCTGAACTTAGGGCTGAGCATAAAATACCAAAAATCGAATTATCGGATCGAATTGAAATTTTTGGTGATTTGATATTTGGTAATTCGATATTTGGTATGGTATTTGGAGTAAGTTTTAGAATTATGATAATCGGGTTTGGGTTTGGTATGAGAAATTAGTACCATTTGGTATTCGATATTACCGGAATACCAAATTATTTACTTAACGAAGGTCATATATCAACATATTCATTACTCATTAGTACAAGTCCAAAGAGAAAGTTAAAGAATAAGCATGAATAATCCAAATACATGTCTTTTAGTTGTATCAATTTGCTTTTCTCGATGTCTTCTTACTTGTTGATCTTCTATTATATCGTGCGTTCACATAAAAAAATAGAAATGATTGGATAAATAGAATTAACTTTGTAATACAATTGACTATAACATAAATACGATATTACCGAATATCGTATCAAACCGAAGTTTAATTTACAGTTTTTCGAATTACCAAACCCGAATCGAATACCGAATGCCCATCCCTACCTAAACTATGGCGAAATTGTTATCTACTTATTTAAATGACATAATACATAAATACGTCATTTTAACTTTGACTTCAATTGACATTTAGGCATAATACATAAATGTGTCATTTAACTTGGTCTCATTTCACATTTATGTCTTTCAACTTTTGGTGTGTACAAGTAGATACTTATACTTGTATAAAGTTGAACAAGTAGACACATGAGTCCTATGTGACACAATACACGTAGGACATAAATTGTCATGTAGGATGCCACTTGGGACTTGTGTGTCTATTTGTTCAATTTTATACAAGTTTAAGTGTTTACTTGTGCATACTCAAAGTTGGAGAACATAAATGTGAAATGAGACCAAGTTAAAGAGCATATTTATGTATTATATCTGACATTGATGTCTTCTAACTTTGGACGTGCACAACTAAGTAGTTAAATTTGTATAAAATTAAATGAGTAGATACACACATCCAATGATGACATAATACACGCTAGAACCTAAGACCTAAAGTTAAATTTGTTTTGATATTGATTTTTGACTTGCACCTAAGACCTAACAATTAAAAAAAATTGTATATATCTCACTTCAAACATGCAAGTATCTAAAGTTAGGGTTGATTAAACTAAACTTCATAGATAATATTTGAAGTTAAATACGAATAAAGTTTATAAAAAAAAAATGATTGAATTAGTTATTGTTTTTCACTTTTTCTGTCATAAATAGAATTAACCAAATATTAAAAACCAAATACTGGATAAACGTAATACAAAACCACCAACTCTTATTTGTAAAAAAAATCATATTGCAAAAAATATATATATTAAACTATTACTATATTATTTTTTTTGTTAACAATATCTCTTTTCAACTAATCCTCATATATATTTTTCCCTAACTTACGTGGACCATAAATTAGGTACATGATGTTGATTTTATTTATGCTACAAACATTTTCTACTCCAATTAATTGAATAGATCAATTTTGAAAGAAATTTTCAGATTTGATACATCTATTTAACCAACACTAAATCATTGTTGATTAAATTTGCACAAGGAAATAATATTGCAGAAGATTTGCTTGAACTGACTTGCATTATGTGATGTAAGACGCGTTTATCTCCTTCTTCAAGTTTATACAAGCTTAAGTTTCTGCTTATGTACGCCCAAAGTTTGAGGCATATATATATACCAGTTGAGGCCAAGCTAAAGGGCACGTTTATGTCAAATCTGTCAGGCTAATCAAAGTTTTATCTTTTGCGTATATGGTAGGCATAATACATAACGTGCCCTTTAACTTGGCTTTATCTGACAATAATGTCCTTCAACTTTGGTGTGCACAAGTAAGACACTTAAACTTGTATAGAGTTGAAAAAGTAAACACACGTCTTACTTGACGTCCTACGTGGCAATAGCGACTTACGTGTATAATGCCACATATGACACGTGTATCTACTTGTTCAAGTTTATACATGTTTAAGTGTCTACTTGTCCACACCCAAAGTTGAAGGGCACAAATAGCAACTAAGGCCAAGGTTAAATGACATATTTATGTATTATGCCTATTTGGAAGGGATAAGGCACAAGTACCCCTAGACTATGATCGAAATTCCAGAGACACATCTTAATTAAACCAAGGTCATATTACCCCTCTGAACTTTTTTTTTTTTTTTGTAATTTTGTACACCTTTTGTCTTACGTGGCACACTCCGTGACTCCACGCAATTGAAGCGCGTGGAAGATATTTGGATGCCACATAAGCCAAAAAGGTGCACAAAATTACAAAAAAAAAAATGGGTTCAGGGATAATAGGACCTTAGTTTAGTTAAGGTGTGTCTCTGGGATTACGGTCATAGTCTAGGGGGTACTTGTACCTTTTCCCTATTTGGAATAATATTCATGCTTAAATATACTTATACAACTTCAAAAGTGAAAAGTGAATCGGAAAATAAGTTATAAACTATGATTGCATATCATTGATCATAAATACAAGAAGAAGATATAACATATTTATGGCTGCATATCATTGATCATTTCATGAATAAGATCACCAACAATCTGGTATTCAACATCTTTTCCTAGAGCATTAACATCTTCATCAACTAATCCGTCCCAACGCGTGCATTGCAAGTCTCGGGCTAGTATGGTTTCGAGGGATTTAGATGACATATCTGATGAAATTCGAGCAATTTCCCATACACATTCTAATAACTTGTTTCCCTGTGGAGCTCGTGGAGTAGGACTAATAGTCCTTCTCATAGAAGTGCTTCCGAGTACACTTGGAAGCACTTCATTCAAGAAATCACACAATAACTTGTGATTTAACTTCTTGGATTGATGATCATTGCTTGATCCTTCATCGTAATCGTTTATCTTTTGCCTCTTGTAAGACTCTTCGACTTCTTCAAAGACTTGGTTGCTGATGGACTTTCCTAGAGGATCCCATTTCGATAGATATTTACCACATGAACCATCATATAAACCAGAAGCAACAAGAAGATCTCTAACGAATGCTTCAGCTGGATCATCAATCTCCATTATGATTTCCTCTTCAATAGGCTGCTCGTCGATCATTGTCTCCTCAGAGTCATAAGTTTCTAGCTGATTCAATTGCCTCCTTAGCTCTGTGTCATAAAAAGTTTCAAAATTAGCATTCACTTTGTTACAACTACTAGAACCAAATAGGCTTTCTACATATGCATCATCTAGAACGACGACTTTTATCAGCTGTACCAAAGAATGTGTTGTTCAACTTGAGTTTCCTTATTGTTCCTTACTTCTAGTTTCCCTATTTCTAGTCTTCTTTACTTTCTTAAACTCCATGTCAAGTCAAAAACAGACAAATAAATTGAAATGGATCGGAGGGAGTAGTTAAAGTTTCATGTTATGACAAGATTCGAACTCTTAAGTCCATGTCACATCACATTGTAACCGCGCCTAAACTACAAATGTACTAAAGTTGACATGAGTCTTTATTCGTACCGTTCAGATTAGAGCTGATCTCTTTGAAAACATGAGGTATCTCACTATCATCCAGTGGATTTACATCTGAAATTGATGATGATGATGGACTGAAGTAATCTGTTTGCCTCCAAAATTCTTCATTGCTTGTGCTACATACAGATGCAGGGCTTGGTGGCACCTCAGTAGAATTCTCCTAGGACCAAATAAGATATTATATATCAATAACATATCAACATAAAAACTAGTTCTCATACAAAAGTGAACAATCATCAATAGTTGAGGTGTGTTTTGATAAATAGTTGGTGATAGTTGAGGTAGAAAAAGTGAACACATGATAGTTCAGGTAGGAAACTCGCAAACACACATGATACTTCAGGTGTGTTTTTGACCATTATCTCAAAATTTTCAATAGTCGAAAAGAAAAAGGACAGTTGAAGCTTCTTACTTGTCTCACATAAAATTTGGATGCAACAGTTTGTGTGCTCTGAAGATCTTTCATGTGCATTTGCTTGTTTCCATGTGATTCCTCCAAAGATTGAGTTTTTCTACCAAAGAGCTTTCCTCTAAGTATAAAACTATACTTAAAGCTGGAAACTTTTTCCTTAAGATTGAATTTCTCTTTTCGCCATTTCTTAACGTTCACTGTGACCTCCTCGATAGCTTCGTGTTTTCTCCTAATATGAGCCCCTGTTAACATATCTTGATCCTCCAGGAGAAGTTTTCCAAATGATGATCGTGATACGGGAGCTGACAAAGATCTAACCAGGTTCCTGTGAAATAGTTTCTGGTCTAGCATTACATCATTACCTAGTTCCTGCCTGGAATATCTGCACTGCATGTCTGATTCATCTTTCATATCATCCCCGTGGCACACTTCATTCGAAGCATATCTGATTTCTTCAGCTTTGCTCTTTTCCCTATTCTGTGCTACTGATCTGGAGCTTACACGACCATGTTTGTCTGTATCATGAGATGATTCGTCCCTCAGGACAGTCCTCAACCTTTCTGTCAAAATTCTTCTTGTATCTCTATTAGTGAATACAGGTAAGCTTGCCTCGTCGCGTTGGATTTCACTTCTATAAGACTGCATTGATTCTGATCGGTGGTGAGTCGTTCTAACGTCCCTAGTAACACTCTCTCGCGCCTGTTTTGCAATACATTGAGCTATTATCTTTGCATCTGATGGCTTCTCAATGATTTTTGGGCAACTCTTCTCTTGCAATTCAAATTTTAGTCTTTCCTTAACCTCCTGAAGAAATTCTTCCATGCTACTCCCGTCTTCGGATATTCTAGGAGAATTAGCCCATGATTCTTCATTTTTCCCCGTCCTGTCGGAAACAGGCCTCAAAATTACAATCTTTGCAGGAGTAGAACCCGACTTAACGTTCAATGCACGAATAGTCTTATTTCGTGCAGCTGCAAGAAATTCATTTTTATCTTTCTGAACCTTCGAAATACCTCTTTCGTGTATATTTTCTGTTGCAGCAAGTCCTTTAAGATCTATAGATCTCTCAGTAACCATCTTTCTTGTTGAGTTCGCGTAGAGAACCGTGTTGGTGCTAAGTTCAACAAACTTTGAGCATTCCTTGGACCTTGCTGCTTGGTATGCTTCAAACTCTTTCTTAAACTTTTGTAGTTCCTCTTCCTGTGGATGTTCTCGGGGTTTAAGTACGTTGAACGTCAGGCTATTACTACTCCGTCTGTCAAAGGAATCGAAAACTGTTTGTCTCGAGGAAACCTCTCTCAACCTCTCCTCATCTACGGATAATGTATCCAGTCCCATCAGACGGGCCACAACGCTAGGCACATTCTGTCCTGTGTTTGGTCTTTTAGCTAATTCTTCACTGATCAGTTTCTTCATTGGAACCTCTTTCACATAACAGTTCTTCTCTGGCCAGTCATTTGTCATGTGATAAGTACACTGAATTTAAGCAACTAGTGAGTTAAATCGCGAAAATCCAACCAAAATGAGAATCAAATGTATCAAATTTTCATTCAGAGATGGATTTCACTCTCACGACGTGTCAAAGAAATAACAAACTGTGTTGAAAACAAGATCAGAAGTAACAACAGAACGAAGGAAACCAAATGATACGTAAAAGTTGACAGACATGTCGAGTGTGAATCATTTTAAGTTCAAAATCACAATGAAAATTGCAACTCTACAGCACCTACTGCATCTAAAGTGAAACTTTCCGCGAAGTTGACAAATGATGATTGAAGAGAAGAATCAAATTCTCAGCTCATGAACACTAGAAGTAAGGAAACCAAATGATAAGTAGGTAAAAGTGACAGACATGTCGAGTGTGATCATTTTACGTTCAAAATGACAATGAAAATTGCAACTCTACAGCACCTACTGCATCTAAAGTGAAACTTTCCGCGAAGTTGACAAAATGATGATTGAAGAGAAGAATCAAATGCTCAGCTCATGAACACTAGAAGTAAGGAAACCAAATGATATGTAGGTAAAAATGACAGACATGTCGAGTGTGATCATTTTACGTTCAAAATGACAATGAAAATTGCAACTCTACAGAACCTACTGCATTGACAATATGATGATTGAAGAGAACAATCAAATGATCAACAAAATAGAGGATTTTTCTTATCCTGGACTTGTAAAATGCATAAACTGTATAGAAGAGATTAAGTTTCTCATTTCACTTTCAAGGCTCCATATAGTAAGATTTAACCTCACATCAACTAAGAGAAGACGATACAACCAGAATCGCGATAATTCCAGAATAACATAACAAATTATTACCAGGATATCGTCCCCTCCATCACAGAAGCTCTCTGCTGGCTTCTCTGATCTATTTCGAGGAGCTTCTAGGCCTGCAGAATAGACGAATGTATCATAATACTTCTAATATATCCCCTAGTGGCGGAACCAGCATTTTCACTGAGAGGGTTCAAAATATGAAGAAGTAAACACACAAAGAAGCCAACGGAATTCAACATCTACTCTATATGCATAAAAGATGATTTTAACCATGTATAAACAGTGTAATTTTTTATCAAAGAGGGTTCGAATAAACCAGAGGCAGATGCAGCCTATTCCTATCAGTTCAGTAATCCAGTATTTTTTACACGAATCACTTATATATAGTGAAAAACTACTATCCAGTAATTTCCTTTAATAGTGCAATCATTCTTCAATAGTGTTGGTAAAGAATCATCAACACTCATGTAACCTCTGTTGCTCGAACTTTCCAAAAATGTTGCCACACTCATATCGGATCCTCCAAAAAATGCATAGCTTTTGGAGGATCTGATACACATCTGACAACGATTTAAAGAGTCCAAGCAATGTGTATAGACAAATCACTAAGCACTTTTAAGTTTATAAAATTAGCTTAGTAGAAAAATGACATCTTTGAAATCTTTACTACTACAACATTGTCCTCCATCGACACAACTAGAGATCGAAAACACTTACCTCCATGTCTCTTATTCGAAAGAGACATCCTCATCGTCCCTCCTGCATCAACGTCAATAAGATCTGACAATCTTACCATGATGTTAAAATTGCAATAACTTTGGAGAGCAACTCTGCATCAAACAATTTATCAAATAAGCACGAACGAAGAATAGTGGTACAGAATCCATAAACTAATAATCCTAGATCCGCCTCTGGCTACCTACAACCATGATCACGAAACGAAGAACTTATTGTGATCTATAACAAATTAATATATAGTCTCACACACTTATATTCCTGAGAATTCTCTTTACATTTCTAGAGAAAAAAGGTCATACATACACAAAAGTAAAAGGCAGCAAATAATCTCAAACTTGTGAAGAAAAAGTAAACAAATCCAATTCAATGCCAACTACTTATATTCTTGAGAGTTCTCCACATTTCTAATATCTCTTCGTCGAAAAAGTATATAATATATAAATACACATTAGTGAAATTTTAATTTTGCCACTTACCTTATAAGTTACAACTCATGAAAATGGTGATGATAGCTTTATTGTGATTGTTATTAGAAAATTAAGCAGAAAGTTGAACCTTTATTAGAAATGATGTAGAAGGATTGTATCACGTTCATGCAAATCCTAAAGCCATGAGATATTAGTGACCTTAATAATGAAAGTTATAAAAAAAAATTATTAGTAGTATATTATTTGGCTATACTACTAATTTGGAACACCTTTGTATCCACACATCCCAAGAGGTTCGTTTAAGTTTTCTTCGCTGATAAATATAGGTTAATACGAAAAGTACTATAAATTGTAATTTTTTGCATATCAATATGATGAAAAAATACAATAGGTTAATACGAAAAGTACTATAAATTGTAATTTTTTGCATATCAATATGATGAAAAAATACATTGTAAAATGTTGGTCAAAGTTCTGACTCTAAAAAAGGGAAAATATGACAATTAAAAGTGGACGGAGGAAGTATTATTTTATGTATATATAATAGAAGTTGAATTCCTTTGTCTTTTCTGTGTGTTTAGTAGTACTTTTTTTATATTTTGAATCGCCTTAATAAAAATTATGGTTCTGGCACTGCAACAAGTTATACGCAATAGGACTCTACTAAATTCAAATTAATCACACAATATTGGCTCATTTCTAGGGGCGACACCCTCGACATGATTTTTTTTCATTTCCAGGGGCTTAAATCTTAAATCTGAGACCTCTTATTAAAAGTAGAGAGATCTCAACCATTTCATTACAACCCAAGTTGGTTCTCAACATCTATCAACTTACCCTGCAACTTATTCCTATTAATATTACATAACTATTTTGGACTTTTATAATTGGCTCTCTTTTCAATCTAAAAGTGGCATTGCAAAAATTAAGGTTTAATAACTACGATCCACAAAGAGCATGGTACTATTTGTTATCCAAAAAGAGTTTAATTTAAAATTTAACCAAGTTTGGCACATAACAAATATGTTATTGTTGTTGTTTCTTTCATTTTTTTAGTCCTTCAAGTCATCTTCTAACCATCAAGGTGAATACAACAAATGTTCAAAAAAAAGGGCAGTCGCACACACTAAACTTCCGCTATGCACAGAGTTCAGGGAAGGACTGGATCAATTTTCCACAATCAATATAATCAAACAGCACATACTGGCATCTTTCAGTACACCATACTAACACAAAAAAGAAATTAAAGGAAGCTTCAGAAACGTTAGATTGTGCTAGTTAGAATTGGCCAGCAACGTGTTATAAAAAACATCGCTCCATTTTTTCTCTCTCGTCTTCAAAATTCCTCTCTCAGCAATTGTTCTGAGCATTCTACACCACCACGGGTTTCAAAGTGGTCTTCAAAGTGTTGGAGACTTTAAGGGAATCAAGGAAATATTCCACTTGCATTCTTGTCTTCTTGAATAGTGCATCTCTGAAAGGACAAAATAATGAAGGTAAGTTACTGGAAGATTTGACGATCAGGTTAAAGTTTGTTTACCAGCAGGAGTGTTTAATACATTAGCTGGAAGATTATGCTCTTCGACGTCTAAGGCTTTTGCAGCACATCTGCTAAGATGGAACATATTTGTTCTCTCATAGAATCCCTGTTATTTGCATCAAGTGTAAAAACTCTAGCTCCTGGATGATTCTTCATCCTCGCAACTGCAAAAATCCAAAACCATGTTGGTTTATTTTTTCTTTGATAAGTACAAGAATGTTGGTTTATAAGTCCAACACTCGAGTAAACAGTGATAGTTCGGAGGTCAAAAGCAGGGATTAAAAGACAACAAAATAACAATATAGAAGATTTGTGACGTGATAAGTTGATTATGCAGAGTGGTCAGGATAGCTTACATAGGTACATAAAATAGCAAACATAGATTTGGAGTTTTCATCATTTGCTTCCAGCTTTAACAAAGATAAATAGTAAAAGAAGTTCGACAAGCATTTTCTGCAAAACGTCACATTTCTACTAAGCTGGGAAAACTCTTCATTTGTGTTGCCACATGCCCACACCCATGTCAACACGACACTGAAACTAGTATGGGTGTGGGATACGTACAAGATCTGGTCAATCAACATTAGGTACTTCGACCACAAAGGCACAAACTACGGAAAATTTAGAGTCATGATTTGGCATTTTAAATTTCTCAAGACAAAAGCTACTGTAGATTTCTAGATGGCTACCTACACTTTGAGAATAAAAGATTGAGTTACTGCACTATAAAAGCTACATATAAGTTTTCCACATAATGTCTCATAATATAGGCATATATTTCTATAGCTCTATTTTTAAATATAGCGAGTCCCCACACCCATATCCGTATACTTGACACTTGGATCCCCGCCAACAACAACATACCCAGTGAAATCCCACAAAGTGGGGTCTGGAGAGGGTAGAGTGTACCCAAACCTTTTCCTACCCCTCTTGGAGGTAGAGAGGTTGTTTCCAAATCTTAAAACTTAGATCATGAAGGATCCGACCTCTAGATCCGCACATGTATAGAATACCCGCACCGAGTCAGAGCAACTTAATATTTCATATGTCCCAATTTATGTAACACTCTTTCTTTTTTAGTTGGTCCCAAAAAAAATGTCACTTTTTATAATTAAAAACAATTTAACTTTAAAATTTTCACTCTACTCTTAATGAAATGATTTATAGCCACACAAATGGTCAAGGAGTGTTTTAGACCACATATTTCAAAAGTCTTTTCTTTTTTTCTTAAACTGTGTCAAGTCAAACAGTACCACATAAATTGGAATGGAGGGAGTTACTCTAGACCCTTTTATAAAATCTATATGGCCCATATACCATTCTACATTAGAAAATATTTCTTCAACAAATCCCTAGTACATAGATACTCGACTATCAATGTGATTGATTTGGATTTGGCATGTAGGATTACCAGTGTGATCACAACAAAATTAAGGTCCAGACTTGCACAAACGCAAAACATACAGATAGAGGGGAGTTTGTCGACAGTGATGAAGACATGTCACACTATTATCTCACTTTTTCAACAAAAGAATATAGATCAACTGGCAAGCTAATCTCAGCTCTAAGTAATCATTTGCAACAAATACATATATATAGGGCAATACCTCCAGGTATATCTCGGCCTACTTTTGTAATGGGGATAGAAGCCAAGAGTGGGATATTAGATTGAAGAACCTTTAGTACAGCTGGAAAGAATGAGGAACTGTAGAGCTCCATCTTCCCAATTTCATCGATGATGAAGAGATCGGTATCTTCCCTTACCTACAAAATTATGAACCATAAAATGGAAATATACAATATATAACGGATCAGAAATTCTTTTATTTATGTGCTAAAGTAATGATGAGACAAATTGAATTTTTATAATTTGCAATCACGATTAGTTATTAAAGAATGGCCCTGAACAAAGTCAAAGTTACCGCTCAAAGTGAAGTACAACAATGTCAGGATATGGGTCACTAAAATACTGCTGAAAGAACTCAACCAACCTGCAACTCTGGTAATGCCAACGACTCAAATGATGCAACATCTACCCTGTATCTTCCCACGGTGGGCCATCTAAGAGACTGCGCGCTGCATGGTTAAAAATGCTTCAGCAAAAATGAAAGCATAAAACAAGAATCATGCAATTATTGATGGGGACATAGTCAGATAATTTAGACATATAGCTTGACTAAACTAAAAACAACCTAAATTCACAAGGCTATATCTTTTGACAATTTTTGTATCACTTCATAGAAAATAACTCAACCATAATCACGCGTGCTGTATATTATGATCCAAAGAGGATCTTGAGGAGGACATTATCAGGAACTATCGACTTGAATAAAATTTCACATCTTTAACCAGAGAGAAATTGAACTGGTAAATAAACAACTAATTATTCAGTCTTCTCATTTCTCCCACAGCTAAAAACAGCAGATGCAATAGTCAACAATAGAGGAAATAGGCTGAACACATCTCCATCACATTAGTACTCTCCATTCATAAAATTCTCGTGGAATTATGCGATAACGGGCAAGAATTTCCTCTTCTTGCAGTGTATGCAAATTGCAAATATCAAAGAGATATATGCTCAAAAAATAATATCAAAAGTTGGATCTCTTTCACCAGCAGAAACAATAAGAAATACGTTGAGACATAATTAATGAGGATACCAATACCATTTTCCCAGAGAAATGCATTTCCAAATAACTTGATGGGGAAAAACTTTCTAGAACAAGTACCAAAAGAAAATAGGGGGAACCACGTTTCCTATGCAAATAACATCTTCACAAGGTCAACGATCACGTTAACTAGAATTTCTGGGATTTTGTGATGTTAAAGATGGCTTTGGAGAATAGTGGATAAGGTTTTGTATATTGAAGGTGAGGTTCTCAGTCCTGTTGAGTAGCCCATGTGGTTTTTTGACAGCTGCAGAAGCTAGAGGCAGGGACTCAGTAAATTTCTTGTTGTTCATTTTGATAACGGACAGAGTGGTGGCAGAAGATTCTTTGAAGTTCTACACGGCAAGTGTTAAGAGTAATGATAAGTTGGCTTCCATCTCTTGTTTGCAGATGATACCCTGATATTTTGTGAATTTGTAGTGCCGAGGCACTCTATTAATCCTACCTGAGACAGGTCCTAATGTGGTTACAGGTAGTTTCAAGGCTGAAAAATCAACCTAAAGATGTGTGAGATTGTACGAATGAGAGGAATGGATAACATTAAGCAGTTAGCACTTAGCACATGTGTTCAACCACAGGATAAGACCACTTCCAAACACCTATCTACGGCTACCACTAGGAGCATCAAATAGGGTCCCTACAGTCTAGAATATTGTGATTGAAAGAATGGGACGAGACTAGAGAGGTAAGAAAAGGTATTTGACCAAAGTGGTTAAGGAAGTCTTGATCAAGGGTGTGTTTGGCACGAAGGAAAATATTTTCTTGGAAAACAAGTGGCTTTCTTACTTATTTTCTAGTGTTTGGTAAGTAAGCAAAAAAAAAAAAATTATTCTAAGAGCATCTATATGTAATCTAGCAAACACTATGGGTGGGATGGGGACATGGGGTAAGGGAGGGGTTGAGGGTGGCGGGGGTGGGATGGTCAAGGAGTGGGAGTTGGAACATTGGGTAGATGGGGAGGAGATAATTAACTTGGAATGTCATTTATTTATTTTTTGAAACTGGTAAAGTTGAATTCTTCCGCATTAAGGGTATGCTGGCTACCTCCAAAAAAGGGATGATTATAGATTTCCTATCAAATCTATAATCTGATCTATGTCATCTATACAAAGTTGTTTACACCAAAAAAGTAGAGATACTATACAAGTCCATTTAACTTTGTGGATGGAATTGGATCTATCTTCAAAACATCTTACATTTCTTTCCTTCCAGACTGACCAACACATGATGGTATTAGCTTCCACCATCTCTTTTGACTCTTACTGCCTCCCCTCCTAATCCAGCAGCTCAACAGATCTGATATATGTTCTGGCATTGTCCACTTCATGCTTGTGATGTTGAGTAACAGGTTCCAAATTTGAGCAGTAAACTTACACTTACAATGCAGGAACAGATGGTTATTTGTTTCCCCTGTCAAGTTGCACAAAAAACACCTAGGAACCAGTTGTCTGCCTTTCTTCTGTAGAACTTCTTCTGTTTAACATGCTCTCTTTATCACTAACCAGGTGAAACACTTTACATTTGTAGGAATGTTACCCTTCCAAAAGTAATTCCAATTATATTTTGGGCCCCCTGACATCCCCTGTAGTCCTCTTTTGTAGGCATTGTTGACTGAGAAGACTCCATCCTTACTATGTCCACATGATCTTGTCTGTTGTTGTAGTGGTTATAATCATTCCAGCTAGTTTCCCCAGTAACGCTGCCACCCTCTCCACCTCCTAGTCATTAAGTAATCTTCTTAAAGATATGTCCCATCTGTGTTCTGTCCAACAATCACTCACTCTAGCATCAGGGTTCTCGCAGATTAGAAACAAATCTGGAAAAAGTTCCCTAAGAGAGGTTTGGTCTATCCAGCCATCTTCCCAAAATTTAGTTTTGTTTCCATTACCCACCTTGATATACATATTTCCTTCCATTTGTGACCATAGGTTCCTGATTGTCCTCCATACCCCCACCCCATATGGTTCAGAGGTGATTTATGTACACCAGGGGTTTAGTTCTCCATATTTTGCTACTATAACCTCCTTCCAAAGAGTTGCATCTTCCTCAGTGTATCTCCACAACCATTTCATCAAAAGGCTTTCATTTTGTAGCCTCAAATTTCTTATCCCTAAACCCCCTCTGTAATTTATGGAACTAATTTTCCCTACTTCCATTAGGGAAGTCATTTTCCTCATTTTTAAGGAACTCGTTTTCCTAGAGAAAATGTTTTCAAAAGTATTTCGACCAGCCAAACATTGGAAATTACACACTCCAAGGGTACACTATCAAGTACCCTGACTTATTACATGTTCCTCATACTCACACTGACAAGTGTAGCCTAAAAGTTGGAAGAACTTCAAATAGAACTTCTCCTGGAATAAAAAATGCGGACACAAAATTTCACATGCTAAATCAACTGTAGCCACATCCGCTATTAGTAATCAGGTATTGAGGGACCGGAGTAAGCACTTTAAGGACTTTAACAGAGCATTACTAGGCAAGTAACAAGTAGAAAATTGAGAATAAGCACCTGCATTATGATGGAGGGGGGAGGATTGACAACAGCACTATACCTTATGGACAGGTGCTACAGAAGAGCATCATGAAGGGAAGAACGCAATAAACTCTTGAACATTCAGAAAGAGAAGAAACAGATGTAGAGCTTGGAAAGTAGCAGCCTAATACTTATGTGCATACAAAGAAAAAGGAATATGAGAACTTATTTGTTTGTTCTTATAGTGGTGATGTTTGGACCAATTTGCAAGGACCTTGACTATTCCACCGGATACCTTCTACTTCCCACCAGCGCAAGTATCGAGTAACTTATCCATCAAGGCTTACGCACATGGAATGTGAGAGCTTTGCACTCACTTCATTGACTACTAGCTACACCCTTGATTGCAGGAATATGAGAGTTTTTGGAGGGCTGAATTACGGCTTTGTACAAATTAGAGTATGCCTTTTATTTTTTATTAGCTTTTGGACACCGATGAGAATCATGCTAGTAGGCGTCCTTAAGACACCACATCCTTGTCTAGGTTCTCCATTTTTCTTCTATACTTTTTAGTATTTTTATACGGTTTATACCCACATCACTAAATTATTAATTCATCAGAAGAAACTGCTACAGACACATTATATTTCAAAGTCTCAACTAGATATCAAAACCAAGGTTTCTTTATTTCTTCCTCCACTGAGTGCATTCCCCACAATCTTCCCTTGTCTTTTGCACAACTTTCCAACATCAAAGGCTTTTATCAATTGAATTTACCTACCCAAACTACCTCACTAAAAAGCTTTTCCCATTATACTAAAAAGGTATTACTTCATTTTTTTAACTATACTAAAAGGTCAATACCTCATCTTCTTGGTGGATGGTCTCATTCCATGCCCTGATGTCCATCACCCACTCACGATGAATATTTATGGATTCAGTATAGCATTATCACCCTTGACTGGATTACTACTAGTCTCTCTACCGTTGTTCTTGACTGCCCTGTGAAACCTCCAAAGGATTGAAAAACCAGTCACAGAATATGTGTGACTCTAAACCATGAAAGGAGCACCACTCTCTTCTCACACTTCTGTTCCGGGCTTAATGCCACTGATCACAGCCATAATTCGTAATCTGGCAGCCTCTACTGCTAACTGACTGAGCACATATCAGCACAACTACCTTGAATTACTTCTCTCCTCAAACTGCTTATTAGCTAAATACTCTTACACAAAATGAACTTTCTTTATCCTCTCACAACTTTTCTTCTAACAATCCATCATCCAAGGTTCAAATGGTGGAAGGGTCAAGGAAAGAATAACAAGGGTTATAATGGCAGGAATCATTGACAATATTCTCCTAATGCTTCTTATACCCTTTTTTTGTCATCAGCTTGTTATGCAAAAACATGATCACCTTCTAGTGATGATGCTCTTGGCCGTTCATACTTAAACCTCAGAAAACAGTACCAATATTTTTCCATTTTAACCATATTTGCTTATTTGCTTTGAATATCCAAACACATTTAATCAAACATTTCTTACCTCCAGCCACTTCTCTTGCAAATGCATTTACTTAAGAAAAAATATATCTGTCTATTGAGCTCAAATGGTTGTTTACCAATCAACGCAAAACTTAAAATATCAAAACAAATAGAGGAAAAGAAGAAAGCTTTACCTCGAGATTTTGTTAGAAGCAAGAAGCCCTGTACGTCCATCAAGCGTCACAACCTCAAATCCAATCCTCTCAGTTCCTTCTCTAATCTCACCTTCACCAAAATCAGATAAAGAAATTAGAACTTCCCACAAATCCAAGCCAGCATTTGAAGCTTATGGGTTTTGGGATTCTTTCAAAATTAATAATTTGCATATACTCAATAGGCCAAAGCTGCTACAGAACTTGTAGTCCAAGGGTAGCTCCCCAAATCAGCGGCAGAACCAGCATTTTTACTAGTTAAAAATACTAAGTAAACACACAAAAAAGCCAAAAGGGTTCAACAAAAAAGTAATTTTAATCATTTATAAACAGTGTAATTCTGCCTAAGGCCATTTCGATGAACCCTCGGCCCTACCTAGCTCCACACATGCCCCAAATAGACCGGAATAATGTAAAAGGGATACAGAGAGATTATACATACGAGTGTAGAACCCTTGAACTTTCATATTAGGATTTGAATTTCTGAGAGTTTCGAGTACTCTGACTATCAAAGTTGTCTTACCAATACCCTGAAGAAAAAAATGATCAATCAATGTCAGATTTTTTTCTACACAAAGAAGAAAAGGGTCTGAGAGTTAGTGCATTAGAATGGGCAAAAAATGGGAGATAGAAAGAGCGAGGAGAGTGAGAGAGCATACAGCAGGACCAGTGACAAGGAAGCATTTTCCGGCAGCTGCCATTTTCTTGCCGGAGTTTTTTCCCTCACCGGAAATTTAATGGTTTATAGACGGTTCAAAGTCTCCACATTTCGAACCGGGAAAACCCAAGCCAGACCCCCCAATAAATTGGTTCTAAGTTCCAACCTTTATTCCATCTTTTAATGTTAATTACTTCTATCGTTACTCCCTCCGTCCCATTTTATATGTCATTCATTTTTATAAATAATTGATTCATAATACTTGTCATTTCATAAAATTAATGCATAAATTAGCATATTATTCCTTTTTTACCCTTGTGAGTTATTAGCATTGAAAACATACATTTGACCAACTTAGAAAAGTTAAGTAAATAATTCATGTTCATTGGTTAAATTAATTACTAAAAATAAATTAATTCATATTCATTGATTGAAAACTTGAGTTACAAAAAAATTAAATAAGGGTAGAAGGGTAAAGTTACTTCATTTTTTAATGTAAGTGGAAAGTAAAGATGTGACATATAAAATGAGACGGAGGAAGTACCATTTTAGATTTTACGTGCATCAAGAAAGAAAGTAAGTTTATTAACTCATAAGGATAAAATAAAAAAGAAATTATAATTTATACATTAATTTTATGAAATGACAAGTATTATAGAGCAACTATTTTTAATAATGATGACATATAAAAGGAAAGGCGGAAGTATTTAATAAGACCACGCACTATTTTTGATATTCAAATGCTACTTATTGCATTATAAAATTGTAGTATTAATGAGATTACTTTAGGTGTATGCTATTATTTAATGTTGAGGATGTTATGGCATTATCTAATGATGGGATTTTGAACTAAGAGCCAACAAGAAATGAGACCATATCTACCAATAATAATGGCACATAAAACTCTCCCCGTAGTTGCAATTTTCATAATGATGACCATTTACCACAACAATATCATATAGCCAAAGTTCAAAGATAATAATTGACTCTTCAATTTCATGGGCAGAAGATTATTTTCAAAGCTGACCGCTTATATTTTAATAAAGTATATGCAAATCACCAAATCATAAACACAGTAACTACAATGTAAATGAAACCTAAAATAGCTTTTGCAGGTTGAACGTTAATTCTCAGCTACTGTTTGACCATTAATTTAGAATCAAGTCAAGAAAAAAAAATGACAATGAATTTTAATAAGATTTTTGAAGTCTAATATTCTCAAAACAGCCTAAAACCAGCTTATAGGTTTTTGAACTTCAACCCATAAACCAAATTAATTCAAATATACAGTAAGTAATACATTTCCAAACAGCTTTACGAACTCAAATTTTCAAAATTCAAAATCTATGAGCAAAAAGCATTTTAATGGCAGACAAAATGAGCTGCACCTGGAATTCTCAACGCCACCAACAAAATTAAAAAAAGGGATCTGTTCGCGATTTGATGATCATAATTTTTCCATGGGACCCACGTTAGTCAATACAAAAATATAATCATTTGTATATTAATCAACAATGATGTATAAAACTCTTCATCTTAAAATGAATACTGAGTTTGAATATCCAATTTTCTAGAAACAAAATTACATTACATTAAAAATGCACGATTTCAAAGAGAGAACAACGCAACTTTATTTACACTTAGCGAAAAGTGGATCCAACAAATGACAACTTGGAATTCTAAACCATTTTTATTAATCCAAATGAATAAACAAAATATAGATCGTCAGATATTTTTCGCGATTAAGTAGGGTATGTGATGATGATATCTGGTCCAATCAGAACATATACCATAGAAAAATAAATTGGGACCAGAGAACGTTCTATTAGAAAACAACACCACGAGAGATAATTTTGTAACAATAAGCTACGCAATTAAAGAAATAGACTAATAGAAAGAAAACACAAACTGCCTAAAAAGCTGCATCATCATTAAGCAACACCAGCATCAGAATAAAAAGTACATAAGCCACTGAGCTTTAAAGATAGCTCTGATCTAATTCAACTTTTTTCCATACCTAAGAAACCCCAAAATAAAC
Organism: Solanum pinnatisectum; assembly: GCA_035578085.1. Taxonomy (NCBI): domain Eukaryota; kingdom Viridiplantae; phylum Streptophyta; class Magnoliopsida; order Solanales; family Solanaceae; genus Solanum; species Solanum pinnatisectum. The sequence goes on from CM069078.1 coordinate 2,826,137, forward strand.
AAAAAAAGAGCAAGTATTTAACGGGGAAAAGTAGGAGTCATCATATAGAGAAATATCTAAGGTATTACACAGCTTCCCCACCAATTTACTCCTCCATTAGCACTTCAGTCATCATCCTCTTCTTCCTGTAATAATCAAAGTAAACAAATTTTTATCATCAAATACAAAAGCTATTGTTCTTCAAACTAAACAAGTTATTGATCATTGACCATTACAAACCTCATCACTTCCATCTTCTTCATCAACCTCAGACTTTGACTTGTCAGATTCCTCATCTTCCTCAGCCTCACCAGCCTATACAGCAGAAGATATGGAGTTTCTTCAGCACAAATAAACCATCAGAACAAAAAGAGGACAAAATGTACAATTGACAGTTACTTCTTACCTGTTTTCTGTTGTAAGCATCCATAAGCTTCTCATACTCGGCCTTTCGTTTCTCAGCCTTAGCAATATAAGGAGCTTTCTCCTGTATTCATAAATTCAAAATCAATAAGAAAAAGCTCGATGACTAAAACAAGACTGCAACATCACTAAATCTCAAAACAGTATTATATTAATAGTGATGAAAAAGTTGATACTTACAGCATCAGTCAAGTGTTTCCACTTGTCACCACCGGCCTTGCCAACCTAAAGATTGATTAAACAAGAGAAAAAAGCTCAATCAAATACTAGTTCAAGCACAAAATATGTCTTAAATTTACGTCTGACAAGAGAATACTCACAGCAGCAACAGACTTGTTGCCTGGATGTTTTTCCTTGTACTGCTTCCTGAAGTCCTCCCTTCATATACCAAGTCACAAAAAATAACATTATTAAATCAGGATTTACTAAGCCAAGTGTCACCAAAAATCTAAGAACCAGAGTTCAGATGTGTACATGAAAACGAAGAAAGCACTTGCTGGCCTCTTAGGCTTGTTTGGATCCTTGGCAGCATTCTTCTCCTTTTTAGTCTGGGCAGCGCTCTTCTTCACTCCGAGCCTGAAATAATCAAGTAAAAATAACATCAAATTTCAAGACAAATCAAGCATATAGAACACAGAAAATATCAAACATATTACCAGCCTGTAATAATCAAGAAAAAATCACATCAAATTCTAAAACAAAACTAGCACAACCACACACAGATAACATCTGACATTATAAAACATGTATGCCAACAGACTCTTAACATTTAAAAATTTCAATCAATTCTTATGCTCTTGATGTACTCATATCAAAATCCTTCAAAATAAATTGAAAATCTAACAAAAATAATACCAAAACATATGCTCATGTATCAAGTAAAATCAGAGCAGTACTAATACTGTAATAATTCGCTAAAGCATAATAAAACATCGATTCAAAACAGATAAAAAACATGGCATATCTACTCAATAGTCCGCAACAGTTCGCTCAAAAAATCGCACAGATTCAAACATATCATTGCTCAAACACCTCAATCGTAGATTCTGACTATGTAGATAACCAAAATCATAAGAAAAATCGTACATTCAAAACATGTCATGCACACACGCCTCGCTCATAGATTTTAACTACATAAACAACCAAAATCCTCAGAAGAATATAGATTTAAAACAAATCATGCTCAAACATCTCAATCATAGATCTAAAGCTCAAAACACCAAAAAAAATCTTCAAAATAAATCCAAAGCAAGATATGCACACACGTTCTATCAGCATCATCCTCAGATTAACCTTCGTTCACGACGAAAATATGAAGAACAAAAAAACAGATATACGCACTTGTTATCAGCTCTCTAATTGATTTACAACCAAAAAAACAGAGATATACGTATTCGTTATCAGCTTTGCAGATTGATTCACAACAACAAAAAAAAAAAAAAAAAAAAAAAAAAGCAATACATATACGTACTTGTTATCAGCTTTCCCCTTGGATTTACCTCCTTTCATGATAAAAAAACTGCAACAAAACAACAAAAACCGGTGAGAATCGGTTCACAGTCCGTTCAAAATCCACAGAAAAGTAGTACGCCTCGGCCGAGTCGCCGCCGTAGGGTTACCTTCTAGGGTTGAGAGAGAAAATACAAAGAGATATTTTTTGCCCTTTGAGATGATTTGTGTATTGTGTGTGTGTGTTGTGAAGAGAGGATAAGAAGGGGCTTTGGTGAGGGACTCAAAAGAAATTTTTTCCATCCAAATGTTAAAATAAATTGAATATAAACCAAAAAAATAAAATTTTGAAGTCCGGTTTTAGTTTAGGCGGGATTTCAAAAAATATATAATGCCACGTTATCGATCCGTGTGAATGAAATGTTACAATTCTATTGGGTGTTACTGTTTCTTTGTTATCTCTTTGGGTTTGTGTTTTCGCTGTGTTTGTTTGAGGAAGAATTTTCACCGTTGGATTGTGGGGAGAGGACACGTGATGAGATCTGGTAAGTTCGGGGTGTTTTTGTAATTTCAGGAGCGTTGGGTAGTGGTTTTGAGGTGAAAGGACGGTTTTAGCCTTATTGTGTAAAGAAGGAGAAGTAAAGGGGCTGGTTGTGAAATTTAAGAGATATTTGATAAAGATGGAATGATATACGTGGATATTGCGTGTAGGGGTAAATTGGTCATTTTATTGGATTAAATATCCTCTTTCTTTTTGTAGGGTTTTTTTTTTTTTTTATCCCCTTGGTTTAAAGTTAGACTTAATAAATATAATTACTACGTTGTATAAAAATAAAATAAATTAAAAACTTTCTTTTATATGCTCCTCACCGTGTTCGGTATTTACATTGAAGTTCGACTATATCTGAACTCACGCCTCCGCATATAGGACTCCATTGAGAGGAAATACTCTTTATTTAGGATTACAAACTTTAGTTAGCTATTACTTGTTTTTTTCTAAAATAGCAAATTGGAGTTTGCTACAGTTGACTATATCTAAATTCGTATCGTATATAGGATCCCATTCGCAGGAAAATGCTCCATACATGGGATTACAAATTTAATTAACTACTACTTGTATTTTTCTAAAATAGCAAATTGGAGTTTTCTACAAATGATAATATCTGAATTTGTGTCATATATAGGACCACATACGAAGGAAAACGCGCTCTACCAAAATTACAAACTTAATTAGAAGTTACTTGTGTTTTATTCTAAAATAGAAAATTGAAGTTTTCTACCATTGACTATATCTGAATTCACGCCGTATATAGGACTTCATTCGTAGAAAAACGCGCCCTATTTAGGATTACAAACTTAATTAGATGCTATTCGGTTTTTTTTTCCCTAAAATAACAAATTGAAGTTTTCTATACTTGACTATATTTGAATTTATGTCGTATATAGGACCTCATTTGATAGGAATGCTCTTTATCCAAGATTACAAACTTAATTAGTTCCTACTTGTCTTTTTCTAAAATCGATGAAGAAAAAACTCTACCTCTTTAGGAAATTAAAATCAATAAACTAGATAGAGAATAAATTTGAAATTAAAAAAATGAGTGATAGAGGTAACTGCTAATACTTGGGAGAGATTTTAGGCTTGAAAATAGCAACAAAAATTGTTGGGTTGGAAGGCCTGTGAGTGATGCATCCGGAAAAGGAGAGAAGAATAGGAAAAGAGGGATTTTTGTAATATTTTGAAATGGTAGAAAATTTTAGAGAATATGAAAAGAAATGTTGGATAGTTAGGTAATTTTTCCTATAAAGTATAACACCTTGAAAATTGAAAAATTGGATTAAAAGGGGAAAATTCAGTTTTTGGCACTAGTACTGTAATCGACGCGTCTCATCGATGAACTGTAAAAGGTGAGTCGTAGAAGTTGAGATGAATTTTGCAAAATTCAAGTTTCTGAAGTTTGACCTACAAGTGAACATGACAAGTCGTGGGAAGGTTTCGTAGAAACAATTTTGACTTGGTGAAATTTTAGACTTGAGCTTGGGTTATGAAAGAGGTCTACGGACTGTAGATGGAATGATGGACCGTATAAAAGGTCTCGTGGGAATAGAATGAAGTTTGGATTTCTAAAGTTGGTTCTATGGTTGACCAATACGGACCGTAGAAAGTTCTATGGACCGTATATCACTTCCAACAGTGTCACGATCCTAGCTTACACCTCGGACGTAATACGACGTACAAGACTCTGAAGAGCCTCATACAAGCCTCATAGCATTCATAACATAAGACATATGAAATAGTGCGGAATTTAAAACTTTTCTTTAAATCCATACAATAAAAAAACATCATTTAAAACAGCGGAAGTCTACTTGTCTCACATGACCATCTAAAAACATCTTGAGTCAAAACTAGGGTCACGACCCTTACAATAGAAAGTCTAATAAGTGTCTAGTACAATGAAGAAATGAAATGACAATAAAGCACTTATCTTCGGATCCATGAGGACATACCACAACTTGATGAATAGTCAACTGAAGCTTGAACTAGTAGAAATCAACTCAATTGTTGGAACCTACACTTTGTAGAAAAATAGAAGAAATATGGGTTAGCACACAAAAATATACTAAATATGATAGCCATGCAAAAACCATGCTTATAAAGGACATTTTGGTTAAAATCATGCTATATGACAATTTTGAGAAACATCATGAAATTTAGTATAAAAGGCATAAGATACAAACATAATCAACATACAAGTCATTACATCACATTAGGACCATCACCTTAGATAACCCTAAGTTATACTTATGCAATGTAAGAATAGCATCTCATACAACTATTCCTATTAAGAACCGCTTTAAGACCACCTTAGATGAACTTACCATTTGTCATACGCATTTTTAGTCAATACTCATGCATAAGGAACATATGCATTTCATTAGTCATGACAAGGAAAGTAACTCATAATACAAACCAAGTAAAGCATACATCATTATATTAAGCATTTAAGTCAACATTCTCATTTAGCCTCATTATAAGTACATTCATTTCACTTAAACATTATGACATTGAGAAACACAACATAGCCCTCTCAAAGCCTACTCGTGCAATGCATGAATGGCATCTCATACTACCACCCACACTTCATAAAACTTCTTAAATAACTATAATACCTAACTCATATCCTTGATCATAAGACATTATACATAAAGGAACACACCATGACTACTCTCAAAGCCTACTTGTACAATGCATAGATGAAGTCTCATACCCCCTCCCACACTAAGTAATGCATCTTGAAACGCCATAGTTCATTATCATTCTTTGTGGGGGTAAGTCTTAACCGACATAGACCATGTGAGCAAATCATGGAATCTCGATGTTACCTACACCGAATTAGGGATTCCTACTTGCCTAAGGTAGGACAATTACATTTAGCTTAGGTGGATCCACTAGCTATAAACCTATGTGGGCACATAGTTATGGGATAGGGAGATTGCTACTAGATAGCCCCGCCTCAATTCACGTGAGGGCATCCATCTCAAGAGATTGATACTAGAAACCCCATCTCAACTCACGTGAGAGCTTCCATCTCATATCGATATCCACTCGATGCTTAGCATTATTCCCCATGGAGTATCATTACTTTAGTTCATTATTATGGGATAAGAGATTACTACTAGATACCCCGCCTCAACTCACGGTTGAGTATCCATCTCAAACCCAACATTCATCCATTAGATAACTCATAGATTTAAAGATGAGAATAGCTTTTCAACTAAGAATCCCCATATTGTAAGAAAGTCCTTTCACAACATGTCATTATCATTTATTAGTGTACAATTGAGAATAGCCTTTCAATCAACACATCATCATTAACATAATGATAGAAACTTCATTCATTCTTCATTCACGAGTGTGTGTTTGTGAGAATAATCTTTCACATATATCATCATCATTCATAAGTGCTAAATTGAGAATAACCTTTCAATAATAACACAATTGCATTCTAGACATGATCACATTACTTTCATTGAAATCACAAAGCATATACATAATTCTCATGGTCATATATAGGTTTTTCATTCATAGCCCTTCAAGAATCCTAGATCACAATTCATGATTCACATCTTGCATCACTATTCTATACATGGATATTCACATATTTCAATTAGACTAACTACTACATGCATAATTTGATCACAATCCACTAACATCAATCATCACCCACACTTTGAGATTCAATTTGACAAAATAGGAGAATTCTAGGATTCATAGGTAATTCATCATAAAAACAGTAGTAATTCATCAAATTGATCATAGTATAAGACAATAAACACTTTGAAATCGTTTTGAAAGTGAATCCATGCTATAGATTGAAAAATCCTAGGTTTTGGAGAATTTCAACTTTGAGAAATAGACTGTTGAAGGGACTCCTTGGATGGAACTTAACCAAGGATGAATACTATCATACCTTGCTTGAAGAGATTTCACGAAATTGAAGAGAAAAGATGAAATCTTGAGCTCCAAACCTTGACTTCTTCTTCTCCAATGGTGGTTTCTAGAGAAAGAATATTTGGAGAGGAGGTAGTTTCTAATTTTGAGTTTTGGGAATAATGAATTGTAAAAAAGGTGTTTAATACTTTAAAAAGCCTTTAATAACTCTAATTAATCAAAATAAACCGACCCCTAACTTAATTAATCTTAAAAGGATTTTACACATTGCCCTTAAGCCTTGGCCGAATTAGACAACTTTTCAGGTATGACTCACGCCCACCAACCCACGGACCGTGAGTGGGGTAACGCCCCGTATTGCACGTCCGTGGTTTGGTTCAGGAACTTGACAATTAGGGCCTTGACCTACTGATGGGTTTCAAGGGGCGTGAATGGACCTAGGGGGCATAGGTCCCCATCCGTAGGTCCTTGGATATTGACATTTTTTTTGTCAATTGAGGCAGCCTTGGGGTTAGGCTTTAGGGTCCTCCTCAAGGACCCTTGGTTGGTTCTTGGGGGATCGTACCTTGACGTTTAATCCCTAAACCCCTCAACCTAAGCTTGGAAACTCATTTTACAACATAACATCCCACAACAAACTCAACAACACACTTGAACGGTTCTAGTTTCATCTACTAGTTTTTCGAGGTGTTACAAACATTTAATTCTTAAGGGTATTTGAGTCTTTTTCTAATACATTTACTACTTATACTGTGTAGTTTTGACCCTAATTTTAAGACATATAACTATCTTTCAACTCTCAAATCTTCCCTCGCACTCTCATTCTCTCAAATCCTCAGTTCTTATCCAAATTCTTCCACTCCAATTCTCTCTCAAACTCAAAGAAGAAAGTAAGGGTTTCAAGCTTCAAGTCTCATTTTTATCCATTGTTTTTAAGCTTTGTTTATCAAGATATGTGGGAATTCACCAATAGATTACATTCATCCATTGGATCCTAAAAGATCTCAATTCTCCAAATTTAGTTTACCTAATTTGATTAAGGCTCATACAATCTCCATGGATCTTAGTGGATTTTGAGTTAATTGTTCAATTTCAATTTTCATATGCATGTTTAGATTCAATTGTGTAGTTTTCAATTGAGTTCATATAGACCAATGCATCATTCATGAACTTGATTATGAATCTATGAAGATATGAATTTATGAAGTTATGAATATGATTTATAAATTTTATGCTTGTTTTATAAAATTGATGTTTCATGACTAGAGGGTGCCTTTAAGATAAAGTATCAATGAAATTGTGAAAGGGTTTCTCACATACTAAGAAATCATGATTTGGTGAAAGATCTTCTCACACATGCATGATTCATGATTCAAGGAGCTACTCTATGATGAACGTAATATTGGATTGGTAACCTAAGTGTGTCTTTCCAAGTATGATGATGTGAACATGTTTATGACTAATTCCGTTGGAATTTTACTTAATACTGGGAGGACATTGCCGTTAGTAGAGGCCGGTTCTCTAGCAGCAATCTCTTCGTCCCTAACTACGTGCTTCCTTAGGATTTGTCTCAAGTGACATAGCTACTGGTACCACTCAAGCTAGAAGATTATGGTCTTTACCTTGGCAAGTAGGACATTTCTTTTTGGCATGGGAGTAAGACATTGGATTCCACGTTAACATCCCATAAAATGAACTAAGTTACTTCAAAGGATTTATGAAGCTTTAGTTACGTTTTAAGATGCATTGACCATGTTTATGACTTATGATTTTTGTAAAGACTTTTACTATATTTAGTTTGGTCATGCATATCATGTTCTAACGTTCGCATATGCTCATGTTTCATGTTTTTATGTATTTCCCCATACTTAGTACATTTCATGTACTAATACATACTTCTGTCTACATTGTTTAATAATGTGGGGTCCGACACTTCTCCTCCTCCCGCTCGTGGCTAGTTGATTGATTGATTGTTGAAAACTTGGTGAGTCATCATGTTCCGAGGACCGTGTTACCTTTACTATGCTTTCTTATGTCTTTTGTTTTCAGACGTTGTACGTGGTGTATGAGCTATGTCCCAATAACTCTTTACATGTATTAGATTGGCTTGTCAAGATTATGATAAGACTTCCGCTTTTATGTCAAACTCTTCTATGATATGAGACTTTTAATTAAATTTCTATTTTTATCTATTAATATTGTGTTGTATCAAATGACTTTGTAGGGCCTCTTGGGGTACGTCATGTCACGCCTAGGGTGTGCTCTGGGTCGTGGCATAAATAGACATGTTATTAATTGTAGAATTGTTCAAAAATCAAACTGAAACTAATAATTCGAATTGAAAAAAAATATTGTTTAGCGGTTTTGATAATGGTTCTGATTTATTTAATTATTGGGTTACTAGTTCTTAACTGTTTGAGATTTTTTTAAACGGGTTAACCGATAACTAGATAGTTAATTAATGAATTATATTTATGTCATTCGATATATAAAGTTCTTGACTTAGGGTTTAGTTTCATACTTTTATTTTGTCTATCTCAAGCTCTCGATTATTCCATAATGTGCTAGTGTTTGCTTTTAAGTAAGATGCATTCTGTCAATTCATGTGCATGATTCATTTGGTTTGTCACTGTTTCTAAGTTGCTTTTTCAAATCTTAACAGTTAAATCGATAATCGAACCTATTACGAATATAACTGATATGCCAATATCTTAATGCTTTTATAATGATTTAGCATGTCTACAAACTGATAAGTTAAATCGATAAACTTCAAAATCGAACCAATATGACTATTGCACAACCCTAATTATCTCGCTCAAACATCACTTGAGTTAAAATAAAATCAAGTTAAAAAGAGAGTAAAAATATTCTTATCATCAATTAGGATCACGTATCAATCCAAATTTTAATGGACTGAAATTTATTAGCCTCATCAATGAACGAATCAATAATCCGTCTAACTAATCGGATTGACGGGTTATAATTTCATGGGCTAAGTTTACCGGGTTAACAATTTCTTCGTTTAGGACCCGTAGCTTGGGTTAGTCCTTTTCATTTGTCTTGAGTTTTTCCTTTGAAGGTGTACTCTAGGGTTCTTCACCGAAGCTTCAAATCGAGCCAATTGATTGAATTTTTCAGATTTTCAGTGAATTTTCAGAGCTATGTACGGATCAAGAGGGTAACTTTACCTAATTCCCTTTGGTTTGATAAAATTTAATGCTTTGTTGATGAGGTGACTTGGGCCTTTTGTTCTGTTGATGTGTTTTTCCGCCTTATTTCCCCGATTTCATGTGTTTTAATTGATTTTTTTGTTGATTTTGATGCTCGATTACTGAATTGCTCGATTATTTGTTCGACCACTGCTTGATTTACGTTAAGTTGTGCGGAATTTTCACTTTTGATCCTCACATGTGTCGGATTTTCCCAAAGTACACTACTTTTGGAGAATTCCTAGCAAAAGGAACAAGAGTCTTATATTTTGAAGAATGACATTTTTGAAAAGTTGGCAACATAGTATTTAAGAACCATGTAGGAGAAATTTTGGATTTGGTCATTGTTGATTTACACTTTTGTAGAACAAAGTATTAATTTAGTAACTTTTAAAGACGAATTATTCTTATTATATTTGTTAGGGGTTAGCTCAACTGGAAAAGTTGAGGGACTTGTGTCCAAGGTACAAGTTTGAGCTCTAAGCGAACTAAGGTTCAATATTTAAGCGGGTAGAGGTTAAGGTGGGGTTGGGGTGTGGAGGATGATTTGCATCATCCCAGAGTATAAAAGGCCGCCCAAAAAGTTGTCTCGACACGGATTTCTCGGGCATAAAAAAGAAGAAGAAGAAGAAGAAGAAGAGCAGACCATCAACAGTAACTAGTTTGGAATTGGGATTTGAGAGTTAATTGATTGACCGAAAGAAGAAGATCATATAAACAATCCTTACTAGTTTGGAATTGTGATTTGAGAGTTAATTGATTGACCGAATTTAAGCCTGCCTGTAAGGCTGTAACCGAACCCCTCCGCCCCAAAGAAAAAAGAAGTTCTATCCGGTGGAACAGGAAGCTTGAGATGTTTTCATGTCTGGCATTTGAGCTTTGTATATTACTTGGGGTTGCTGATAGAGTAATAACAATTTCTTAAAGTGAGATTCTCTTTCTCAACATAAGAACCTCATAAGTGAAATGTTCGACCTTTTAAGTTCACATAGTTATCACCTTTTTTAGGAGGTTGGTACCAATGCAAATTTTCTGATCACTGGATAGTTTAAGTCTTTAAGATACCATATTCGTTACCTACATAGTCGCATAGGTAGACTCTCTCCTGTGTAAAGGATTTTAGGACATTTTCCCCTTCAGCCTGAAAGCTGGAAGAGTTTTAGTTCTATGATGGTCTTTTAATGTGGTTGCCTGGTTATGTGCGCTATTTGGATGAATTTATTTCAGATTTTGAACTATAAAAAGAATGAAAATATCTCCTTTCTTGGAAAAATTGTTCTTTCTTTTAAGTTTATGCTTTGGGCATGGCATAATCCCGAGAATATGTCTCTTATTTACTACTCCCCCCTCTCACTTTTACTTGTCCACTTTGGACTTTGCACACCCCCTACGAAACAATGATTGATATATGAGGATTTTACCATAATGCCCATATTACTTGATGTTCAGTTCTCATAGTTATCCCACCTTTAAGGGGTTGCTGATAAGAGTAATAACAATTTCTTAAAGTGAGATTCTCTTTCTCAACATAAGAACCTCATAAGTGAAATGTTTGACCTTTTAAGTTCACATAGTTATCATGTTTTTTAGGAGGTTGGTACAAATGCAAAATTTTCTGATCAATGGATAGTTTTTAGTCTTTAAGATACCATATTTGTTACCTACATAGTCGCATAGGTAGACTCTCTCCTGTGTAAAGGATTTTAGGACATTTTCCTATTTCAAAAAAAAAAAGGATTTTAGGACATTTTCCCCTTCAGCCTGAAAAGCTGGAAGAGTTTTTTGTTCTATGATAGTCTTTTAATGTGGTTACCTGGTTATGTGCGTTATTAGATGAATTTGTTTCTGCTGCTAGAGATTTTGAACTATAAAAGGACTGAAAATATCTCCTTTCTTGGAAAAAATGTTCTTTCTTTTAAGTTTGTGCTTTGGGCATGGCATAATCCCGAGAATATGTCTCTTATTTTCTCCTCCCTCCATTCACTTTTACTTGTCCACTTTGGACTTTGCACACACCCTTACGAAACAATGATTGATATATGAGGATTTTACCATAATGCCCATATTACTTGATGTTTAGTGTTGGGTTTTGAAAACTGATTTTGGGATTAACTAACTAATGCTAAGGGTAAAACATGAAAAAAATTAATTGTCTTTTCTTCATATGAAAATCTATTTTTGGAATAGTGAACAAGTAAAAGTGAATGTAGGGAGTATGTTCATTTCTGTTTTAATTATGTAATATGTGTAAATTTGCTGTTATATTTTTTGGGATGCATGTGAAATGTTGTGATTTCTTTATAGAATAAGTGGTATTGAAAAGTAGGTTGTAGGAAACATATGGGTTGGGTTTGGTTGTATTAACAAGGTTGAGTGGGGGATTTTTTTCCTTTTTGGGTATTATAATTGAAGGGCAATGTTGGGGAGCGGGGGGGTTTCGGACGGGTACGAGATCGGCTCAAAGAGACCAAGAATGATGGAATCAAATCCCTACTTCGCAGTGAGCAGTGGTGCAAGCAGTTATCACCAGCCTTATGGCTATGGCAGCAGCAGATTTCAGCCTTCTGGATTTCCTGTTGTTCGTTTGAGGGGTCTTCCGTTCAACTGCACTGAAATTGACATTTACAAGTTCTTTGCTGGCCTGGATATTGTGGATAGTTTCCTGGTCAACAAGGATGGACGGTTCATTGGGGAGGCTTTTGTTGTCTTTGCTGGTCATATGCAAGTTGATTATGCTCTTCAAAGGGACAGACAGAACATGGGGAGGAGATATGTGGAAGTTTTCAGCTGTAAGAAAGAAGAGTATTACCAAGCTGTAGCTGCTGAGGTGAAGGAAGGAGGTAAGGATTATGAATATCGTTCCCCCCCTCCATCTCGACCAAAGAGGTCTGGGAACAAAGATGATATGGAGTACTCTAAGATATTGAAATTGAGAGGTCTCCCATACAGCGTTAGAAAAACAGATATTGGTAGGTTTTTTGGTGAGGAATTTAATGTTAAACCTGACAAGGTACACATTGCATACCGCTCTGATGGAAAAGCTACTGGAGAGGCTTATGTGGAATTCGCCTCTACTGAAGAGGCCAAGAAAGCTATGTGCAAGGACAATATGAAGATTGGATCTAGGTATATTGAACTATTTCCTTCTCATCCAGATGAAGCTAGACGAGCCAAGTCAAGGTCACAACACTGATGCCAAATACTTCTGCAATGTGGAGCATTTTTAAGCATCACATGTTTTATTCACCTGTTTCCATATTAGTCTTGCACTTGTTAAAGATCGTCTTCTCTGATTACTGTCATTACTGTATGATGATTTTATGTCCCCGTAATTATGGTTTTCGAGACATTGATATGAACAGGTTTATAGTCTCTGGTTCTCACTCTTGGCTATTTCTTTAGTTTTGGTTTTTACTTAATTTACTTTGATTAGTGTCATTACTGTATGATTTTCCTTTCTTTGTTGGCTTTAGGCGATGTCTTAACTATCCACACATGAAATGCATCGCGAGATATGGTAAGATGGTTGTAAATTTCTTCACCTTTAATCAGAGATCTCGATCAGAATTTAGTAAGTGCTTTATTTCCATAGTTAGTGTGTGCTTGTAATAAAGAAAAATGAAGTTTTCAAAGAAACATAATGAGTAAAACACATTTATGGTTCACTTTTCAAACTTCTACAAAGAAAAAAGGGGGAACCCATCGGTGACCCTCTAAACTTGGCATCAATTTTTACTTAGACACCTTAACTAAGTTTTGTTCATTTTAGACACCTCAAGTAGGGGTCCGTTGTGTCATTTTGACACTTTTTATTGAGATGGCATAGTGAGTGTAATATACTCAATACCAGCACGTGAAAGGCTCATTTAATATTTTTATTTTATTTTTTTTCATTATCTTCCTCATTTTTCAGCCACCATCTCTCAAAACTTGAACTCCTTCCATGGAGAAATGGTTTTGATGATGCTATAGACAAATAAAACGAATTTCAACACGAAGGGATTTCACAAAAAAAATAAATTTCAACACATTAGAAGGGCTACGATTCATGTTGTCGCAAAGAATAAAGGCAACGAAAAATCTTGAAAAAGACGATGGGTGGGGTGGAGAGGGGGTGGAGAAAACGATTGGGGAAGGGGTTGGGGTTAGGGTGGGCAGAGGTGGAGAAGACGCTGGATGGGTGGGGGAATAGTGGAGAAGACGCTGGGTGGGTGGGGGAATAGTGGAGAAGACGATCTGGGTGGGTGGGGCGGAGAAGATGACTTGGTGGGGTTGGGTTATTTTTTTAAAATTTTTTGTGTAAAAAATTCCACATGTTATTTAGTTTTTGGAATATAATTATTTAAAAATTATTTTTAATATATATGCCACATGTTTTTATTTAATTTGCCACTTTGACACATCATCAACGAGTGTGTTACACACACCTTATATATTTGGCTGATTGTTAAAAAAATGCTAAAATGACACAATACAGTATGACATAAGGTGTCTAAAATGAACAAAACTTAGTTAAGGTGTCTAAATGAAAATATAGATATATAACAATCTTTTTTAAAAAAAGGTGAAGCTTCCTATGACATTATTATTTGTTGACAACTTTGGCATACACATGATACAAGAAGGTCTGTTTTTTTCTACTGAGTGGAATTTGCTTTAACAATGGAGTAGCAAGTAGAACTTATTAATTACTTATAAGTTATTTTCTTAGACATCTGAGTGGAAAAGGCATCACTTTTTGACTATATGTGTCATTAAAACCTCACAAGATTGGCTTATTCGAATTGGTAGCTGATTTAGAGTAAGTTATGTAGGTATTAAATTATGTATAACTTTAACTAGACACCAAACGATTGAGGGCTTGTTTGATAGGAGGGATCAATGATATAGAATGAGTTTATTACATATTTGATTTGGATAAAATCTCAGGACAATTTATTCCTAACTAAACGAGCCTCAAGTGTATTATATTGAAGGTCAAAGCGCCAAACTATGGCTTCAATTCTTCCTTTTTTTACATTCTTCAACTTTGCTTTATTGCAACAACTATATATTCAGTATAGTCCCATAAAATAAGATTAAAAAAGGACATAATATACACAAACCTTATAGTTATTAACAAGTAGTGATTTTCTCTGCTGAAAACATAATCAATTTGATTCTCAACAAAATCACCAGATATAATAAAGTGAAGTTTTTGTATATATTAATAGAGAAAGAATATATGCTATTGCGTAATTCTACAAATGCTATTAAGAGGGACAATAAGGAAATGCATTGAAAATCACTAATAAGAAATAAACCGCATTCAACAAATGTGTTTTATAAACAAAGTTTGAAATTTTTAAATATATATGCTCCAACGTAAAATATTATGTCACGTATCCCGATATATAATATTATACAATACTACATTTGGGAAATTTGTATTGTTTTACTAGATTACATATAAAAAAAAATTCTTCATACCAAACACACCCTTTATAAATTATATTTATATCATAAAAATATATGATATATTTTAGATATAAAAGTTTATACGATATGCGTAGACTACAAAAAATAAAGGAATAATTGTGTGTAATAATTTTGATCTACAAAAAATAATAAATTTGTATCATGAATATCAATTCCGAATTTATATAAAAAAATATAACAATATCATGAAAGCTTGACGAAAGTTCTCGTGATTTGAAGTTTAATTATGGGTTCCTATAGAGTTTTAATATCCTCATTTTCACTATTTTCATCTCCTGGACGTGTTAATTCTTGATCGATCAACACTCTGCCTCATATAACATCCTCGTTTTCACTACTCTCATCCAAGTTCAAAGTTTATTAATCATGTCATCTTGTTAGAAGTGGTGAATTATTATTTTTTGTAAAAAATTATTTTTTTTCATTTTTTGCTAATTTTTTTGTTTGCAGAGTCTTTTTCTCTCACAAGAATTTCAATTTTTTTGGGGAAAAAATGTAAAAGAAGAAGAAAGGTTGACTGACCTTGATTTTCAAAAAAGTAATTTACTTTTCTCTTTTTCTTTTTTATGATTGAAAATTTTGATAACAGAAATACTATAATTCTCAATTGACTAAACCTTTGTTGGTCCTCCATAAGTTATGAACATAGGATTACTTGACTTTGAGCCATTGAATTGATCAACTCAAGTTATAATAAACAAATCATCCAGTTGAAATTTAAGATTTAAAAAATTTGAGTTTTTAAAGTTGTGATTTTTTTTCAAAATTTGAAATTATATTTGTAATGCATTTTACTTGAAAAAAATCTACAGATTAGCTAAAATTGTTATTTTTCTTCAAACTTTTTCTTATTAAGCATATCTATCACTAGGTGATCAACTTTCGCTTGCTAATTTTACGGAATATCTTCCACCAACAATATGTACCAAGTCATCTATCCCTATCTATTGAAAATATTTAAAGATGTGTATAGTGCTAAAATTATGCCCTTTGAATCTTTATATCATGTAAGGTAGAATATTGAAATTTAATAAATTATTAAATATATATAAAAAATATTCTTTTTTTGAATTATACTAACGAGAAAAGGCAAGATACTTACATTGAAATGGAAGAAGTATTAAAAAAAAAAAATGCAAAATGGGCATACAGAAAAATTCATAGTAGGTGAAAATATCATCCTAGAAACATTAGTCAATTTTTTTTTGCAGTTTAATAATTTTATAATGTAGTCAATATTGTTGTTTTTCTTCATAAACTAACAAAATAAAATAAAGTGTACCAACTTACACAAATAAATACTGACAAGAAAAATGACAGTCGTTTTATTGGGTTCGAAAGAATCAGGGCGTCATGCACAAATTTCTAATTGTAAATAATGTTGGTGATAAATTAGATAATAAATAAAAATATACTAAAAACATATTATTAATATGGTTTGGTCTAAACTAAAAAAAAAAAAATTAAATATAAACTCTATTGGGAGAATAATCTCCCCATAAACAAAGTTCTTTAATGACTACATTGTGAATGCTATTATATGTACTGATTTGAGAAGAAGAGTCTTCAATTTATAGAATTTCAAACTTTTTATCTAAGGAAGAAATAATTCAAATATGAAAGTAAATTTTACGATCAAATTTTCAAAATTCAAATGTCAACTACAAAATCTGCCATTAAACAAAAGTTTATTATAACTTGACTTCCTCAATTCTATGGCTCAAAGTCATGTAGTCCTATGTTCATAACTTATGGAGGACCAACAAAGGTTAGTCAATTGAGTAATAGTTATAATATTTCTATTATCATAATTTTCAATCTGAAAAAGAAAAAAGAGAAAAGCAAATTACTTTTCTTTTGAAAACCAAGGTCAATTGAGTAATAGTTATAATATTTTTGTTATCATAATATTTATGTTCCACTTCTATTGAAGCAGAACAGATAGATGAAAGCTTGATTTTCGTGTTTAATTATGTGATAAGTATGTGTCATCAAGCCTTAAAGGTTTTTTACAAAATGATGGTCAGACGAAATATATTGTACGGGATAGAGTGTTGAACGATCAAAAACTCACACATTCAAAAGATGAGAGTAGTGGAAATTAGAATATTAAAATGGAGGTGTGTTTTTACTAGGAGAGAGGATCAGAAACGAAGCTATTTGGGACAAAATAGGAAAAGGGCATTGTGACCCATTAAGTAACAATAAAGACATTTTTAAACCAAACTATCAAGTGAGAGCATTTTTGACCACTTTTTGTACTTAAAAAGGTACGTTTGGTATGAAACAAAAAAAAAAAAAAGAGATTATATCAAGAGAATTTATATGTAATCTAACAAAATAATATGGACTTAAATAGATATAATATTATATATTAAAATACGTGACATAAATTTTATATTTAGACTGTGTATCTTTGAAAAATTCAAATTTTATTCATAGATCGTATTCTATGAATGCGTTTTATTCCTTGGTCAGTGATCTTCAATGCAACTAAGTGATTAATTTGGTTTAAAAAAGTAATTAGTACTTCTGTTTTTTTAATTTGAATATATTATTTTAAATAAGGGTATTTAAAGATGTTTGTATTGTTAAAATATTCTTTGGAAATCTATACATCTTAAATATGTCACGTAAAATGTGTTAGTAAATTATTTTATTAAATTTATAAAGAAAATGTTTACATTGAAATGAAAGGAGTATTAGAAAATGCAAAAATGGCCATTAAGAATGATTCATATTAGGTGATAATGTTGTCCAAGAACATTAGTCAATTTTTTTTGCAGTTTAATAATTTTATAATGTAGTCAATATTGATGTTTTCTTCATAAACTAACAAAAGAAATTAAAGAGTACCAACCAATTCCTAATAGATAGTGACAAGCAAAATGGCAAGGTGGCTTGACATTATTTACTTACCTCCCTTTTTTGGGAATTGCTTGGTAATGATGAATATTTTCTTTATAAGATAGAGACAGAATTTGTTTTCGATAAATTCTCAATATAAAAATTTTAAAATCAAATTCTAATAATATAAATATATAATTACATTTAATAATGAATATTTTATATTTCTCAATACAAATTCGAATTAATTAAAATCCAAAATAGATATCAAGACATATCATGCTAACAAAAGTAAATCATTTACACACTAGCCAAATGTTGAAATAATTGACTCTTCACTTTTTTGTTTCCTAATTGAATATACACTGAATGACGTCGAAAGCTATATGGTTTTTTTTTTTATATATATAAAAAGTCCACATTCCACACCTATATTAATTTATTTTATTTATTTTGAAAAAAATTAAGTTAATGAAAAAAAGGGGTCCAATTCTTAGTGATTAAGTCAAGAAATATAAACCTAGGCAGTCATGCATTTTAATAATTAATTAATGATGAATGTACATATATACTACATAATTATTGGAACAAAAAGAAGAAGAAAAAAAGAATTAATATAGTTTGCATATGTGACAATTGAATAAAGCAAAGTCCGATGAACTATTGATTTTAATATTTTTAAAATATAAACAAATAAATAAATAAATAAACAAAGAAATGTACTTTTTCATTAGTTTTTAAAAATAAAATATTGTATTTTATATTCCTAATGGCACACGCACTAGTTTCATCACTTTTATTTTCAGTGCTATATAAGTATTATTTTTGCTAACTTTTGTTGAAATTTTAAAAAATATATCTTTTGTTCAACTTGCCGTTTGCAGTATCCTATATATATATATATATATATATATACTAGATTCACCGCAGGTGCGTTGCACGTGGTTGCCTAGTCTTGTGATGCGTTCAATTGTGAAGCAGTAAAGCATGAATACTCGCTTTGTTCAATATATGGAATATGTCTTTAAGAAATTTGTCAGTATGAATGTTTCTTAGTTACTAAATATTAGTTCAGGCCTACAATTGTGAAGCAGTAAAGCATGCACGCTCTCTTTGTTCAATATAGGGCATATGTCTTAAGGCATTTTTTTGTATGGATGTTTCTTAGTTATTAAATATTTGTTTATAAATAATACTCCATTTAGTCCGACAAATTGTCTTGAATTAGATGCATTTAATGGTGCAAAAGCTCAAAATAATAAACGGATATGTAATATTGCTCGAAGCTACATTTTGTTCTGTTTATGACATTGTTCCAAAATAGCGGATACCTTCCAGGAGTTTGAAGTCATTCGTATCCTAATTATCAATATCAAAGTTTTCACAATATCTGTATTTCCTTCAAAAGTCGCATTCTGATGGTTAGCTCGTCTCCTTTTCAACTGGGCCTATAAATATGACCAAAGACATTTTGATTAGCTTCATGTAATATGTTAGTTTTCTTCCAACTTGATTACGCTAATGAAGATTGAAAGCGTCGCTAACCTAATACTTCCTTGTGTTGCACGTGATTACCAATTTCAAAAATATACGTTATGGTAAATAGAATTGCTTATTTAAGCGAAGATTTGAATAATAAGCTTAGCAAAAAATAATATTGCAGATTCTTTTGTGAATGTTCAATGTGGATCGTCATATATATCTCTTATTCACGCAAACCTATGAAGATGGTCAATAAAAAATTTTATTAGTTAAATGCAATTATGTATATATTTATTTCAATTTGATTAGGTTCAATCATGTAATTAGTCTTATCTCACTAATATTACCTTATAGACAATATATATTTTTGTATTTTTCTTGTTATCTAACCAGATGTGCTTTGCATGTGTATTCTACGTTAAATTGTTTAGATATAATAGGAACATGTGAAGAGAACAATTACATTTTATATGTTGACATATTTTCACATTTGTTATGAGTGTTTTTTTTTTTTAAAAAAAAAAAACTCGGAACATTTTAAAATAATATATTTTAAAGTTAGAAGATCTCGTTAACTTGATAATACATTTGTGACATATATAATACTTTAATTTAAATACAAATACCTACCCAAATATAAATATATATTTGCATTAATGAAAATATTTATCTCATAAAATTATCTATTAAATAAATAATAAAAATTAAACTAATACAAACTTCAATTGACGTTATTACAAGTCATATGAACTTTTCTTCATCTAAAATACTGAAATATTAAGACAAGTAAATAAGTAAAACAAAATGAACGACAAAATTCTTTCACCGCGCTCTACTTCCTTAGGGGGATGAGAAGGATGAAAGGGCAATATTTATATCGTAATAACTATTTTGAAGCAAACTTTCTGGGAGTCTAAATCACATAGGTAACATTGATAAATAAAGTCATTCTTTTGTCTTGAGCATCAAAAATAAATCGTGACAATTCAGAAGCATATATCTACATCACAAGAGAAATTGTTAACAAAAACAAATGACTTTAGACTACATCATGTTAACTTCATATATTGGAAAATTACATACTAATGTGTATATTAAGCAAAAAAATAATTATTATATCATCAAAATTATATTATTTTCCTCAAGTACTCCAGGTTATGGAATATGCCCTCTTAGGATAGAACGACTTACTTCATCAGAATAGTGGTACCTCATATTCCGCTAAACTTCAAAATCACTCAAACGACAATAAATTACACAAGGAATTTTAAAATGCAAGAAGAAGAAGAGTAGAAGATTAGAAAAAATTGTGGTTGGAAAATGAGAGGAAGTCCCTCTATTTATAGTCAACAAAGGATAGTATGAACAAATGTTTTTTTGTGTCTAATCTGAAAGATCATGACCTTTCCGAGAAGTCACAACTTATTGAAAAAGTCACAACTCTTTGGAAAAGTCGCAACTCTTTGGAAAATTCACAACTTATTGAAAAAGTCACAACTCTTTGGAAAAGTTACAACTCATCGAAAAATCACAACTCTTTGAAAAAAGTCACAATTTATTGAAAAATTCACAACTCATCGAAAAAGTCACAACCTAAATTAGGAATATTATAGTAATTTAACATTTAAGTTAGGAGTTCACTCTTTTAAGGTTATATATATATATATATATATATATATATATATATATATATATATATATATATATATATAGTAAAGTTTTCAAAGGGATATTATATGAATAATCATCATCAATTGTGATGGGATGAATAAAATTTCTTAATTTTTAATAATTTTTTTACAATTTAAGTTTTGAAATAATTAATAATATACTTATGTGAGGAATTTGAATATAATCGAAAGTTGTAACTGATGAAAAGTAAAAATAAAATAAACCATAAATTTTTATTTTCTTTATGTAAATTTATGTTACATACTTTCATATTTAATTTGTTTAAAAATATGTCATATTTCTTATAATTATTTAACTTTAAATCTTTTGTTATTCTTAATGAAATGTATTAATTACGCATATCGCAATTAATATAGACAACTAATTAAGAAGGAGAGTTGTTAACTAAATTTGTGGTCTACTCCTTGCCATGTGTCAATCATTTAAACCTCAATGGTCAAATTAGTCTACTAGATTATACTCTATATATATATATATATATATATTCACATTTGATTAATATTGACTTGTGCTAATTTTATGTATTTTTGAGCACATGCTAAAAGAATTTTTTATTTAGACATGTACATTATGATATATTTTAATTGAGGCTTTAAATATAGACAAAATATTTATACTACTAGATATTTTTCTGAAAAAGAAAATAAAGAAAAGGATATTCTTGGACAGAGAATATCTTTTTTAAATAATAGACTTGGACAGTTATGCATGGAACATAATGTTCAAAGAAAGGCTATAAGAATAAATACCCAGATTTATTGTCTGGATACAAATGCGGCAACTCAATGGGGATGCAATGAACGACAATATAAAAAGCGAAGAAAATTCAAGAAAAGTCTAATAAAAAGAAGAAATATCTCAAAGAAAAATTATATACCTAAACGGAGGTATTATAGAAAGAAAAATAACTTCAAACAAACAAAAGAAAAATGTAAATGTTATAATTGTGGCATATATATATATATATATATATATATATATATATTCACATTTGATTAATATTGACTTGTGCTAATTTTATGTATTTTTGAGCACATGCTAAAAGAATTTTTTATTTAGACTCTTTAAATATAGACAAAATATTTATACTACTAGATATTTTTTTTAACTATTGAATTATGTTTTATACGTTCTCAAGTGTTTTATATAAACAAATTAATCATATAATATATGATATTTTTTTAGTCATGCACATCAACATCACTTAAAACCAACATAAGATTTTACAACTTATTAAAGTAGATAATAAATTATAATAGTTTACTTATTTATATAATCGATTCTTGAACATGCAGAAACTTCTCAAAAATTCAATTCGAAAGTATATTGAAAACATAAAATATATTTTTGGCGCATATTGGAAAAGGAAGAGCCAACTTATCAATGGCATAGTTAAAAATTCGACGAAAAGTGTGCATCAGATCATCTTTGGCTCATGTAACTCCCTAAAACAATATATCAATATGAGTTGCAGTGGGATAGTTGAAATTTCTATATTACAAATTCGAGCGTGGATATAAAATAATTAAACTTCAAAACAGATACCAAACACGAAGTGAGAAAACAAAAAAAAGAAAACTTAGCCAAGCAATATGTCTTGTGTTATAGTACTATCAATTCTTGGAAAATTCCACCAAGAAAAAGTCACCCTTTTCCCATTCATTGATTGATAATATTAGTATCCTTTTTTTCTTGCTTTCTATTTCCATCCTTTTTCTTTGTTCCGTCAAACTCTTACACACTTTTTTCAATTGAATTATGTTACTACTAATATTGAAGTGAAAGGGAAAATTTAATGTGTAGAATTTTTTATGGGGAATTGTTTTGGAGCTAAGCTTTCTAACTCTAAATCTAGTAGTACTTACCCTAGTTTCTCAGCTAGACCATCTACTCCAGGTACTTTTTTGTTTCTTCTTGCTTTTTATGCACAAATTATGCATCTGTTTGTCCTGTTTTGACTTGACACAGAGTTTAAAGAAGTTAAAGAATACTTTTGAATTTCGCGGGCATTAAATTAAAGATATATTAAATATACTGAAATATTTTTTAATCTTGTGGTCTTATATATGTCGGTAGGAAAGTTGGACTTGCATAGTTGCTAAAAAAGAGAGGAAACTTTAACTGTGTATAAATAGTGTAATTTTTCGTCCAAGGGGTTCACCTACTTGGTGCCGCCAGAGGCGATGTTTGATGATAGAGTTGGGATTTTCACTGAGGGGAGTCAGAATATAAAGAAGTAAGCACACGAATGAGCAAGAGCAGGGGCGTAGCTACCCTATAGTGAGGGTGTCCAATTGGACACCTTTTGTCAGAAAATAATGATACACAAGTGATTAAACAACATATTTTGGACACTCTGAACAAAATAAGGTGTTGTAACCCAATGATTTTAGATGCCTTGAAAGAGCCCTAAGTGCTCATGTGTTTGAATCACCAGCAACAACCCCCCCCCCCTTTTGGACTCCTGGCTCCGCCACTGCAACAGAGATTGGACATAAAATATGATTTACCTATGTGTAATTTTTCTGCGAAGGGTGGTGCTACTGGTGGTGTGTTTGATTGTGGACAAGAGTTAAAAGAACAGATTTTTGGCATATAACAAAGTTAGAATTTGTTGTCTTAAATATATCATGTTTATGTGGTAGTAGTAAAATGAGAAGTTTAAAGTTCATCAATATAGAAAGGTGGAATCTTTTTTTTTGGAACATACTACTAACTACTAAGAAGGAAAGAATGTAATAAACAGAGCTTGTAACTAATTCTTGAATTGCTCGTGAACCAATTTGTTGGACGTCTTAGTTCTGTTAGTGCTTAATTTCTATTCCAAGTACTTTGGAATTTCCCCTTTTTTCTTGTTTTTGTATATGGCGGTGGCCGCTGTTCTATGATGGAGTCAAGATTTTCACTAAGGAACGTCAAAATAAACACATAATGGAGCCAGATGGCCTCAACATATAGTGTATATGTATATACATTTTTGGCACATAACAAACATAGAACTTGTTGTCTTATTCTTAAATATATATATATATCACATTTGTATGGCTATGAGAACATGTCATTAGCGGAGTTTGTAAATATAGAAAGGTAGACATTTTTTCGGAACAGAATAAGAAGGAAGAATGTAATGTACAGAACTAGTAACCAACTTTTTTCTGGTGAATGAGTTGGTTGGATGTCTTAATTCTTGTAATTATGGATTTTATGTTTAGCTGAGAGTGAGAAGATTTGAATTATAGATTTACATGATAGATAGTATTTGTGCAGATACATCAAAGAGCTACAGCAATGGCGTTGGCTATTCGGCCATGAGTGGCAGTATTGGATGTAGTAATTTCTCAGCAGCTGCAAGTGAAGATACATGTTTGAACGGAGAGATATTGCCGATTCCAAATTTGAAGATTTATAGTTTTTCTGATTTGAAGTTGTCCACGAAGAATTTCAAGTCTGACTCAGTTTTGGGGATTGGCGGTTTTGGGACCGTGTATAAAGGATGGGTTGATGAGAAGACGTTTGCTCCGACTAAAGCTGGCACTGGAATGATTGTTGCCATCAAGAAGTTAAACTCTGAGAGCACTCAAGGATTTGAAGAGTGGCAGGTATACAGTTGAGATTTTTGATACAATGATAAAACAATTACTCTAATTTCGACTCTTTTTTTAATCGAAGCAGCCAATACTTTGGCCTTTTCCCTTTTACTGAAAATGCTTTAAAATGCACAAATGTTGAGCTAACGGTTTGTAGAGTGAGTGAGTCATTGTCTTGAGTAGTTATTGACAGGGGGCAAGACCAGGTAGGGCGAGGGGGTTCATTTGATCCTCCTTTAGCAGAAAATTACACTAGTAGATGTTGAACCCCATTCGGCTTCTTAGTGTGTTTACTTCTTCATATTTTGAACCCCTTCCGCGAAAATTCTAGCTCCTCCACTGGTTTTTGGTTAGGCAAGGCCATCAAAGAAACCAGGATGCCTACTATACTTGCTTGATGCAATTGAAATAACTAAGAAAATAGTAAAATGTGTATAGTCTAAGTGAATGGTTTTGTACATATATGTAATACATTATACAAATTTTCTTCTAGAATCGATACTGATTGGATTTCGGTTGCTTAATTTGCATATTGTCAAGTTAGAAACTTAAATGTTGGATTTGCTAGTTCACAGACTACTGATTGCTCTTTAAATTTGAGCAAATTTATCTTTCTTAGATTTGCTTACTCGAGCTGAGGGTCTATCCAAAACAACTTCTCTATCTTACAGGCTCTTCGCGTCCAGCTTCAGAAACAAAAAACAATCTGTTTTACACAATTGATTCCAATTGGATGGAGTTATGGAGATAAATTTCAAGCTAGATCATGTTTTGCTTTGTCTACTATGTTCTTTGCTGCTACCATTTTTTCCCCTAAAATTTCAGTTTGTATAGTTATGATTTGTTGTAGGAATATCCATGTGATATTTTCCGTCTTTTTTTTTTAATTTAGCAATCTTTATGTTGCCAGTTATTGTGATCTATGCTTTCCAGTTAGAGTCTTTATATAATGCTCATAATCCGTATCGTTTTAAAATGCAGTCAGAAGTGAACTTTTTAGGAAGGCTTTCGCATCCTAACCTTGTTAAACTACTGGGATATTGTCATGAGGACGAGGAACTGTTACTCGTTTATGAATTTATGCCCAAGGGGAGTTTGGAAAACCATCTATTCAGAAGTAAGAAGTTAGTGTTCGAAATTCAATAAGATCAAAGCTCGAATAATTATATGGTGCACTGACCTTCAGGTTGTCTGCTTTGTAGGGAGTGCTGCTATTGAACCGCTTTCTTGGGACTTGCGGCTCAAAATTGCCATAGGAGCAGCACGGGGCTTAGCGTTCTTACATACTTCAGAAAAGAAAGTCATTTACAGAGACTTCAAAGCCTCAAACATACTGCTTGATGGGGTAAGGTCTGCTTCCTTGTCATTTTATTTGGTTAGCGAGTTACCTATTGTGTTGCTCATGCATTTGAACATTTATAAGTACTGATGTAGAAGTAACCGGTAAAGTTATTGCCATGTGTGACCAGGAGGTCACGGGTTCAAGCCGTGGAAACAGCCTCTTGCAGGAAGGGTAAGGCTGCGTACAATAGACCGTTGTGGTCCGGCCCTTCCTCGGACCCGCGCATAACGGGAGCTTTAGCGCACCAGGCTGCCTTTTACAAGTACTGATGTATATCATGAATATCATCTCTGCTTCTAGTATCATGTTTTGACAAATTTTCGTGAAATGTTTCTTTTTCAATTGTTTCTCTTTTAACTTTATTATGAATCATTATTTGGCCATTCGTTGAAACTTCCCGCTTTGCACCTTTTGCTTTGTAGAATTACAATGCAAAAATATCAGATTTTGGCTTAGCTAAACTGGGGCCTTCCGGTAGTAACTCACACGTAACTACTCGTGTTATGGGGACATATGGTTATGCTGCTCCAGAATATGTTGAAACTGGTGAGCACTTTCTTGAGCCTTTATTATATGTGTCTAATCTAAAATCTCCATGTGGAGTTGCGAGAAAAAAACTGCAAGCTATTTAAGCCAAAATGGTTCTGAATTATGGTACTAAGTTGAACGGTTAGCTTTGGCCTTGATCGAACGTTGCTTTGGGGTGTAATCGGAGCAATGACCATAGTGCTTTATGGATTAGTTGGTTGATGAAGTTCCGTTGTTTGTTAGATTCATCGTCTACTTCCAGTTCAGGACCACAAATCTAAAGATATCCTAACAACTGATTGTTCCTATATGTCAACGAATTAGCACACTAGCTTCTCTGTTGTTTATTGCCTTCCGTTTTTTTTTCCTTTTTTCATAAGTGATTCGTGAATAAACCCGTTGAACATATTCCAAGATCTCCCAGAAATGTTCAAATTTTACATACAACTACAACAACATACTCTGGGTAATCCCACAAGTGGGGTTTGGGGAAGGTAGTGCGTGTATGCAGACCTTATTGAATCGTAAATTGAATAACAATAGTTTTTTTCGAGTCTGACCAATCTGCTATAGTATCCACTTGCAAGTATAGTTACATAAGAGTTGGGAACTAACCCCTGTAGAAACAAAAGCAAGACGCCGGAAAGCATTTGCAGTATTACTCCTTTTGTTCCGACGCTCTTTCCTTTTTCATATGTTCCAACAATTAAGTGGGGTCTGAGGAGAGTAGAGTGTACCCAGACCTTACCCCTACCTAAGAGGTTGTTTCCGATAGACCCCCCACTCAAGAAAAAACAGTCCAAACCAGTCTACAAAAAGTAGTAATGGAAGTAATAGAAATAACAGATAGTAGCAGAACATTAGTACAACAAAATAATACCACAGTCGATGTACAAGAAACAACAACTAGTAACAGAAATCGAGTGCACTACCACATAAAATGAAACCGAGGGAGAATATATGTTAATGGGGATTGTTTTGCCATGTTAACAGGTCATCTATATGTAAAAAGTGACGTGTACGGATTTGGAGTCGTGGTGCTTGAGTTACTGACTGGTTTACG
Organism: Solanum pinnatisectum; assembly: GCA_035578085.1. Taxonomy (NCBI): domain Eukaryota; kingdom Viridiplantae; phylum Streptophyta; class Magnoliopsida; order Solanales; family Solanaceae; genus Solanum; species Solanum pinnatisectum. The sequence continues at coordinate 2,853,669 of CM069078.1, forward strand.
AGCACTGGACACCAAAAGACCAAACGGACAAGAGAAATTGGTGGACTGGGTGAAACCGATGCTGTCTAACAAAAGGAAGCTGAAGTCCATTATGGATGCTCGAATGGAAGGCCAATATTCTTCAAAAGCAGCAACACTTGCTGCTCAGATTACTCTAAAATGTCTCGAGGGAGACCCAAAGAATCGACCTTCAATGAAAGAAGTAACGAACGTGTTGGAACAGATCGAAGCCATCAAGGAGAATCCAAAAGAATCGAAAAGCAAATCCGAGCATTCTTCATCTCATCGTCACAGACAATCTCCAAGAAGTCAACAATCACCTCGTCAGACAAACGGCCAAGGATTCAGGTCAGGATCTGGAAAATGACAAGTAGAAATTGGCCTTTTATCTATGTATGTATAAATTTCCTTCTTTTCTCATTTAGTACAAGATCAAGTTAATATTGTTCACCATTTTATTTTTTCAACTACAATTTTGTATTGTATGTCATCTCTGTATTGCACGGCTTCACTGTTATTGTAATTTATCAAAGGTATTCATAGACTGATTTAGCTACTGGAAAACATGGTGGTTGTTATTATTATTTTAGATATAATGATCGAAAACACATTTGAACTCACTTTTTCATGAGTTTCATACCCTACCTATCAAATACCTCAACATTGTTCCCTTTTCCTACTTGAACAATAGTACATAGATTTAGTGTTCGGTATCCGTATTGGAACCTGACTAGTTTGAATCTATGCCACATAGGGGGGAATGAGTGCCCTACCAATACTTGGGGCTCAAAATCGAGCCCTCTAATTAAGACTACAAGAGCTTCATCTACTGCACCACATCATTTAGTGGTGTATTGCATGGCTTTACTTCATTGTAATTTGTTAAAGGTGCTCGTAGAAAGAACTAACCCTCATAATAGTAAACAAACTTGTATTTTGTTTTAAAAGTGTAAAGACATTTTCAAATAATACACTATATGCTAGTAATTTTTAGTCAAACTCATCCTTGGTGATGAAACATTTTGCTACCCTTTAAGTGACCACTGACCACCATACATTTCATTTCAACTAAATAAAGACAATTAAAGACTCTTCAACTGAATAATTGAATAACATTCATACAATCACTGAAACACATAATGCAAGCTTTTGAATAATAACTTCAGTAAGTTGAGATATATGACAACTGAAAATTAACTTAACGTCCAGAAAATCTCTTGCGCATACATTGTAAAAAAGATACCAGAAGAAACGGGAGTTCGAACTATTTATGGGGCGATTTTAACATTGTATGTACAGACAACTCAAGAACTAGATCTTCCATCAGTTTACTTTAGTCCAAGTGAAAACAGAATAGGGGGACAAAAGACGAGACGTGAGTTCAAAAATTGAACTTTCGAATATTTATTTCAAACAAGGACACGGACGCTCCTTGTGTTCGAAATCAATCAATTTCATCAGACCCCATCAGTCGTGTTGTCTTATAGAAGAGAAGACTAACACTATTGTCCAAGATTTCCAAGAAGTCGCTCTACTGCAGCATGAACATTGCCACCGGAGGCAGTCAGTGCCCGGATATTTTCTTGAGTGTCAAAGAAACCCATTTCTTGTAACTGTGTTATCTGAGTAGCGTATAATTCATCTGGGGGCACTGCAACAGAGATCAAGAGTAAAATTGAAAAATCATTAAGTCGGAGGGAAAGAGAAAGAAAAACTGAAGAGAGAAAGCAAGAGATAAAAGTAACCATTAGATCTGTTAGGGACACCCAAGCCCCCAGTCCCAAGTCCGCCAAACATGTTCATAAGCATTTCCATTCCCGAGTTGTCAAGTGCTGCAATTATTCAAACCACCACATGATGTGAGTTAGCTAAAACATAATTTCATAAACAGAAATTGCATCAACTTTGCCCTTCAACCCTGACTTTTATATGGTTATTAGATTCAGTAGTTTCCTATATCGATTGTATCACTGACAATCAACAACCATCTCTTTAACAACCTGAATAAGGGTTTCACAGTCAAGAATCCAGTTTGAAACCCAAACTCCATAAGCCAAATAAACTAATATACATAATGTCTCTGCATTGTAGATAAGAACTTGACAAATTAAGTGTCTATTTACAATAGGAATAATATTCACGAGAATTTGGAAGTTGAAGGTGTGGATTTCCCAGTGGACCCTATTGTGCCAAGATCAGAGCAAACTTTGAAAACAAAAATGTTCCAGAAAAATTATATTCCCCAAGACAACATTATTAACACAATAATACCAGCTATCATGCTGACTAATTCAGAATGACTAGATCGAGGTGATAAAGAATATCAAGTTTGAAGAACTGAAGAATAGGAAGTTTACCTGCTCCACCAGCATTTTGGCCTGGCTGTCTGCAAGTAGTAAAAGAAACTTTTTCAACACAGTAACAAGTTCATCTCAACTAGATAGGATTTCTCCATCTTTTGGCAAGTAAAAATGAAAATATGAAAGGAAAATTCTTTTCTTCGGCAAGCTTATTTGTGAAAAAGGCGAGAGTTTGATAATTCAAGCAAATAAGCAACCCATATAAGATAAATCATGAAGCATTTTCCAGCCAAGAAACTAAGAACCAGCTTACTGGTTTGTTTGCTGACGCCCAAGTTGAGATGCAAGCCCTTGCTGGAAAGTCATAAGTTGCTAAAAAGAAAGAAAAAGATGTACAAGTCACGAGAAGGCAGATGGATTATAAAGGAACACTAAAACAAAATCTCAGTCTCATACAGACATCAACAACCTCTTTTTGCACCCCACATAAAGCCACTTCTCTTACCCAACATTCCAACAATAGCAGTTTAACCCCCCTCCCCACTCCTTTTTTCTTTTTCTTCGGAGTTCTAAGTGGAGTTAAAGGACCAACTACCCCAGAACTACGGATTCACAAATAGGTGTAATGTCATTGTAAAAGATAGTAATGAAAAAGAGTAGACGAGAATCTGTTTTTTCCTAGTACTGTGTAGCCATCCGCTGTTCACTTGTATTTGGTTTACGGTCTCTATGGGTCATTTCACACTTCCTATTAGGTTTATCTTGCACGTGGATGCACCCCTCTCAAGTGTTATTAATGATAAAAGTCACAAAAGTTGTACTGTTACCAAGCAAAAATGAATGAGATCGCCCATGCCATTTAGTTTCTACATCTCATGCACCAGATGCATATTTTAAGCAAGCAAAACCTTCTAAGTGTGGCAAGAATTCTTTACCTGCACTGTCTCAGGCGATGTCAATTGACGAATAAATTCAGGATTTTGCATCATTTCTCTAAGCTGTGGATTGGAATCAAGCATGCTTCTAAGCTGTGGGTTCATCCCTAAAACCTAATCACCAGGTTAAATGAGAAACTTACTTTCAGTAGACAAAGAGAGTCAAAGGAAACACAAGTACAGCAAAACTAAACAACTGCATGCATATTTTCAATCAGACAAAATAAATAAATACCTGGTTCATGTACTGAGGATTTGAAAGGAGAGACTGCATCATCTGTGAGATGGCAGGGTTCTGCATCATTTGATTTAGAGAAGTGGTATCAGGCATGCCGCCTAGCATTTGCTCCAAACCTGGGGAACCAAGCCCACCCAGGCCAAGTGGTGCAATCCTGGTATCCCCAGCAGTATTTGACCTAGCAGTGGTATTGGCTTGGGCAGCTCCAGCTGAAAAAGTCAATGTATCAGTAAGAACATAAACATATAATTCATACTTATCCAACAACATGGCTTTGTGAGAAATATAGTTCAAAAATAAGGCATGACATAATGATTACCCAAGGATCCTAAGAGTACACCATAATTATGTCTACAACATGAAGGATTAAAATACTTCAAATCAACATTAAGAAGCTTACAAGAAACTTCAAAATATTTTAGCGGACGAAAATTAAAAGGGAAGAAAACCAATCTTTTATTGTTTTACAGTAAACAAAAGCAGCAAACAAATTTTGATAAGAAATTCCTAGTGCTTGATGACCATTAAATTCAAGTTGTATACACAAATTGCACAAGTAGAACTTCATGCCCAACCTTAGCAGAATGATGCACAAAAGTATCTCAAGAAATACAAGAGAAAAAAATAAGGTAGCTATTAATTGCAGGAGCATCCCAAGTTCAATAGAAGTCAAAACAAGAGATTAAGTAAACAGTTAAACTAAAAAATATAGAATAAAAGAAAACCAAAAAAAGTAAACAGTTAACTCTTTTGAGATGTTTTTAGGAGAAACAAAAATCGGTGCTCATGATTAAGTATAGATTGTATCATGCAACTTCACCTTTTGGTGTAAAAAGGAAAATGCAAATGAGGCAGAAACTTAACAAGAATTCATGCAGTCCCTCTAAAGTTTAGAAGAGGGCTATGCTTTTGGCTCTTTTGGTCACTTGTACAAAAATCCCAGCACTACCTTTGTGCTGCTTTATGAATACAATTATTACCATTTAAGAAAAAAAGTAAACAGTTTTACTCTAGCTAGTCAAAATGATTAAAGAACAAGAGAAGAGAAGAACTAACTGCCTGCAGATGCCCAAGGATTCGGAAGTGGATTAGTATTTGGGGCAGGCAGATTATCAGCAGTCTCAGAACCAGTAGTTGGAGGATTATTTGACTGCTGTCTGCCTTGTCCACCTTGTGCTCCCAAAAGAGCTGCAAACGGGTTAGACCCCGCTTCATTTCGAGTATCTCCAGACAATGTTGATGCATTTAGGAATGGCTCCTGGACATTTTCATACATACGCCTCAGCATGTTAAATCCCTCCGGAGAAGACTCAATATTGCTCATGGCCCTGTCTGTATTGCGCATCATCTCACGCATAAGTTCAGGGTTTCGTGCAGCCTCCATTGTCTGTCGAAGAGTAGCAGGATCATTGAGTACGTGAGCAAGCTCTGGATTACGATCCATGATCTCTCGCATTTGGGGATTGTTCATGATCAAGTTGCGGATGGTTTCAGGGTTATTCATTAAATTCTGAACGAGAGGCATATTCATCATATCTCTCATCATGTCAGGGTTTTGAGTCAACTGCTGCTGGACCTGCTCAAAATCTGGAAGACCAGCTCCAAACAAACCACCACCACCACCACTTCCAAGACCAGGAAACATTGAAGCTCCAAGGCCTGATCCTGGAAATGGTCCGCCTGCATCAGAAGCAGCATCTCTTGGTGCATTCTGAACAGTATTTGGACCTCCAACATTGGTTGCACTTGCAGGGTTTGCAGAGGGAGCTGGGGCAGAACCTCGAACTAAGTGAACCGTGTGATCCGCCTCTAGACCTATCAAGCACAAAGTTAAAATAAGCTAGATCACTACGATTATCACTGACAGCTTGATAAAATGTTACATGCAAATGCAAAAGCAGATATAACTGAAGCTTGGCACTGAGTGCTAATGGTGTACCACTTCTAAACTCAATCTTGAACATTTTGAAGTGATAATTAACCGATTGTGAACAACTTGACAGGCATTAAGAGTATCTTCATGTAACAAATAATGCAGAAGTAGAAATTAATCACAGGGAATATAAGATATTCCTTCCATGCAAAACTGCGCGGTGCAAGGAGGGTGGAACCACAGAATACATCCAGCAAAGAGTCGCAAAAGCCCCACTTTTACGCCTTCCACACTCAAAAAAGAAAAAGAAGATATTACACATCAATACAACTGAATGTCCCAAGGAAAGTGGAATCACATATTACATTCAACAAAAGTCGTACAAGCCCCACTTTTCACCCAGCTTGCTTCACATTTTAGCGTTCTTTTTTTGAGAAGGGAAAAATGCAATGGCATCACATCTTTCCACTATACACTAATCTAACTTTTCAATTAAAACTAGTACAAAGTCAAACACTATGATAGAGTGAACATTGTAATACAACAGAAAAGACCTCATGTCTCTTAGGTTTACATATACTTGTCAATTCATGCGACATCCCATTTAACAAGCTTTTTAGTTATAAATGGTCTACTAGTACAGTATAGTTTAACAATAGCTTTCCACAAGTCAAAGCAATTACTTCAGAACTCCTTAGTTATCCCTTCAATATGCCAGACACTTGAGACTAACAGCAGTGTACACATTCTACCAGTCAGTTTCTAAATTGATGGCACTAACAACCAAGCCAAGCCACAGAAGATACTACTCCATCTCCCAGGTCAGCATGTTTGGCATTATCATGTGAACAATCCCAACATCAGCCAAAAACTTCCAAACAATTATTTTCCGAAACTAGGACTACCCCTCTATTATTTGGCAAACAGCTCATGCGGGCATTCTTGCGCATTGAACAAATCACTAATTCACTCCTCCCAGGCAGCACCTCACTTTCACTGCCTTGTCAACATGTTATCAAGTAAACCAAATGCGCATGTTCTTTTTATCAAGAAACACTCACGTTGCTTAGAAGTAGATACTAAAAGCATATTAGCAGACTGTACACTTGCTACATATATCGAAGCCAACAAAGGGATACCGTGGCAGAAGTTTGGTCAAATCAGGGATGGAATCTGAATTCTAGAAAGCCCCTAAATGATGTGGAGATCCAAAGACTAGTGGAGTTCTTTAGAATCCTTGAGCAATTCAAAGGAACCTCCTACCTCCCAAGATGGATTGATTTGGAATCATAACTGCCAAGGAAATTTCAGTGTGAGGGAAGCTTACAAAAAGTTCAACCCTTTCACCTATCAGGTTACTGGCTGGCCATGGAAACTATCTGGAAAGTTAAAATACCTCTTAAAGTGTCCTGCTTCAATTGGCTACTAGCAAAGCAGGCTGTTTTGACTCAGGAAAACCTCATGAAAAGGGGTATCCAACTGAGTCCTAGGTGTTTCCGGTGGGGAGAAGAGGCTGAAACAGTCAACCGCCTCTTTCTTCACTGTAGGATCACTAAATTTTGTGGAGCATTTTCGTCAATTTGAAGGGCCTACTTTGGGTGATGCCAAAAAATATTGTCCAGGCCCTGAAGATATGGAGTATCTTTGCCTACACGTCTGGTCATAAAGAAAGATGGAAGATCATTCCCACCTGTATCTGGTGGTCTGTGTGGAAAGAGAGGAACCTCACCAACATCCAGAAGATGAAGATGAACTGCTTGGTTTTATTTCATTTTTGGTGTAAACAGGAGTATATGGAAGATCTAGATTCAGTAATGAATGCTTTAGGCACCTTGTAATTTTTGTTATTTAGGATTGAAGATCTTCCTGATACTCTCCTTTATTTGTAATTAGTAAATCTGTAACGAGTTAAGGCAGGTTTTATTTTTTGGAATATAATACAAGACTGTTACCTTCTCAAAAAAAAAAAAAAATCGAAGTCAATAGAACTCATTGCCTTCATCATTGCCACTTTCATACATTTAACAGCAACATCAATTCCCATTATGAGCATAATAATAAAGAAATATTAAATGTAATACCCTAACACAAAAATTCAATACAGAAACAACAAATACTACTACACATTTATTTTGAAGCTAGTTGGGGAGACGGTCATTACAGTGTTTGGAAGGCATAAGACGACAACGGCCTTCCTCACTGAGGCGAGATGCAAGGCGCTCGCCTTTTAGAAGTGAGGTGTCAATTAATACCAAAAAGTTAAAATATTTAATTGCATATACAAATAACCAAAATCTCAATAGCAATAACATCTTACTGTTTATAGGCAAAAAATTAATGTAGTAATTAATATTCAACTAAACTCAATTGGGCAGAAAATAAAATAAATGGACTAGCAAATGAAAAGAAAAAAACTGGACATTAGCAGAAAATAGAAAAAAGAGGGAAGAAGAAGTCGTGCAAGAAGAAAAAAGAAAACGAAAGAGCTGGAAACAGAGGAGAAAGTAAAAGAAGAAGAAAGAAGAAAAGAATCTGCCAGTACCCAGTCCGCAGAAACAAAGGAGAAAGAAGAAAAGAGAAGAAACGTACCTTTGCACACAGCTGAAGTATGAAGACAAAGATGGAGAACTAAGTCGAACTCAGTCGCATAGTCGACTCAAAAATGGTAAGTGGAATAAAACACTAAAATTACATTTTAAGTATTAAAGCTGTGGTCTTTTTCTTTTTTAGAAAAAGCCTCAGCACCTCTGCTCGCCTTTTTCATATCTCTCGCCTCGCAACGAAAGGTGACGCACTGATCCCTCACCTCTCGCCTAAGGCGCTAAGGCGAGCACCTTTGATAACACTCCGTCAACTTAATCTTCAGTATTCATTCCACACCTCCATTTCCCAGTTTCGTTCGGTAACCAAATCGAAATCGCATGCTACCAATCCTCTATCAGAAGGAATTTATATATCCATATGTAATGGCCTCAAAAAGGTTCGATACCAAGAGAACTAAGCAAGCCGGGAAATTTCAAATAAAACAAAAGGAGACGTGGACGGTCAGGATCACCTCTGGCTTAATGAATTTGAATGGTGGAGATCTAAGGGTAGTCAATATAACAATCTAGCTAAAGCAGAGAGAAAGGCATAGTAGAATTCCGGATCCTTCACACCGTTCTTCTGAATTCCTTTCTCCTCTTCTCACTTCTTTTCTTTCGTTCTGCAGATTTGCAAGCTTTATCTGGTTGTTCAAAGTTCAAATTTCATTACTGTTTATTTCTTTTTCAGCTCAATTACCTTATATTTGGTAGTTCTCTTTGTTGTTATTTTAAATACGGTAACCTACATCTACCAACCTCAACCCCTCACCTTCGGAGTCAATAGTGACCCTCTTCACTTTGCTCCCTTGCTGACCGACCCCAACCCCTCAACCTCAAGGTTGGAGGTGGAGGTAGCTTTCCACTTGAGCTACCCTTTCTAGTCTCTTTGTAATTTGAATTTATACTTTCATCAATGAAAATCCCAGAAAATTGAGCTCCAATTTCATTGCATTTCACATGGTATCAAAGCATCGACTCTACAACCTGTGGGAAGTAACAATGGCTGAGAAAATATGGTTTACAGTCTATGATTTGAGACTGAATAATTGGGAAAAAGCTCTTAAACAAGCATAGGGTAGGCTAGATAGATTGACCAGTTCGCAGGTAGATATGTGAGATAAATTGGACAAGATTGCAGAGAAGACAGGAATTGGATCGGAGATTGAGGCTTTGCAGGGAAATTCACTACATTTCTCGATCTTTATTGTAAAATACATAGTCCTTTGCCAACTGCAACTAAGGCCTTGTGGTAAAATCCTCTACATTCTCGATTTGTCTAAATCTAACTTGTGAGGACTCTCCATTTTTGTTGCCACATCCCTGTCGACGCCAGACAGACAGGAAGGCTATGGACACTGACAGACAGGAAGGCTAAGGACTTCGGATTCCAAGGAGATTCATGATATTCCAGAAGAGATATTTAAAAGGGAAGTACACCCAATCATTTACACTTGTAATGCCTTGCTACATGGCATGTGGGAAGAAGTGAATGGTTTTTATGATAAGTTGCTAACTAAGAAGCTAATAGGCAGTTTCTGACTTTCTGTGCTGATTACAGAATTCACATTCTCTATTAGCACATCCCCCTAGGGTGCTCTTCATTCAAGCTCTCTGAAGGGACCCCCAGATGAAGAAGAACGGAAGCCTTGGCCCTTGGGTATGTGTTAGGTATAATTAATGCAAATTCCAGATTACGGAGATGAGAGCTATATTGGAGCTGCACCATATGACAATCTGGGAGAGAACCAGAACATAAAGGTATATATGCGGAAGGTATAAGAATGAGCATCCGCTTCCTTGAATGACACCTATGGTTGTTTATGTTGGCGGTCAAAATTTGTACAAAGTTCTAGCTGGAATCCTTCTATTAGAAGGTTTGTCCTTATCTGCAGACTCTCAAAGTGAAAGGTTTATTTCTGTTGTCATAGACTTTTCATGTGAGTACTTGCAAAAAATGATATATGAATTACACACTAAAAATTCAACGAAGAAAGCTGGCAATATTGGTACAACAGGACTATTTTAGGACAATTAGCAGAACGGGTAATTTACTGATGAGACTAGCGTATTTCCTATGCGCATAGACAATGATGTCTTTGTGTGGGTTTCTTCGCTCATCACTTTTTATGTGGCTTCACAACCTTAATTCTCCAGTTGTCTCGATCGGAAATGCATCTGGTGCAGTGTTACATAATGTGGCTAACATGCATGCCCATCCAACTGTTGGACACTTAGCTATAGCAAATTCAGACTATGGAATTGATTTATGAGGGACAATTTAACTGCGGAAAAAGGCAACGCAATTGATCTAGTACGCATCAATTACATCTTCTAGAGCTTAACCATGAGGTCCCAAAAGTCCTTGGGTATGAATAGGTATGCAAAAGGGGAACATTGAAGAGGGGTTGATTATTGCATCATCTTGTCCTCTAGGTTCCAATATCCTAGTTTCTACTGTTGGGAACTAATGGATCCATACATGATCGTATAAATGACAATGAAAATTTCCATGTAAAATATAAATGACTTTTAGGAAAAGGCCAATTTCAAGTTGGAAGTATTATCATGATCCAGATGAGCAGATCAAGCTAAATAGGGTCACATGGGAACCATGGACAAGGGATTAGACCACGACCCTCATATAAACACAATGAAATTACTGTGCAGAGGCGGGAAATATTTTAGAAATTTCGTCTCTCTATCTATCTATCTATCTCAATTCATTTCCTCCACTCTATTCAAGTGCTCTTCATCATCATAGCTGAGCTATCTTCTTACACGCAAGTACGAGGTATCTTTGTGGACCAAATTAATGGTGATGTTCTTAGATTGAGTTTGCTTCTAATTAGTTCTATTCTCTGCACTTCCATTTTAGTTCCTTCTTTCTATTGAGCTGTACTGATTCTGTCATCACAATTTCAACTCTGAATTATAACTGTGCAATTAAACTCAAATAAAATCTCCAAATATATTAATCATGCACCAGCAATTTATCAGCTCCGCCATAAAATTAAAAAAAAAAAAAACTGTAATTAACATACCGTAGCTTTCTAGTGTTTGCTCGTCCTTTAAGATCCGGCCTTTATAGATCAATCTCTGTTGTTCAGCAGGAATGTTGGCTTGTTGTGCAAGAATAGACTTGAACGATCCGACGGTAGAATCGAGGCTGACCTGCACAGAGAATTTCGAGCCACTAGAACATCGGATGTTGATTGTAACACCTCCGCCGGCACCGGCACCGGCGCCGGTGTTACGCACCTTGTTTGAATCGCCGCCGTCTCCGGCCGGAACACCAGCATCTCCGCCTCCCATACTCATACTCCTCCCTTATTGCAATTTGGGAGGTGAAAATTCAGTTGAATTGAAGAAACCAAATTGCAAAGAAAGTACAGCCCTAGCTGTGGAAATTTTTTCAAGAGAAATGAAATTAGCTTTTAATTTATTGATGGTAACAAATATCAAAAACAAAAGCAATAATTATTTTTCCTGTATTTGGTTTAGACTCTGGAGGAAAATGGACTCATGGATGATATCATATAGTATGTCAATCTACTTTTAATTGTCATAATTTTTTTTTAGAGTTAAATGATAATAATTTTAATTAATATTTTATAATATATTTTTCATTATATTGATCTGCAAAATATTGGAATGTATTGTACTTTTTGTATAGTTTTTGAATATCTAAATTTTTTGTTTAAAATATCGAATTAATATAATCTAATTTACCTTTAAAAATTAGTTAAATTGACTTCCGAAAAGTGCAACATAACAATTAAAAGTGTACAAATAAAATAGTTAGTCATATATCTTCTCATCTTGTGTACATTATTTTTGACTATTTTGATTTCACGTTGTGTAGGGCTCCATTCGGGAAAATGTTGCAATTTTTTTATGGTAATTTAGTAAGCGTTTGGACTTGATGTGTAATTGGAAATTATTTGAAAAAAAAAAAAAACATTACGAGTTAAAAATGATATTTGAAAATTGAAGTTGTGTTTGGATATGAATGCAAATAATTTTTTTTTATGGATTTGAGTGATTAATTTGAAGTGAAAATTGTGAAAACGGTTTTGTAGTTTGAAAAATTGTAAGACATTAGACATAATATTCTGAAGAGAAAAAAATCACAATTATTCATGATCAAACAGGCAATAAACTTGTCATGTATTGCAATCATACATGTGAGACTTTTATCAGCCCACTAATTTTTATGAGATATAATAAATTTCATCTTATCTGCTAACGTATTTTTTAAAAGTGAATGCATATCGATCAATCACATATAAAAGTTAATAAAATGTACAAAAGTATTGATTATCATAACTTAATCATAAGTTTGTCTTTTTCGTAACATTTTAATCCTTTTCTAAAAGCTAAATTTTGAGTTAATATTTTGCTTAAACTGAAGAGATCTAGTAAAGATAATACAAATAACGACAATCTAATTATTTTTCCTTTGCGATAGAATCTTGCGTCATTACAAATGTATCAAGTTCATGTATACATTTATTATAATGATGAGATATTTGTCAAAATTGTGGAGAAAATATAATTAAAACTTTCAAAAACACACATAAAAAATATTTTTCCACCTTTTAATAAAGCCTTGGTGAAACATTAGCTCATGGATGATATCAAATATTTATTATTATAAGATAAAAAAATTAGTTATTAGAAAAGATGTGTTTGTATTGTAAACTTGAATCTTGATTCATACATATATATATGTATGAAAGGATTTTATCATTTTTGTTGTCTCTTACTAGATAAAATAAATATCATGTTTTTATCTATTAACACGTTTTAAAAAGTTTTTATCTATTAACACGTTTTAAAAAGTAAATGCATATCGCCCAATCACATGAAATGATTTATGCGAAAAAGGGTCTGCTTTACCCCTGAATTTTATGATTTGGAGCTAATATACCCTCTGTTTAAAAAATGGCTCATATATGCCCTTTTACTTAACAGGTCAATATTTAATAAAATTAAAAATATATTTTTTTTCTTTAATTTGAGAAAATGCCATGTGGCTTGTAAAATACCCACCCACCCAATAACTTTTCACCATGCCAAACGACCCAATTAGAAACAACCCCCCTCCTCCCCCAACCCATTTAAATAAACCAAACCCATTTCATTCCATTTCTTGATGAAAATCTCAAGAAGACAAGCAAGCTTGACAGTATCATGAGCTCCATTGACAAGGAAAGTTTCACTTTTTTCATCAAAATTTTGTAGTGTAAGATGTTGGCCTTGCTAGAACTTTGGCAATACTTGTAGAAGGCATCATCATTGTTGGCGGCTTCAATATTTTGCAAAAGTCATTTTTTATTCAATAAAATTTATTAAAGGTGAATCTATGGCACATGACACACACACACGAATAGGAAAGACAGAGGAAGATAGGCGAGCTCACACACACAAAACAATGCATTTCAGTACAATTTGAACCGTTAAAATAATTTATTGCCATTGAAGATCAGTTTTAGTAGAGGCTTGCTTGTTCACCAATTTCTCTGAGACGATTAAAAAAATCGAGCAGTTTATAAGAAAAAAGGTACCAATTTCGTCAGAAAATTTAAAAAGCTAAGAGATCAAATATCACCTATTGTAAGCTTTAAATGGGTGGGGATTTTGTTTCCAATTGGGGAGACGATGGAATGAAATGGGTTTGGTTTATTTAAATGGGTGTGAGTTTTGTTTCCAATTGGGTCGGGTGGTCATGGAGAAAAGTTATTGAGTGGGGTATTTTAAAAGCCACATGGCATTTTCTCAGATTAAAGACAAAAAAAAAATGAACTTTTTAATTTATTAAATATTGGAGGCATATATGAGTCACTTTTTAAACGGAGGGTATATCAACTTTAGATCATAAAGTTCAGGGATAAATCAACCCTTTTCCCATAATTTATTGAAATGTCCAAAATTAGTATCTATTAATTATATAAAACCCCCAAAAAATATTTTAACCTAATTATAAATTCATCCTCCCTACATCACTTTGACCACTTTTAAGAGTTTCTGAAGCTTTAAGTGAATATTAATATTAAAATGAAGTGAATTTATAAAGGTGGTGTGTGACAAGGACAATCTAATTATGTTTTTAACCCTAGAAAATTGAGTTATCATAGACTTATTAAATTCATATATATGTATATTATAATAAGATATTTGTCAAAATAATAAATAATGTAAAATTTCATTTTATGAGTAGTGATCAATGATTTAGGAGAGCGTTTATAGATATTTGAATTGAGAGCTTTTCATTTTCTACTTTTTTTTTTAATCTATCTTAACTTTGGTATATGGAAGCTTATCGAAACAAAAGTATAAAATAACTCTTATGGTCTCAATTTATATAACACAATTAAATATATATATATATATTACACAATTAAAATTTTAAGATTTAAATTTCTAAATTTTGATCGTAAATTCAGACATTGAAGCAATAAGTTTTTTGATATTTTTGTATATATATGCTTAAAAACTACGTACCTAAGTATTGTAAATAAAGATAATTAATAACTTAAAATATTTAAAAAACGTAAGAAAAATTTAATCATTTATACTTTTCTATTGTTTTTGGTCTCACTTCTCAAATGCCCCCTGGTCTTCTCCAGCTGCTGTTGTACAGAAGAGTAGAGTTCTCAAGTTTCATGGCTGCGATATCAAACTTGACAAGAGAAAATGTCTTACTCTCGCGCCTCAAACTCAAAGCCCTTGTATACTTGCAGGTGCCGTGCTGGGTAAACTCGTTCTATTACATGATGTTTTTTTTCTTTTATCAGGCATATTGTCGAACAGTTTGTAACATTTGCTGAATTGTGTTGTTTCAGAAATTTAAACACACTTTTGCTGAATGTGAACGAGAGTCTCAGGTTTCTGCTGATTCTGGTATCGAGTCAGTGGTAGAAGCAGGTAAATATAAACTTAATACATTTTGAAGCTTTCTGCTTTTTGTGCGGTTTTGCTTTTTAGAAGTTATGTTGTTCTGTTGTAACTTTGCCTATTTGATTGGTAAAGCGTGTAAGCTTGGATATAAAGGATGATGGACGGTTGTAGTAGGTTGATAGTTAGGGTAAAAGATTGCAACAACAAGTGGGATCACTGGAGGGTAGAGTGAACATAGACGTTACTCCTACCTTGTAGAGATAGAGATGTTGTTTCTGATATATGCTCGTCTTAAAATAAAGCATTTCAAAGCAGTATGAGAAAGAGGAATATAGAAATGAAAGCAGTAACAACAATGAAATAATGTGAAATAGAAAACAATACACAACATATGGATTAAAGAACGGTATCAACAACCAAATAATGTGAAATCAAAGCACAAACAAACACATGCGATAACTAAAATCGAAGAACATGAAACTAAGAGAATATTGCTAATACTACTAGTAAGAAAGTAGGTACATGTACGACCACCAAACCTATCTCACAGGAAAGCAAGAGAATGCTCAACTACCAACTAACCTTCTCTTCTAATCCGCGCCCTCCAAACCTACCTATCTAAGGTCATGTTCTCGGGCTTAAGATGCGCCATATCCTGGCTAATCACCTCCCACCAATACTTTCTTGGTGTCACACGATCAGATATTGAGTGAATTCAATGTGTTTTCTATTGAGTAGAATTTGCTGAATATATAGAATGTTGTTTACAACAAACTACAGAAGAGTAGGGAGATAATATAGCTAACAACACTTAGCCATATTATCCTTAAAACATGGATTAACTGGTAGATATGAAGCTCTCACACCAGATGATTGTGGAATTATGGATTGTCTGTTTAAGCTCTTGAAGAAGAGAAATGAAGCCCAATTACTTTTGCTGCGATATTGGTGACCAATCGATACTCAGCCTTGAAAATTGATCGAACAACTGTTGGTTGCTTCTTAGCTGACCAAGATATTAAATTTCATCCCATATACACAGCAAAACCTCCCGTGGATCTCCTATCATTTGTGTTGCCTTCCCAATCAACATCACAAAAGGCTTGAAGTTGGGAGCTGGGTGAGAAGTAATAAACAGTCCTTGGTGCAAGGTGGCTTTGACACATCGAAGAACACTTTTGCAGGCTGTCCAGTGAGTGGTTGTTGGTGCGGACAAATTTTTTCGTAATTTGTTCACAGCAGAAGCCAAGTCTGGACGATTTAGACGAGCGTATTGTAGTGCTCCCACTATTTTCATATAAATCTTGAGATCAACCAGCAGTTCACTTTGTTGACGTTGCAGGTTACATGTGCTAGCCAATAGCCATAGTAAACTTGACAGGTGTGGCATTTTCCATGTGAGTAGTGGTGAGAAGATCCTGAAGGTATTTTGCTGAGAAAGAATAATACAATTGTTGAGATATCTAACTTTGAGAAAAAATTAAGCCAGTGTTTGTCACCAAGAGTCATGTTTTGCTAGGTGATGTGTAATTGGACTCTTTTAGCGTTGTTGCTGATGCCAAATGCGTTCAAGAGAGCGGTCCAAGCTTCAAAGGCAGTATCTAAACCAATCACATAAGGAAAAATTTCCTCTTTTAAAAGATGATAAAATCCAACTTGTAGGAGTTGATCTTCTTGCAACCACTTTAGATAATTAGAATTTGCTTATGATTGATTTATTCTGGTATTGATGATGGTGTAAGGGGGTGCTGAGTACCATTGATATGATTGAATAGATTGTAACATTTGATGATAGGAACAAGTTGAGTTTCCCAAGTTAGGTAGTATGTTGGTTTGAGTTTTATGGAAAAAGAAAGTTGAGCATGGAGTAAAGTAGCAAAAAGACTTGAGTGGTTAAGGTGGTTGTTGTAAGGTGGAATCTGAAAGTTGAGAAGTTGATGATTCCATAGTAGGCTCTGGTACCATGTCACACAATCAGATGTTGAGGGGATTCAATGTATCTTTTATTGAGTAGAATTGCTGAATATATACGCAGTTGTTTACCACAAACTATAGAAGAATAGGGGAGATAATATAGCAAACAACACTTCACTGTATTTCCTAAAATGTAACTAACGGAACTTATCTATCCTGACTAGTAGAGATCACTATCCTAACTTATAGTGATTGAACTTTATCTCTAACACTTGGCCAGGCTCGACCTTTGCTAACACCCGCCATTGCCAACCTCCCACACATCCTTACTGGGACATCTACATTTCTCCTCTTCACATGCCCAAACCACCTCAACCTCGGTTCCCTCATCTTATCCACCACGGAGGCCACTCCCACCTTGTCCCAGATATCTTCATTCCTAATCTTATCTCTCCTCGTATGCCTATACATCTACCTCAACATCCTCATCTCCGCAACTTTCATCTTTTGAGCATGAGAGTTTGTGACCAGCCAACACCCCGCCCCATACACCATAATCAATCTAACCATTGCTTTGTAGAACTTATTAAGTTTTGGCGGTACCTTCCTATCACACAAGACTTCAGAGTTGAGCCTCCATTTCACCCATCACAAATATGATGTGTGACATCATCGTCTATCTCCCCATTTACCTTGAATTAAAAGATTAGTATTGAAAAACTGAATAAGAGTAGAATGTGGATTCAAAGGATTTATCCAGTTAATTTGGGATTAAGCATAGTGATTGTTGAGTCTATATTTTTCTCTATTAATTTCTTGTTTGCTTAAGTTGTGCATTAATCTGCTGAGAAAATTATTGACCAACGGTGACAACATGTCCGGTGTGATCCCACAAGTGGGGTATGGGGAGAATACGTACGTAGACCTTACCCCTACCTTTTTTGCGAGGTAGAGATGTTGTTTTTGATAGACCCTCGGCTCAAAATTGAGCAAATTATTGACCAGAGAGAAAAAAAAAAAGACTTTCTTTTCGGCTAGTCTGTTTTCATTGGCTATGATAGATGATCTGCAAACATTGGGTAGGAGAGGCAGTGCTGCAAACTTGTGATTGAATGAAAATGTTATTTGTGGAGTAGGGAGTTGAATTATGATATGTGATGGTTATGGTTCAGGTCAAATCGACTTCTCAAAATGGAGGAAGCTGGACTCTAGGGACTTTGGGATTAGTAGATCAATGATACCACCATCTCCCCTGGTTGTTCTGAAGATTCTGCATGGTGAAGGTGATAATTTTTTGTTGTGTTCGATCATTCTGGTCTGGCTACCCGAGTATGTGTTACATAACTATGGGACCTCAAACTTATCAATTTACTTTCAAATGTTGAAACTGTTTTTTGTTTTGAATTGTACCTGTCATGAGCGAGGCAAAACCAATTCTTTTCCTCCAGTCCCCACCCCCTACCCCCCATGCCCACGTCAAAAAGGTGACTGCCTCTCCGAAGATCAAGTGCATTTGATTGGTAAACCGGTTTTTTGTTGTGGTACTCAGAGTTGAATCAATAAAATCGAAGTGTGTTAAACCGGAGAGAAGCCAACTTAGGCCATGTTTGCACAATAAGGGTAAGTACTAACAATAAAGTAGGAATATTCTAGAACCTTCTGAAAAAGTAGAATATTCGAGAATATCCCCTAGAATATCCTACAATTTCTTTTACATTTGTTGTGCATGAGCATTGAAAACACATAATCTGGGATCTTTTCTATTACCCCTGATGCATGTAATGGAATGAAGTACTAGTGGTAGAGAGATGTTAACCAATTAGTTGAATATTCTTCTACTCAAGTTCCTTGTGTCCAGGCATGCTGTGAATCTCGACACACTTTAACGTAACCTAATAATTTGCTTGGATATAAAAACCCGAAGTTTTCCACCCTTAACCCATACCACTCCATTTGCAAGTCTCCCGTTTTTATTTTAAGATCATATATATGCTTTCTTTTTAACTGATTATCCTTTGACCGAAACCTCAATATACAGGGTTTAAAGCGTACCTGGTTGGTGGATGTGTCAGAGATCTAATTCTCAATAGAATACCAAAAGATTTTGATATAATCACAAATGCAAGACTTCGACAGGTTCTTGATGAATTCAAAATCATCACCTAGTTATGAGACAACTGCATTAGGTTTCAGTTACTCGTAGTTCGGCTCTAACATTTATGCTATCATATCTTTTGCAGATAAAAAAGCAATTTCATCGTTGTGAAATAGTTGGACGAAGATTTCCAATATGTAGAGTGCATGTCAAAGGTTCTATAGTTGAGGTTGACACAACTCCTTTGGGATACTAATTGGGCTACCTTTCTATACATCTATGGTTGGGTATGGGCACAAACAATTTCACATTGTACACATTATGCTGTACCAACAAATATATATTTTACTTAAATAAGAATTTCAAAAAAAATTCAACTAATGTTTGGTGAAGTGAGAAGTGCTTGAGTTGCAAGTCACATTGATTTTTTTTTTTTTAAATTTTACCATTTTGATCACCACAGAAGAAGGAAGAACATTCTGATTTGGTATCCAGACCACAGGAAAATCTCCTTTTGTTTAAGTGAAGAGACAAATTCGGAATCAATCTCAAAAAAGTAGAAGATAAATTAGAGATCTGAAACCCTTGTTACAATCACAGCTACTGAAGCACTTCATATTCCAATTACTGCAGGTATCAAGTTTTGACACTGTGGCAAAACATGCTGAAAAGGAAGAGGCACCCTTAGTTCCTAAAATGCCCAAGGGATGTCCTGAGAAAGATTTCATTCTCTGGAACAATTCCATGCACAGAGACTTCACTATTAACAGGTACCTTTTGTTTTGTATTTTCTTAAGGGGATGGAGCTAAAAATGTTCTGTGACTTTTCATAGGGAAAGAAGGCATAGGAAAGGTTATAAGTTTTAGTTCGGGACTTAAATCCCTCCCCCCCACACACACACACAAAAAAAAAAAAAAATTTTTTTTTTTGACTAATATGTGGAGAAACTAATTGTAGCAAGAGGGAAGTTCTGTGAACTTCCATCCTTGAGTTCTCCCTGCTGTTGCTCTATTTAGGATATGGAACAATTCTACATTTTTAATTTCTGAAAATTGTTTTTAAGAAATATTTATATTTGGATTAAATGGTTTATACATCAAAAAGTTCCCTTCAATGCACCCAACAATTTATGAAACTATCACTCAGACCTTGAATCATTATGAAGACGCATCTGTCATTTAAAATGTGGATTAAACCAGAGAAGTATACGAATTTTATTAGATTAAGCGACAATTGTATGAACTAACTTTTGTTCTTTCTAGATTTTTAATATAATTGGTTGAAAGTTAAAGAGTCAGAGTGGAAGAGATGGGTTGATTTTTCAAAGAATTAGTTTGCTAGAAATATAGGTTTAGATCATTTTTGGTATTTTGAGAACTTTTGTTTCCCAAAGAAACTGAATTTATTTTTAAAATATCAAGCACCATTGATTTTAGTTGCTAAGACAGGAATTCTTTAAGGGTACTGCTATGCGGCATTTGATTTAGTTTGCCAGAAATCTAAGTTTAGATCATTTTTGGTATTTCAAGAACTTATGTTTCCCAAAGAAGCTAAATTTATTTTTAAAATATCAAAGCACCATTGATTTTAGTTGCTAAGACAGGAATTCTACTTGTTAAGGGTACTGCTATGCTGTATTTGATTTCACCACATTGGATCGTTGATGACTCAGTGTTAATTATGAACAAATGATCCAGTGGTTTATACATTTCATCTTTTTTTGGATGAGAAAAGTTGAGAGGAAACTGTTAACGGTTTTCGGGGCTATAACTAAGAAGTTGGAACTGTCTGTTGCTCATTTTCTTGGATGGTTGGGACTGCAGGAAGAGAGAGATAGTCAACTGGATTGGTTATTTAATTGTAGTGTTTCCTCTACAAGTTGTTGGTGATGTTCTAGGTGCTTTATTCAGTTCACTTGATCCTGTCCTTATTCTTAGCATCGCAAGTAGATTTTGGTAAAAAGGCAAAAACCTGAAGATACTAAACCCTATTCTATTGCAATGAACTTGGTTAATGTTATAACACAGTTGTTACCATGGCATGCTGGTGAGATATGAATTAACAGCTGTTCTAGAGCATTATAACATTTTGGAAAACTAAACTAAGCAATTTATTTTGCAAAATGTAATTATGTAATACATATTGATATTCTCTATGTTAGACGTTAAACTGATTCCTTTTTTTTTTCTGAAGAAGGTAACAAATATTTTATAAATGAACATTAAACTGATGTCGTTATCAGTATCTTTCAATGGAGAATCCTCCAACAAATAAGAATGAATTGTACTACCTGGTATCCATATGTAGGTTACATGTAAAATGTCTATTCTTTTTGTTCCATGAACCTATTTTTTACATACTAGAGAAAATTGGGCCAGACAAAATATGCTTTATTTGAAGTTCGCAAGTTATGGCCTGCGGGATGATTAGTTTTGGTTGTAGTGGTGATTGATAGATACCTAAATTATTGAGTTTTTGGGTGCTATTTAACTCATTATTTATGTTTCTGAAATCGTGGAAACAGCTTATTTTACAACCCGTTCGTGAATAGAATCTATGATTATGCCAATGCAATGCAGGACCTAAGATCGTTAAAGGTGAGATTATTATCTTCACATATGTACTTTATTAAAAATTATCTTCAAGTATGTAATGCAAACCAATTACTTTGATGTGTTGGAATTTGAAAAGGTTTATTTTGATATGAATTCAGCTACGGACTTTGGTGCCTGCTCACTTGTCATTTGGAGAAGATTGTGGTAGGTGCAATTATTCAAAAGTTTGTCATGAATTGAGACTTAGTATCATACTTCTTCCATTCCGAAAGGAATATATACTTTATTTTTGTATTTGCTTATTTTACCATTCATTACAAATCAAAACATACACATATTCAACCTTTTTCCTTAATGACTACACAAAGTTAAAACTTAATTTGGGTTGGAAGCATTACTATTTTATTGCATTAAATTCATTGATCCCCTTTCATCCATCACTCATTTTGCTTATTGCACCACTAAACAGTTATTTAGTATGCTTAACATTATAGATCTTTCATTTTTTAACTACTTCAAACAATTTCATGATGGATCGTCAGATTCTCATGGGGAAATGTTCTTATTTCAGCAATACTCTTAATCCATTAGCTGTTCACTTCTCTCTTAGCTCCCCCTCCTCCAAAAAGTTGTTGCCCTCCTTTGGCGTAGTTTTAAGTTCCCATGAGACTGTGTTATGTCTATTATTGTTTGCAACACTACTATATTAGGATTAGAAAATTTATGAAGGCTAGAGGTTGACTCAGTGGTTTAGGGGTTTAAAATTCATCTTGAGGTTCCAAGTTCAAACTTCATGGTAATATTAGGGTGCTATTCAGGGTAAAGAGTTACCATCCACTATGCTCTCAGGCACATATATCGAGGCCTGTCAATTTTTAGTTTAAAGTGTTTTAAATTTAGGTTTCAGATGGGTGGATCCGGCAAGCTCGCCGGAACACATCCAATAGGGGAGGATAGCATTTTTTACAACGCAGGTTTCAAGTCCTACGACATTACGAGATGTAAAGACAAAGTTGGGAGTTGGTTTGTATGGGTGGAACGCAGTCGACGTCTGATGAGAAGAGTGGAAATTAGCATTAAAGTCCTGAAATGGTTAGTTACAATATTTATTAAAGCTTCCAAAGTGCAGGGGAGGACAGTTAAGAGGTGGAACATGAAGGACCACTTTGCAGAGTTCTATTGCACTGTCAAATACAATGAGAGCGGGAGATACATCAGTTTTATAGCATTACAAGGTCAAAACAAATCAGTCATAATTACTCCAGAATCTACATTCAAAGGAGGTTAGGGGAATATAGCTCACAAGATTGCTGGGTTTATTTATGAACCTGACGAAACACAGGGGATAACAGTAAAGGACAACAAACAACTCCACAGATCCTACAAAGAAGCTTTATTCCGTGACAGATGGGTGACGGAGGTAACGGAGAAGGTAGAGATACAAAGCACAACAAACAGAGTAAGGATCACAGGAGACAAATCGCAATCAGAAAAGGACCTCTTGAATAGATGCTTAGTAGGGAAATTCCAATGCCAAACAAATGAAAATCCTAACTTGAACGATGTAAGAAGATGGGCCTGTAACTCTTGGAAGTCGGCGATAGAAGTTAAAGTGTATGCCATGAACGACGGCCATTTTATGTTTGAACTACCGTTAAGACTAGCAGCAGAGCATGTCTTATCAGGCCAATGGACCTGGAAGGAGATGAAGTTGGAACTTGAATGGTGGAAACCAACAATTGGCTGTTGGACGGCAGAGGTAAGGAGAGATTGGGTATGGATCAAACTGCTAGGTTTACCTATGAATCTATGGTCGCAGAAGGTTTTCAAAAAGAGATCAATAACCTATCTGGAGGCTATATCGAGACGGAGGAGGAGACCTCTCTCAAAAATCATCTTCATTAGGCTAGAATAAAAGTACAAGGCGACGGCGAACAGATTCCCAGAGAAGTAGAAATAACCTGCGATGATTTCACTTACACCATTTTGATCTGGTGTGAAGCTCCGGTCACCATGAAATTTTCAGAGAAGAGAAGAGAGGAGAAGAGAAAATACCCAACAGTCAATACCCAAGATCAGCTTTTGCAGATAACAAAGGAGGTAATAACAACGAAAAAGGTGGATGGGCACGTGGAGTCTTCCAGTGAGGGGTCTCCCATGCAAGAGGGCACGAGATTTAAAAGGGGAGAGTATAATGTTTATAGCAGACAAAAACTAGGTCAAAGGAAAGTGGGCCCAATTCTTTTGGACCCAATTGCTGGAGAAAAGGCTAGAGCCCAACCTTTACAAATCCCTTCAGAAGACATTTTTAACATTGAGATAGCAGCGAATCGAACGAAGGAAAATAAAGCTCAAAGCCAGATTACACCATGGAATATGGAGGATGGGTAACTGGAAGTTGCGAGACATATGGTAGGCATGCCTGGAAAAAATAAGGAAGAATTGGGGGAGAAAAGTACAACGTTAATGGTACAATCATTGGCAGAGGAGAATACAAATGGAGGAGCAGAGGATGTTATTCCACTGGGTATCCAATTCCCAAAGGAAGACTACAACACACTGAACACCTCAGAATGGATACAACAAAATATAATCAAATTGAGCTCGGAATTTGGGGTTAATTTCAAAGGATGTGAGGAGAGAGCGAAGGAATTATTGATGAAAATTGACAGTAGTAAGCGAGAAAGTAAGGGGAAACAGAGTGAACAGTCAACATGCAAGAAGAAAGGGCAATTGGAACTAAAGAACCTACAACTAGATTCTAAGTTTCACAGCAATGGCTCTAGAAGTAAAAGGGGGTATTTGTCCATCATGGATCAATGAATTTAAACATTGTTTCTTGGAATGTGAGGGGACTGAATTGTGGGAAGAAAAGGTGTATGATCAGGAATATGTTAAGAATCTGGAAAGCAGATGTTGTGTGTTTTCAAGAGACAAAATTGGAGGGGGAGATTGCAAACATAGTTAAAGAAATTTGGGGTAGTAGATGGGCAGATTACGTGCAACTAGAAGCTAGTGGGACTAGGGGAGGCATACTAATTATGTGGGATAAAAGAATATGGGAAGGGGAAGTAAGTAGTGTGGGAGCATACTCAGTTTCATGTTGTTTCTCTGGCAAAAACCAGGATTTTAAATGGCACCTAATGGAAGTCTACACTCCAAATGACATAGTTGAAAGTGAAGAAACTTGGTGGGAAGTGGGGGCAGCTAGAGGTCTATTTACAGGTCCTTGGGTCTTATGCAGGGATTTCAATACAGTGAGATATCCTTCTGAGAAGTTCAACCGCAGTAGAATCAGCAGGTCAATGACAGATCTTTCAGAGTTCATTAAAGACATGGAATTAATGGATTTAGACTTAGCAGGGGGAGAGTTCACATGGAGGAAAGGTGAAAGACATTCCACAGCAGCAAGACTAGACAAGTTCATGATCTCTGAAGATTGGGATACAAAATTCAGGAATATCAAGTAGTCTATTCTGCAGAGAATTGTCTCTGATCATTCCCCATTGATGCTACAATGTGGAGAATGGGGGTCAACCAAATCATATTTCAAGTTCGAAAATCGTGGTGACTACGTAAGGTTTCAATGATAGAGTAAAGGGATGCGGGGTCTTTTCATTTCTAGGGAAAATCGATTTTATAATCGTAGCAAAGTGAGGGCATTGAAAGAAAAGTTGAAAGAGTGGAGCAAGACCACTGTGGAATCTAAAACAATGTATAACTTGTACTCAATCAATTAGCGTAAATTGAAAGGATACAGGATCGTAGAATTTGGAAGAGTCAACACTATCGATAAATCAAAGTCGTGGATGAGTTACTAATCGAACTCTTAAATTCAAAGAGAGATCACCGAGTACTATGAGAATCTATACTCAAACCGAGGATTGGAGGCCGACTGGAAATGAGGAGTGTCCTATGATTGATGAAGATGACAACAACCAATGACGACTTTGAAGCTCAGGAAATTCTAGAATGCATCAAAGCATGTGCGGGGGACAAAGCCCCTGGCCCGGATGGCTTTTCAATGGCTTTTTTTAGACAGTGTTGGGATATCATCAAAACAGAATTGGTTGCAGCAGTTCAAAACTTCTATGTGGAAGGAGTGTTTGAGAAGAGTATAAATGCTACTTTTGTGACTTTGATACATAAGAAGATAGGGAGTTTGCAAGATAATTGCAAAACTTTTGGCTGAAAGACTAAAGAAGGTGATGCACAAGCTTGTGAACAAGCAACAAATGACCTTTATCAAGAGCAGGCAGATCATGGATGCAGTGTTGATAGCCAATGAATGTGTTGATTCCAGGAAAAAGGATAAACAACCAGGGATCGTATGCAAGCTGGATATTCAGAAGGCATATGATCACTTGAATTGGAACTTTTTGATGAAGATGATGCAGAGGATGGGTTTTGGTCAAAGATGGTTAAAGTGGATCAGACAATGCATAAGCTCAGTGAAATTCTCTATTCTGATCAACTGAAACCCATGTGGGTTTTCCCCATCAAACAGGGGTTTGAGACAAGGGGACCCCCTATCTCCTTTTCTTTTTATCTTGGCTATGGAGGGGTTGAGCAACCTATTCCAGACTGCAAGAGCAAATGGTTGGATCAGAGGTTTCAAAGTGAGGGAGAATACAAGAAACAATCTAGAGATCACTCATCTACAGTATGCAGATGACACTTTAGTATTTTGTGGAGCTGTAAATGAGCACATGCTAATTTTGAGAGTCATTTTAAATATTTTTGAGGTTGTGTCAGGTTTGCCCATAAACTGGAACAAGAGTTTCATTTATCCAGTAAACACAGTACCAAATATTGAGGACTTAGCTTACAAGCTTGGAGGGAAAGTAGGTGAACTACCAACAACCTACTTGGGAATGCCTTTGGGGGCTAAGAGCAAATCAAGTGGAATATGGTGTGGTGTAATTGAAAAATGTAAAAGGAAGCTCGTGAACTGGAAGTGTCAATATCTATCCTCAGGTGGCAGACTAACTCTAGTTAACAGTATCCTGGATGCCTTGCCATCATACATGATGTCAATAATTCCTATACCAGCCAAAGTAACCAAGAGGTTAGATGCAATTAGGAGGAACTTTCTATGGTAAGGCAGTGAAGATAAGAAGAAGTATCATTTGGTCAAATAGGAGGAGTTGCTAGTTAGCAAGTGAGGCGGTGGACTCAACGTCAGAGATCTGAGTACGCAAAATAAGAACTTGATGATGAAATGGTTGTGGAAATTTGCCTCACCGGAAGTATCTCTATGGAAGGAAGTAATAACAGCAAAATATGGCATGGAGGACAAGTGGATGACAGAGGGGGTGACCAACTCTTATGATTGTAGTGTATGGAGATCAATCAGGAACTTATGGCTAGTGGTCAAAGATAGAACAAAATGTTAGATTGGTAATGGAGAAAAAGTGGCCTTCTGGAATGACATCTGGTGCGGACAGGAGACACTCAAACAAGCATTCCCTGAGCTACATAGTCTAAGTCAAGCACAGGAAGCATCAGTGGCAAACTTATGGACAGGACAAGGGTGAAATTTACATCTGAGAAGAAACTTAAATGATTGGGAAATAACATCCATAGCAAGATTTCATGACACAATGGCTAGGGCTACCAATCTAACAGAAGAGCAAGATAGACTGATATGGAAAGGGGAGAGAAAGGGAGAGTTCACTGTAAGATCTGCATATCGAGAATTGAGACCTATTGAAGAGCAGCAAGAAGGATGACCTTGGAGGATGATCTGGAGAACAAAAATCTCATACAAGGTGAATTATTTCACATGGCTTTTGGCAAAGGAGGAAGTCTTGACACACGAAAACTTGAACAAGAGGAAACATAACCTTTGCTCTAGATGTTATTTATGCGAAGAACAGGTGGAGACGATCAACCATCTCTTTTTAAACTGCAAATGGACAGATTAATTATGGCAGATGTTCATTCACAAGAGGAAGATCAAGTGGACAAAACCAGGGAGAATCACAGAAGTTCTAAAATGCTGGAATAGTGATGGAAATGCAGGAAAAAATGAGGAGAGATGGAGGATTGTCCCAGCATGCATTTGGTGGACAATTTGGAATGAAAGGAATCAAAGATGTTTTGAAGGAAAGAACAACAATATTCAGAAGATAAAGATAAACTGCCTGGTCTTTATTATTTTTGGTGTAAGCAAGTAGTAATAGGAAATTCTGAAGATGTTTCTAATGTTATTGAGTGGCTGTAACTAAAAGATCTTAGGGCTGTTGTAAGTATAAATTTTTGGAGGGGAACTACACTTTGATGTAGTATACCTGTGGATATATAGAAGTAAATGTTACCTTTCTCAATTTTTTTTTTTATGAAAACGTTGTGAAACTCTGGTAAAGAGGGATAGAGCATAAACTTAAGAACACGGCAAGAATGAAAGAAACTCAATTTGGAATATGCCATGTAGATCTAGAACGTAGGCTATATTCCTGCTAAGTAGATTGATGGCTACCACGAAAGGAAGAAAAATCTGTGTGGTATTATCTATTGACTTAGAGAAAGCATATGATAGAGTACCACGGAAGATCATTTGGTGGTTGATTTATAGAGGTCTAAACTTTTCCTCCAAGAAAGGAATAACCTAAATATGGCACGGATCTTTTCCACAAGGAAATTTTTTCCACCAAGAAAGGTAATTCTAGTTATGGTAGAAAATCAAATATGGTGGAAATTCAGGGTAAACCCTAACACACAAGGTGTAAACATGGGGTAACATGAGGTTTTAAGATTTAGGGACATTCTCTTTCTTAGGATTTCGGCGTTTTGCTGCCAATCAATTTGGCACAACATAGAGTTAGAATGCTTTAAGAGTAAGTAAATGTAGAAAGGGGATGGCAATGTTGAATTCAAGGATAGATGGGGGCTACATGAATTTAACCCTAATTGTTAATATGATGGAACTAATCTTGGATTCTTTTTTCTCAGCAAGAATCTTGCGTGGCTTGAGATTGGCTGCCCGTCTTAACTTATCCTTTACAAAGGAGATAGAAGATGCTATGCATGAACTCTCGTCAGCCATCATGAGCTTGTCCAAGGTATAAACAATGATTTCTGGTTAAGTCATTTATCTGGCTTAATCATTCACTTCATCTTTTTCCCCAATGTTTGCCTTTCCCTTTGTTATTTGTCCCTTCTTCTCATTGTTGAACATCCCTGAAGCCCTAAACGTTCCTGTTCTCCTAAGGGAGTTCTCTACATCATATGCTCCATTTTCACTGATATTTCTCTGTTTATTGTGCTTGCAGTCTAGAATAATGATGGAACTGAACTATATGATGTCATATGGGGCTGCAGAGCCTTCTCTTTCTTTACTTCAGAGATACAATATCCTTGAGATTGTGTTGCCATTTCATGTATGTCCATATTGCTGCATGACCTGCATCTAATTTTGGCTTGCTGACAAAACGGTACACCTTTTAAGAATTGTGGAAATAGCTTGATGTGCATGTATATCATTTTCAGGGGACATACCTTACTCAACAGGCTAGTAAACAATTGGGTAAAAGTCCTGTGATGCTGATGGTATGCTCTTTATTGCTTCGTCTCATTTTATAACTCTGAAAATTTTTAAAGTCCTTAATTGGCTTTTCCTGTGTATGTTGCATGGGCGTGTCGGCATATTCATTTTCTAAAGTAATATTTTGTTGGTTCTTTCACTTGTGTTTTAAGCATATAATTTATCAGTCACGGCTTTCTTCAGAAATTATTTTCCAGCTTGGATCAATTGGTCACCTGTGGTCAACCTTCGCATGATAGTGTGTGGTGAGTTGATATTAATTTTTTTTCAAATAAAGCATTTGGTCTAATGACATGAATTTTTGTTGAGGTTTTCTGTCTCATTTTGGCATTTGATTGTTTTCTCACCCTTCCAAGTAGTCAGTGACATATAATATTGTGCCTGTGACATGATATTGCTGTAGCTTTATCATATGAGTCGAGTTCCTTTCGCTTTTATTCTGAGCTCTGGTGCAGATATGTTGATTATTGGATTCTTGATCTCCATGAGGCTTTTGCTTTCCATACCCCTGTTTGTTCTTTGCTGACACTTTCTCCCTAATAGAGATAGTCTTTATTTTTGGATATTATTGTATCTACTGCTGCTTTTAGAGCTGTAATTTGATATATAAGTTTCTCTGTGGTTCTGGACTTGTCTAATTGGAAGATCCATTATTTCTTATCATCTCTTCTATCATAGTACCTTGCAACTGTATAACAGAGCTATTATGCTTTGCTTGGTGTCAAGTGCTGATTTGGATAGGAAGAATTTCTGAGATTGACTAGCTGATATCCTGCTGTTGTTAAGCTATGCGTGGACCTTGCAGTCATCTCTTTTGATTATCTTGTATGCTTTGAACCAAACAAGTGCTCATTCCTAATCTTTTTATGCTTTGAACTAAACAAGTGTTCATTCCTAATCAATGATATATTGTTGTCCTGTGGACACCTTTTAATACCCTTCTCTCTTACTTTGTGGTGTGAGTTGTTTTTGGTTTATGATGTTCTGTTTAAGCTTTCACATGGCTAGCGAATGAATGCATTTGTTATTTATATGATAAGGCAATGTTAAATATCGTTCCTATGGGTTTGGGAGCTTGCACTTCTCCTCCCTTTACGAAGGAATAGGCATATAATTTCAGTGTTAAGTGTTGAAGTAAAGGCATCAAGCCTTCATCTACTACAGAATTTTCATAGTCAGGACAACATGCAACAGTAAGAACAGTAAACAAGCATCTTCTTGTGTCTATCATTTTAAAGTTTAATTTCTGGACACTGATATTGGAAGCATTTATTGCCTTCCTGACTTCAAAAGCCCAAGTTAGCATCATCACTACTAGAATTTCTTAGTGCATCTCAGATAATACTTCTACATAGCTTCCTTCATTTTATGTTTTTTAAATTGCAAATTAGGGCCAATTTAGACATTCAAAGATTTGTTTTTTTTTTATGTGGTGCTTTCATTGTATAACACATTTACTCTGGCGTATTCCATAGTTCAATTGTGCTGATCCATTGCATTCAGCATATGAAACCTTTGGAGTCATGTTTCTAACGTTGCAGCTCATAGTCTACCTGCCTACTGTCACAATAGTGGATTCTACTGACTTAGACCACTTTGCTATCACGAATTCAACAGTAGACTTTAGATGAATTGACCTGCACTAATATTGAGAGAACTCCTTGTTACGGCTGGGAATTGGGATAATTGACAAAATTTTCCTTTGCATGACAGGGTTGCACTCTTGGCGTTTCATATGGCATTGATCACACATCCCCAACATGTGTTTGTCATCCTGACTTTTGCTTCTGTATTGTATCACGCAAATTGGAAGGAAGCTGTTAAATTTGCAGAAAAGCATTCTGAAGATGCAGCTGTTTATGGACCAGAATTCTCTGATTCTCAAGGCTCCATTTCAGAAGATGAACTTGCAAAAAAAGTTGCACAGCTGGCAGTGCAAGTCCAAAAATCTATAAATATTTTAACCGACAGGGACAGCCTTCTGGAAGCAATGTCCAAGTTCCCAGGAGCCCCATGCTCTGGTTTGGTGGGTAAACATACTTTTGACTTTTACATGCAACTGTTGTTTACACCAACACAGTTTCTCTGTCTTGTTTTCACTTTGTTTGGGTACACTATACAGTTATTTTTTCACCCGTATGGTTCTTCAGATTAATGATCGACTTTTGTGGAAGATCCAAATTTAGTTCATGCTGTTTACCCAAGTGTTAAATAGACTAATTTTCTATTCCTATCTGAAAGCAGAAGCTGCATTAATTAACTTTTGATGAGAGTGTTGGTCCAATTGCTGTCAAATTTCTAGTTTTCTACTCCTATATGAAAGCGGAAGCTGCATTAATCATTTCCAAAAATAATATGGGAAAATGTCTGATTGATAATTCTATCTAGAATTTTCTGTTGATAAATGAGTTAATTAACTTTTGATGTAGTGTTGGTCCAATTGCCTCACAAATAGCAACCTTGTCATACAAAATGAGAAGAGAGGAGAATGTTCCAGTTCCTAAGAGTGCCTGTATTTGTGAAACAATGTTACCTGTTGGTTTCCCCTTATAAGCAAGGAATGAGGGGATGGCTTGAATATGGTTGACTTATTATTTCTTCGTCAAGTCTGTTTCTTAATCTGTGATTATGGAATTGTCAAACATTTAGTAATACTTGCTATGAGTTACTTAATTCCTTCATACAACAAGACATAGATCTTTCTTAACGTTTTTGCAGTGATTTCCATGGACGGAAAAGGATTAAATGCCTTAGATACTATTAAAAGGCATGCATCGGCAATTTCCTAACCTAGAATCTAGCTCATTATACTTGCAAGGAGCTTGTTAAACCCTGTTTCTATGTAAATTTTGTGACTTATGAAGTTAGTGATTCAGGTTTCCTGCAACAAAATAGACTAGTATATCTGAACCTAATGTAAAGGTTTTTATTTATTTCGTAACCAACATAGTATCTTTCATCCAACTTTTTTTGGAAATTTAGGACTTGAATAAATGCAACTCCCTCCCTCTCTTCCTCTCCATCATAAACAGCCCTAATAGATTCATTGAGAAAGCAGCTCAGCTTGTCCTCAAAGTAAATACTAGCTGTGCATGTAGTCATGATTTTATTTCTTGATTTGAAGATAAATGGAGGACACGGATTAGGGTATGAGGTTTGTTAGGTAGTTGAGAGTTGTCTCGCTTCGTCATTCATACCAATAGTTGTAGTATTATTCTAGGAGTTTCTTGTGGTTCCATTTCTGTTACTATTTACTGTTTCTTGCACTCCAATTATCGTGTTATTTTGTGGTAGTGACTGTTTCTTTTTTAGTATGCTTGTCGTGCTTTATTTAGCATTTTGTCTCGACTTCTTCACTTCCATTGTTTTCTTTTTTTGAACCGCTTTGTAATGCTTTTACTTGAGCCGAGGGTCTATCGGAAACAACCTCTCCACCTTGTAAGGGTAAGGTCTGCATACACACTACCCTCCCCAGACCCCACTTGTGGTCTGTGGGATTACACTGTGTATGTTGCTGTTATAAAATAAAATAGGGAGAAAAGGAGAGGCAGATCTAGTAGACTTTAATTCTCATGCCCTCGTACTTGAGAAGCGTTTAATAGGCTATTGGAATGGTAATTGCTCTTATTATTATTTTAATGAGTTTTTCTTTACTGTTATGGAGATGTCTGATTTGCAGGTTTTTGTATCAAACAAAGTGGGCAGGGCTGTCGAGCTAATGTTTGACATTCTAGTGAAAGATGTTACATCTCTCAAAACTAGGAAGAACATTTACAGGATAGATTACATTTCTCTTGGGAAAGGACACATGTGTGAGACAAGGTTTCTTCTTGGCAAAGTTATCCTTGACACCATAGTTCGTAGAGTCACCCAGGGTGTTAAAGTGATCAAAGAGGGAAAACATATCCTGCTTGGAGTTGATGGTCAACAGAAGGAAGATGCTTCCCACGAGAATTTCCTTGAAAATTTGGAGCTAATGAAGCTGGAGTTTGTGTCAGATGATGATGATGATAACTTGCTTAATCAATATCAACTCCAACACGATATTTTTGAGAAGAAAAGGTTAAATCACGAGGGATGTAGTGATTTGGTGGAGGCAGTAACCAAGAAGCAGAAGATTGTTGCTGCTGAGCACTACGAGGAGATGGCTGTCAAGAAGCAAGATTTGATTGATGATACAACTTTTCTCAGTCAGGACCTGCATAGAGTGAGGGATATTGTTACTAGGAAGAAAATTAAGGGTGAGGATGCTCAGTTGCCGAAGGATGAAATAAGGATGCTACTGGAAGAGGTGAAATATCAACAACACTGTCGCGATGCAACAGGAAAGGAGAAAAAGAACGCTGTCATTAACCCTTTGAATCTTTTGATGAATAATGTGGCTACTAAGGATCACAAATTCACAGATAAGTATGATTCCTTGCAACAAGAACATAGTATTGATGAAGTAAACAAGAAGTTAGATGGTGAAAATCATAATTCTTGGGGGAAGAAATTTGCTTCAGCTGAGAAGGGCAAACGAACGGTTAGCAAACAGACACTTTCAACTCTTTTTAGGTGAATTCCTTTTGTTTGTCGTAAATTAGATGTTCTTACAAGTAGCAAAGAGTAAAATCTGAATCTGTATTAGTCCATTTTATATAAGTAGAACCTAAATCCAGGTACATGGCAATAGAGAGAGTTAATTGGTTGTGTTTGATTTATCATATGGTTAGTAACTTTAAGTGTAATCATTCAGAGTAGTTCCTCTTCATATTTGGAGTGGGATAAAGTATTTTGTGTGTTAATTCATAGCTAATAGCCTAATATGAAATATCCCACAATTGATTAGTTCTTTATTTTTGATGTCAAAGAAGTTTTGAACATTTCAACTTATTTAGGATTGAGTCGAATTTATTTGGGACTGAGGCGTAGTTATTGAAGAAATTTTGAGATTTTGGCCCGACTTACGTTGGTGCATAAGTTTGAAAACCTTGGGAGTATAGGCTCGCCCCTCCGGTCTCCTCCCAAATCCCAACTTAAATACTCTCTGTCCCAATTTATATGACTTATTTTCTTTTTTAGTCAGTTTAAATAAGAATTACACATTTATATATAGTAGTCCCTCCGTCCCATTTTATGTTGCACTTTTCAGATTTCGAGATTCAAACAATTTTATCTTTGACTGTAAATTTTTCATTGATCTTTTAATCATTTTGAATTATCAATTATTATGACTTATAATATTTTTTACGTAGTTTACAAATATATAAATTTTATTTTAAAAAAATTGAAGATTCCATACGTAAATTTCTAATCAAATTTAAACTATTTGATTTTTCGAAAAATGAAAAGTGTCACATAAATTGGGACAACAAGAATAACAATTTAACTTTAAGATGCTTATTTTAACCTTAGTAAAATGGTATATAATTGCATAAATATTTGTGATTTATTTTGAATCACAAGTTGGTGTCAAACATAATTGAGTCAGAAAAAATATCAAATTTTGCCTGCAATTGCTTCGAATCTATAAACTATGTAACTGCAGTATTTTGTGCGTTTACCTCACACATCACAATTACTTTTTCTTTCATAATATTTGAATTTCCTAAAGGTTGTGTTATTCAAACCATGGATCCAAATTATCTCTAGAATAATCTTTTACATAAAAAAGAAAAACTTTAATGTCTGACAAGTGCCAGCAAAGGAGACCTATTATTAAAAATGCCTCATAGCCTGCTACATTCATTAATTATATCATTTTTTAAATAAAAAAGATGTAGGAATGTATATAATAGGGAGTAATTTAAATTCAAAATCACTTCCAATTGCAAAAAGGTAGTAGATATTTGTCTAATTAGTATTATTTATTTTTTGAATTATCATATCAGATCTGACGCGATGAATATAACTTGATAATGTCCATTTTTTTTTATAGTATTTGTGTAAAATTGACTTACTTTAAATATTGCAATAATTTTAATAACATTAATTTTACGTTGTCGATATATATAACTATTGAAAAAAAGTCAAAAACTATGTATGAGCTCAAATTTCGATGAAAATATTGACTATGACCTCTACTTTT
Source organism: Solanum pinnatisectum (assembly GCA_035578085.1). Taxonomy (NCBI): domain Eukaryota; kingdom Viridiplantae; phylum Streptophyta; class Magnoliopsida; order Solanales; family Solanaceae; genus Solanum; species Solanum pinnatisectum. The sequence continues at coordinate 2,888,681 of CM069078.1, forward strand.
ATTATGGGTCTCCTTAAAATAAAAGTGCCAATCATCTATCTATACATTGAATATGAATTAAATATATGTAAAAAATAAATAAAAAAATTCAACTCTATTTTCCTAATTTGAAATTAACGTATATTTGAAGAAAAAAGATTTATTAATAGTAGTTGGAACTTAAAATACAAATAAGTGAAATAACAAACTCATCCTATTGTAATTCATTTAAACTCAATTTAATTGGTGATGAGTTTGATATCTTTATTCTTAAAAAGAAATTATTTGTTACTTATAAAAAACTTTACTTATACGAATGTTTATATTAAATAAATGATATGTGTCCACATATACATCTTTTTATCACTTAGTTATGATAATTTAATTATTATTTTTTCACTTTATTAAATTAAATTAATATAGATATTTGATGCTAATTAATTAATATGTACACTTATATTGTTTAAAGCGAAGAACAAGAAAGGAAAAAAATACTTTCACTTTAAATAACATATTCAGTAATTATACATAAATCAATACACGAATTATATTCCCACCTCAAAGGTAGAGACTGTTTGCAATAGACCCTTGACTATAAAAAAAATAAAAAATAGGCTAAAACAGTCTAATCAATTTACACATTTTGATCCAAGAAATGAAAGAATACAATTAATTGTGATTAATTAATGTGTACTTTTACTCTATTAAATCACTCAACCGATTGTGAAGGAGTAGAAACATAGGTCCCCTTCAATCAATTTGCTTGTGCATGTTGTTATCTATCGCAGGACCTTCATCCTCGACGCGAAGAAAATGAAGCTATGAAACACTAACAAGAACAATAACATATTCAGTGTAATCAAACAAAGTGAGATCCGGAGATGATAGAATATACACAAACCTTACTCCTACCTCAACGGTAGAGAATCTACTTTCGATAGATCCTTGACTCAACCAATCCAGCCTAAAAAAAAATAACAAAGGTACAAAACATATCAACTTATAACAAAAAACAACACATAGTAACATAACATAAACTACAACAAAATAAATACAATAATCAAGGTACAAGAAATCAACAAATAATAACACAAATCGAATCAAGATCATGTCCTCAGTAAGTCAAAACTACAACATATCCTGAATTAAATTAATTTAATATAAACACCTGATACAAATAAAGTCAAACTCCAATCATTCACCTATTCATTCAATTAAAGTTAATAAAAAAGGTTTCCTAATTTTGAAAGCAACGTCTCCTCCACATGCCAACCAAGGTGACCGTTGTGCCTTTTTTTTAAGACGCTCTGATCCAACTAGCCGTTTCATTTGAAAATAAAACCCCCCCTCTGCATTTCTACTGACAAATACCCTCATTGGCTTTTTCTCTCAGTCCCCATCTCTACAGTTTTCTTGGGGGTTTTTTTTTACACTAAAGAAATCCCTAGATTGGGTTTTTTGATTGTTGATTTTTGGTGGGGTGATTGATTCTTGAAGAAATAATCAAGAAAAAAAAGAAGAGAAAATGGGTGTTTCTAATGAGAACAATCCTATTATGACTAAACCCACAAATGGTCAAGGTAAATGTAGCTTAAAGATTCAATCTTTGTTTAATTTGTCCTCATTTTTGGGGTTTTAAGAGATTAAAATCAGCTAAGATTTGTGTTAATTAGTTTTTGGAAATCAGTTTTCTGGGTAATACAAGAAATCCCAAGATTGAGGTTTTTTTCATTTTTGATTCTTGATCTTTGGTGGGGTGATTGATTCTTGAAGAAATAATCAAGAAAAAGTTAAAAAAAAAAAAAGGATGTTTCTAATGAGAACAATCCTATTATGACTAAATCCACAAATGGTCAAGGCAAATGAAGCTTAAAGATTCAATTTTTTTTGAAAATTTCACCAATTTTGGGTTATATGAGCTTAAAATGAGGTAAGAGTGTTGTTAGTTAGATTTTGGAAGATGGGGTTTTTGATAAGTTTGTTACTTTTTTCAGAAATGGGAAACAGAAAGTTTGGAGTGGAGATGAGGAACAATCGAAGAGCATTGGGTGTGATTAATCAGAATTTTGTTGGAGTTAATCAATATCCTTGTGTTGTTAACAAGAGAGGAATATCTGAGTAAATTCCCAGCTTCAATCTTTTAGATTTTTTTTGTATTTTTAGGGGTTTTCATTTTTGTTAATCTTGAGCTGATTTGGGTGATTTTCTTGATCTAACAGAACTAATGGGATCTGTAACAAGAATCCTCCTATTCCAGCTCATAGACCAATAACAAGGTTAGATAATATATAGTCAAATTCAGTATTTTCATTCCATTTATTTGAGGACCTTTTTGTTGGATGTGACATGTGAATGTACATTTTTCAAAATGAAGGAAATTTGCTGCACAAATTGCTAGCTCTCAGCAACAGCATTATCCTGAGGTACTATTCACAAGCCTTTTTCATATTCAATAACAACAGCAACATGCCTAGTGTCCCACAGTGGGGTCTGGTGAGGGTAGAGTGTATGCGGATTTTTTATGTATTTCATGGACTAATGAAAATGGATTCTTGAATTACTGAGGTTTCATTGTAGTTTATATAGTGTTATAAGTCGCGTAGGTGTAGCCAGGATTTCAACTTATGTATAATGTGTGTACATATTTAATGAAATTGGATTCTTGAATTTTTTATGTATTTCATGGACTAATGAAAATGGATTCTTGAATTACTGAGGTTTCATTGTAGTTTATATAGTGTTATAAGTCGTGTAGGTGTAGCCAGGATTTCAACTTATGTATAATGTGTGTACATATTTAATGAAATTGGATTCTTGAATTGTTGAGATGTCATTGTAGTTTTATATAGTGTTAACTTGCTAGGCGTAGCCAGGTTTTCAATTTATGAGTTCGAGATTTTAGAACGATGACTTTAAATGCTACTAATCAAGAGAAAGTTTTATATGTGTAGATATTTAATGAATTTCTCTACCTCCCGCCCCTTGTTAATAACCGGTAGTACAATGATGTCTAACAGGAAACCAAGAAACCAAAATTAGCAGCTGAAAATTTTAGTGTATGGGAGGATGTACCTATAATAGATGTTGATGAATATGAAGTAGCAAAAGACCAGCCTGTTCCTATGTCTTTGGAACAAACGGAGACAGTGTCACATGACAACAAGACTCAAATGGTAAGAGATTATTTGAATGTTCATCAAGGAGTTGAATTTTGATCCTTTTGGCAAGTATCTTGGGAATTTTAGATAGCTAATGTTCATAAATTTTCTCAGGAGATTGAGATGGAGGATATATTTGAGGAGACCGCGATAGATATTGACAGTGGTGATGCAAAGAACCCGCTTGCAGTTGTTGACTATGTGGAAGATCTGTATGCTTACTACTCAAAAATGGAAGTAAGTCCAGCTGACTAACACTTTTAGTACCTTAAAGAGACTTTTACAGCTTTACCAATGTGAATTTGATATATAGTCGGGCGGGGATCTACAAGTATCTCAAGGGGTTCAACATGAATTCCCTTTCTTTGAAAGATTATATTGTGCAAATAGGGTAAAGCAATACCATTGTCATAAATGATGTTTGAGTTCCAGGTTCTAAGATGAGTATTGATATCCCACAGCTTACTTGAAATGATGTTTGAATTTATTTGAAGTGATTAGAGCTATGTTTCACATGGTAGTTGTTGAATGTTCGCACGATAGGAAATTCAGGTGATAAACATTACATGTTAGACCTGATGGCCTTTGGAAATGTCAAAGGTTAACACAATTATTTAAAAGACTTACGAAGAGGACCTTTCCTCGTTAGATGTAGTTCAAAGTTTGATCAGATCACTGGAAATTAGTAGTTTAATGGTCTGGTCAAATCTAAACAACATGTTTGATCCAAGTATTTTTAATGTTTAGATTTGATGAATTGAATAGTTTTGTCTGATTTTTAAGTATAAAGAATCTGGTTCCTGATGAAAAAGAATGTGGTTTCTGATGCACATGTTTGATCAAAGTAGTTTAGTGTTTAGATTTGATGAGTTTAAATAGTTCTGTTAGTTTAAGTATAAGAATTTGGTTCTTGATGAAAAAAGAATGTGGTTCTTGTTCACATTGACTAAATAGATCACTATATTCAGGTCAGCAGCCGTATCTCGCCAGATTATATGGCACAACAGTTCGATGTAAACGAGAGGATGAGATCTATACTAATAGACTGGCTCATTGAGGTACTTAAATTTTTACTCCCAATTGAAGTGTAAAAGGAGACCGAAATATTTGGTTACTTGATTGTCATATTGATTGCTATATTCGTAAATGAATAGGTACATCACAAGTTCGATCTAAGGGAAGAGACGTTGTTCCTAACCGTTAACTTGATAGATAGATTTTTGGAGAAGCAATCTGTTGTGAGAAAGAAGCTGCAGCTTGTTGGACTAGTTGCCATGCTACTCGCGTGTAAATATGAGGAGGTTACTCTCCCTGTGGTGGATGATTTGGTGTTCATTTCAGATAAAGCATACACAAGGAAGGAGGTTCTTGAACTGGTAGCTAACAACGATATTTCTATCGAATGTCAACTCTTGTTACTGCATTTTCTCAACTATTACTAAAAGATATCATGTCATATTCCCCGCAGGAAAAATTGATGCTCAACACATTCCAGTTTAATATGTCTGTTCCAACACCATATGTTTTTATGAGGAGATTTCTCAAGGCTGCTCAATCGGATCGAAAGGTTAGTGACTAACAGAGTCTTGAAGTTTTCGATGTTCTTGATTGTTACATTCTCCTAACTTTGTTGTGTACTCCTTTTATAACAGCTTGAGCTGCTTTCATTCTTCTTGATCGAGCTTTGCCTTGTGGAATATGAAATGCTTAAATTCCCACCATCCTTTATTGCTGCTGCTGCAATCTTTACAGCTCAGTGCACACTTTACGGTGTTAAACAATGGAGCACGACGTGTGAGTTGCATACAAAATACTCAGAAGATAAACTTCTGTGAGTGAACATTTCCACATTGTGTGATGATTGTAACTAAATTCTTTCTCGAACTTAAGCCTCTTATTTCGTGCTTTTTAGGGAGTGCTCAAGATTGATTGTGGGGTTCCACCAAAATGCAGCTACAGGAAAACTAACAGGGGTACATAGAAAGTACAACACATCTAAATTTGGTCATGCAGCAAAATGTGAGCCGGCTCATTTTCTTCTTGAGCAGAACCAATAAGAGGACGGACGTACATGTATAGTTTTTACTAACTTTACGTGACATCTGTAATCGGGTTGGTCTGATTTATGATATGGTTTTGGGGCATTGATGGAGTTACTCTACTTAAAATAACTCAGCAACTGCTGTTGCCCAGGGGAATTTGACAACTTTTACTTGGATTATAGCACAGCTCATTGTAAAACAACTTTGGGTTGTTTCTGTTCAGCTTGGAACATAACTGAATTGTGTTTTTTTTTTCTCTTTTCACAACATTAATAAAATGTTTATTAGATATTATTCATAAATATGTCTCCTTTTACCGCTGCCTCGTGAAGGTAGAGAGGTTGTGTTTGAATATTGAAAATACTTGTGGTTATCAGCATCAACCAAACACATAAAACTTGTTATCAAAGACGGATCCAAATTTGAGTTTATATAGGTTCTGAATTCTAGAAAAGACAGTCGGATGAATTGACGAAAAACCTCAGTCTCTTTTTGACACAAGTTGTTCATTGTTTGAGCTAACTAACACTGAATCCATACTTCAAGAATGCACAAGTTTATAGTAGATGTTGAATGGAATGCCCCTTTATTACTTCCGTGTGTTCACTTTTTTCTTTTGAATCCCCTTAATGAAAATCCTTGTTTCGCCACTTTTTTCGTATTAAACTCTTTCCACTTCAACTGAGCTAAATAATTGTAGAGAGTACATTAACAACAACGAAATAATGCGAATAATGCTATAAAAAACAAAACAACTTTACTTTTTGTAAAAAGAAGTTCTGCATTCAGTTTCAAAGGAAAAACTAACTAATATTCTCATATAAAATGCTCAATATAATTTTTTAAAAACAACCAATTCCTATATTCTAAACAAAACTAGCAAATAAAAAATAGATTTTATATTTGAAAATATATTTGTTTGAAAATTAAAAAAGGGGAAGTCTTTAGAATTTTTTAAAAGAATTTCTTCAATTTTCAAATATGTTTCCTGGAGTTTTAAGAAGTCCTTTTTTTTTTTTTTTTTACAATTAACATGACGTTACAGGAAAAAAAAACAAGAAATAAAATATACACTATGAAAAATTATTTATGTAGATAAAGTCGGGCAACATAAATATTGCATACCATTACCTCACTAAATTAATATAGATGTGATCATAAAATATAATTATTTTGTAGAGGGTATTATTTAATTGATAAATTAATATTTATTAATTTAAAGAGTGTTTCGACATCGCAAAATTCATTTAGAGATGAAATTTCACAGAATTTGAATGAACCCACTAGTGAAAACGTTATTCACGATCTTGAGGTCATGATTAATTATCTTGATTACCGCAAAAAAAGAGATGTTTATAGCTTGTTGGATGAGTGAAAACGATACATGTTCAGAGGTCCAGAATTTAGAAGAAATTGTGGATACCATTGGAAAAAATAATGTTGATATCTTTGGAACCAATCACATAAGGAAGCACTTATCGCATCTAAAACTCTTCACAATTTTATGGTGCAATTCGAAAAGACATCACCGAAACTTTTGGATATAATAAGAAAAGTTAGAGATAAGCTTCAACTAGATTTAAATTTTAACAAAAAAAAAGAGAACAATAGAATTATATTTCACTAAATTATCTTAGATATATTTGTACTTTTAAATAATTATTAATTTAATATTAATGAAACCATATATTTACATTGGGGTCTTGTAAAATTTATTATCTTAATATCTTATCGAAATGAACAATTTTTTCCATTGGCCCAAATCAAGACCGAAGGAAAATATTATTTAGAAAGATTATTAATTAATCGAATATTAATTTAGTAAGATTGTACTCTAATTACAAAATACAATAATATTTATTATATTAATAATAGAGTTATATCCTATATCAAACTGGATAAAATCGCGCTCTTTATCTGATACAAATATAATAAATACAGTTTAAATATTTGCCTTTTATAAATTGTTTTTTTCGTTGTTGTAATAAACTTGCGGCTAGGGCTTTATATAATAAAAATATCAAATCCTCTCTCTTCAAATTTCCCCAATTTTTATTTTTTTTGGGTATTAAATAGCTCTTTCATTTATTCATTCAATTGCTTCTTCCTCTGAATTACATCGTTACTGGTAAGCATTATTATTTTTAAATTTTTTGGAGAATATACGCACCTCCATTCGTATATTTTGTATCGGAAAAAGATGATTAGACATGACATAATATAACTTCAGTTATGAGTTTAGATAGGATAATAGGATAGAAGGTTACTAGTATTATTCTCGTAATTTGTTGCTCCTTGATTATCACATTATTCTGCTATGTATGGTATGTTACACGATTCTCTATTATTTGCCATGTTGCCCTTATTTTTCATGCCCTGTTTACTTCTGTATTAAATTAGGTCTTTCAGAAACAATCTTTTTATTTTTCATGCCCTGTTTACTTCTGTAATAAATGATGTCTTTCAGAAAGAATCTTTTTATCTCCACGAAGAGATAAGGCTAAAGTTTGCGTAGCCCACCTATAGGAATAAACTACGTATGTTGTTGTTGTTACTCAAATTAACCAACAAAATCAATAAGGAACAATTTCCTAGGTTGCTTCAAACTGGCTAAATCTTTTACCCAAAGGTTTTGAAGTTGTAATTTTAGTTTTTTTTTTTATTTTTTATGATCGTGGTGTTCAGATTAGCTTTTGTGTACCTAGATTAATTTCACGAGACACCTATTATCTCCCACCAGTAATAGGTACTAGATAACTCTGTCCACCAAGGCCAGGACATATGAGAAGAATGGCCTAGTGTTTTTTGTATGCACTTGAGAATTAAACCTACGACCTCATGGTTCTCACTTCTCAACGACTTCATTGACCACTAGATCACACCCTTGGACGCTTTGTAGTCTTAGATTACATTACCTCAACTGTTCCTTAGCCTCTTTGACTGCCTTGCCTGACCTTGAGCTCTTCGCTTCGTGCCTTGCTTCTTATTTTCAAGCTTAATGTCTTTAACATTGGCACCTTTTGACTTGAATTAGTTTGTCCTATGCAGAAGGCGGTCGATAAAAGACAGTAGCCACGAAAGTGGAAAATTCACATTAAGTTTATACGCGTTGAAGGCATGCAAAGATCACAAAACATTAATCTTCCTATTGATATGAATATCTGGTTTTCTCTTTTTGTTTTTCAAAGTTTAGACCACTGGGCTTAAGATGATACGGATTTGAATATATGCTGTGACTCTGTGATAATGTGTTTGGAAAGTTTAGCCCACTCGGGTAAATTTGTTGCTGAATATTTCATGTTATGTGTAATGTCTACTATTTCAATTGATGCAGCCTGCAAAAATGATGAAATTTGCATCATTGTTGCTTACAATGGCAAATGGACTACGAATTATAAGTATTTGGATCATGAGACCAAACTAATTCGTGTAAATGATGAAATAACATTTGAAGGTCTTGTTGAAACGAATTTTTCAGGTTTTAAAATTGAAAAGGGGTGAGATGGAAGCAAATATTTGGTTCGATACGAAGCTTGTAACAAGCAAAGGAATGCTAGTAACAAACGATGATGAGGTTACTACTTGTATCTACTTACTGAAAAACGATTCAAATTTCAAGACTTCCCGTTTCATGGTTGATATTGTGGATAGGAGTTCTTTGTCAGCAAACAGTTCAAAAACAGAATTATGCAATTACATTGTACGTGAGGAAGAAGTAAATAGTGAACCACAAGAGGAAGGACTATGGGAAATGCATATCGGAGATAAAGCATTGATAATTGTTGAACCAACAATGGAGGTTGAATATTTGGCAAATAAAGAAATAACCGTGGATATAGGACAGACATCAAATGGTAAGAAAGTAAGGAACAGAGGCAATCTGTCAACCGTAGTATTGGGAGAAGATGCTTCATTGGATGAAATAGTCGCGGGATCTTTGTTTGTGGATAAAGGAAGTCTGAAGAAATGTTTCTTTAATAATGCAAGTAAGTACCACTTCAGATATAAAGTCGATAAATCTTGCAAAACAAGGTATTATTTGAAGTGTTATGATGACGAATGCAGTTGGCATTTGCATTCTTCACAAGTCCATGGTTCTGCATTATTCAAGATTACTAAGTTTGAAAAAAACCATGGTTGCACTATTGATGAAACTGATCAACGACACGCAACATCAAAGGTTATATCTGATTACATCATCAAGCTTCGATATGACACTGATGCAGAAATCAAACCAAAATTTGTAGTAGAAGAAATGAGAAAGGGATATGGACTTGGTATTAGTTACCACAAAGCACATCGTGCAATACAACTTGCTCTTGGTGTGATGATAACCGAAGGTCCAGAAATGGATGATCAGTCCCAAACCGAATAGGGTAGCATTTTCCAACCTGAACACTACTTACTCAGAGAGTCAACCTCTCTACAGCGGAAAGTGTCGTGAGTTTCATTTTACTAAGGTTCTTAAGTTTCCTTTTTTAAAAGTTATTGTCATATATGCCATGATCGTTGTTGTCCTCCTTAAATTTCGAGTTCCAGGCAGCTATTCATGGTATAAATGTATAAGGGCTCGTTTGGTAGGAGGGATGAGGCATAACTGTCACGACCCAGACCATCGTGATTGGCACCCACACAAACCCTCCGGTGGGAGAACCATTACTACTAACTAACTAACAATTTAAAGCTATAGAAACAAGTTTAAATGCAGAAATTATATAGAGTTTCCATAAACTCCAAAGGTCTAAACAAATAATTTAACAAAACTAATGTGGAAGAACAACCCCTAGAACCTGAAAGTCAATGTACCAAAACTCTAACAAGATTCATAAGTCTAAACAAGTAAATCATCTAAAGAACTAGTCTAAGTCCGAATAGGATGGACTAAACAAAAAGAGAACTCAAGGCAGCCCAAAAGAACTAGCTCACCCTTGAATTCGAATCGGCGATCAATGATCTTTTAAGCGAGGTCTGTCAATAGCCACCGGAAGATGCCCTGTACTCAACAAAAATAAGAGCAAGTGCAGTATCAATACAAAACCACCGTGTACTGGTAGGATCACGCGGCTATCCCACTAAGTGAAACACATGCAAGTAACCACAATCATTATAAAACATGCATATACCGAACATATACAATATGAGTCAACTATTACGAACAACGAACAGTTTCACGATTCTCACGTATCACTGTTATATCAATTTAGAGCAACATACCATCTTCCAATATCAATCATCATTAGATATGAACGAAATCATCACAAATAGATACACAACACAATTCAATGGTCCTCTCACGGAATCCAATTCCATGGTCCTCTCATGGAACCCACACCCAAACTGTTAGCATACCGGAACTTGGTACCTGATCTAATGTTTATGCCGGAACGTGGCAACCGATCCCATATTTATGCCGGAACGTGACAACTGATACCATATTTAAGCCGGAACATGACAACTGATCCCAGTTAGTGTGTCGGATCGTGACACCCGCCCATTCAACAAACCACAATCACAATCACAATGTATATTCTCACAATCATACAACAAGAGGTGATTCATGACATACAATTATTCAATTATCCTCATATACGATTAGGGTGATCAATAATGCAATATTCGCATACATACATGCATTATAATGAAGCAATTACAAACATATATCACACCAACATGAAATCACAACCATCACCTACCTCGAATCCAAACTTGAATCCCTTAGGCACTTGAATCTTCCCTTTTCGGATTCTTTCCGCTTGTTCGTGGTCTAAAAACATACAATTAACGCAGGGATCAATAAACGAGACCTAATTACCCAGATTATAATCAACATTATCAACTCTAGGCAAACCCAAGGTCCCAGTACCCAAATTAGGACTTTTTCCACCATTAACTTCAGATCAAAACTTTTCCCCAATGATAATTACCCAAGAAACTACGTTCTACTGATCGAAAAATGGATTTGGGGAGTTAAAACCTTACCTTTAGCCTCAAGAATGGTGAAAAACGGTCAAGAACTCGTCTGGGATCGTTCCTTAGCTCTCAAAGTTGAAAAGTGTAGAATAAAGACGTTTTGAAGTTTATTTACGACTTTAAGTTGCGTCGAACCCGCCACAACAGTCCTCATCCCGCTACAGCGGCCCCCGCCTTGGCAGCAAAAATCCAGCCCCAGCGGCTTGCACGGAAACAGTGAGCTATTTTAATAATTCCAAGACCCCTATTTCACAACACACATTTAACCAATGACGCTCATAAAATACCGTTCACGCTAAGATCGATTTTGAGAGTTATACTCACTTGAATTCAATTCCTTAAAGTCGTACAGATTCCTTAACGACTTATCTAACCACTCATGTAATCAAAATCATAAATAAGTCACCTGATTGTTACCAGATTTCCCTACACCTTAACGACTCTAATTTCGTCCAAATCTGGACTAGGCTAGGAAATCCAAAGTTACTACTTAAAATTTTTCTGGCCCCAATTCTTTCCCGATTGGCTTTTCTATAATGACGGGAATAGGTCATTACAATGGATATCAATTTACCCATCACTCGTCTCCGAGTGACAAACTAGGAGAAAATGGCTAAAGCAAGAATAAAGTAGTATCTGAATCGTCGAATAACTAGGGATACTTGTCTCACATACTTTTTCTATCGACTCTGGGCTGCTAGAAGCTTAGATTGGATACTTCTCACCTTACCCTGAACATTTTTCACCAAATCAACTCTCAAAGGTTTCATGTCTTCAACCTCAAACCAACCAATTGAACACCTACACCTCTTCCCATACAATGCATCAATGAAGTCATCTCAATACTCGAGTGATAAATATTGTTGTATGTAAACTTAACTATAACAAAAGCGATTCCCAACAACTACCAAAGTTGATTGTACACACATCTACAACATGTTATCAAAGATCTTGACATAACATCCGGACGAATCCTTTAGCACTTAAGCATGATAAAATTCCAAGTCAATACTCGTTACAAATAAAAGTGAACCTGAATCAACCAACACACACTCATAATACCCAAACAATCATAGTTCTTAACAATATCTCCATCCCACAACATAAATTCCCATGAACTTAAGTTGTAACAAATTTGATCTTTAGAAATCAGATACTCATCGAGGGATATGTCCAAGCATACAACCCCTCCAACAACACTATCGAAATGCTAGATTTAGTAATTGTAGATTACCTCTTAAGAACAGTAGAATTGGACCCAATGATCCCCACATTCAACCACACATAATCGATACATAACCTCGACAACTAGAGGAATATTAAGATTGCCGGACAACCACAAATACGCATGGTAGCTCTTCTATAAATTCTCATAAGCAAGGTGGTACATGTAGAACCACTAAAATACTTTAACAACTCCAAGACAACACCAATTATGTCATTCGAAATAATCAAATCTTTCCAATCTGCCCACTCAACCAAGAGAACATCGCAGGTTTGGTACCTCTGATCCACCACTAGGGATCCACCCACAAAAGTGAAAATATACAAGAGCATAACTAGTGAATCATACTCACAATACTAACAACCATCATTAATACTCCGACCATTTACCTTATCATAAACCAACACTTTTAAAAATGAAACCTTTCTTAGGTACTTAAAAATTAAAAGTAATAAACTTTACAACTCAAACCAAGTGTAAATCCTTTCAAAGGTTCACTACCGGATACAATTGATCATTTCTCACCTTACAAATTCGTACCTTAACAAAATATATCACCACGAATGTAGACTTACAATGAAAACTCTGAATTGTAAACTCAACCGTATAACACAATCCCCTTATTTATCAACATTAGCTTGTTCCTTGAAGATTTTTATGAAATTTCGGATCTTCGCTTATCATCGATATCATCTCCATCGATCTTACAATTTTTGTCGCTAACAATCCAATCGTACTCATTACTAAACTCAAAAACAAAACAAGCACTTGTCATCACGCTCAAGCTAATGTCTACACAATTCTTTCTCGAGTCTTTTTCAATAGTTTTTAACCCATCTGATGGACCCATGACACTATTACCATAGCCATAACAAAACAATGAAATCACACGTCTCTGAACCCAATTATCTACCCCTCTGAAGATACCGCTTTAGCCATAAGAATCCAATAAAGTATTCTTGCTCTCGCCTCTCTCTAAAGGTTGTACTATATTCTACTATATTTTCCTTCATTATAACTCTAGCTCTTTAAAATTCTATTCGAGTGGTGTCCTACCATCTCTTATATTTTCCATACAACCATGTTACTCACAAAGTATTAGAAAATCACGACCTTGGATACTCGTTAGTCGTAATTACTATACAAAAATTCGCTTAACCAATAATTTATTATATAGTTGCATCCCGTCACAATCCACCACAAACTCTTATTACCATTATGCTCCGTTAGCCTTGGCTATAACTACGAAGTCAACCTTTTCATCAACACGACACCTCACACTCAGGTATTCTCATCAAATTTAAAGTACTAACCCAGTCTTGGTACGCACTTTCTCACTAAAATTTTCAACTTCCTTCATCCAAGTATACTCAATGGAACTTTCTTTATTCATAAGCTTTTCATTCTGGTATTAATCCACTCCCTTATGGATTAAGATAAAATCATCAGTCCTCATACTACCCTTCTTCTTCTTAACAAACAAGGCAGGAGCACCCCACTTGGAAACACTAGGACAGATGAACCCTTTATCAAGAAGCTCTTGAATTTGAGACTTAAGTTCTCTTAATTCTGTTGGAGCTATACGATACGGAGGGATGGAAATGGGGCAAGTGTCAGTTTCCAAGTCAATGCATAAATCTATATCTCTATTCGGAGGCATACCGGGCAAATCCATAGAAAACACTTCCTTAAACTGAGACACCATAGGAACAGACTTAATAGAGGGAGACTCAAGCTCAATATCCCAAACACGAGCCAATATGCCAAACAACCCTGCCCTACCAGTTTCCTAGCCCAAAAGGATGATATAATCTTAGCTAGCTTAGGCTTGTACACCACTTTCTACTCTAATCTTTCCTTACAAAGGATCTCTAGAGTTATCGACTTAGTATTACAATTAAGCCCGGTATAATAGGGGGACAACCAAGTTATGCCTAAGATTATATCAAGTAAGTCATATCCAACATAAACAAATCAACCCAAATCTGAAAATCCATAACCACAACAGAAAAACACGATACACATGGACGACTATGACTGACTCTTCAACTGGGGTAGAAACATGGATGGAGGCATAAAGTATATCACAAAACACATCAAATCCCGATGTAATTGAACTGACACATACGAATAAGTAGAACCCGGATCAAACAAAACAATAGCCATCTGAGCATATACAAGAGTAGCTCTTGTGATCACTGCATCACACCCTCAAACTCGATCTTACCTGAAAAAACATAAAACTGAGCCTTGTCCTCTTAACGGGCAACCTCCTTGCCTGGCTGCACTACTCCTCTACCTGCATTACCATTTCTCCGGCCTCCACAGACTCGCTGATTTCCTCCTCATATGCCTAGGTTCTCCACAATTTTAACACACCTTATAACTTATATTCGATTGTTGAACACTGAATTAGATCGCAAGGGTTAGTTCGGGTACGATTCGAGGTCCATAATTGTGACTAGGGAAAAACAGGGAGATTGGGCTGAGATTCTGTCTCGCCCTGTCCCACTTTGGCGGGAGAAATCTGCACTGACGGTCTCGCCTTGGGGAGAAAATCCCGCCCCAGCGGCCATAACGAAAACAAAATCCCTGCCAACAATTTTTCTGAGTTTCTTTCCTTTTCCAATTTCCCCCAAAGGTTCCCATCTATAACACATGCATTTTTAGAGTACTCAATCCCCTTAGCTAGGATAATCGTTGCCTACCCCAAGTCAACCCAACGATAAACGCTCCAAAATCCTTTTAACACTACGACATCCTTATCTCCAGGATATACCCAGACTCTCACACGGTTATCAGTTGGTCGCAATGCACATCCAGATTTCTCGCTTATGAACTACATCGTAATTTATGTAGACCCTTGCACTTAATCTCGTGATGACTTTCTTTCACAAAAAGTTTCACGACACTCAAGCAATTACAACTTGTAGACAAGTCCAAATTCCTTAATTAGTTCGTTCCATAGACGACTATTACTGATCATCTATGCCTTATACGACCTATAAGGCCAGATACCAATTGGAACCTTCTCAGTTCTAATTAACTTGTTTGTGTCCCTCCAATCGTGACTATGACGTCTAGTTCACCTCGTTGAGATACCAATTGGAATCGAGAGATACCAATTGGACTCAACTCATACCACAAGCGACAATTGTAGCTAGCGAGCCCCATAAAACTGCTAATTTCAATTACAGAACTTGGTCAAACCCAATTCTTAACCACCTCAACCTTTAACTGATGGTAAACAAACCTTAAATCAATCTTAGAGAAAATCGACACACCTTACAATTGGTCAAAAGGGTCATCTATCGGAGGCAATGGATACTTGTTCAAAAGGGTAACACTATTCAGCTGTCAGTAATCTATACACATCCCCTCTTGCTAGTGATGACGTTATGACTTTTGTTGCTCTAGTTCGGACCATAGAGTGAAGGAGGAAAGATACCAATTTGTATCACCCAGTTACCAATTGGATTCAAGTCATAGCACGAAGGAGTAGAAAAAAGTGAGTTTTTCCTAAAGTCCTATAGCCTCTCGAAGAAAAGTACGGACGTCATCGTACCGTTCCGCAAGACTCTACTAGACTCATTTTGGTATAATGACCATGATCCAAACCATCGTGATTAACACACACACAAACCCTCCGGTGGAAGAACCATTACTATTAACTAACTAACAATTTAAAGCTACGGAAGCAAGTTTAAATGCAGAAATTATATAGAGTTCTCATAAACTCCAAAGGTTTAAACAAATAACTTAACAAAACTAATGCGGAAGAACAACCCCTAGAACCTGAAAGTCAATGTACCAAAACTCTAACAATATTCATAAGTCTAAACAAGAAAATCATCTAAAGAACTAGTATAAGTCCGAATAGGATGGACTAAACAAAAAGAGAACTCAAGGCAGCCCAGAATAATTGACTCACCCTTGAATTCGAATCGGCGATCACTGATCTTCTAAGCGAGGTCTGTCAATAGCCGCCGAAAGATGCCATGTATTTAACAACAATAAGAGCAAGTGCAATATCAGTACACAACCACCGTGTACTGGTAGGATCACGCAGCTATCCCACTAAGTGAAACACATGCAAGTAACCACAATCATTATAAAACAGGCATATATCAAACATATACAATATTAGTCAACTAATACGAACAACAAACAATTTCACGATTCTCACATATCACTGTTATATCAATTAAGAGCAACATACCATCTTCCAATATAAATCATCATTAGATATGAACGAAATCATCACAAGTAGATACACAACAAAATTCAATGGTCCTCTCACGGAACCCAATTCAATAGTCCTCTCATGGAACCCACACCCAAACTGTTAGCATATCGGAACGTGGTACCCAGTCCAATATTTATGTCGAAACGTGGCAACCGATCCCATATTTATGCTGGAACGTGGCAACCGATCCCAGTTAGAGTGTCGAATCGTGACACCCTCCCATTCAACAAACCATAATCACAATGTATATTTTCACAATCATACAACAAGAGGTGATTCATGACATACAATTATTCAATTATCCTCATTTACGATTAGGGTGATCAATAATGCAACATTTGCATACATACATGCATTATAATGAAGCAATTACAAACATATATCACACCAAAGTGAAATCACAACCATCACCTACATCGAATCCAAGCTTGAATCCCTTAAGACACTTGAATCTTCTCTTTCCGGATTCTTCCCGCTTGTTTGTGGTCTAAAAACATACAATTAACGCAAGGATCAATAAACGAGACCTAATTACCCGGATTATAATCAACATTATCAACCCTAGGCCAACCCAAGGTCCCAATACCCAAATTAGGGCTTTTTCCACCATTAACTTCAGATCAAAACCTTTCCCCTATGATAATTACCCAAGAAACTATGTTTTACGGATCGAAAAACGGAGTCGGGGAGTTAAAACCTTACCTTTAGCCTCAAGAATGGTGAAAAAGGGTCAAGAACTCGTCTGGGGTCGTTCCTTAGCTCTCAAAGTCGTAAAGTGCAGAATAAAGACGTTTTGGAGTTTATCTACGACTTTAAGTCACGTCGAACTCGCCACAGCGGTCCTCACCCCGCTACAGCGGCCCCGCCCTGGCGGTAGAAATCCCGCCCCAACGGCTTGCACGGAACCAGTGATATATTTTAATAATTCCAAGACCCCTATTTCACAACACACATTTAACCAAGACGCTAAGAAAATACCTTTTACGCTAAAATCGATTTCGGGAGTTCTACTCACCCGAATTCAATTCCGTAAAGTCGTACAGACTCCTTAACGACTTATCTAACCACTCATCTAATCAAAATCATAATTAAGTCAGCCGATTGTTACCAGATTTCCCTACACCTAACGACTCTGATTTCGTTCAAATCTGGACTAGGCTAGGAAATCCAAAGTTACTACTCAAAAGTTTTCTGGCTCCAATTCTTTCCCCATTGGCTTTTCTATAACGATGGGAACATGTCGTTACAATAACTAATCCCAAGATTAATTTTAGGAAGAATTTATCCCATGTTTGGTTGGGATAAAACCGTAGAATAACTTATTCTGGAATTAGCTATCCTGCGATGATTGTAGTGTTATTTTTATCCCATATTGTGGATGGAATAACAATCCTGAGATAACTTGTTCTCACGAGCCCAAGTTATGGTTAGCTTATGTGCAAGTCTGTGACTGTGAAGTGAACTACGCCTGAATATGCAAGAGATCAGTTGCAGAAAATCGTCGTCTGCTAGATATTGAATTCATTTTGAGATGGTAAACGCTTGATTGAACACATTGTTTCATTCTTTGAGCCTATATAGGAAAAATGAGTTGATGTTGAACATGTTATTTTCATATCTGGTAGTCTGGTGCATTATCTATATGAAATTTGATAATTTTGAACCTTTTGAATTGTCATATTAATTTGCATTTCTATTATCGGAAACAACAAAGTTAGGAGTAAGGTCTGCATACATCTTACTCTATCCTGACTCCACTGACTCCACTGTCAACTTAAAAGTTATGTGTATTTGAAAGCTTGTAACTTCGTGTAATCGCAACAATCTTAGGATATTGTACTTTTTTTTTTTTGAATTATGATTCGCTTATTTGATAGTTATCACAAATTATGAAGGTTCATGTTCAAGAGAATGAGCACAGTTTTTTTTTTTTTTTTAAAAAATTTAGACATAACTGGTGCTAGGATACATTTCATTAATAGTCACATAATTGTGATTTTTTAAAATTAATATTATCAGAAAATTCAAACTTTTTGATGGATGATAAATTTCTAGTTAATATTTTTATTTTTATTTTACAAATACAGACCAAATTAAAAGTGGACTGAATGACCTTACCTAATTTTTCAAAAATGTATAGTTAATATATATTAGAATTACATTTTGTTGGATAAAAAGAAATTAAATTTTATGAAATAATAATTACTATATTAGTTAGTTGTGAAACAAAAGGTAATTAGTGTATTAGAAGTAATAATCTTGTGATATCTTTTATCATTAGTTGTTTGATTAGATTTTTTTGGGTGGGGGGAGTATTTTGATGAGATTTTGAGGAAAAAAAATAAAAGAAAAGGTATGAATAAAAAGAGAAAAGATTTCTTACTCTTTTAGTGCATATGGAAGTATATTAAGGAATTATGTCACATTTATATACGATTAGATTTTGAATAGCAATTCCTTAGCTTCTTCATATTTATTTTGAACTACCGTGTCAAAATTCATATTATATGATATTTTAAATATTTATATTTAATCCAAAATGGATATTTTTTTACATAAGTTAAGAGGTATTTTTTATTTTTAATCTTTATTAAATAAGTGAATTTTTACAATCAAGAAATAAGATTTATATATATTGATTAAGAAAAATTTAGTAAAAACACAATCTTTTTAATTAAGTGTGAATGAATTTCAAAGCAATATCAACAAGCTTAAAAAAATACGAAAAGTAACAAATTAATGATTTGTGAAGTGACATAACTTAATTTTATTTTTTTGAAAAGACATGTATATTTATCAACTTTATAAGAACATTTTGACTAACCAACATTTCTTTCAAATTATAATTTAATTTTTGGATGTTTGCAAATAAATGAAAAGGGAAAAGTAAATATATTTTTTTTCCTTTTTAGTTGCCAAGGGAGTGTGTCAAGGAGAAAATATGTCCAACAAGTGGTGAAGTTCTTATGTGCGTCAAATATTCAACTCCCTTAATCAATTTCGCGTTCGAGTATTGAGTATTCAATACGAAAAAATCTTTGATAAAGAATATTTTTTTTCAAACGGAACACTATGCGACATTAGTTCAGAATAATTAAACTTCAATATAGATATCGAACACCGAGTGAAAAATAAAAAAGTGAAATCAAATATTCAACTCCTTCAAATTAGGGACGAATATAGTATGATATTAAAAAAATGTTCGATAATTTTAGTTATCGATTTTTGAAAGTATTATATTATTATATTAAATTAATTCAATATGATTTGATATTTCTAAATTAAGTTTTGATACTTTATGATATGATAAAGCGATAATCATAGGTTTGATTTCGATTTAAATATGCTAATAACATAAATAATTATGATTGTGATTTTCAAGAAATAGCTTCATTTTCATTTATATTAGAAAATATATATGCAAAGTTCCAAAGTCGTAATAACATTAGCCAATCCTCTGATAGGTATGTGATATGTAGTTTTCTACTACGTATAATAGTATTATTTTATATAGAATTTGTTAATATTAATAATATAATATAAGATAAGATATATGAATTATATTGTAAATTTTTAAATATTTTAATTTGACATTTAGTATCTTGTCATTTTTTCTATAAATATCAAATACTCCACAAAATATTTGAAAATGCATACTAAAAACCTCTCGAAGTTAATATTGACGGGATCATGAAATATTATTATTTTGTAGAAATATTATTTCATCGATAAATTAATATTTATTAATTTAAAAAGTATTTTCGTTCGGGGATGAATCCTCTAGAAACTAAAATGAATCCTCTTGTGAAAATGACATTCATGAACTCGAGGTCATGCTTAATAATCTTGATTACCGCAACAAAATGGATGTCAATAGCCTTTTCGGTTACCCAGCTGAAAATGATACATGTTTAGAGGTCCAGAGCTTAGAAGAAATTATGGATACCATCGGAGAAAATAATGTTGATAATAAAGTTGAAGATGATACAATACCTTTGAAACCAATTACGCGTGAGGAAATACTTATAGCGTCTAGAACTCTTCATGTTTTTTTGGTGAATTTCAGAAAGACAACACCAGAACTTTTAAATGAAATAAGAAAAGTTAGAGATGGGCTTTAACTCGATGTAAATTTTAGCAATAAACACTAAATCATATTTCACTAAATTGTTTTAAATATTTTTGTAATTTTAAAGAATTATTAATTTATAATATTAGTTTACCGAATATTAATTCAGAGAGGTTTAAGTGTACTATTAAATATCATAATATCAAAATCGCATTATAAAATAATTCAATTAATTTGATATGATAATTCGGAATCTATTAAAGTATATATGTACACCTCGACTTCAAATTCTATCCTAGATGATTATATCATAATTAGGATAATTATCGATTAAATATTGGATGCTATTTTTTTACAAGCTTTAATTTATTTAAGTTGGATTTCGTCATACTTGATGGTTTATTATTTTATGTCCAAATTTGACATAAAATAATAAAAATTCAAGATTTGCATCATATTACATGTTATATTAATATATTGAATGCATTTTGTCCATTCAAAGACTTACCTAATTAAATATTTTATGTGGTCCAAGTTGGAATAAACAAATAATGTTGACGTTGATCCTAACGTAGTCCTTATCTAAAAGTTTTTATTTAATTTATCTTCATAGTATAAAGATTTTTACAATGTCTATTTATGCAATATTATTTTTAAAATTTTACATTTTACTTTAACTTTAAGGTAATACCATTTTTAATCTCTCATTTATTGGTGTATTATGATTTTAATTTTTAATGATAGTTAATTAAGCATATTAAACTTTTAAATTAGTTGAATCACATACTTTTAATTCCCTTGCTTAGTAATGTTTATAAGTTTATCGCAAACACTAATAGAGTTAGAGTATGGTTTACAAGTTTGACTGAGCACAATTGTTTTGATCTAAATATTGCATTTTTCTTAAAGATTTATATAATATATAAAAATAACCAAATTAGAATCCTATAACTTAAAAAAAGAATATGAATTCTGAATTTATGAGTTCCAACATCTAACTTTGTCTATAAATAATTGAAAATTAAATATATAATGTTATGGAGTATATGTTACAAAATCAATTATTTTAATGGCATGTGATTACCGGTGGCTAAACATTAAAGAGTTGACTCCGACTCAAACAACTTCGTTCGAGCTCGATTATATATTAACAAATCACGATTGAGTTTGATACAATTTTTTTCTTTTTTTTAGTATTGTAAAAAACTTAAACAACTCCGTTCGAGCTTAAATATATTTTAACAAATCTTGGTTGAGTTTGACACAATCTTATTTTTCTTTTTTAGTATTGTGAAAAACTTAATTGAGCTCTGCTCGATATCTAGACCTAATCAAACACATAAAAAAAGAAGGTAAAATAAAAGAACTTAAAAAAATCAAAACGGTTAAGGATATACTTACACTTTCTTTAGATTCTTGTTACATATTATTTTATAATGTATTGTATTTTGTTATATTGTATCGTATTATATTATTTTAATGAATATAATGTTTGGATAGATTGTATCGTTCTTTATCATTACATAATGTTACATATCCATAATTTTGAGTGTTAAACCTACAAGAAAAGCAGGGTACAAGGTAGAATTATTATGAAAAGATAGGATAACAGATGGAATAACGAGAAGAAAATATTAAGGTAGCAATGATCACACCAAATCGATCGTTACATAGAATAGGCCTTTTCGCCATTACCTAACGATGAATTTAAACGATTCGATACAATAAAATTAAAGTAACAATAAAAAACAAACATTGTAATTAAACTAACAATACAATATAATCCAAACAAAGTGTTAATAGACTATTTTAATTTCCAATACATTCAAACTTATTGATAATCTCAAAATTAATTAATATTCCTAATCAAACTTATTTGAAAATTATTATTCCTTATACTCGTACCAAACGAACCTTTAATCTATAAATAATAATAATTCTAAATTATCTTCAACTGCGCATTGCTTTTAAGTCTTCCAGTTTCTTCAAATCTTTCTATCACCCTTTCATCATGAATCAATTTTTCAAGAACTCAAGATTGGTTCTTGGGATTTTCAATTCCATTAAAATACACTCAAAAGCTACAAAATTGACTAGACAATTTAGCAATCTGTCTGAATCTTGGAAATCAATGGAGGGTTTTCTTAAATGTAGTGCAAATTTTGAACCATTGACACCTTTAAGTTTCTTGGATAGAGCAGCTAATGTTTTTAGGGATAGAACTTCTGTTATTTATGGTGAAAAATTGAAGTATAATTGGGAACAAACTCATAATAGATGTGTTAAACTTGCTTCTGCTCTGGTTCATTTGGGGATTTCTCATGGTGATGTGGTAAGTTTTTTTTTTTTTTTTGAATTCGATCTTGTATTATTTGAGTGGTTTATATTTGGTTTGATTCGACACGGAGTTTTAGAAAAGAATGGCTTTTAGTGGGAGTAAGGTGTGTTTATATCATTTTTGTTTGTGCCAATTTAGAATTCAAATGTTGTATCATTTGAGTGGTTTATATTTGGTTTGATTCGACACGAAATTTTAAGAAAAAGAATGACTTTTAGTGGGAGTAAGGTTTGTGTATGTCATATGCTGGTTAAATTTCATTTGTGGAACTACACTGAGTATGTTATTTTTGTTGTAATGACTTTTTGAAATTTGTGATGTTATAAGTAAGGGGGAGCTAGGGGTGCAAGGGAGTTCATTCGAATCTCCGTCGCTGGAAAATTACACTTTTGTGTCATTTGAGAAGTTTACTGATTAATGTGGACGTATATTTGATTTGGTTCGAAATTTAAGAAAGAAAGTATTCCCTTTGTTTCAATTTTAAGAATGTAAGGGAAAACCTTTTAATCTTGTGATGTAGGCAGAGGTAGAGTCAGAGTTCAAAGCTTATGAGTTCTGTATTCCTATGCTGCTCGGACTCTTCAAAAATGTCCTAGGTGAGTGTCGGATCCTTCAAAAGTAGTGCATTTTTGGATTCAAAAGTAGTGCATTTTTGGAGGATCCTATACGGGTGCGACAACATTTTTGGAGAGTTCGAGCTTAGCTGGATTCTAATCTTTTCAAGTTATTAAGTTTTAAATTAATAATTCATACATATTCGATGGATTTTTCAGACAATGATACAGTGTTTTGACCAAAGTTATTAGGTTTGGCCCAATCTGTAACCGATACTCTAGGTCCGCCCCTGCTCGTGATTTCTCGGGGGTGGGGTTAGATCCATGTCAACTCCTCTATGATCAGTAAACTGTATTTGTATCAGAAATTTACAATTTTACATAGTTTTGAATCATATGTTGACTTGTTTTGAAATATGTTTTGTAGGTTGCAACTCTGGCTCCTAACGTACCGGCAATGCAAGAGCTACATTTTGCAGTACCGATGGCTGGTGCCGTTCTTTGTACATTAAATACGCGACATGATTCAGCTATGTTATCGATACTTCTGATGCATTCGGAAGCAAAAGTCATATTTGTGGATCAGAAATTGCTCGAAATCGCTCAAGGAGCATTAGCTCTCCTTGCTGACAAGAAACAGAATCTGCCTCCTCTTGTTGTGATCTGTCAAACTGATAAATCCCCTGCTGTTGAAAACTTAAACCCTCGCGATCACGATTATGAAACTCTCCTCGGAAGTGGGGATAGCAATTTTGCTATAAGATGGCCGAGATCAGAATTTGATCCTATTAGTATTAACTATACTTCAGGTACAACGTCACGACCCAAAGGAGTTGTTTACAGTCACAGAGGTGCGTATCTCAATACCATCGCCACTTTTTTGCTTCACGAGATGAGTTTGTTCCCTGTTTATCTTTGGACCGTTCCAATGTTTCACTGCAACGGTTGGTGCATGGTTTGGGGGCTTGCAGCATTGGGTGGCACGAATGTTTGTCTTAGAAATGTCTCTCCAAAAGGCATATTCGAAAATATTTCGTTGCACAAAGTCACACATATGGGCGGGGCACCAACTGTCTTGAACAAGATTGTGAATTCGCCCACGTGTGATCTAAAGCCACTCCCTCACAAGGTTAAAATAATGACAGGTGGTTCACCGCCTCCTCCGCAAGTTATTGCCAAAATGGAGGAGCTAGGATTCGGAGTAAATCACTTATACGGACTAACAGAGACATACGGTCCAGGTACGTATTGTTTGTGGAAGCCCGAGTGGGATTCTTTACCTCCTGACGAAAAATTTATACTGAAAGCAAGACAAGGAGTACAACATCTTTGTTTAAAAGAAGTCGATATACGAGATTCTACCACCATGGAAAAATTGCCTGCTGATGGTAAAACAATTGGAGAGATCATGTTTAGAGGGAACACAGTAATGAGCGGATACTTAAACGATACGAAAGCAACAGAGGAAGCTTTTAAAGGTGGATGGTTTCACAGTGGTGATCTTGCTGTGAAACATCCCGATGGTTATATAGAAGTTAAGGACCGGTTGAAAGACATTATAATCTCCGGTGGAGAAAACATAAGCACGGTTGAGGTGGAACGAGTTTTGTATAGTCATCCAGCAGTTGTTGAAGCAGCAGTAGTCGCAAGACCAGATAATCATTGGGGGCAAACACCTTGCGCGTTTGTGAAGTTGAAGGAAGGATCGAGTGTTGACGATCAAGAAATCATCAATTTTTGTCGAGATAATTTGCCTCATTACATGGCACCTCGGACAGTCATATTCGAAGATATCCCTAAAACTTCGACAGGCAAGATACAGAAATTTATCTTGAGGGAGAAGGCGAACGCGTTGGATAGTCTTTTCTAGAATGAAATGAAGCAGCAGAACTTGGCTTTGCTGAAAAATATTAGTATCAATGTGTTGATAAATGTATGTTTGCATTGTCCTGCAAAATGTTGGGACATGCAACTAAACATGGGAATTTGCCCAGTCTGAGCACTTGAAAAAATGAAATAGCAAAACTCGATCCAATTTATCGTAATTGATTAGTTAACATGTTGGAAAATACTTGAAGCCACTTGCAAGTAGGGGTGCACGTGCACCTGTTAACTTTGAAAAAAAATCATGTGTATATATATATGTATATCTATCTTGAGAAACTGACAATAAACTTAGGATATAATTAGCAGTGCACCCAAGAGAAGCATACGAGTGCTCTTGTGTTGTTGGTACAAGCTAAGGGAATCATCCTTGAGACTAGGGATTTGAATCCAGCTAAAGCCCTTTTTCACTGTTTTTATTTTAAGTTTAGCTAGGTAATATTGGTGCACCCGAACTTTTTAAATCCTGAGTTCGCCTCTGTTTGAAGTAATGTACAAACTTGACTACTAGTACGCCTAAGCCACGAGTCTCAAATAAGTTGTGATCGGCTAATTTTTATTGTTTATATCACACAATTGCACTTGCTACCTTAAAAGGCTGGGAACAAAAAGGTTAACCTAGGTTGGGAATGAAAAAATGAAATGATCTTTTGAATTGGTTCGTTGAAGATATAGTCAAGTAAATAGCTCAGTGAGTGAAACGTGTGGATTGGGAGGATATCCCATCGATGAACTACTTCATTGAAGATATAGTTAAATAAATAAATTTTGTTGCTGATGGCAAAACAAGGCCTCTTCTAGTATTAATCCTTGATATCACTAACCTCCCTCCCTCCAACCAAGGGCGGACATAACTATAAGACATGGATTTCACGTGAACTCAATAACTTTTGTTTCGACTTTATATTAATTTGTATTTAAGAAATTTATAAAGATATTTGTAAATATTGGACCGTGAAATCAGCTAGTTTGATCTAATGTTTCATTTATGTAACCTATCTGGATTATCCAACTTAACGTAGTTGGATTTCACTTAAATATACAAAAAATTCCATAGGCAAACACAAGCCTTATATTTACTCCTTAAAATAATTATCTATCAAAGCTATAATACTATTTTAATAACAAATTTACATGGTTATACCCCATCTTTTATTTCACGCATAATTAAAAATTGTATATGACTAAACTTTTTTCTCTCACCTATACTATATGTATTTATTTCCTACGCCGTGACTTCTCCAATTTAGCATGATTTACTTTTAATTTCTCCAAGTTCAAATCAAAGAATTTCCTAAATTCATGTTTTTATGATTATTCGTATCATGTAAAATTTTTAATTAATGAGTGTATCTACGTATTTCTTTTTTGTAAGATTATTGTTGAAGGAACGTCGTCCAAACATACAATATCAAAAAGTATGTGATTTCTTTAATGTATTCACTATATCATGATATATCGTGTATCAAAAAGATATCATGTACCGAAATGTAACATTATGTAATGTATTGAAAGGTAGGGGTGTACATGACCGGGTTGGTTCGGAGTTTTCAAATATCAAACCAAACTATTTGTGTAAAAATTTTAAATTTATAAACCAAACCAAACTAATAAAATTCAAATTTTTTTGGGTTTTTCAACCTTGGGTTGGTTCGGGTTTTCAAATACCAAACCAAACCATTGTGTCGAATTTTAAATTTATAAATCAAACCAAACTAATAAACCTCGGATTTTTTCAGATTTTTGGATTTTTTTGGTAAAGTTTGCATACAAACATATAATTAACTTGTGCTCCAAATATTTCTTTAGTCCAATCAAAATACAATTATCTAACGTGTTTCTTAAGAAAATAACACAAAATATGAGATGAGGGATGACACTAAAATATTCAATAAAAAATAATAATGAAATCATCATATAAAATAAATATTGCAAAGTCATAATGAAAATGATCATAATTTAAAAGTACTAAATCATGCTAAAATAAATTTAATAAGTATTAATTACATTACTAAATATTTAAGAAAAATTAAAATTAGATTATGTATTTTAATTATCTAAACCAATGTAAAACTAAAGAACAAATATTCAATATTATTGTCATTCTTAGTGTTTTTTTTTTCTTTTGCATTAGTATTAATTTGATTTTGATTTAAGTTTTATTATAATTATCAACATCTATGAACTATAATCTTTATTGGACCATTCCGAATTCTAAGTTTTAAACTTGATATAATATATTAAAAGATAAAAACTATGAAATAGTAGAAGAAATATTTTAAAATTATATCAATGTAAATATTTTTATGTATAAAATAAAATTTTAAAATTACATAAATAATGTCGGGTTGGTTTGGTCTCAGGTTGTTTTTTTTTTTAGTTAAAACCAAACCAACCCAAATATAGTCGGGTTTTTTTTTCCTATACCAAACCACTAGTCGGGGTTTTTGTTGGGTTTAACTCGATTTGCAATTTGATTCGGTTTTCGGTTCGATTTTGTACACTCCTATCGAAAGGTATCATGATAAATCATATATTGAAAACGTATCATTATGTAATATATCAAAAAAAAATATGATGGTAAAGGTATCATTATGCAATGTGACATGGTTGATACTTCAATCCGCAATTCCCGATAAACAAAAAGAAAACAAAGTAAATGGGGTAAATAAAAATCGTCAGATTTTTTTTGAATTTATTTTGGGATAGATTGTTATTGATATTTCGTTTACAATTCTACAACAAATCAATAACGAAAATTTCGTCAATTAATATAATTGGTCACATTATTGCCTTAATTACTCACGCCAATTAAGGAGTTGCATATTTATTGGCAACAACATGAATCATATCATAGTAAAGATTAAATAGTGTAGACAAAAAAGGTGGGAACCCAATAAATAACACTAGTAGTAAAGATTTTTGGGATATTGTTAATCACTACTGCGAACTTATTGATATGGGTTTTAAAGGAAGTCGTTACACCTGGATCAATAACCGTTTCAAAAATAGGAAAGCTCTTATTTTTGAAAGAATTGATCGTTTCTTTGCAAAAGGGGATTGGTTGTTGTTCCATCCTAATGCCCAGGTCATTCACCTGCCTAGGACTTACTTGGATCACTACCCTCTCATACTTTCCCTTAACAGAACTAGAGCTATCACTAAAAATTGTTTCTTTAGATTCGAATCCATGTGGATCTCACATCCTAAGTTTCCAAATGTTGTAAAGAACTCCTGGGCTGCTGCTTCTATCCTAATTGAAGCCACAAAAATCTTTGAAAACAATGCCACCACTTGGAATAAAGAAACCCTTGGGAACATTTTTCTGACCATCCTTAGCAGAATTAGGGGCATCCATAATTCCAGGAACTATCCGAATAGTGACTTCCTCTTAGACCTAGAACATAAGTTAGTCGAGGAGTACAACACTATCCTGAAAAGAGAGGAGGAATTCTAGAATTAGTTGGCTCCCGGTGGGGGATACGAACACCAAGTTTTTCCACATCAGCACCCTCAATAGACGTAGGAGGAACAATATTCACTCCCTCCAATCTGATGAGGGATCATGGATACATGAGCATAACGATATCATCCAATACACCTACTCTTTTTACCATAACCTCTTCACTACCCAACATAATTAGTCCCAAACCACTCCTATGGTGAAAGGGCCAACCACGATCAAACTCGAGGACTATCCATTCCTTAGTAGCATTCCTACTATGGAAGAGATCAAAGCCACAGTTCACTCCTTCCATCCTTTCATGGCTCCTTCACCCTTTCTTCTACCAAAAATACTGGGACACTGTTGGCCCCTTTGTCGTCAATCTATGCCAACAAGCCTTCAGGGAGGGAACCATTCCAGACCCTCTCTCAAGAACTTTTGCCCTATAAGCCTGTGTAACACCTCCTATAAGATAATCACCAAAACTATCTCAAGGAGACTAAGACCCTTCATGAATAAGCTGATTGGCCCTTGCCAAACTAGCTTCCTCAAGAACCGTCAAGATGTGGACAACGCGGTCATTATCAAGGAAGTAGTATCCCATTTTAGGAAAATGAAAGGGAAAAGGGGTTTCTTCATGGCAAAAATAGACCTCGAGAATGCTTTTGATAGAATTCAGTGGTCTTTCATAAAGCATACCATTCATTATTTCAACTTTCCCACCAAGCTTATAAACCTTATCATGTCGTGTATTAGCACTAGTAAGACCTCCATTTTTATCAATGGAACAAGAACTGAATTCTTCAACCCTACTCGGAGCATCTGTCAAGGAGACCCCATGTCCCCATACATCTTTATTCTATGTATGGAAGTACTTTTGCACTACATTGAGAAAACAGTTAGTTGGGCCCCTATAAAAATTAGTCCTCATGGGACAAACCTATCACATTTGTTCTTTGTCAATGACCTTGCCCTCATGTCCCAAGCTACGGAAGATAGTTGTGCGTCTATTACAAGCACCATTGGCTCCTTTTTCCACCGGTCGGGTCAAAAAATAAACATTAATAAATCCAAACTATTTTTTCCAAGAACTACTCAGATGAAGTAATTGGTGTTACTTCTAGACACCTCAAAATTAATTAGAGCACCTCCTTTGGGAAATACCTAGGATTCCCTATCTTTGGTGGTAAGCCCAAAAAGAAGGACTTATAATTTATTGCGGACAACCTTAAATCAAAACTTAGTGGTTGGAAAACAAAGTTCCTTAATATGGCGGGTAGAACAACCCTAGTTAAGTTTTCCCTGAGCCATATGGCGACCCACATCATGCAATACATTAGACTGCCTAGCAAAGTAATTAAAATCATAGACAGGGTCCAGCGGAATTTTATCTGGGGGACCACGAACAGTAGAAGAAAGCTTCACATGATCAAGTGGGATACTGTTACTAACGATAGAGACACAGGCGGGCTGGGCATCCTCATAACCCGTACCAAAAATGAGGTCTTGTTATCTAAATTGGCATGGCGCCTCTTCCAAAACCCCAATACCCTGTGGGCCTCCCTCCTTATGAGAAAGTACACCAGAAATACTGACATTTTCGTAAGAGATAGACATTTGAAGAGAGGTAGCACCATCTGGAAAAACATCTCAAGTGCTTGGGACATTTGTTTAAAGTGCACTAGTTGGGATCTAAGTAGTAGCAACTCGATAAGTTTTTGGGAAGACAAATGGCTTCCCCACCCCCTTCCCTTGAGAAAGAGAATCTTAGGACCCCTCAATAAGCAAGACCTTGCTTTTAAAGTCAGCGATGTGATCCTCAATGGGACTTGGGCTCTGCAAAATCTATCGATTGAGCTACCCCTTGAGATTTATTCTGAGATGACCTCTAAGCATATTACTCAAGGAACTAAAACTCAGGATAAGCTCACTTGAGTTCTCACCAACGATAAGACCTTCACTACCAAGTCTGCGTATAATTTACTCAAGAATCACAAGCCTAATGTTGGCCCAAGTCATTTCAGTGTCCCTCCAACACCTACTCATATTGCTTTCAACTGGATCTGGCAACTCAAATGCCCTAATAAGATAAAGTATTTCCTCTGGATTTGTAACCATGGTAGACTAAAAATTGCTAGTTATTTGCACATTATTGGAATAGGAATAGATACCATATGCACCATTTGCCAAGCCCTTGAAACTACCACCCACATCTTTCTTGATTGCCCTATAGCTATAAAATTTTGGACAAGCCTTGGCTTTAGGAATCTTATCGAGAGGGTGAGAAATAATCTTAACTCCAATTGGTTAACCAACCTAAAAAAGATAAAAGCAAAAGTCAAGACTTTAGACTGGATCTAAGTTTTTCCCTTTGTTATGTGGAACATTTGGCTTACCCATAATAATAACAGCTATAATAACTCAAAGGAGGAAACAAAAGTCGCAACCTTCATTAGTAGGGTTATGAAATACACCCTTCTTGGTCCCCACAACAATTCTAAGACTATTAACAACCATAAGGACAACACTCACAATTGGTCCCCTCCCTCTAGTAGCCTAAAGCTGAATATCGATGGCTCCATCGACCAAAGTACCAATAAATGAGGTACGAGGTGTGTAATCCGTGACTCAGATGGCAACTGGATAGTAGGCAAAAGCACTAAGATCACTGCTATCTCAGTAGCATACATAGAACTCTTAATCTTAATTCATTGCCTAAGGCTAGCTCAAGCGCAAAACTTCATGGACATCATCATTGCCACGGACTCTACAGAGGTAATAAAAATGTTGGCAAATTCTAATGATACTGAATCAAACACTCTGATTGAATGCTGGGAGTTGCTCTGACGGATGAAGGAGCCAACGATCCAGCATGAACCCAGGGAAGGGAACATAGTGGTTGACCTGCTAGCGCGTCATGAAAGGAACCTACCAAGGACTGTTTTGTTTGAAGCATGGCATAATGCCCCCTCTTTTGTTTTGGATGTTGTTGACAAGGACAAGAATATGTCTTCATCTGTTAAGCAAAAATCTCTATCATGTAATATAATATTTGTAAGCTCTAATGCTAACTATATGACGCAAACTGGTGCTGGCAGCAATAACGCCGCTACTGATTGTATGATGCTATTATAATAAATATATAATATATCACCTTTCTGACAAAAAAAGTCATAGATACAACAGAAAAGGCTAAAAAATACTCATAAACTATCCGAAATAGCTCACATTTACCCTTAAACTATATTCCGGCTCAAAATTACCCTTCCCGTCATACTATTGGGTCATACCTACTCTTCTAATTAACAGAAGTATGTTAAGTGTCATGTGGGCGCCACATGGACGCCAAACATTTTTCACTTCCATGTAGACTAATAAGATCCCTAATTTCTAATTTTTCCCTCATTTCTAGTGGTGTGCAAAAACCGAACTAACCGATAAGCCGAACCGAAAAAAGTGTTATTGGGTTAACAATTATTTAATGGTTTTACAAAAAAAAATTTTATTAAGTTATCGGTTCGTTTTTGGTTTTTTAATATTGGGTTATTGGGTTAACCGATAACCCATTAAAAATATAATAATTTACTATTTTAATTTTTAGTTATACATATAAATAATTTATTAAACTAAAAATATTAATATAATTAGTAGTATATTAGACTAAAAATATAAAAACACTACGCAATAATTAACACTACTTAACAGTTAACTCTCCTCTCTACTTTTAGTATTACTTATTTACTTTAGTTAGTTTATAATTGACTAATATTAGCTTTTGCATGATTGTAAATATCTGCAATTTGATTAATGTCAGGAATTCAAATTATGTTTCTTTTAAAAAAATAACATAAGAACTTCATTTAGTTGGGTCTTTTCTTTATATGTGATTTACCATAAGCATGGCCTCATTTGCTACTATTTTGACTTTTGTCTATGATTTGGTTTTATTTTATTCTCTTTATTGCATAAAGGGGACCTCGTTTTATATATTATGGTGTTCAAAAATTGATCAAGACTTTATTGTGATTATCAAAATACAACATATTGGTCCATGTTGTCCCGTTGGGAATGATTATTTCGATGTATGCGTATCACGCCAAATTATTGGATAAGTCATATATTTGTTTTGAAAGCATTTTTTTATTAGTTAAACCGAAAACCGAACTGTTAAAGATCTAAAACCGATCAACCGAAAACCGATAACAAATATCTTATTGGTTTGGTTATCAGTTTAGCATATCTAAAAACCAAAAACCGATAAACCGATACACACCCCTACTCATTTCCCCATTTTCCTTAGAAACTATTTCATCCACCCCTTTCCCCTCAGTCCAACTTCCTCTGAATATAGTCAGCAAGCACCACCAATTATTCATAAGAAGACTCGTACAGTTTCGAGATTTTGGCAATCAATCTTAAATAGATATTAATAGAGCCCATAACAAGCAGAGAGGACATTTGAGATATCTCTTCGTAACTTTCCGGTGACTAAGTTAGTGTAACGACCTATTTCCGTCATTATAGAAATGTCAACGGGGGAAATTTGGGGCCAGAAAATTTTTTCGTAGTATTTGGATTTTTCCAACCTAATCCAGATTTGGACGAAATCGGAGTCTTTGAGGTGTAGGAAAATCTGATAACAATCAGGTGAATCATTTATGATTTTGATTGTATGAGTAGTTAGATAACTCGTTAAGAAATCCTTACGACTTTACGGAATTGAATTCGGGTGAGTAGAACTCCCGAAATTAATCTTGGCGTAAAGGGTATTTTCTGAGCGTCGTTGGTTAGAGGTGTCTTGTGAAATGAGAATTTTGGAATTCTTGAAATTACTCTCTGTCTTGAGAATGCCGCTTTGGCGCTGGGATTTTCCGCCTTGGCTGGGCTGCTACTCCGGGGTGATGGCCGTTGTGGCATGCTCGACGCGAATTAAAGTCATTAATAAATACCTAAACGACCTCATTATGCACTTTTCGACTTTTAGAGCTAAGGAATGAACCCCAGGCATCTCCTACTCATTTTTCACCATTCTTGAGGCTAGAGGTAATCTTTTCACTCCCCGAATCTATTTTTCGATCCGTAGAATGTAATAGAATGGGTAAATATTGACAGGAGAGGGTTTTATTATAGATTCTATGGTAGAAACAAACCTAATTTAGATAATTAAGATCATGGATTTGATCTAGGGTTCATAAAATTGTTAGTAGTTCGAGTAATTAGCGATTGTTTATTGATTCCCGTATTATATTGATTGTTTGTAGACCAAGAACAAGCGAAACACATCTGAAAAGAAAAGGATCAAGTTTCTTAGGGTTTCAAGCTTGTTTCGAGGTAGGTTATGGTTGTGATTCTATGATTGTGTGATATATGTTTGTTCTTGTCTCATTATGATACTTGTATATGTATGAATGTTGCAATGTTGATCACACTTGTTGTAAATGAGATAGATGAATGATGATTGCCATAAAATCATGACTTAAATGTATGATCTTGATGATATACTTGTGGTTGTGATTGTGGTATGTTGAATGGATCGGTTGCCACGTTTCGGCATAACTAACTTGGATCGATTGGCACGTTTCGGCATAACTAACTTGGATCGGTTGCCACGTTTCGGCATAACTATGGGATTGGTTGCCACGTTGCAACATAATTATGGGATCTAATACCATGTTCTAGTATGCTAACTGTTTAGGTTTAGGTTCCATGAGAGGACCAATGATTTGATATAAATGTGAGGTTGTTCGTTGTTCCTAAATGTTGATAATATTGTATACTTGATATATATGCATGTGATTATATTGTTGTCTTGACTTGTTTATGTTGCACTTAGTACGATATCCGTGTGATCCTACCAATACACTGTGGTTGTGTACTGATATTGCACTTGCTCTTATTTTTGTTGAGTACATGGCATCTTCAAGTGGCTATTGACAAACCTCGCTTAGGAGATCAGTGATCGCCACTTAAAATTCAAGGGTGAGCCAATTCTTCTGGGTTGCCATGAAATTCTCTTTCGTTTATGACCACTATTTTTGGACTTAGACATTTGTTTTAGTTAGTTCATTAGTATGGGGTTGTATCCCTTCTTGTTTAGACTTGGTTATTGTTAGATGTTTTAGTACATTGACTTTTAGGTTCTAAGTTATTTCTTCCGCATTGTTTATTTCTTGTTAGACTTTTGTTGGAGTTTATGGGAACTCCCTATTTATTTCGTTAGTATTTAACTTGCTTCCGTAACTTAAATGCCTTAGTTTTGGGCTAGTTGCTTGGTTTGGATTATAGTAGTGGTTCTCCCACTGGAGAGTTAATGTGGGTGCCAATCACGACGGTCTGCGTCATGTCAAAGTTGGTATCAGAGCCTAGGTTCATTGATCTCGATGTACCAAAACGAATCCAGTAGAGTTGCGAAACGGTACAGGGATGCCTTTACTTTTCTAGGAGAGGCTATAGGACTTTAGGAAATCTCTTTGTTTTCTCTTGTCTCCTTTCGTGCTATGACTTGATTCCAATTGATATCTGGCGATTCAAATTGGTATCTAACCTTCTTCACTCTTCTGTCCGCAAATAGTTAACACTAGATTCAACAGCGTCAGATCCGTAGCTCCCGTTAATGCTTCGGTTGAGGAAAAGCTAGGGGTAGAGGCCGTGGAAGAGTAATGCCTGCTGGAAATTGAGCTCCTGTAGAGGATGTTCATGTGAATGAGAATCCTCATACGCATCATGAAAATATTGAAGAGGAGAATATTGATGTTGAAGATATGTTGAGGATGTGGGACAAGAGGAAGAGGTGCAGGCAGGGACTACAAGTGTTCCTCTTTTGGATCTAGTGTTAGGTCAACAAATCATGTCGTTCTTAAAGGGATTGGTTGGTCCTGGAGTGTTTCCTTTTGCTCAAGCAACTCAAGCTCCTACTAATCCTCCTGTTGCTAGCACTGCGCCTAAGGTTAGTGGGACTGGATGTAATGATGTTTTCTTTCATCCTTTGTTGGGTTATGTTATGACTAGTAATGAGCATGAAATGTTGACTAAGTTTCTGAAGCTAAGGCCTCCTGTGTTTATTGGTTCTGAGAATAAGGATGCTTATAAGTTCATTCTGGATTGTTATGAAAGGCTTCATAAACTAGGTATTGTTCACCAGCATGGGGTTGAGTTTGTGTTTTTCCAACTTCAAAGTGAGGCTAAGTAGTGGTAGAGAGCTTATATGGAATGCAGATCTTCTACTTTACCTCCACTTACTTGGACCCAATTTCGTTCTCTATTTCTAGAGAAGTATGTGCCTAGGACTTTGAGGGATCGCAAGAAAGATGAGTTTATGGCTTTGGAGCAAGGTGGTTGACTGTGGTTGCTTATGAGGCCAAGTTCCATGCTTTATCTAGATATGCCATTCAATTGGTGACCACTGAGGAAGAGAGAATCCAGTTATTTATTAGGCAATTAAATTCTGAGTTGTAAGTATTATCTGTTCATATGAATTCTACAGGGATAAGCTTTAATGAGGTGACAGACAATGTTAAGAAAATGGAGGGGGTGAGGCGAGACGGTCAAGCTAAGGCATGGGCGAAAAGGGCCAAGAACTCAGGTAACTTTCAAGGTTCTTATTCCAAGGGGTCCGGAAGGCCAACATTTGTAGCCAAGCCAATTCAGTATGCTATGCCCGCCTCTACAGGTAGTTACTCGAAAACTCCATCTCATAATTTTCAGGATAGTAGGGAGTCGCGCCTTCGACGAGCGACAGACCATCTTTTGATCGTACTTGTTACAACTGTGGAGAACCTGGGCATATGAGGAGAGATTGTCCCCACCCACGTGTGTTAGATTCCGCGCAACAGCAATCTAAAGCATGGTACCCGCAGGGATTGGTAATAATGGTCGAAGGCGTCCATAAAGTGAGTGAGGAGGTAATCAGCTAGGTCGTGGACGTAGAGGAAATGGTAATGGTAACACAGGTATGGTTAATGCGTAACCAGGTAGGGAAGTGACTCGTCATGATGATAGGGCTCAGTGTTATGCTTTTTCGGGCAAAAATGAGGTGGATGCGTCTGATGCGGTGATCACATGTACTATTCTTATGTTTGACCAGATGGCTAATATGTTGTTTGATCCGGGGTCTACTTATTCATATGTATTCGTGAGATTTACCTCAAATTTTGATATGATCTATGATATTCTTGATGCCCCTATTCGTGTTTCTACCCCAGTTGGAGAGTCAATCATAGTTACCTATGTCTATCGTGGTTTTCCTATTTTGTTTATAGGTTTTCATACTTGGAATGCTTTGGTGATTTTGAATATGATTGACTTTGACATAATCTGAGGCATGACTTGGTTGTCCTCCTATTATGTTGTGCTTAATTGTAACTCTAGAAATTCTAGGAAGGGAAAAATTAGAGTGGGAAGGGGTGTACAAGCCTAAGCAAGCTAAGATTATATCCTTCATTCGATCTAGTAAACTAGTAGAGCAGGGTTGTTTGGCTTTTTTGGCTCATATTAGGGATGTTGAGATTGAGGCTCTATTTATTGAGTCTATTCCTGTGGTGTATGAATTTAGAGAAGTGTTTCCTAATGACTTGTCTGGTATGCCTCCGGATAGAGATATAGATTTTTGCATTGAGTTAGAGCCTGATACGCGCCTCATTTCTATCCCTCCATATCGCATGGCTCCGATAGAATTAAGAGAGCTTAAGGCTCAAATCCAAGAACTTCTGGATAAAGGATTTATTCGTTCTAGTTCTTCCCCATGGGGTGCTCTAGTTTTGTT
Source organism: Solanum pinnatisectum (assembly GCA_035578085.1). Lineage (NCBI taxonomy): Eukaryota > Viridiplantae > Streptophyta > Magnoliopsida > Solanales > Solanaceae > Solanum > Solanum pinnatisectum. The sequence continues at coordinate 2,926,352 of CM069078.1, forward strand.
TGTTAAGAAAAAGGATGGTAGTATAAAAATGTGTATAGATTATCGGTAATTGAATAGGGTCACTATTCGAAATAAGTACCCCTTGCCTCGAATAGATGATCCTTTTGACCAATTGCAAGGTGCTTTGATTTTCTCTAAGATTGATCTAAGGCTTGGCTACCATCAATTAAAAATTAGGCCTGAGGATGTGCCCAAGACGGCATTTAGAACTCGCTATGGGCACTATGAGTTTTTGGTTATGTTTTTTGGTTTGACCAATGCGCCTGCAAGTTTTATGAGTTTAATAAATGGGGTGTTCAAGCCATTTATTGATTCTTTCGTCATACTTTTCATTGATGATATTTTGGTTTATTCAAAAAGTGAGGAAGATCATGCCGACCATCTTCGTAGAATTTTGAGTGTTCTTGGGACGCAAAATCTATATGCTAAATTTTCTAAGTATGAATTCTGGTTGAAATCGATTGCATTTTTAGGGCATGTAGTTTTAAAGGAAGGGGTAATGGTAGATCCTCAAAAGATTGAGGCGGTTAAGAATTTGGTTCGACCAAGTTCTATGACTGAAGTCAGGAGTTTTGTGGGCTCGCTAGCTACTATCATCAATTTGTGAAGAACTTTGCTTCTATTGCCACTCACTTGACTAACTTGACCAAAAATGAGATACAATTTGAATGGACTGAAAAAATGTGAGGAGAGCTTTCAAAAGCTCAAGACTCTCTTGACCACCTTTCCTATTCTAGCATTACTGGTGAAAGGTAAGGATTTTATAGTTTATTGTGATGCTTCTCATTCTGGGTTGGGCACGGTGTTAATGCAAGATAAGAATTTTATAGCCTATGCGTCTCATTAATTGAAGGTGCATGAGAGAAATTCCCCAACGCATGATTTGGAGTTGGCAGCGATAGTATTTACTTTTAAGATCTGGCAGCATTATCTTTATGGTATTAAATGTGAGGTGTTTATCGATCATCGTAGTTTGCAGTATGTGTTCACTCAAAAGGATTTGAGACAATAAAGATGGATGGAGTTACTTAAAGAATGTGATGTGACCATTCAATACCATTCGACAAGGCTAATGTGGTGGCAGACGCTTTGAGTCGAAAAGTGGTGAGTATGTGTAGTTTAACTTGCTTATATGTATCCAAGCGACCTTTGGCTAAAGAAATTCAGACCTTAGAATCGAAGTTCATGCAGTTGGGCATCTCAGAAAGAGGTGGGGTGCTAGCGTATTGAGGTGTAGGCCACTTTCATTGAAGAGATCAAGGCCAAACAATTTAAAGATGAGAATTTGGAGGAACTTAGAAAGAAGATTGCAATTGGTAAGGCACAAGAGACCACTCTTGATGCAGATGGTGCACTCAATTTCAAAGGAAGAATTTGTGTTCCTAGAGTAGATGACTTGATTGAGAAATTGTTGGCGGAGTCTCATAGTTCGCGATATTTTATTCATTCGAATGTGACCAAGATGTATCGAGATTTGAAGCAAATTTATTGGTGGCTGGGCGTGAAGAAAGACATAACGGAGTTTGTGGCGAAGTGTTAAAATTGCCAACAAGTGAAGTATGAACATTAAAGGCCTGTAGGTTTACTTTAAAGAATGCCAATTTCGGAATGGAAGTGGGAAAGGATAGCCATGGATTTTGCGGTAGGTCTTCCCAAGACTTTGGGAAAGTTTGATTTCATTTGGGTAGTGGTTGATAGATTGACCAAGTCAGCCCATTTTATTCCAGTAAGAATAGATTATAATGCTGAGCAATTGGCTAAAGTTTATGTGAAAGAGATAGTGATGTTGCATGGGGTGCCCCTCTCTATCATCTCAGACTGTGGTACCCAATTCACATCCAAAAATTTTGGAAGATATTGCATGATGAATTGGGCACACAACTCACTTTTAGTACAGTCTTCCATCCACAGACAGATGGGTAGTCGAAGAGGACTATTCAAGTATTAGAAGACATGTTGAGGGCATATGTGATTGATTTTGGAGGACATTGGGATAAGTTCTTACCTTTGTGTGAATTCTCCTATAATAATAGTTATCACTCCATCATAGATATGACACCATTTGAGGCATTATATGGAAGGGGATGTAGATCACCTATAGGATGATTTGAAGCTGGAGATGTGAAACCTTTTGGGGGTTGATTTAGTGAAGGATGCTCAAGATAAGGTGAGGGGAATTCTCAGCTTTTAGCAGCCCAGAGTAGGCAAAAGAAATATGTGAATCATAAGGTAAGAGACATGGCGTTTCAAAACGTCAAAAATGTTCTTCTTAAAGTATCACCCATGAAAGGGGTGATGATATTTGGTAAGAAAAGAAAGCTAAGTCCGCGATACATTAGTCCATTTGAGATTCTTGAATGTGTGGGGCCGGTAGCGTATAGATTGGATTTACCTCCTAATTTATCGAGAGTTCATCCGATATTTCATCTGTCCATGTTGAAGAGATATCATGATGACAGGGATTATATCATTAAGTGGGACTCAATTGTGTTTGACAAAGACCTCCAAGGAATCAATTGCGGTTCTTGATCGTGATATGCGCAAGTTGAGGACCAAGGAGATTAAGTCAGTGAAAGTTCAATAAAAGCATTATCCAGTTGAGGAAGCTACTTGGGAAACTGAGAGGGATATGCGAGACAAGTATCCCCAATTGTTCGTCGATTCAGGTACTACTTCATTCCTTCCTTAGCCCATTTCCTAAGTTTTGTCACTTGGGGACGAGTGTGGGTAAATTGGTATCTATTGTAACGACCTATTTCCTTCGTTATAGAAATGCCAACAAGGGAATATTTGGGGCCAGAAAACTTTTTCGTAGTATTTGGATTTTCCCAACCTAGTCCAGATCTGGACGAAATCGAAGCCTTTGAGGTGTAGGGAAATCTGGTAACAATCAGGTGAATTATTTATGATTTTGATTGCATGAGTAGTTAGATTAATTGTTAAGGAATCCGTACGACTTTACGAAATTGAATTCGGGTGAGTAGAACTCTCAGAATCGATCTTGGCGTAAAGGGTATTTTCTGAGCGTCGTTGTTTAGAGGTGTGTTGTGAAATGTAAATTTTGAAATTCTTGAAATAGCTCCCTGTCTCAAGAATGTCGCTTTGGTGCTGGGTTTTGCCGCCTTGGCGAAGCCGCTACAGCGGGGTGATGGTCGCTGTGGCAGGCTCGACGCAAATTAAAGTCATTAATAAACCCCTCAACGACCTCATTATGCACTTTTCAACTTTTAGAGCTAAGGAACGAACCCCAGGTGACTCATACTCGTTTTTCACCATTCTTGAGGCTAAATGTAAGTTTTTCACTCCTCGAATCCGTAAAGCGTAATAGAATGGGTGAATATTGATGGGGGAGGGTTTTTTATAGCTTTTATGGTGGAAACAACCCTAATTTGGATAATTGGAATCATTGATTTAATCTAGGGTTCATAAAATTATTAGTAATTCGAGTAAATAACAAATGTTTATTGATTCCCGTTATTGATTGTTTGTAGGCCAAGAACGAGCGGAACAAATTCGGAAAGGGAAGGATCAAGTTTCTTAGGGTTTCAAGCTTGTTTCGAGGTAGGTTATGGTTGTGATTCTATGATTGTGTGATGTATGCTTATTATTGCCTCATTATAATACTTGTATATGTATGAATGTTGCAATGTTGATCACACTTGTTGTAAATGAGATAGATGAATGATGATTGCCATGAAATCATGACTTAAATGTATGATCTTGATGATATACTTGTGATTGTGATTGTGGTGTGTTGAATGGATCGGTTGCCACGTTCCGACATAGCTAACTTGGATCGATTGCCACGTTCCAGCATAACTAACTTGGATCGGTTGCCACGTTTCGGCATAACTATGGGATCGATTGCCAAGTTCCGGCATAATTATGGGATCGGATACCACATTCCGGTATGCTATGAGAGGACCAATGATTTGATATAAATGTGAAGTTGTTCGTTGTTCCTAAATGTTGATAATATTGCATATGTTGATATATATGCATGTGATTATATTGCTGTCTTGACTTGTTTATGTTGCATTTAGTGGGATAGTCGTGTGATCCTACCAGTATACTGTGGTTGTGTATTGATACTGCATTTGCTCTTATTTTTGTTGAGTACATGACATCTTCAAGGGGCTATTGACAGACCTCGCTTAGGAGATCAGTGATCATCACTTCGAATTCAAGGGTGAGCCAATTCTTTCGGGTTGCCATGGAATTCTCTTTAGTCTATGTCCACCATTTTCGGACTTAGACATTTGTTTTAGTTAGTTCATTAGTATGGGGTTATATCCCTTCTTGTTTAGACTTGGTTCATTGTTAGATGTTTTGGTACATTGAATTTCAGGTTCTAGGTTATTTCTTCCGCATTGTTTAGTTCTTGTTAAACTTTTGTTGGAGTTTGTGGGAACTACCTATTTATTTCGTTAGTATTTAACTTGCTTCCGTAACTTAAGTGCCTTAATTTTGGGTTAGTTGTTTGGTTTGGGTTGTAGTAGTGGTTCTCCCACCGAAGAGTTAGTGTGGGTGCCAATCACGACGGTCTGGGTCGTGACAGTTAGCCACCACAAGGATGGAATGCTTTGATTCTTGAATTGAAAGTGTTTGTGCAAAATGCAAATTGTTATGATGGAAAAGGGGTGGGTGAAATCGTTTCTAAGGAAAATGGAGAAATGAGGGGAAAATTAGAAATTAGGGATCTTATTAGTCTATGTGGAAGTGGAAAATGTTTGGCGCTTATGTGGCGTCCATGTGGCACTTTACATATTTCTGTTAATTAGAAGGGTAGGTATGACCCAATAGTATGACAGGAAGGGTAATTTTGAGCCAAAATATAATTTAAGGGTAAATGTGAGCTATTTCGGATAGTTTAAGAGTATTTTTGAGCCTTTTCCGTAGATACAATTGCACAAAACTAAGATACAACAAAAGAAAAAATTAATAATGTTATATAAATAAAAAAAAATAATGCATGCATTAGCCTTGTGTATTACTAATACCTTGTTTGATACTCTTTTCCAACCTATGTATAACTAATTAGTTATACACTCTATTGTGTATTAAGGTGTGTATTGCTAATACCATGAATTTGTAGGTATTAGCAATGCAATGGTTTTAATGCATGCTTTAGCATGATTAAAGACTCAATTGCCCCTCAAAACCTTTTTTACATCATTTCTACCATAATAGTGGAGGGTATCTTTGTAAATTAATTTTTTATGCAATGCATGCTATTTTTGGAATGCATCAAACCAAATAGTGCATAAATATAATCTATGTATAATTAATGCAAGCATAACTAATACATGCATTGCTAATGCAATCATTACTAATACACTCTATTTAGCATTATTCTTATACACTCTACCAAACGACCCCTTATGCTATAACCTTTTATGAAATTTTCTTTTAAATATATGACTTTAACAAATTAACCCGTAACACTATCCACACATTTATTTGGGCCAATGTATATTAAGCACGGATCTGAAGAGATTATTAATTAATTACAGATAATTATAATAACATAAATAATAATAATAATAATAATAATAATAATAATAATAATAATAATAATAATAATAATAATAATAAATAATAATAATAATAAATAACAAATTTTCCAAATTTAATGAATAGTAATTTAAATGTGCAAGAAAATACCTATATAATGGCCCTTTTCTTACTGAATTGGCACATAAATACCAAGAGCTACCTTCATTCTAATTCCTTTTGCATATATCTAGTAATATATATATATATATATAAAATTTTGAATAAATTAATTGTGTATCGTATATTTTTGGAGAAAACAAAGTCATATACGATACACACTTACAAAGGTGATATCATATTTCTTTTCTAAGGTGCGGCTCTTTTATGAATTGCGTAACAAATTATCTTATTTTATTAAACTCAATAATAACATAGTAAAATAGAATGACGCATACTTCATAAATAAAGGGCATATACAAACTATACAAGTAAAATAATAATAATACTAGTTCTTTAAATATATGTTTAAACTTTAGGATGTGTTCAAGATACTTCATTATCTTAAAAAGAAAATCATAGTCAAAATAAAATATAAAATTGTAGATAAGAGAATCTTAGTAGCTCGGTTGATTGATTAATTAAACTTTCATTTATTGGTCAGTGAAGATTTGATTCCCCACCTTGTAATCACCTTCCGATTTTTTTCTAAAAAAAAATAATCTGTGTTGATTACTTCTTCTATCAATATAAGATAATTAGCAATGATAATTCTGTAATCTTATTTGCTGACAAATGAAATAAGATAATATTAAGCAACAAACGATTCGGATTCTTGTAAATGTACGATCATAGTACAATGAATTATGTTCAAATAATTGAGCATCTAAGGACGTGATTTAGTGATTCGTGAATTGAGAATTACGAAGTTTCAGATTTAAATTAATTTTAACAGAGATAAAACATACTCAAGGTGTGTTTGGTATGGAGGAAAATATTTTCTAGAAAATGTTTTTCATATATTTTTTTTTAATGTTTGGCTGGTCAAAATATTTAGAAAAGTATTTTCTTTATGAAAATAAGTTCCTTAAAAATGAGAAATAATAATTTCCTTAATCAAAATAGGTGATACAATTTACATAAATGTAATTGCAAGTTTATTATCTCGTTCCCACCCACTCACGCCAACACCACCACCCCCCTTATCCTTGATCATCCCAACCCCTGCCATCCCGAAGCCCTAATTGCAATGGTGAATTCATGATTTTCATTAAGAGAATTCAGAAAATAAAATGTAGCGCCTAGGATTTAAACTTGGAATTTCAAGTGAATTTTGAACCTCCAAAATCATTGACCCAACCTCTAGTCTTGTGTTCAAATGATTCAAAAATTATATATATACAGGGTCATTTGGTGTGGAGGATAACGTCAAATAAGTTATCCCTCCCTTAGGTGATATAGTAACCTCGGGATAAAATAGGTCAAATGACAAAGATATCCCTTTAAACTCTTTTTATACATACATATATTTACATTATTTCTAATACATGTATATTCACACATTCACTATTCCTTATACAATCTATTTTTGGCTGAACACCCTTGCCCCTCCTAGATCTGTCTCTACCACTTATTCCATCGTCATAATGTTTTGGTAGCTAACATATAAATACTCTTGAAATAATATTTTCTTAATTTATAAATCAAACATTAATTAAAACATAAGTAAGATACCTATTTCTTCAAATTTCCATGAAAAATATTTTCTTCCATCTACCAAACTCACCCAATTTCATTTCATCTGTCTAATTTAATGGACAATATTATCTAATACCTGTTGTTAGTGGAAAGAAACGGTTATATTCCTATTATAAAAAAAATAAAAGATTAATCTACATGCATGAATCCTTTTACAATATTCATGTACTATAGATTTCATGTCTTGTACGGTGGGACACCAAAGATGCCTTTAGTTTCAACCACACGATAATTGTTGAGACAAATCGACAGGATAAAACATGTTCAATTTTTTTAATTTACTGTCAAAATTTATTCTAATCGAGTTTATTAATCATATATAAATTATTCTGCAGAGACATATTGTGTGTTTATATGTAACATTTTCTTTTTAAAAATGTGAACTATAATTAAATGTTTAGATTATCACAATGAATACTAACAGATGCTAAAGAGAAAAGATGGAAATAAGTAGTTATTTTTTTTTATTAATTTGTTAAAAGTAACAAGTAAAAGTGAAAATCTAATTTTAAAATAGTGCATAAATAAGCATGAATGGAGAGAGTAATTATAATCGCTCCGTAACAAGTAAAAGTGAAAATCTAATTTTGAAATAGTGCATAAATAAGCATGAATGAAGAAAGTAATTATAATCGCTCCGTAACAAGTTAAAAGTGAAAATTTAATTTTGATATATTATGATTAGTAGACCAAATATATATATTTGATGTGTATTATTTTGATGGGCGATTATACAATGTAAAAATCTTTTCTTCTATTCCTGACTCTCTTAGATTTTGGTAAACAAATTGATAGATAAGAAATATTACAACTCACCAAATTTGATAAATTTTAGCATAATGATCATAGAACTGAGTTGAGAATTATTAGGTTTTAGGTTTGAATTCTAGTAAAGGTAAAATTATTACTTTCTCTGTCTCAATTTATGTAATGTAATTTAATTGGCACATAGTTTAAGAAATATAAAAAAAATTGCAATGTTTTCAAAACTACCCTTAAACTAGATAAAAGAAATTGCTGAACAAACAAAACCCAATAGGGATAAAATGTTGATAATATTATTAAATAATTAATTACCATATAAAAAATATTTTTTTTTGAGACCGACTAAAAAAAAGTGTAAAGTTAATTGAGTTGCCAATAATTTAAAGTAATGAAATGAGAATAAATCCTAAAAAAAAAAAGGGGAAAAATGTCAGAAGTGGGATTTGAACCCACGCCCTCTTACGAAGACCAGAACTTGAGTCTGGCGCCTTAGACCACTCGGCCATCCTGACTTTTGTGATATTAACTTTAGGATAATTATATTTAACAGTTTATTTGTGGCATTACCCAACGGCCCTTTTTGATGTCACTGTTTAATTCATCATCCAATTAAGTTGACCCGCGGAGAAATCTTATTAGGTAATTTGGTTGATTATCTAAATTTTTATATTTATTCATACCTTGTAATTTTGTTCCCATTTTTTCTTCCTCTACCCTCAGTTTTTTTATAATTTTATTTTTATAAAAAAAGAATCGTAGAAGTTATTAATGAGTTAAGAGAGTAGGTTCTAACACACATATATTTTGTATCTATTGGTGGGCAGAGGAAATATCTATATAGTAAATGAAGGAGACGAGATAAAGAGGAAGTCTCTTAATATAATAATAATAATAATTAATGTAATCAACATGTGATAGTAATGTGATTATTTCTTGGAATTTGGTAAGTTGTTAAATTCCACTTCCAATTTAATCTTTAACTGGCATGGAATTTAATGATGTGCCTCACCTTAAATACTCCATGTCCCTAATTACCTGTCCACTTTTTCTTTTATAGTTGTTCCTAATTACTTGTCAATTTTGACAAATCAAGAAAGGACAAAATAATTTTACCTATTATATCCTCAATTAATTACTTTGAAAAAGATAGAATTTCTTGAAAATCTTAAATTTTTAATCCATCCACTTCATAATTAATAGGGGTAAAATGGTAAACTCACTATGTCAATAATTGCTTTCTTAATAGGTGTGTCAATTTAAAAGTGAACAAGTAATTAGGGATAGAGGGAGTATATTGTTAGAGATGCAACATTTAAATTCCAATAAAGAAAATAAAAATGGGAGGTAATTTTTTTGTTTGTTTAAACCTTTGTGCGCCGAGTTACAAAAAATTGTGCGTGTTATAGTAGAAAGTTATAGATATTCAATAAAATAGTTAAGATATACATAAATTAGCTCAAACACTATCCTAATTGAAAAAACAAAAACAAAAAAATGATGTCAAGTACGTTACTTCATTGAAATATATATAGATGGACGTTGTCGAGTCACTATTTCTATTATTTAAGTTTTATACACTATTAGCATACATATTTTTTTTACACTACCATATTATTCGGAATATATATATATATATATATGGAATAGCTGTATTAAGCATAAATTTAATCAGCTCCTGCAAGGATTCATAGCAGGACAAGCTACTCGTGCACAACTCTACTATATTTCTAAGCCACTCTACTATAATTCAACACTTCAAACATGTGATTCTTTGTTTGTTTAGATCTCAAATCATTCTAGTACATTTTTTTTGGTCTTCTCCAAAAGTGTTTTGGTATATGTATTAGGGTCTGATTAAATTTGAATTTGTACTTTGTAGAGTTTATTTCGGGGGTGGGGTGGGAAGCGCTCCCGACATGATTTTTTCCACTTCATGGTGCTCAAATTCGAGACCTATAATTAAGGATGGAGGGACCTTGAACCATATTCCCACCAAAGCTTAGGTTTGTATCTTTCAAGCTAGTACATAGCCAATTTTTCTTCTTTTGTGTAATGATTCGGTTGATCATTTTTGAATATTTTCATGAAATTACCTTTTTGCCCTCCCTATATCGATCCTAAGGCCTTTATGTTTGAATTTTGAAAATTGGTTTCCAAGCTTTGAATAAAAAGTTTAGAATTTTGTAAGTTTTGGGTTTGGAAAGGCTAAAGTTACTTAAAAGTGGTTTTCAAAGTCATTTGGAGTTTCAAGTGTCTGAATGGAATTTAGTCAATTCCATCTGTCTCAAAATGTGGAATTTGATCAAGTATAGTACTTGTCGGTTTTAGATCCGAAGTCCTTTTCAGAAATTGAGGTCCTAAGTTGGAAATTATTGAGATTTTAGCCTTTGGGTTGACTTTGTTCAACACTCGAGATTAGGATGCTTGGATCGAAATTCTGAGAGTTCCATTGGATTCGGGTGATGATTTTCGGTCTTGGTGAGGTCTTGATTGATTTTTGTGAGGTTCCGAGCTTGAGTTAGCATATATAGGCAGTATGTTAGTTTCTTGTGGTTTTCACGGATGTTGGGTGAGATCTCAGATTCGTATTTCGACGGTTTCATTGAGTTCGAAACGTCGAATATAATCAATTTAATCATATGGTTTGTGTTTAGGGGGTTCTAAACGAATTTCGAAGGTCCTTTCAATGATTTTTGTGTTAGCTGGTTTTCTGTTACTTGGTGTGCCTGCTTTTGCGAACCTCGTGATTGCGAGGAATAGGTCACTTTCGTAAAGGTCTAGGTGTGTTGCCCTTGCGATCACGACTTGTTTGCAATTGTGACCTTCGCTTCCGCAAAAGCTGGTTTGCGAAAGTGAAGTCCAAGATTTTTGTGGGGTTCGCTTAAGCGGACCTTAGTTTACTTAAGCGACATTAGAGAGGATTTTTGAACCTGAAATTATGGGGTTTAAGCCCTATTTTTTATTTTTGAGCTTGGAAAATTCTTGGAGGCGATTTTTGAAGAGATTTCTTGTGATAAATATTTTGCGTAAGGTTTTGTGATCCTTAAACATGATTTCCCTTTAATTATTTATGGATTGTAACATCAAAATTTGAGATTTTGATTGACATATGGTTTGGTTCTTCAAGAACTTAAGTTCTAAACTAAAATGGAGATTGTGACCTGATTTTGATCCCTTTTTTTAAATGGTTTTCACCAATGAGTTCCTAAAGCTTTGAATATCATTTTCAAGTATTCATTTTCAGATTCAAACCTTCATTTTGAAATTGACTTTGAGTTGATTGACCCATTGTTCAAAGTAATTGATATGGGTATTATTGTTTCTGGAAATTTATTGTGAATACTTGATTTATATAGACAATGTGGCTTTGGACGTGGTTCGAAAGGGGAAAAAGTAAGCCTTGGATTGATTAACTGATTGCATTAAGGCAAGTGATCTCTTAAGCTTTGTAATCTAGTAGAATTGTCTACTTCTCTTCATTGTATGTGTGTTGGGAGTAATGGGAGATAAGGTGAAGGGTTTATTGTTTCCACTTGATTAATCTTAACGTATAAAAAGGGGTAAATAAAAAGGCAACGTGTTAATAATGATGATTTGTGAATTGCCTTGTTGTGGCCCCTATGTGATTGATTGATGAAATGTCTTGATGGCTTGAAAGTGGATTTAAATTGCTCGAATCTATGTTTCTTCCTTGTGGTATGAATTTGCTTATGTGCATTGCTTGTTGAACACTGTGCTGAGACATGTGTTGTAAAGTTGAAGGGAAATGGTCCGACTAGTGAAATGATATAAAGTCGAAAGGGAAATGGTTTCGGCTAGTAAAATGATATAAAGCCGAAGGGAAATGGTTTTGGCTAGTGATATGTGATAAAGCCGAAGGAAAATGGTTCCGGCTAGTGATGTGATATAAAGTTGAAGGGAAATGGTTCCGGCTTGTGATGTAATATAAAGACGAAGGGAAATGGTTTTGGCTAGTGAAATGATATAAAATTGAAAAGAAATGGTTCCGCCTAGTGATGTGATGAGAAACTGATGGGAAATGGTTTTGTCTAGTGACAATTGCAGAAGGGAAATGATACTTGTGATTGATCTACTTGTTGATTGATCTATTTGTCATTTGAGATTGACTTAGTTGATTCATATTGGTTGTTGAACTGTGAATATTAGGTCCTGTGAGCCGTGTATTGTAGAACTGTTGGGTTGGGCTGATTTCTGTGCAAATTGTAGTTTGAAGAGGTTCAGTTAAGATGAAAGGAGTATTCGATTTATAGCTAGGTTGCTTTGCTTATTAGGTTGCTTGATGGGTACCGTGTTATTGGTACTCACTCCTTGCTTCTACACTTGTATAGCTTCCGAGCCCAGTATCGTGTGATCGTCCTTCTTCTCCTACTTTTCGAGGCTTGTCAAAGGACTATTGACAGGCAGCTGCTTGTCATCCCAGTGGACCCTCTTTTCCTTTATGTTATGCTTTGTTCTATTTGAGAAACTAAAACATTGAGACTTGTAAATATTTCATTTCTGCACTTTTTGTATTAGAGGCTTGTAGACGTGACAACTAGGTTTTGGGGTGTTAATAGAATGAATAAATTTTCTGCATTTATCTTGTTCTTGCTTTATCTTTCCACCTTTCTTTTGTTTCGTTGAATTGAGACTGACTTGTCTTAGTGGAATAGACAAGTGTCATCGCGTTCATTTTTTTGGATCGTGACATTTTGTGAATGGTGTTTTTGCGATTCCGAGTTGTTGATATGTTATTAAGTAAGTAAAATTATGCTCTTTCTAACAATTTAAACATTTAGATGAGATGATCAGACATTCAACACTATTTTATTACAACAGACCAGTCAAAAGGTCTTGGATTTGACACTCACTACGTACCCCATGATCTATATTGATAAAGGGTGAATTATAAACTTGAAGCTCAACATTAACTAGATAAATAGATTATTTCTGATAGATCCTCAGAATCTTAGAGTCGCCTGCAAATGGTGATTCCATCACCTAAAGGGACTTGAGAAATTTGAACTCTATCATCATTAGCTAGAAACTTGTTAAGTTCAATAATGTGAAGCCTATTCTTTTTTTGTGATTCCTTAACAAACTCTTCTGGCATAGCAACTGTCCCAAACCAAAGAGTGTTATCATACACAATTATACCACCAACTTTCACCAATTGCAACAATCTTTCATGGTACTTTTGATAATTAACTTTGTCAGCATCAACAAAAGCAAAATCAAAACTTTCTCTATTTGCATCCTACAACAAATTAAAGCAAATAACATAATGTATAAGTAAAGGTTTAAAGTAGATATATAATATAATATGTTATTCATTAAAAATGTGTTACTCATCTGTCCCAATTTACGTGACATATTTCGTTTTTCGAGAGTCAAACAATTTAAGTTTTATACTTACATCTTCCAAGAGTTCATCCAGGGCTGATAAGGCTGATGACTGTATGAAGTTGATTTTGTGCTCAACTCCAGCTTTTTGAATAATTGGCAATCCTATCTCATATGTATCCCTGTTCATGTCTATAGCTGTAATCTGTAATTTTAAATTAAATTAATTTTTTTTTAAAAAATTGTATCTAAATACTTTATAGTATTAAATATATCATGTACATTTGACATTAAAAAATTATATATATAAAAAAAGAAAATAACATTCTTTCTAAAACAAACTAAAATAAATAAGATAAATAAATTAAAATCGAGAAAATATTATTTAAAAGTGAGATGAACGAGCCTTGCCATCTTGAGGAATTGTAAGTGCTGTAAGGAGCAAAGAATATCCAGTGAAGACTCCAATTTCAATAGTCTTTTTAGCATTTATCAGTTTCTGAAGTAGAGCTATTAGTTGGCCAACATCTGGTGAAGTTGACATCAGACTCCTGATATAAGTATCGACAGAGTCAGAAATTTCACTAAGAAATGCTAAAATATAAAAAACAGATATATATAATTAATAGGATGAGTCAATATACAATAATCGGGAAAAGGGTTAAAGTATCCCTTTATTTATAATGTAAATTTGAATAAAAATATTCTCAATTAATAGTTTGATTTAAAAATATCCTTAGTTATTGTTAATTATTTGATCCTAAAAACCTCTATTATTAATAGTTTGTCTCAAAAATATTCTTATGATTAACTGTAGAGACATTTTAAAGCTAAATAACTATTATCAACAAAGACAATCATACACCTAATAAAAATATTACTTATGAATTATGATTTTTTTGTTTCTTCCTTTTAAAATTCCTTTAACTAATAAATAAGTGGAAAGTAAAAAAGAATCCTTCTTATCGAGTTAAAAAAGTGCATGAAAGCATTTCAGTTTTTGATTGATAAAATGACATTAAGAAGAAGAAAAATACTTTCTATATTTTTAATAATTAAAGAGATTTTTTTAAAAAAATTAACGGAAAAGGGATTTTTAAAAAAATAATATTTTTATTAGAAAAAAAAATGTGTTCATAAAAAAGAATAATATGTTTACTGTTTAGCATGAAAAAGACATTTTGACCCAATTAAGTAACAATATGGATATTTTTGGACTAGGCAATTACTGTAGTGTATTTTCATTAAATTTTGCATAGTTTAAGAATATTTTGATCATTTTCTCTGTGATATTTCTATATGAAATAAAAATTTCAATCTAACTTAAGTAATTTTTCAATGAAAAAGTTTCAAGGTGATTTTGCACTCTAGAAGTTGATGGCTAAAATGTCATTTGCATAATTCATAAACATGTCCTTTAACTTAATTTCACCTGATATTTATGTTCTCAACATTGGATGTGTGCACAAGTAGACACTTAAATTTATATAGAATTGAATTGAACAAGTATACACTTAAGTCCTACTTAACATCTTATGTATATTATGTCACGTTAGACATGTGCGTCTATTTGTTTAACTTTATAAAAGCTCAAATACCTATTTATGTAGACCCAGTATTGAAGGACATAAATATCAGATAAAACTAAATTTAAGATCATATTTATATTTATATATTATGGCATGACATTTTATAACAAGTAAAAATGTGAAAGCAAGATGAAAATTACTTTGGATGATTTTCAGTTATAACTCTGATCTCTTGAAGAAGCTCTGCCTCTCGAGGGTACACACTTGTCTCCAGTATATACTTGCCTCATCACACAATAATATATATTAAAATAAATAAGGACAAGCACATCAAAATACCATACTAAAAAACTTTGATAAGAAAATCTACTAGTATATATATATATATATATATATTATTGTTTCAATTTGTTTGTCCAAAAAGTGTTAATAACTTAATTGGTTAATTATTTAAATTTTAATTTTTGATTTGTAATTATCTGGATTTAAAAAAAAATTATAAAAAAAATTAAAATAAAAGGACGGGGGTTTTTTTTTTTTTTTTTGGGGGGGGGGGGGGGGGGGGGGGATGGTAGATTGGGGTGAGAAAAAAAATAATTTATTTTTTAAAAAAATAAAAAAAAATTTGGAGATAGGAATAGTAATAGTAATACTTTAATCTTTAGTTTTTAGACAATATTAATGGTTTATTGATTTTTTTCAAGATGGAATATTCTATGTAGAATGTTACGTGGCAAGATTTTTACAAATAAAAGAGAGAGTGTATTACACCACCACTGAAGTGTATTTCTCAAACTAATAAGTAATAATTTAAGTATAAAAGTAAAAAAAATATTTTAAGTGTGTTTTTAAACTTATCTCTTTCTTTTAATCATTTTATATTTTTTATGAGTAGATTTTTGTGATAGAGTATGTGAATATTTAATAATTTTTTAAATCCGATATCCTAATATATTTATATTAAGAAAATCACAATACATTATGAACATCTTTATAATTTCAATAATTAAATATTTACCTCAAATAATTCTTGACTCTGCAACAGTCCCTTTGAGCCTTCCAAGGATTTGGACAGCGCCATTTCTTCTGTCTAAAATGAGAAATAATTTTTGTTACTGCTTTTGTAGAGACAAAGAAGAAGGGATATTTATAGGGGAATTTTTGCAAAGTCATTATTATAAATTTAATTATGCTCTATAACTATAGTTTGCATATTTACGAGTTGTAACTACAGTTTAAATTGATTCATTTGTATAATTTGCGGGTATGTTTTTGTAATTGAGTAATTTTTGTATAAACTCAAAATAACGAATTTATACAAATATAAACATCTGAGCTTTAAACAGTTATACAAATTATACTATACAAAAATTATACAACGTTCGAATTATACAAACTCAAAACTTCAGCCCACGTAATTATTACTGAATGTTGATCGCGAGTGGTAAACTCAAAACTTCATTATCTTTAGAGTTGATAATGTCAATTTTAATTTATAATCATTAAGATCAAAATTTAATAATTATATAAAATAAATTTAATATAAATATACTATTTAATCAAAATATACGAAATTCGATCGACCGTGCAATTATTTTAAGACCTTTATTGAGTATTTGAGTATGAGGGACCAAGCACCAAAGTCTACACATAGAGAAAGCATCTTCCTGAAATTTCATTGAGTATGAGGGACCATGCACCAAAGTTCGATATTCGTATGTGAGTTATCAATGATCTTTTTAATATTTAGGATTAGAATGCAAAATTTCTAACTAAAAAAATAGTTTTATCCACTACATTATATCTGTCGGTGATATTTAAGCATTTTTGTGTGGTTTGATTGTAACGTCATTTTTATGAGGACAACAGACCAACACATCACTATATGTGGTTACCAAGTGTTTGTTAATATGGGACCCTCTTTCGTACAAATTAAATTGTAGTTAAATCAACAACTTACATAATCTTTTTAAATATTTAAAATAAAATAAAAAAATTGAAATTAATTTTATTACTTTTGTAACGGTATGAGTATATATAAATCATTTTTATAACGGTAAGGGATATATGCAGTGGCGGAGCCAGAATTTTCAATAAGGGGGTTCAAAATTTGTAGAAATAGACACAAAAAGTAGCCGAAGGGGTTCGACATATACTATATATACATAAAAAATTATTTTAACCATGTATAATTAATGTAATTTTCCACCGAAGGGGGTTCGGATGAACCCCCTTAGTACAAGGTGGCTCCGCCCTTGGATATATGTGAGTCAATTTTGTAACGGTAGAAGTATATGTGAGCCACTTTTGTAACGATGGTATATCAGCTCTAAATGAAAAAGCTAAGAGATATATTAGACTCTTTTCCCTTTCAAATATAAATAAAAAGTACTATAGATTACAATAATTAACAACTTACAATAGTTAGAGGGAAGATGGCTTGATATACCCTCAACTTTGTCATTTGGAACTGATATGCCCCTCATTATGAAAGTGACTCATTTATACCCTCACAATTATACAAACGCCTCACATATACCCCTATCGTTACAAAACGTGCTCACATATACCCTTAATTTAACGAAAGTGAAAAAATTAGTTTTAAATTTATATTTTTGACTTTTAATTTTAAAAAAATTCATGTAGGGGTATATATGATCCTTCTAGCAAAGTTCAAAGTATAATTTAATCTTTTTTATACATAAATTATTTTTTGACGTTTTTGATTATCATTTTATGAGTTTCTTATTCTTATTTTTTTTCTTAAATTTGTAAAGAAAAAAATTTAAAACTAATTTTTTTGTGGCTATATTATAATTTAAAACTATTTTTTTACTATATTGTTATTTAGTTTTTGCATTTGAAAAAAATCGGGTCATCTATAATAAATTTTACAAGAAAATTAGTGAAACATAATAAATTTGACCATTAAATTTAAATTAGTTGTTGAAACAAAAAAAAAAATCCAAAAAAAAAAATTATGAGTGAGGAGGATTAAATATACCAATATGTGATTATATTTTTTAAAAAAAATAATTAAAAAAATTAAATTAAAATTAATTTGTTCACTTCTGTTAGAGGAAAAGGGTATATGTAACGACATGTTCCCGTCGTTATAGAAAAGCCAATGGGGGAAAATTTGGGGCCGGAATTTTTTTTTTTAGTATTTGGATTTTTCCAACCTTGTCCAGATTTGGACGAAATCGGAGTCATTGAGGTGTAGGAAAATCTTGTAACAATCGGATGAAGTAATTATGATTTTGATTACATGAGTAGTTAGATAACTCGTTAAGGAATCCGTACGACTTTACAAAATGGAATTCGGGTGAGTAGAACTCCCGAAATCGGTCTTAGCGTAAAGGGTAATTACGGAGCGTCCTGGGTTAGAGGTGTGTTGTGAAATGAGAATTTTGAAATTCTTGAAATAACTCTCTGTCTTGAGAATGCCGCTTTGACACTGGGTTTCGCCGCTTTTGCGGGGCTGCTGTGGTGGGGTGGTGGCCGCTGTGGCGGACCCAAAGCGAATTAAAGTCGTTAATGAACCCCTAAACGACCTCATTATGCAGTTTTCAACTTTTTGAGCTAAGGAACGACTCCCAGGCAACTCCTACTCGTTTTTCACTATTCTTGAGGTTAAAGGTAAGCTTTTCACTCTCCAAATTCGTTCTTCGATCCGTAGAACATAATAAAATGGGTGAATATTGATGGGAGGAGGGTTTTGTTATAGATTCTATGGTGGAAACTGTAATGACCCTCCTGGTCATTTCTGTGTCTTGCCTTCTGTGTGTCGTTAGATCATTCCTGTAGCGACCCCAAGTCATTTATGACTTGGCCGACCGGCGGTCACACCGTCGTTCGTTTGGTTATTATGCGAGTTTTAGTGTTTTTGAAGCTTATAAACCTTTAACGATCAGTTTCGATCAAAAGTTTAAGAAGATGATATCGGAATCCAATTCTGACTATTCCATCAGCTCCGAAAGGGTCATTTTAGGCTAGTAGCATGGTCGGCATGACTCCCGAGGTTTTCAGTGTGAGTCGGTGCGATTAGGCGTTTTTGCCTTTGAAATTTGGCCTAAGGTTGACTTTGGTCAACATTCTTGGAAATCACGCTCGAATGAAAATTATGTCAGCGCGGTTAGCTCTGGAATGTTGAGTTTGGTCTAGAACAACCTTTCGTTCGACTCCCGAGGCCTCCGGACTCATTCCGAGCCCCTCGGTGGATTTTGGTTAAAATGACTCTTGGAAGTGGGACCCACTTTTTATCGAGATGACCTCTGATGGAAATTTTTTACTGTGCCATTGAGTCCGGAATATCAAATTTGGTATGATTGCATATCTCGTTTCCATGCACGGGGTTCCGAGCGAGTTCAGAGTGCCCCGTCGGAGTTTAAGTCTTTGAAAAACTGCATTTTCAAAGAATCGCTTTAAACTTTAAAAGGGCTTAACTCTCTCATTTCTAGTCCAAATTTAGTGATCCAAAGGTTCATCTTGTGGGATTTTTCACAAGGAACGCGTTGGTGAGCTTAGAAACTGATTTGGGATCCCCGTTTGAGGTAAATTTCGTAAAATACCTGCTGCCACGACCCCCTTTTTGTGAGCTTATTTTGGAATTTTTGAGACTTGTTTTCTCAGTCATTTTAGGTCCGATTTCAGTGATTCTTGAGTGGTTTTTCAAAGAGAACGTTGTGGTGGTGTCGAAATTTACTGTAGACCTCTCGTTTCTGGTAAATCTACTGATTCAGCTGCTGTCCCATTTCTAGTTCTTGAGAAAATTTGGGTTTTGATTGCTTGTTGATGTTATGATGTTCCCGAGCCCCAAATTGTGTCCCATTTTGGGACATGAGCTCGAGAAACTGATTGGGACCTACTTTTGGGATTAATTTCGAAATTTTCGGCGCGGGTCCCACTTTTCCTGTTTTGACCCCAAATTTGGTCCGTCTCCGTTTCTTGCGATTTTAGTGTCTAAATGACCGTAATATCGTTATGACTCTATTTTTGATAGCGTGGCAGTGTTTCGAGGCCGTTCAAAAAGGAAAAGCTCCAGAGGAGTGATTTTAGAGCGCGCTTGGTCAGCCTACAGGTAGGCTACGGTTTCCCTCTCTTAGATTGAGCTTGAGAGTGTGAATGCATGTTGATTAGTTGGGATTTGGGTTGGTAGTTATTAAATAATGCATAGGTGTTTAGAAATCATGTTTCGACATTTTTCGGGATTTATCGGGTAACTGTGAGCATGCTATGTGTTACTAATTGACCCTCTGTGCTATGTGGAGTGCTTTTATGCTTGATTACTATTTATCTGAAGCATGTTGGGCCTTAGTTTAGGTTTGACTAGTGCTTGCCTTAGAAATTCATGATTCAGAACTAATAGGCCTTAGTTTTGCCCCGACGTCGCTAGGCTGACTTAGATCCCTGTAGACTGGTGTAGCAGACTGGAGTCTGATAGTTTGGACCTTAGCCAGGCGATACGCTTACTTCGACAATAGTTATTCTTATTTCCCCGATTTTACAACTTCACGAGTTACGTCGGCGACACTAGTTTTGCTTCACGAATTGAAGCTGGTTTTCGATTAAGTTCCAAGGACTTACATTGATTGGCTAAGTGTGAACGATGTTCCACGGACATTTTTGCGCATGGTTCGATTGGGACTCTTTCAGCAGCTACATTGGCACCTTTGTCGGGCATTCAAATTCGAGCTCCGGTCTTGACTTCGTTAATATTTTCGAAGAGCATCCGGTTTAAGGTCCGGCCTCTATCGCTCAAATACTTATATAGAGCATCCAGTTCGAGGTCTGGTCTCTATCGCCCAGATACTTATACAGAGCATTCGATTAGAGGTGGCCTCAGTTACTTGATACTTGTGATTGGTTACTTGGGTACTTCTAATGAGCATCCGGTTCGAGGTCCGACCTCCGTACTGTCAAATTCTACTATCCGGGTTGAGGTTCTGGTTCGATGTTCTTCGTTCTTGGGTTCTCATATACAATTTTCTTTAGCTATAGTTTTTCTGTGTACTTGTCGGGCTTATAGGGGTCCGTTCGGGTTTTTAATTTAAATTGCGCACGAGCGTACCTGCTGGGCTTATGGGGGTCTAGTTAGGTGTAGTTAGCTTATAGATTGTTTTAGTTAGTTCTTTCTACACTCGTGTGCATTCCATTGCTACTTAGTTTCCGTTCTTGACCTCCATTTGTTTTATTCCTTCTTTTCATATTGTCTTTACTTTTCAAGTTCAGTCGTCCTATGATGCCTACTGGGTACCTGCTGTTTTGGTACTCATGCTACGCTCTGCATCTGTTTCGTGATGCAGGTCCTAGTACTAGCGGCCAGCGTTGATCCAGCTTGGAGTAGTCTGATCCGGAGACAGGGGTGAGCATATGACGTTCTATACTATTTCAGTCTCCATTTGTATATATAAACTTGTCTTTTGCCTTTCGAGACAGTCGAGTCTCTGTGGTCCACCTTTGGGACTTGTACTCTTTTTGTTAGTAGCTCTGTACTAGTGACTTCCAGGTTTTGGGAGGGATCTTTATTTGTATATATGTTTTGGTTTGCATCCACTTGTTTTATTATTATATTAAATTCTGCCTACTCTTGTTTAGTTTCTGCCCTCAGACTCATTACTTGTTGTTCCTGGTTACAGGTTGGCTTACCTACTGGTGGGTTATAGTAGGTGCCATCATGGCTCGAGAAATTGGGCCGTGACAAGTTCTCAAAGTGCGAGTTTTGGCTTGAGTCTATAGCATTCTTAGGGCACGTGGTGTCCAAGGAGGGTATTAGAGTTGACCCAACGAAGATTGAGGCTATTCGTGATTGGGATAGGCCCACTTCTGTCACTGAAGTTCGTAGCTTCGTCGGGTTACTGAGTTACTATAGACGCTTTGTTGAGGGCTTTTTTACAATTGCAGCCCCTTTGACCCGGTTGACTCGTGTTGATGTTCCCTTTTTTTGGTCAAAGGAGTGTGAGGCGAGCTTTTTGAGGCTCAAGGAGTTATTGACCACCGCTCCTATATTGACTCTTCCAGTTGAGGGCAAGGGCTTCACGATTTATTGTGACGCATCCGACGTTGGTTTCGGTTGTGTATTGATGCAGCAGGGCTGGGTTATTACTTATGCGTCGAGGCAGCTTAAGACCCATGAGCGCAACTACCCCACTCATGACTTGGAGTTGGCGGGGATAGTTTTTTTGCTTAAGATTTGGAGGCAGTACTTGTATGGAGTTTGATGTGAGATCTATACCGATCATAGGAGTTTTCAATACATTATGAGCCAGAGGGACCTTAATTCGAGGCAGCGTCGTTGGATTGAGCTCCTAAAGGACTACGACCTTTTTATTCTCTATCATCCGGGCAAAGAGAATGTGGTAGCGGACGCCTTGAGCCGGAAGGCAGTGAGTATGGGTAGTCTAGCCTTCTTATCTGTCGAGGAGGCTACCTGGGAGACCGAGCAGGAGATGCGAGACCAGTTTCCCAGCTTGTTTGAGCCCTCAGGTATATCCTTATCCTTTCTTTTGCGGACAAAAGTCCTTTTTAGTAGTGGATATTGTAATGACCCTCCTGGTCATTTCTGTGTCTTGCCTTTTGTGTGTCGTTAGATCATTCATGTAGCGACCCCAAGTCATTTATGACTTGCTGGGAGTGACAGTTCAGTCACCTGGTCGTTCGTTTGGTTATTATGCGAGTTTTAGTGTTTTTGGAGCATATAAACCTTGAACGATCAGTTTCGATCAAAAGTTTAAGAAGATGATATTAGAATCCAATTCTGACGATTCCATCAACTCCGAAAGGGTCATTTTAGGTTAGTAGCATGGTCGGCATGATTCCCGAGGTTTTCAGTGTGAGTCGGTGCGATTAGGCATTTTAGCCTTTGAAATTTGGCCTAAGATTGACTTTGGTCAACATTCTTGGAAAACGTGCTTGGATAAAAATTCCTTCAGCGTGGTTAGCTCCGGAATATTGAGTTTGGTCTAGAACAACCTTTCGTTCGACTCCCGAGGCCTCCGGACTCATTCCGAGCCCCTCGGTGGATTATGGTCAAAATGACTTTTGGAAGTGGGACCCACTTTTTATCGAGATGACCTTTGATGGAAATTTTGACTGTGCCATTGAGTTCAGAATATCGAATTTGATATGATTGCATATCTCATTTGCGTGCACGGGGTTCCGAGCGAGTTCGGAGTGCCCCGTCGGAGTCTTTAAGTTGCTGAAAATCTGATGCATTTTCAGCAACTGTTCCAAACTTTAAAATGGCTTAACTCACTCATTTTTAGTCCAAATTCAGTGATCCGAAGGTTCATCTTGTGGGGTTTTTCGCAAGGAACGCGTTGGTGAGCTCAGAAATTGATTTGGGGTCCCCGTTTGAGGTAAATTTCGTAAAATACCTGCTGCCACGACCCCCTTTTTGTGAGCTTGATTTTGAAATTTTTGAGACTTGTTTTCTCAATCATTTTAGGTTCGATTTTAGTGATTCTTGAGGCTATCTTGAGTGGTTCTTTGAGGAGAACGTTGTGATCTTGTCAAAATTTGCTGTAGACCTCTCGTTTCTGGTAAATCTACTGATTCAGCTGCTGCCCCATTTCTAGTTCTTGAGAAAATCTGGGTTTTGGTTGCTTGTTAATATTGTGATGTTCCCGAGCCCTGAATTGTGTCCCATTTTGGGACATGAGCTCGGGGAACTGATTGGGACCTACTTTTGGGATTAATTCTGAAATTTTCGACGCGGGTCCCACTTTCTCCGTTTTGACCCCGAATTTGGTCCGTCTCAGTTTCTTGCGATTTTAGTGTCTAAACGACCGTAATATCATTGTGACTCTATTTTTGATAGCGTGCCAGTGTTTCGAGGCCGTTCGAAAAGGAAAAGCTCCGGAGGAGTGATTTTAGAGCGCGCTTGGTCGGCCTACAGGTAGGCTACGGTTTCCCTCTCTTAGATTGAGCTTGAGAGTGTGAATGCATGTTGATTAGTTGGGATTTGGGTTGGTAGTTATTGAATAATGCATAGGTGTTTAGAAATCATATTTCGGCCTCTTTCGGGATTCATCGAGTAATTGTAAGCATGCTATGTGTTACTAATTGACCCTCCTTGCTATGTGGAGTGCTTGTATGCTTGATTACTATTTATCTAAAGCATGTTGGGCCTTATTTTAGGTTTGACTAGTGCTTGCCTTAAAAATTCATGATTCGAAATCGATAGGCCTTAGTTTTGCCCCGACGTCGCTCGGCCGACTTAGATCCCTGTAGACTGGTGTAGCAGACTGGAGTCTGATAGTTTAGACCTTAGCTAGGTGATACACTTACTTCGTCGATAGTTATCCTTGTTTCCCCGTTTTCACGGCTTCACGTGTTACGTTGGCGACACTAATTTTGTTTCGCGAATTGAAGTTGGTTTTCGATTAAGTTCCAAGGACTTACATTGATTGGCTAAATGTGGACGGTGTTCCACGGACATTTTTATGCATGGTTCGATTGAGACTCTTTCAGCAGCTATATTGGCACCTTTGTCGGGCATCCGAATTCGAGCTCCGGTCTCAACCTCATTGATATTTTCGAAGAGCATCCGGTTTAAGGTCCGGCCTCTATCGCCTAGATACTTATATAGAGCATCCGGTTCGAGGTTCGACCTCTATTGCCCAGATACTTATACAGAGCATCCGGTTAGAGGTCCGGCCTCAGTTACTTGATACTTGTGATTGGTTACTTGGGTACTTCTAGTGAGCATCCGATTCGAGGTTCGACCTCCGTACTGTCAGATTCTACTATTGAGGTTAAGGTTTTGGTTCAATGTTCTTCGTTCTTGGGTTCTCATATGCAATTCTCTTTAGCTATAGTTTTTTTGTTACCCTCGGGTTTATAGGGGTCCATTAGGGTTTTTAATTTAACTTACGCACGAGTGTACCTTCTGGGCTTATGGGGGACCAGTTAGGTGTAGTTAGCTTATAGATTACTTTAGTTAGTTCTTTCTACACTCGTATACATTCCATTGTTACTTAGTTTCCCGTTCTTGACCTCCGTTTGTGTTATTCCTTCTTTTCATATTGCCTTTACTTTTCAAGTTCAGTCGGCCTATGATGCCTACTGGGTACCTGCTGTTTTGGTACTCATGCTATGCTCTGCATCTGTTTCGTGATACAGGTTCGAGCACCAATGGCCAGCGTTGATCCAGCTTGGAGTAGTCTGATCCGAAAATGGGGGTGAGCGCACGGTGTTCTGTACTATTTCAGTCTCCATCTGTATATATAGATTTGTCTTTTGCCTTTCGAGACAATCGAGTCTCTGTGGTCCACTTTTGAGACTTGTACTATTTTTGTTAGTAGCTCTGTACTAGTGACTTCTAGGTTTTGGGAGGAATCTTTATTTGTATATATGTTTTGGTTTGCGTCCACCTGTTTTATTGTTATATTAAATTATGCCTACTCTTGTTTAGTTTCTGCCCTCAGACTCATTACTTGTTGTTCCGGGTTACGGGTTGACTTACTTACTGGTGGGTTATAGTAGGTGTCATCATGGCTAGAGAAATCGAGTTGAGAGTCCAGGCCTACTGGAGTGGGTTCTCAGAGACTTTCTTGGCCCGGTTCATGCCACGGAGCGTCAGGGATAGGCTTCTTGATCAGTTCTCCAGATTGGAGCAGGGACCTATGACTGTCTCAGAGTATGAGAAGAGATTCCATGAGTTGTCTCGACATGCTACCATGATTCTGCCCACTGAGGAGGAGAGAGTTCGTTGTTTTGTACGTGGGTTGCGGTACCGTCTGAGGGTCGACACAGAGCATTTGGTTTCGGCCGGCCGTTCATTTCTTGATGTGGTCGATCATGCTCGATCCATTGAGCATATTCATTGTGAGGCCCAAGGGGGCAGCGATAAGATGGCACGCTACCAGGGTAGCTACAGCGGGTCCCAGACTAAGAAAGGGACTCCTTTGATAGGCCCCGCCAGAGGTTCCAGCAGGGTCAGTCTAGTCGGCCTATTCAGCAAAGATCACCGCCTTTGTTGAGAACGACTGTGACCGAATCGTTACCCAAAGAAGTCATAATGACTGGGGTCGCCATGGAATACTCTAACGACACACATAAGGTAAGACACAGAAATGACCAGGAGAGTCATTACAGAAACAACCCTAATTAGGATAATTGGGATGATGGGTTTAATCTAGGGTTCATAAAATTACTAGTAATCTGGGTAATTAATGATTGTTTATTAATTCCCATATTTTATTGATTATTTGTAGACCAAGAACAAGCGGAATGAATCCGAAAAGGGAAGGATCAAATTTCTTAGGGTTTCAAGCTTGTTTTGAGGTAGGTGATGGTTGTGATTATATGATTGTGTGATGTATGATTGTTCTTGCTTCATTATGATACTTGTATATGTATGAATGTTGCAATATTGATCACACTTGTTGTAAATGAGATAGAGAATTGATGAATGCCATGAAATCATGACTTAAATGTATGATCTTGATGATATACTTGTAATTGTGATTGTGATGTGTGAATGTGATTGGTTGCCACGTTTCGGCATAACTAGCTTGGATCGGTTGCCACGTTTCAGCATAACTATAGGATCGGTTGCCACATTTCAGTATAAATATGGGATCGGTTGCCACGTTCCGGCATGCTAATTGTTTGGGTTTAGGTTCCATGAGAGGACCAATGATTTGATATATAAATGTGAAGTTGTTCGTTGTTCGTGAATGTTGATATATATGTATGTGATTATAATGTTGTTTGACTTTCTTATGTTGCACTAGTGGGATAGTCATGTGATCCTATCAGTACACTGTGGTTGTGTACTGATTCTGCACTTGCTCTTATTTTTGTTGAGTATAGGGCATCTTCAAACGGCTATTGACAAACCTCACTTAGAAGATCAGTGATCGTCGATTCGAATTCAAGGGTGAGCCAATTCTTCTAGACTGCCATGGAATTCTCTTTAGTCTATGTCCACCATTTCCGGACTTAGACCTTTGTTTTAGTTAGTTCATTAGTATGGGGTTGTATCCCTTCTTGTTTAGACTTGGTTCATTGTTAGAATGTTTGGTAAATTGACTTTCAGGTTCTAGGTTATTCTTCCGCATTGTTATTTATTATTGTTAGACTTTTGTTAGAGTTAGTGGGAAATCTATTTTTATTTCCTTAGTGTTTGATTTAAATGCCTTAGTTTCTAGATTATTTGCTTGGTTGGGTTGTAGTAGTGGTTCTCCTACCAGAGTGTTAGTGTCGGTGTCAATCACGACGGACTGGGTCGTGACAGTATATGTGAGTCATTTGTATAACGGTAGGTATATATATGTGTCACTTTCATAACGAGGGTATATCAGCTCTAAATGACAAATTTGAGGGGTATATTAGACCCTTTTCTCATTGTTATAAAATATATATTCTAGTTGTCTCTCGAAATTCTTTCAGTTTCATATAAATTGGGATATGGGGAGTAACATATATTATTTAATAATTATGTAAAAATACTATAAATTATAATAATTAACTATTTGAAATATTTAAAAATCATAAAAAAAAAAAACATATATTGAGCATGCATTAGCACGAACTCCTACGTCGAATATACATATTTATATATCTTTAAAAATTATCTCATCTTTTAAAAGGATCACTCAAATTTGCAACCCATATATGTGGCGCCAATTAGTATATATTTTCATCACAATTAAAATGTACTCTCAATTTAATTCTTCTACCAATCAATATTGTACGACCTATCCCTACAATTTAAGTCTATATGTGTTTTTGTCGATCGATTTTAATTCGTCTTAAATCTTTAATATACTCGTGCACAACTCTATTATAGTTCTTAAAACCCTACTATAATTCAACACTAAAAATAATGTGGTTCTGTGTTTATTTGGATCTAAAATCTTTCGGGGCGACGCATTTATATCTATCTAGTAAAATTCTATAAGGTGAGATGAAATGAAGAGTAGAGGTTTGGAGGCCGCGAAGGGTGGGAATTGGGATGGTTAAGAATAGGGATCCGAAGTTAAAAGGTTGAATGAGTGAAAAGATGAAAGAATAAATAACTAGTCTTCCTTTCATTAGGCAAATCATTTTCGCCATTTTTGTGAAATTTATTTTCCTAGAAACAATATTTTCTAAATAAATTGTTCAATCAAATATAAAAAAAATTGAAATAGTTTTTTAGAAAAGAAATTCCTTCCTAACAAACACACCCTGATAAGTGAATTGACGAGTGCCCCCTATTTTCCAATGAAGTAACGTACATGACATTCTTTTTAATATATCATCATAGTGTTGTGTCAATTCACACATATCGTGACTAATATTTCATTGTACGTCTGCATTTACCTTCACTGACATATGTATCGAATAAATTTGTCCACAAAAAATTTGATGAACAGGAAAAAATCACCTCCATTATTGTTGGCTAAGCTAGAATTTAAATGTAGTTTGCATCAATAACAATATTTTGTAATATTCTATCTATTTTTATTCGTCTATTATATTAAAAATAAATATTTATTTTTATGTGTCTAGTTCAAAAATTTAAAAGATAATGTATCAGTTTCAAAAATAGTAGCCCTTGAACTTGAAGTTTAGTTTCCAACACTTCAATCATTTGTCATTTGAAGTTGTGTAGATAAACTTATGCACAATTTTGCAACATACTTTGTAAAATCCCACAAAGAATGAGGTGAATAAAATGTACATGGTCTTATTCTTAACTTTAAAAGATGAACATGTTGTTTCTGATATACCCTCAGAATCTTTAGAGTCGCCAGCAAATGGTGATTCCGTCACCTAAAGGGACTTGAGAAATTTGAACTCGATCATCATTAGCTAGAAACTTGTTAAATTCAATGCTGTAAAACCTAGTTGGTTTCAATTCTTCCTTAACAAACTCTTCTAGCATAGCAACTGTCCCTAACCATAGTGTGTTATCATACACAATTATACCACCAACTTTCACCAATTGCAACAATATTTCATGGTACTTTTGATAATTAACTTTGTCAGCATCAACAAAAGCAAAATCAAAACTTCCTCTATTTGCATCCTACAACAAATTAAAGCAAATAACATAATGCATAAGTAAGGTTTAAAGTATATAATAGAATATGTTATCATTAAATATGTGTTACTACCTCTGTCCCAATTTATGTGACATATTTTGTTTTTCAAGAGTCAAACAATTTATGTTTGACTGAGAATTTGCTCATGGAATCTTTAAATTTTTTACAATGAAATTTATATATTTTGTAAACTACGTAAAAAGTATTATCCGTCACAATAATTGACAATTCAAAATATATATGAAAAAATTACGGTCAAAGATAGACTTGTTTGAATCTCGAAATCCAAAATGTGTCACATAAATTAAGACAGAGTGAGTATTAAAGAAATAATAATAGTAAAAGTAAGATGAAAGAATTGAAATCATGCCCACTGAATTTATTGTGTATTTTTAATTCCCTCAAGCACCCAAAGTACAATAGACGAGCGAGCGACAACGATAATAATCTAGACAAAATATTTAAATGTCTAAATATGTACTCTCAATGTTATAGTGTTTAACTTATCAGTTAAGATTATGTAAAAGTATTTGTTTATGTATTACGTCTATTATACAGAGTACTTACATCTTTCAAAAGTTCATCAAGGGCTGATAATGCTTGAGACTGTATGAAGTTGATTTTGTGCTCAACTTCAGCCTTTTTGATAACTGGTAATCCCATCTCATATGTATCCTTGTTCATGTCTATAGCTGTAATCTACATCCACATTAATTCATTCATAAGTTAGATGTTATAATTTAAGAAGAATATATAAATTTATGCCTATAAAATTATAATAATATTTACTCTGTTTATTTCGATTTGTTTGTCTTATTTTGATTGACATGAAATTTAAGAAAAGACTTAATACCTAAATAACCCCTTAAACTTGACACAAATTTAAAGTTAGACACTTGTAGATAGTGGCAGAGTTTGAAATATAAAAAGTAAACACACATAGCCTAAATTAAAGGAGGTTCAACATTTATTATATACACACAATAAATAATTTTAATTAAGTATAAATGGTGTAATTTTCCATCGAAAGGAACTCAGATGACCTCCACCACCACCACCTCGGCTCTTGCTAGCTCTGTCATTGCTCATAGATACTCAAAGTCGACATGAAATTACTACATCAAAAATGATTTTTACCGGTAATTAATTAACGATAATAGCTTAATTGCTGCTACAAAATATATTTTTAGAGGCATTAAGCACTTTTTCTAAATGTCCCTAAAGCCTATATTTTTAGCGGCATTAAGCACTCTTTGTAAATTTCCCTGCTGCCTATAGCAACGTTGGATCAAATGACAATTAACTAATACCGATAAAGACTTTATCACTATCTATTAATGTGTAATATTGTATTCATTGCACTTCTAGGCACATGAATGGCTCAAATTAGACTTTTTTTTTTTGTTTTTTTCTCTAAAAAAAATTGTATATTCGTAACTTTTTTGGTCTATTTTTTTTTTTTTAAAGTGAAGTGTTTTACCAAGATTTTAAAAGAAAATAAGTATTTTTGAAAATAGTAGAAACTGTTTTTCAGAAATTAAAAATAATTATTTTTTCTCTAAAAATACTTTTGAGAAAAATACATTTACAGAACTTCCAAAAAAATTGATCACATACTAGTTATAGCTCAAAATATTATTTTAAAGTTTATTAGCTAAACAAATTAAAACGGAAAAAATATTATTTAAAAGTGAGATGAACTAGCCTTGCCATCTTGAGGAATTGTAAGTGCTGTAAGGAGCAAAGAATATCCAGTGAAGTTGTAAGTGCTATCAGTTGGCCAGCATCTGGTGAATTTGACATCAAACTCCTGCGGCGGAGTCAGAAATTTTGATAAGGCGAAAAATAAAAAAATCTTCTTAATCTCATTTTATTATAGTAACACCATCATTAATTTTTATTTGGTTAACGATACAAACTTTTTTTTTAATAAACTAGCAAATATTTTTTGAATTGAAGTAAGATAAGCATATATTCTTTGGCTTTAAAGAAATGAGTGAACAACAACTTTATCGACGATAAAAATTAAGAAATAAAATGTTTTAAATTCTTATTAGGGGAATGAATTTCACCGTATCTAAATAAAAACTAATTACGTGTTATTGTGTTCTTATATATAAGATTTATATTATCAGCTAAAGAAATGCATGACATTATTTCATTGTTATTAATAAAATGACATTAAGAACAATAAAAATTACTTCTTACTTTTTATTAGTTAAAAGACATTTTAATAGAAAAGAAATCAGAAAAAAAATTAAAAATAATATTTTTATCAGAAAAATAATGTGTTCATCAAGAAAAAAACCATGTTTAGCATGAAAACGATATTTTTTTCCTAATTAAGTAACAATAGGGATATTTTTGAATAAAAATTTTAATATGAAAACTATTTTAATTCAACATCTTATAAATTAAGAACACTTTTAGTCCTTTTCTATATAATATTTATGTATGGAATTAAAATTTCAATCTAATCAAATAATTTTAACGAATATATGTCTAAATTAATTTTGCACTCTAGAAATTGATGGCTAAAATAACATTAACAATTAGAAATGACAATAAAAAAAAATGAAAATTACTGTGGATGATTTGCAGTTATAACTCTGATCTCTTTGAGAAGCTCTGGCTCCCTTGGATAAACACTAGTCTCCAATACATACTTGCATTATCACAACATAAAATATACATATATTAATGGATTAATTATAACTTAGCAAAAATAAATAAATAAAGAAAATACACATAAGAGTAACAATTAATTAGTAGATACGAAATAAGAACACTATTGATTCTCTCTTACAAAAAATGAATTACTTCCTGTGTCTTAATTTGATTGTCCGAAAATTTTAATCAACTTAATTAATTGACTATTTGAATGTTTATTTGATTCAGACTTGTAATATCCTTCCCTAACCCCAATGGTATCTAATTTTGACTTCACATGTAGTTTCAGAAAATCTTATGATTTTAAACTAAAAATTTATAAAATGTACAAAAATATACTATAATTTTATGATTTTAGACATGTCAGGCGAGAAGTGAAATTAAATTAAAATATTTAAATTAGGGGTAGAAAAAAAATGGAAAAAGGAATTACTACAGGAAGAATTGGATCCTCGTTAACAAAATAAAAATTTATTAATTCAGACTTGTAATTTCCTTCGATTTTAACTTCGCATAGAATTTAAGAAAATTTTATGATCTTAAACTAATGATTTATAATTTATACATAAATATTTTTTTAATTTTGTCATTTTAGACCTATCAGGTAAGAAATTGAAATTAAAATTAAATTAGGGGTAGAAAAAAATGGAAAAGGGGATCACAACACGAAGAATTGAATCATCATTAACAAAACAGAAATTTAGATAGTAAATCAACTGATAAATTAGATGATAAATTAGATGATTATCAACAAAATTGCATAGAAAAAAAAACACAACTTTTTTTTAACAAATAAATCAAATAAATTAAAACGAAAAAATAATAACAAGTAATTAGATACCTCAAACAATTCTCGACTCTGCAACAGTCCTTTTGAGTCGTCGGAGTTTGAAAGCGCCATTTCTTCAGTCTAAAATGGAAAAAAATATTTTTTTGTTATTACTACTTTTGTAGAGACAAATAAATAGGGATATTTATATTATTAGCATCACTTTTAAGAAAGTCATTTTTTTTTTATAAAAGAAAAGATTCTTTCGATATTTCCAAAGTTATGACCATATATATTCTCTTTCTTTAAATTTTTTTTTTTTATCTAATTTAATTTAATACGGAGTTTGAATAAATAAAGAAATTCTTTTAATCTTATTGTCTTAAGTAGAATTATATTAAAATATTTTTTAATTTTGTGATCTTAAATATGCCATTGAAATATTGAAATTATTTTTTTTTTCCTTAAAAGGGAATGAATCATTCTTTTATACTAACAAATTAAAAAGGAAAATAAGTAATTATTTTTTAGACTTAATTAATTTTTAAATATTCATAACAAAAAAAAATTATTTTGCCACTGTCTTCATAGTACAAAGTAGGCCGGGCATTTGTCATATCGCGACACAGAGATAAAAGTTTAAATTTTAATTTTATGAATTTTAAAATTTATAATAATAAGATAATTTTTAATGATGATAATTAAAAATAAAATTTAATAATTATATATATATCTTAATAATTTTGTTAATATAAATATATTATTTATTAAATTTGATCGAACTGCAAGCTACTCCTAACAACCTACTGCAATTATTTGGAGGCCTTTTTGGAGTATTGAGGGACCAAGCACCAAAACCCACAACATGGAAAAGCATCTTCTGTCATAAGTAAGAAATATAGAAGTATTCAAAATGACTCAAATAGAAGCCATTTGAAAAGAATAATATCATTTTTTTTTTTAGTTTTTCGCATGTGTTAGCTCATAAATATTTTGATGATATAATTTTTGGACGGTTTTTTATAAAATCTTTATGGAACCCTTCGTAGGGAATTGTGGAGCAGTATGTGAAACTTCACTATTTTTTGCACATATTTTGGACATTTAGGAGTTATTTTGTAAAAATTAGGCGATTTTTTATGTTCTTTCGTGTGGATGCCATGAATATTTTGGTGATATGACTTCAGGCCGATAATTTTGCAAAACATTTATGGAACTCTCCGTAGGGAGTTGGGGAAATAGTACATGAGACTCACCATTTTTAACACATATTTTGGACATTTAGGAGCGCCATTATACAGGAATTAGGCGATTTTCTCAGTTTTTTTTTGTGTGTTGGCCCATTAATATTTTTGTGATATGACTTTCAAACGGTGTTTTGGTCAATCCTTTACTGAACCCTTTGTAAGAAGTTGGGAGAGCATTACGTGAAGCCTCACCATTTTTTTTCACATATTTTGGGCATTAAGGAGCCATTGTACATGAATTTGACGATTTTCTCAGTTTTTCATGTGTGTTAGCCCATGAATATTTTGGTGATATGTCTTCCCAACATTTTTTTTCGCAAAACCTTTAAGGAACCTTTCGTATAGAGTTAGGAGAGCAGTATATGAGGCCTCACCATTTTCAACACATAATTTAGACATTTAAAAGCCATTTTACATGAATCAGATGATTTTCTTGGTTTTTCATGTGTGTTAGTCCATAAATATTTTGGTGATATAACTTTCAGAAGATTTTTTGGCAAAACCTTTACGAAATCCTCTGTAGGGAGTTGTAGGAGCAGTATGTGAAAACCTCACCAGTTTTTGTACATATTTTGAACATTTAGGAGTCATTTTAAAGGAATTATGCGATTATATGATTTTTTTGTGTATGTTGGCCCATAAATATTTCTGTGATATGGCTTTCTGACGGTGTTTTGGCCAATCCTTTACTGAACCCTTTGTAAGAAATTAGGAGAGCATTACGAGAAGCCTCACCATTTTTTCACATATTTTGGGCATTAAGGAGCCATTGTACAGGAATATGACGATTTTCTCAATTTTTTATGTGTGTTGGCCCATGAATATTTTGGTGATATGTCTTCCTAACAAATTTTTTGACAAAACCTTTAAGGAACCTTCTGTATAGAGTTAGAAGAGCAGTATGTGAGGCCTCACCATTTTCAGCACATAATTTGGACATTTAGGAGCCATTTTACATAAATCAGATGATTTTCTCAATTTTTAATGTGTGTTAGTCCATGAAGATTTTGGTGATATGGCTTCCGGACGGTTTTTTGGCAAAACCTTTAAGAAACCCTCTATAGGGAGTTGTGGGAGCAGTATGTGAAAACCTCACCAGTTTTTGTACATATTTTGAACATTTAGGAGTCATTTTAAAGGAATTATGTGATTTTCTCAGTTTTTTGTGTGTGTTGACCCATGAATATTTTTGTGATATGACTTTCAGACGGTGTTTTGGCCAATCCTTTACCCAACCCTTTGTAAGAAGTTGGGAGAGCATTACGCGAAGCCTCACCATTTTTCACATATTTTGGGCATTAAGGAGTCATTGTACAGGAATTTGATGATTTTCTGAATTTTTCATATGTGTTAACCCATGAATATTTTGGTGATATGTCTTCCTAACAAATTTTTTAGCAAAACCTTTAAGGAACCTTTTGTATAGAGTTAGGAGAGCAGTATTTGAGGTCTCACCATTTTCAGCACATAATTTGGACATTTAGGAACCATTTTACATGAATCAGATGATTTCTCAGTTTTTCATGTGTGTTAGTCCATGAAGATTTTGGTGATATGGCTTTCGGACGGTTTTTTGGCAAAAGCTTTACAAAACCCCCTGTAGGGAGTTGGGGGAGCAGTATGTGAAGACCTCACCAGTTTTTGTGCATATTTTGAACATTTAGGAGTCATTTTAAAAGAATTAGGCCATTTTCTCAGTTTTTCGTATGTGTTAGCCGATGAATATTTTGGTGATAAGACTTCTAAACAATCTTTTTTGTAAAATATTTGTGGAACCCTTCATAGGGAGTTTGGGGAGCATTACGTGAAGCCTCACCATTTTTTTCACATATTTGATCACTTAGGAGCATTTTACAGGAACACAATTTTTCCAGTTTTTGTGTGTGTTAATCCATAAATATTTTTGTGATATGGCTTCCCGACGGTTTTATTGCAAAAACTTTACGGAACCCTCCGTAGGGAATCAGAGGAGTAGTATGTGAAGCCTCACCATTATTGCACATGTTTTTGGCATTTAAGAGTCATTTTATAGGAATTAGGCGATTTTCTCAGTTTTTCATGTGTAACGCCCATGAATATTTTGGTGATATGACTTCTGGACGATTTCTTTTGCAAAATCTTTATGAAACTCTCTGTAGGGAGTTGGGGGAGTTGTACATGAAGCATCACTATTTCTTGCACATATTTTGAACATTTAGAAGCAATTTCACAGAAATTAGACAATTTTCTAAGTTCTTGATGCATGTTAGTCCATAAATATTTTTGTGATATAGCTTCCACGCGATTTATCTCATTTATTTTTTAACTGAAGCCAAAGTTGATTAAACATACCAAACAGTTACCCTATTTGAGTCTTATAAATAACACATCTATACACGTTTAAAATGACGTGACATCTATATAATTTTAGATTCTCCTCTATTTTCAGTAATGTGCAATTTATTGAATTTGCTTGAGCTAACTGAGTTTTTTCTAAAACTTTAGATGTTGTTTAAATTAAATCAACAAAAAAGGGTGATATTTTTTATTTTTATTTTTCACACGTCTCTCAGTAATTATCTTAAATATTTTTCACATATTCACATGAAAATTCTTAATCTAAAGGGAATTATAGTCTAAAGGATAACAGGAACATTCAATGATTTAGATATGAAAACATAAAATAATACTCTCTTCACATCTCAATTTATGTGGCACGATGTAACTAGAGACAAAATTTAAGACGATTTTTTAAAACAAAAACAATTGTGGTAAATAACTTTATTAAAGAAAAAATAATAATTTAAAGTTAAGTTATTTTTAATTATATAAAAAGATCATTCCTTTTTGAAATATGTTACATTTTTTTTTATATAAATTATAATAATGAAAATAATATTTTAGGGGATTGTATCCTATTGATCACTCTTTTTGTATAAATATATACTCCGATCACTATGTTAGTTGTGGCTGTGGGAAAGTCACTCAAGCATTATTCAAAATGCATTATTTTTTTTTATTTTAATTTGCTTGTTCTATCATAATTTGTAAATATTTTAAAAATAAAATGCACTGTTAAGTTTTATAGATTTAAGTTATACATATCGAGTAGAAAATTAAAATTAAAATTGTGAAAAATAAAGAGACATTCTTTTTAAAATGGACTAAAAAAATAGAAAAAATAAATTAAATTAAAAAAAATATTATATACGTCATTTAATATTTACTATACAATCCTGCACGTCTTTCTTAGAAAAATATTTCACCAAAATATGATGTACGAAAACAATTTTCTAATGTCTTAATTAATAATGCCTCAATATTTGAATAAAAAAAAAGTAAAATTATGAATTTAAATTTTATAAATTTATTTTTTAAGATTTTTAATATTATTATATCTTATGAATGTATATTAATTATTTATTATAATTTTTGTAAATTTCTACAATTTTATATTTTACACTGAGAAATAAAAATATTAAATTCAAATAAACTCGGAGTTTTGACAAACCATATATAAGATCTATGTCAGTGCACATGGTTTTGAGATGCGATATGTTAGCCAGTGCTCATGCCCATAATAATAAAAGATGCCTATTAACAACTATACTGTCACTAAGTTGCCATTTCAATAAATATTAGATTCTTTTGCTGTATCGGTGGTGGAAATAGAATTTTCACTAAACAGTCGTTTCATTATTCAATATATATTTATATAAATTTAAAAAGACAGTTCTATGAAGAAAATATTATGTGTGCAGATCATACCTTATGAATGTGATGTAGACAATTTAGCCTAATATAAAATTTAATAATGGCTTCTGCACGATTTAAATTCGTAATTTATAAGTCACAAGAAAATAACTTATCAAGTGTTTAGCTAGAGAGAAACTTGAAGATAGAACTTATAGTAGAAAATTGTAGATTAACTAGCACATAGTTACATACAAAATAAATTGAGAAATATAAAATCACACACAAAACAAATAAAAAAGTAGAATTTTGGTAGACCCTTGTTGTTATTAATGAGACCAAGTTGGTAAGAAATTGGTAGAATCATAATTGTAGTTTAAATTATGAAAAGTGTGAGTTTCCTACTAGTTTCCTTTATTCTTTAGGTTTTGGGAGATATTATTTTTCCATAGATGCTCACTAGGTGTGCCTATATATTGGTTGAGATTATTTACTTGCAAGTTTATGCACCTACATTGAGAACATTGAGAATTTGTACAAATAGAGGCGGATTCAGGAAGGTTTGAAAGTTTCGTGTATCATACTGTGCAAATAGAATAAACGGGTTGGTTTCTTTTATTTTGGGCTACAATTCATTTTTTCCGATTTATATTGACAATTCAAGTATGTATATTTAGTAATTTTTTCTTTTAGATATTATGAAATTAAAGATATCTAAGTGGTCCAAGTTTTTTTTTTTTGGTAGGAATAAGAGGCCCCATTCTCTAAAACATTGAGAAAGAAAACAATTTTTCACGTTTAAAATTTGAACTTATATAAATCATCTAATATGTTACCTCAACATATTCATATTTCATTACCTTTATGTGTTGTTCAAAATATATAGTTGAGGAAGAATTAAAAAATCACAATTTCAACCCAGTCATGTTTACTTAGTGCAAACGTTGGTGAAAGATCTAAGTAACTCCTTAAATTTTAAAAACTCTCAGTCTTTAACATAATAATATCTATCATTTTTAAAACTTACATTTTTAATTTTATTTTTACTATTTAAGTGTATTTTTATTAATATTAATGCAAAGTTTTATATATAGAAAGTTTCAACCGAATCGAACGTGATGACACCCTTACCTTATTTGTTTATTAAGAATTATTGTAGGTTTTTCTCCAAGAGATTTTTTTTTTTTAAAAAAAAAAGTTTAGGCTAAGAGATTAGCTTGGAGGTAGTAGCTACAGTTGTGTTTATTTAATATTGTTAATTAGTAACTAGAAATTTTTAGTCTAGCTCTTAGGTTATAATATATTAAAGAAGATTTTTAATCGAAACTGCTTATTGTTTTAAGTGATGTTTTTGTAATAGAAATTTCTGAAGTAGATTGGAATTTTTACTCCACTAAGCAAAGAAGATTTCTATATATAAACTCATGTGTTATTTATTTTTCGCACTTTACATATTGTACAAGTTGGTTGGATCGGACTTGTACTACTTAACGTCCAACTTTTTGAGTGTTTTAGTAGGCAAAATTTTAATAAGTCGAAAAACTATTAAATATTATTGCTTATTTAATTTTGTGTTTGACATATATGTAAAAAATATAATTCTAAAATTATTTATATATAACTTAGACAAATGTTATGAAAGGTGGAGGTTGGGTGGTGAGGGTGACTAGTGGGGATGGAAGCTACGTGAAAATCATTTTCCTCAATTTTAAGCAATTTATTTTTACAAAGAAAATATTTTTCAGAATTTTGATCAAACAAATTACATGAGAAAATCAGAAATTGTGAAATTCAAGAAAGTCAATATATCCTTAATACTCTCTTTAATAGGGTCCTTCATATTTTCTAGCCCTCAGGAACAATGATAATGAAGATGTATTACGGCCTTGATCTCCTGTGCTATCAATTTAAACTTATTTTTTTGCAATTGATGTTATGAATTAGTCTCACTCTTCATACTAACGACTTTACAATATTTTCCTCCGTATCAAACGCACTCATATATAATCTCCACTCAATCATGGCTAAAAAAAAAATACTATCATTATTTTTCCTACTTAATTCTATTAAGACAGCCAACGTTTTTGTAATATATCTCAATATAATAGAGTTAATTTTATATAACTAGTTGCAACACCATCTTCTTGAATAGTTTACATGTTGAAAATAGATCATTATTCTCATAATAAATAATCTTACTTTTCAAGTATTCAAGAGTTACCCAATATAGCTTTTGTGGTTTAAACAAAGGGTGTCATGCCAACTAAGTAAAAGATTTAGCAGTAATAATATAATTACCGTCATATTATATTTAACAATAATAATATATATGAATATTCATAATCAATATTCTATCTAATATCACTAAAGGTTTTAGCGGAATGCAATGACATTAACTCAATTGCCGCTAAATAATTTTGCAACAATAGATATTATCGCTAAAAAGAAATTTTATTTTCATTAAATATCTCTTTTTATAGTGTGTTCGATATGCCAAACTTTTTTAGGTTGTGATCGGTATGATGGAAAATATTTTCTAGAAAAATAAATGGGTTGCTGCATTTTGTGTGTGTGTGTGTTTGATATGTATGCAAAAAGTATGATCCACAGAGTTATTTTATATAAATTAGACAAATGTTATGAGTGGTGGGGTGTAGAGTGGTGGGGATGGAAGCTACGAGGGTGCGGGTAAGGATGAACTGATGAAATGTGTTGGAGGATTGGGAAGATACAAATGCCTTTTGCAAAACTTGTTTTCCATACGTCTATTAAGGAAATTTATTTCCCCGATTTTATGCAACTTATTTTCATGAAAAAGGGTATTTTTCATAATTTTAACCAAACATGAGAAAATTGAAAATTGTGAAATCCAAGAAAGTCAATGTATCCTTAATGTTCTTTTTAATAGAATCGCCTTATATTTCTCTTAACATAATTAATCAACTCCTAATTCCTATGAAAGATGACGATGGAGACGTATTGCAACCTTGATCTTCCATTCTTCAACTCGAACCTCATTTTTCTGCTATAATATTACGAATTAACCTTACTTTCATGCCATCATTCTTTGCAATGTTTTTCTTCCTAGTTCCTACCAAACACACCCATAATTTCTACTCAATCATGGCTAAAATACTATCATTATTTTTCATAATTCTATTATGACAACCAACGTTTTTGTGGTTGTGGAATTGAACACAATATAATAGAATTCATATATACCTATTTCCAACGCCATCTTCTTGAATAGCTTACATGTTGAAAATACATACATATATATATATATATACATATATATACATATATATATATATATACATATATATATATATATATATATATACATATATATATATATATATATATATATCAATAATTATGAGTTACCCAATACGCCTATACAAAGATTAGGTTAGATATGTCAATATTTTCATGTTCAATTGATTAACTATTTTACTAACAGAATTGTTAAAAATAAAGAAAATAATTTCTTAAAGCACGAAAAACAAATTTCATTAGTGACATTTCATATTAATTGCATTCTTCCACCCTCGTAGCTCCTATCCTCCATCACGCCCACACTCTTACCCCCCCTCCCCCGCCCCCGGCCTCGTCTCACCTCTGTCTCTTATCGTATTTAATTAGATTATATACAAATATTTTAAGAATAACATTTTATTTATGTATCAAATATAAGAAATTCACATATTTTTTTAAATAAATATTTTTCTTTGTACCGAACATACTCAAAGAAAAAATAACATGACAAACAAGAAAAAAAAAAGAAGAGAAAATCTTGTATAAAAGACAAATAAAGATAGAAAAAGTATATAACCAATCAGTATAGTACTTATTATTTTAATTAATTAAATCTCTCCTGATTCTGCTGCAGAAGTGGGACTTAAAATAAAATTAGAAGTCAATATTGCAATTAGCTGTATTAATCATTATTATCACTTTTAATTAGGGAATCATTAGCACGTCAATAAACCACTCGTGCACAACTAATTACATCTGTCAATTCAATACTTATTTAAATAAAATTAATGTGATTGGATCTCTGTTTGTTTAGATCTCAAATATATTATTATTTCTATAATATGGATATATGTTCATAAATAATAAGTACTAGTACTACGTAATTAACTAGTAAGTAACAAATTACAAGACAATAAGATAATATATTTTTAGAAGACCCCTGTATAAATATATGGTCCCAACTCCCATTAATACTATAAATTAAAATTCTTTAAAATTATAAAATATCTAAGACAATTAGTGAAATATGATTATAGTGTTTATTGTTTTTCTTGTTAAAATTTAATTCTAGTTGAAATTAAACTCATCTCTAACTTTTCTTATTACAATCAAAAATTTCGGTATTGTCTTCTCGAATTACACCAAAAAATTGTGAAGAATTTTAGATGTGATAAGTGATTCATTATGCGTAATTGGTTCCAAAGGTTGTATCGTCTTTAATTTCATCATCAACATTGTTTTCTCTGATGATATCCACAATTTCTTCTAATTAAGCTCTTGAACTCTAAACATGTATCATTTTTTTCACCCAAGTAATCTAACAGGCTATTGACATCTATTTTATTGTGGTAACCGAGATTATTAATCATGACCTCAAATTTATTAATGTCATTTTCATAAGGGCGTTCATTTAAATTCTTTGAGGCTTCATGCCAAACGATGTGATTAAAATTGATCTTTATTGAATCTCAAAAATACTCTTTAAGTAATAAATATTAATTTATAAATTAAATTAAATTATATCTCTATAAAATAATAATATTTTACAATTTCAATAATATTAAATAAAGAGATTTTACTGTATAAAAA
This sequence comes from Solanum pinnatisectum, assembly GCA_035578085.1. Classification (NCBI taxonomy): domain Eukaryota; kingdom Viridiplantae; phylum Streptophyta; class Magnoliopsida; order Solanales; family Solanaceae; genus Solanum; species Solanum pinnatisectum. The sequence continues at coordinate 2,968,482 of CM069078.1, forward strand.
TAAATATATATTTTTAATATAATAAACAAATAAAGTGGACGGAAGGAGTAATAAATTGAATGAGTGGCGAAAGCTAAATAATTGTAAAGAAATTATTAAATTTATTTCATGAAACTTACTCATTTATTAATAAATGAGGCACAAACAATCATGTTTCTGATAACGAGACAAAGAATTCTAAAAAAAATTAACTTGAACTAAAATCATCATAAATAAGAATAAAATTTAATGTACATAAATGATGACATGAAGACAGGATTGAGTAAATATACTCCCACTGTTTCCTTTTAGTTGTTCAATTTGGACTTTTTATTTGTTCCTTTTTATTTCCTCTTCTCTAATTATTTGTTATTTTTTAGTGGTTTCTAATTACTTATTCATTTTGACAAATTAAGAAAAAATAATTTTTTAACCTATTATATCCTCAATTACTTACTTTGAAAAAAGTTAAAACTTCTTGAAAATCTTAAGTTTTTAATTCACCCACTTCATTGTTAATAGGGGTAAAATGGTAAACTCGTTATGTCAATAATTATTTTCTTAATATGTGTGTCAATTCAAAAGTGGACAAGTAAGTAGAGACAGTGGGAATACTTGTTATTTTTAACAAATCAAGAAAAGATAATATATTTTTACTTATTAAACTCTTAATTTATTTAGAGTGTTAAATGTTTTTGAAAAAGGTAGAACTTCTTTAATGAGTAAATTGATTTTGAAATTCTATCAACTAATAGAGGTAAAATGATAAACTCATTATGTCAATTTTTTTCTTAATAGGTGTGTCAAATTAAAAATAGACAAGTTCATAGGGACAGAAGGAGTATTAATTAGCTCTTGCGATCATTTTACTTGGCATATTTAGATTTAGCACATTCATTAATAAAATAATACTCCCTCCGTCCACTTTTAATTGTCAAGATAAGGTCATGCACAATCCTTAAGAAAAATTTAATAGGAGGTGTAATTTGACTAATATAACCCTACTATCAATCATTATAGTCAGTACTTTTTGAAAACAGTAGTTAATTATTAAGGGTAGAATTGAAAATAAGTGACTAATTGTTTCTTGATTGTATAAATTGATAATAAGCTTGGGATAACTATTTTTAGTATGCCTGCAATTAAAAGTGGACGGAGGGAATAATTGACATGACTATTTTATTACTCACTCCGTCCAAAAATAGTTGTCCACTATACTAAAAACAGTTGTCCAATTTAAAAAATTAAGAGATAATTTACTTTTTGTGTCTATTTTACTCTTGCTATTAAATCCATTTACTAACACATTTCTCAAAACATCAAATTTAAGAAAGTCAAAGGATAAATAGTAATATTGCTCCTATTATTTATTGTTTCTTAACGGGTGTGTCAAGTCAATATCGGACAACTATTGTTGGACAAAGGAAATATATTATTCTTATTAATTGATATTTAAGCATTAGGTCTTGAAAAATAATTTGAAAAAATAAACAGTTAATGTTAAGATAAAACATGAGAAAATATAACTATTTTTTGTTAAAATATTAAAAATAATAAGTAAAAGTAAAAACTTATTTTTAAAATAATGGACAATTAAAAGTGAAACATAAGTAATTAAGAGAAATAAGTTCTCCATAATTCACGGACTACCTACATAACCATAACTAAATTAAAGAAAAAAAAACATTCTATAATGCTAAAAATTAAAGACAAAAATTGTAGGAGAGTAATAATAATAATACATGATAACTCGATAATGGTCGACTTTCTGTTAACTTTCTATCCTAATTCTTGATGTTCATACCTTCTTATTTAGGTCATGTCTTCGAAATTACACGTATCACGTGTGTCATATCCTGTTTAATTAATCATATATCTTCAATACTTTTTTAGTATATCCCTACTTCTCCTTGTACTCATCATAGTCACCTTTGAATACCTCCTCACTGGGATATTTAATTTGTGCATCTCTTCTTCTCATGTTCAAACTATTTCAGTCTCATGTTCCTCATCTTGTCCAACACGTTGGAGGTCACTCCCACGTTGTCTAAAATATCTTCATTCCTAATCCTATTATTTTAAAGACTAATTTAAATTTATTATTTTGATGATTAAATTTATTTATGTTTCACTAATTTCTCTTGTAAAATTTATTATAAATGCCCCAATTTTTTTTTTTTTCAAATACAAAAACTAAATTACAATATACCCGCAAAAAAAGTTAGTTATAAATTTTTTTTTTTCTTTACACTAAAGAATGAAATTAAGAAAAAAATAAGAAGCTCAAATAATGATAATCAAAGAAGTCAAAAAATAATTCATGTATGAAATATTCCTTGAACTTTGCTAGAAGGATCATATATAGCCCTACATGAATTTTAAAAAAAAATTAAAAGTCAAAAAAATAAATGAAACTAATTTTTCTGGTTCAGTTATGATGTGTGTATTTGAGCTTCTTTTGTAATGGTAGGGGTATATGTGAGTTATTTGTATAATGGTAAGGGTATATATGTGTCACTTTCATAATGAGTGATATATCAATTCTAAATGACAAAGTTGAAAGATATATTAGATCTTTTTCCCTTTTTAAAATATTGGACAATTAAAAATGAAAAAGAGGAAGTAATTTAGAGAAATAATTTCTCCATAATTTACGGACTACCTGCACAACCTTAACTAAATTAAAGAAGAAAAACATAAAAACTAACTTTATAAAAATATCAATAGTAATACCCAACAAAAAATAAAGTAGCAATATAAAAAAAATTCGATAATCAAAGTAAAGGAAACAATAAATAATAATAAAATTGAAGACAAAAATTGTAAGAGAGTAATAATAACAATACAGAAATGTGACTTATTACTAACTTTCTATCTTAATCTTAGACGTTCATACTCTCTTATTGAGGTCATGACTTTGAAAGTTGCACGTGTGTCATATCATGTCTAATTAATCATCTCTCCAATACTTTTTCGGCATATCCTTACCTCTCTTTATACCCACCATAGTCACCCTCTAGCACCTGCTCACTGGAGTATCTATGCATCTCCTCCTCACATGTTCGAACTATTTCAGTCTCACCTCCCTCATCTTGTCCACCACGTCGGAGACCACTCCCACCTTGTCTCGAATACCTTAGTTCGTAATCCTATATATCCATCTCAACAACCTCATTTAAATTAGTAATTGATCGAACGACTATCACTTTATAAAACTTACGTCTTAAGTCTTGATAACATATTCTTATCCCACAAGACATCAGAAGAACATCAAGTTTAATCACTCCTAGTAATTGGTTAATCTACCTCAATTACACAAGTAATGTTGGGTCTTAATTAATTACTTATCAAGAAAACACATGGCCAGCCATCCATACATGCACAAATATAAATATTTTAATTTTATTTGTGAATCTCCATTATGAACAAATTATAATAATTATGACTTATATAATTAATTAATTATCCTTCTGTTGCGCTTCCTCCAGCTCACACCACCTCAGTAACCCATGTTCAAAATTTAATGACAATGTAAGATTAAATTATGTAGCACCTTACCAAATTCCAAGAAATGCTCATGTTACTATCATATGCAATTGATAAGATTCTTATTCCAAAACACAAATTTAATTTTTATTTTTTTCCTCTTATAAAAATGACAAACATTGTTATAGTTGTCCCCATCATAAATATTTTTTCCTCTGAAGAAAAATAAGAACACCAACAATGCCTAGTAGTAATTCGAAATCTAACCACTTTCGATCAATCAGTTTACCAGGAAGATCACATTCTAATCATGTTCGATCAATCACTGAATGTTCACATCAAACCATAGAAAAACTTAAAGAAGCTATCAATAATCTGAAAGCGTTAGAAGTATCAAACACATCATCAGCAGAAGTTATGTACAACGGTTTACTTGGTCTAGAGGAGTTATACAAATGTGTGAATGTTTTACTTAACTTACCTCAAACTCTTCAAGCATTTTCCCAATATCGTCTTGGGAAAATGGTTGAAGATTTATTGGATAAATCGGTGAGGTTACTTGATCTTTGTGGCACCACTAGGGAACTTGTTCTGCAATATAAAGAAAATGTTCGCGATCTTCAATCCTCTCTTAAGAGGAGGAAAAAAGATTCAACAACGGAATCCAGCATTACTAAATTCACCTCATTTAGTAAGAAGATAAAGAAGGAGGCTAAACGATTAGTCGTGGTGCTAAAACAAATGGATCAAGAGACAGAACGGGCATTAGTACCCAAAGATGCAGATCAGGATACAGTAGATATGATTAAAACACTTAAGGAAGCTAACGCCATGCGTATTTCCATGTTTCAAATGTTCTTGTCCTTCTTATCTGTTCCACTTTTCAAACCAAAGGTCTCTAAATGGTCATTGGTTTCGCGGTTATTGATAAACAAGGGATGTGAAGGTCAACAACGAAAGATTGATTTGGAAACCAGGCTCGAACCATTTGAGGCTCATCTTGATAATTTTGAAAATGGTTTGGAGGGAATATATAGATGCATGAGTAGATCAAGAAGCTCTCTATTGAATATTTTGAAGGAACTTGGATTTAGTACACCAATGTGGTTCAACCTCGAATTATCTAAAGAGAAAAAAGAAACAACCGTTGAAAAACTCTTTGGAGAGTATATGTGTCTCTTTAGAAAAAGTCCTAATATTAGAGCTTCTCGTTATAAAAGTGTACGTTCTTTTTAGGGGAATAAAAAATAAATATCTCTTCAGAAACATCTTTTATATAGGTACGCATCATACTATTATACAGTGTAATTCTTTGTGTTTGAAGCACATGATTGCGCTATTTGAGTAATGAAACAAATACAGTAAATTTTGGGGGTACTATGTGTTATTGATTCGTGTTTTTTACCTTTTAAATTATCGTTCATAGCGTTTAAGTAATGTTTATGGCCTTTTTTAACACACTTTTTTTGTTTCTTTGTAAAAACAAATTATAATATTAATTTATATCAAAAACATTTTAATTTTATGAAAAGATCACGAATTTAAATGTCTCATTTTTTATTTTTTTTTGAGCCTATAGTGGTCACGTATAATTAAAATAAATCATCAATCAATCAATCATGATATTATATATAATTATGGTCGGTGAAAAGGTTGTGGGGGCATCTCATCATAATTCATAAAGGCAACATTTTATTTTTTTCTAGAATTTTTTGGTTCTTTTATCTTTATTTCTATTTTTATTTATATTTATCTATTTAAAAATTGAAAAGTATCTAAATGCATTACTCATTTAGAGCATATTTAACATTATTGTTGGGAAGCCAAAAATACTTATTTTGATTAAAAAAAGTATTTTTTGACAAAATTATGGTGTTTGGCCAATAGGCAAAAGTGCTTTTAATTGGAAAGAAGCCAAAAATGCAAGCAAAAGCAGAAAATTATTTTACCAAACCCAAACTATCATCGTCATATATACATATTTTCCAATTTATCTCTTATATTTTTTTAAATATTTTTGTGGTGAATTTTCATGTATAGTTAATTTGTGGAAGAGATTTTAAATTTATTTTAATTGATACTTTTAATTATATTAAATTATTATGTTAATATTATATTAATATTTAATTTATTTTTATTTATATTTATTTTTAGGAGCATGGACAAACAGGAAAACATTTAAGAAAATGAGTCAAAAAAAATCATTTTCTTACACTTCTAACTTTTATTTTCTCCTACTAAATATATGAGAGGGAAAAGAAGAGATCTTTGGTTTTTGTAAATAGTATATTACCTTCTCATCAATTTATTTTCACTGTTTTTTAAGTCATATTTGCTTAGTTTATCTTATTTGAATAAATTGTGTGAACCGTGAATTTTATTCATTAGTAAATTGTATAGTTTTGATTTATGAAAGTTAATGGGACTGATACTTTTCGATTTTCATATGTAATGTCACTTGAATGTCTTTGGAGTAGTTTTTGGAACGTAATGTTAAGCATGTCATATATCTCCGATTGGTATTTTAATATGAGTTCATGATAGGTACGGAAGGTTTTGTGAATACTCGATAATTTAGGTATGAAACTCATGGAATGATGACGTTCTACAACCATCAATTCGACATGCATGTTGTCTTGCCTAAGAAAATCCATTTCAAATTAAAATCCTAACTCTCAAGCCAAGACTTGATTTTTGCAAAAATAAAGTGATGCAACCTTCTTTTTCCTTGCAAAACATGAGTGTAACAAGGTAGAGAATTGAGGTAAAATACAATGTACAAAAAAATAAAAAGAAATGTTTATAAACCTAGCTAAGAAATTCTATTATTTGTCATCGTCATCGTCGTCATCATTCTTTGAAGGTCTATACTGCTGCACAACAAGAACTGAACCACTAATATCGAATTCTGGAGAAGCCAAAAAGTCGCCTACTTTACCGAGCTCTGGACATTCTTCCCAATCACTCATTCCAGTTGTTAGTATTGAATGTCCTCGCCCATCCTTTCCTACTATGAACAATGAATACATTTCAGCCATGTCTCTCAACGCAGACGCTGTGTCTGCACCATTTTCTACAACTTTTTCCACATATCCTACTTGACCTGTCGCCACATACCTGATCATTTCGAAAAATTGCTATCAATTATCACACCGGAATGAGAATATATCAACTTAACAACTACTGCTTTCGCTATTTATGGAAAGGATATTCACATATAAAGTAGGAATAATGCGTAAACAGGACCTCAGCTAACAAGTAAACGCTCCAACTTTGAGAGAACACCTCAACTTGGTTACAACGAACAACTAAACACTCCAACTCATCGTCCTCCTCACTGTATCACTGGACACCCGATGTTTACATGACACAAATTTTGGAGGTGTCTAGATGATCATTTTGTAAGTTGGAGTGTTCAACTGACACAGTGGATATGAGTTGAGTTGTCTAGATGTGCATATTCAAAGTTGGAGTGTTTAATAGTCAGCTGAGGCCAAGTTTGAGTGTTTATTTATGTATTATGCCTATAAAGTATATACAGAGTAAAGATGATAAAGTACTAGCATGTTAGATATGTAAAAAGGCATTGTCATTACCTGCTATGGAAATCTGCCAAAATTGCGCTATCTGTTTCTTTCTCTACTTCGTCATTTGGTATTGCCATCAAGACATCATCCGTTTTGTGAGCAATATTGACACCTGAAATTTGTCCTCTTGAAGACAAGGGAAGGAACCTAATTATGGTGAGATTTACGTGATGATCCATACCAAGACGTTTACTAAAGCCTAATGCTTCACGATCATCAGGTCCACCAAAAAATAAGATAGCAATGTGTTGCAGAGAGTCAGAACCCGAAGGATTTAAGCACCCGGCAGTAAGTCCCCTGTCAATAAGAATGGCAACTGAACATGGGGCATGACGAAGAACTTTCTGATTTGTAGTTCGTATGCCTTGTTTACCGTTTTCTAGCTTCCCATCGATTCTCTGGTGTTTGTGGAAAGGAAGGACAACGAGAGATGCTCTTATGTCTTCAGCAGTGTTACAAACATCTGCGTGCATACGTGAAAACGGAGACACAGCTTTAATCTGTTGAACCAATAACCCTGTCTCACTAGTGAACATATCCATGGCATCATTTATCTCAACAACATCATTCCCACCATAATCATCTTCATCACTTAGTTCATCGTCCTCTCGTTGATTGTACATCAAATTAGTCTTTTTTTTACCTGGCAGCTCAACGAGATGCATCAAGTAAGGGGTTATTGGAACTTCTCTTGGCCCTCTGGAGGCTGCAACAAGTCCTAGCATAGTTGCCACTGGTCGCGGACTATGCACACAAGCAAGTATTTGTAGTTCGGTTTCTGGATTATGAGATTCAAAATATATTTGCCTGTAGCCAATGATATCACTTTCTCTTCTCACCATGAAAGCTACTATTGGTCCCCATATCAATGTATTCACAATAATTGTTGCTATCATCACGTCATAGAAATTCTGGCTCGAAACAAGCTGCAAATTTGCGCAAACTTATTTCATGCTACTAATATAGTAGATAGGTAAAAGGTATTAGATATCTAACTGTAAGAAGGTAGGAAATAACAACATTATTATCTCACAGCATGAGACTTTCCACGAGCTTGCTAACATGCCACTTTTAACATTGTCGTTTGTTAAAAGGATATATAAGCACTTGAAAAGGCACAATTCTTTTGCCTTCTACACAATGGCGGAGCCAGAATTCCACTAAGGGGTTCAAACTAACCAAACATAACCTTTGTAGGTCTAAAATCAACACAAAAAATCATGCAAGGTATATAAAACCATATAACATAAGCTTTAAGTTCTATTTCATGCTTATTCGAAGAAATCTTGGAAAGGAAAACTTACGTCATTTGCCAAGCCAATCGTCAATGCTAGAATATCAACATGACCTTTTAGATTCATCATAAAAGAAAGAAGCACCCCCTCTCTGTAAGGAATCTTTAGGTGAAAGCAAGCTGCCAGTGTTCCAACAATCTTCCCTCCAATGCTTGACAAAATAAGGATAGAGAATACCATAAAGTTACGCAGATTTTTCAGCTTAGTTATATTTGCCCTGAAACCATGGTTGCCAAAGTAGATTGGAAATATGAAATTGTGAATTGGATATGTGAGTTTGATCAACAAAGTTCGAGCTGCTTTCCCTCCTCTAGGGAACATTGAGCCAATGAGGAAAGAAGCTATAATGCTGCTGAATCCAAGCTGTTCGAGAGCCATAGCACCGATATAGAGAATCGCTACAAGTATAAATATTTCAGTATTTCCAAGGTACTTTTTGTTCCTATTCCTCCTATTCAACCAATTAGCTAGATACATATTGATTACAATAACTACACCAACAATAAGAAAATAGAGAAAAAAGAAAAAGATCCATTTTGCAATTGAAGTTGACTTGAACTCTGAAAGTATAAACAATAGAAACACCGAATATGCATCGGCTATCAAGGAAGAAGATATAGCCAACTTGCCAGTCTCAGAAGTTCCAAACTTAAGGTCCGCTGCCACGCGGACAACAATCGGTGATGCTGCATTGGCTAAGGTTATTATGATCATTAAGGCCATTATGAATGAAGAACCATGGGAAGCTGTCTCTTGAAATACTAAGAAAGTGACAGCACTTGCAAAGACAGTACATCCTAAACTGCTGCCACATGCAATAATGCTTGCAGGGCGTATGTTGCGCATAAGATAAGGGAAGTCCGTCTCAAGACCAATCAGGAACATGATTATAGTTCTAAAAATTAACGCCATGAATTCATAGTAACCCGAATTATAACTTTGAATGAAGAACTCCTCTACTGCTTTGATTCGCGAAAACCCCGAGGGACCCATCAAGAACCCCGCCTGCGTAATCAACCAAATAGAATATGTAAGAACAAGAAATAAGTTGCCCCATGTCCATTCAGAAACAAAGTTAAATTTGAGCCATATTTCGTCATCGTGCGCTCTCAAAATTTTAAATCACTTCAGCACTATGTTGCTCAGACTCTAAAAAAATGTTGCCACACCTATGTCAGATCCTTCAACAATGTACTAACTTTTAGAGGATTAACAAAGATAGTTTGCATGGACACGAGTCTATCTCCCGTAGGCATCAGAGCAGATCTCCACTAAAAATACAAAGAACATCCAAAATTAAAACACACTACTTTGCGTCATACACACTTATTTAAACCTTCTTAAATTTCAAAAAAGAGTTGATAGACTCTCCTATTCTATTCTCTCTGGTATCCGAAGCTATATAGGGCGATCCGCATAGTTAGTTCCCTTCATTCATCTAACACGGATCCGCTCAGAGGCGAATTTAGGATTTAAGTGGAAATTGATCCCTAGTCTCTTAAGTAAATATCTCAACATTCAACCAAGTGCACCATTAACCCGATAATATTATACCAATTCTAGAAAATATATACATAAAAGGGAATACCTATTTTACAAATGGACCACGGATTCACGTATCTCATAATTTTGGCAATAAATTTTCCCCTTCATCCATCGACATTTTTAAAGAGTCCGAACAACATAGCTATGCAATATTAGACCACCATATGACCTTTTTGGCTATAAAGTTTTATCTATTTCCCCCTCCATTTCTTGTCTTTCTAATCTTATTGATTACAAGATCCCTAATTCAAGATCCTACACATTTGGGGCAATCAATAGAAATGTATGCATGCACACCATGTGTTTGTAAAAAACACTGTGTGAAGATATGACATACTTACGAGAATTTGAACAATGGGTGAAGCTTGTCCTAATGGCCTGAGCAAAATCTGCAAAATATGAGAAATCACAAGAATCAAAGAATACTGCCATCCCATACTAATAATAGGATTGAACAATTCTTGATTACAAGAACCCGCCGCGGCCATTTGCTCTGTAGCAGCAGCCATGATCAAATTTTGTCTGAATTTTTTTCAAGAATGTGATAGCAATAACATTGTGAAGAAGGATGAGAGAGGAGGAATGAAAAAAGAGATGAAATTGCTTCTTCCTCCCCTCACAAACCTTCTTCTTTTTTGTTGCTCTGTTTTTTCTTCTTTCTTCTTTGTTGTAACCATTTGTGCAAACAAAGTGCGAAAACAGGGCAGTGGATTTGCCAACTTTCTTTCTTTTTTTCTTTCTTTGCTTTCGAATCCGTTATTAGCGGATGTTGTCTCGTGTATTTGCTTTGCCCTTTGCTTGTTTGTGTGTTTATTTTTGTTGCTAGACTCGGGCTGTTAAATGGACGGATTGATTTATGTTTGAGTCGGGTTAAATGAGTTACATAATCAAAGGGAAAATTATGGGAATTAGATAATTGGTATAATATATAAATATGTTTTTTAATTTGATTTCAACGGGCATTAGGTCTACGTAGCGGTTGGTTCGGTTTAGTTTTGAAGTCTACCGGTTCGACTTATCGATTATCAGTTTGAATACATATCAAACTGTTATAGAACTATTAAGATATTAACTTATTGATTATTGGCTTATCGGTTCGATTGTCATTGAAATTCACTTAGAAACAAGGTGACAAATCAAATGAACCATGCACATGAGTAGACAGATTGCATCTTGTTCAACATTGTTATATTGTAGAATAACCGAGAGTTTGAGACAGTCGAAATAAAAGTATGAAATCAAACTCTAATAAGTCATGGATTTTATACCAAATGGTATAAATATAATTATTTAATTTACTATCGGGCTATCGGTTAACCCGTTAAGAAAAAAATCTCAAACTTTTAAGAACCGATAATCCGATAATAATAAAAAAAAAAATCTCTACTGAAACCGCTAAACCAATGACTCATTATCTATAAATCAATAAAAAAAAATCAGTTCAGATTAGCGGTCTCAGTTCGATTTTGAATAGCCCTAACCAGTATCTATAAAGTAAATGTGCACAAGTAGACACTTAAACTTGTATAAAATTAAACAAGCGGATACATGCATCCTACGCAGCATAATACATGTAGGACACAAATTGCTATATAGGGACGCCATATAGGATGCATGTCTATTTGTTTAATTTTATACAAATTAAAGTGCTTGCATACTTGTGTACACTCAACATTAGAGGATATAAATGTCAGTTGAGACTAAGTGAAAGGGCACACTTATGTATTATGCCTAGACAAATTTTGTCCATCAAAATTAGGATAAATAGGAAAAAACTATCTACTATTTTTTTCTCGATTGAAGTTTGAATTCGATACTTTGATTCTCAACCCACTTTATTGACCATTCAATCGCATTCCTAGTTTTTAGTGCATGTATGTACGCCCGCTAGAGTGTGTATATATGTATGATGTGTTTTGAGAAACAATATAATACATAAGTATGTTATCTAGTTTCAACTCTCATTTGACATCTTTATTCATTAACTTTGGACGTGTATAAATGAATATTTAAATTATCATAATATTGAATAGATAAACACACATTCTAAAAAACGAATCATGTGAGATGCATATGTCCTATATGTGAAATTATTTTGATTACTTATCAAATCATTTGTTTTTTTTTTCTCTTTTATAATGTGTCCAATTATCAATTGGATAGATTAACGTGCTTTTTTTTTAATAAGGTAAAGTTGATAAATTCTATATGTTAAAATACACCAGATAGAAGGTTCAAATATACTCATCTACATTTGATTATGAAATTATCCTATGTTTTATTGGATTAAACTAATGGTAAATACGAAACAATTTGCTAAAGATAAAAAAATTGCCTCCAAATATATCAAGGATAAATTTAAGAGGTCATATATATAGTAAAAAAGTATCTTTAACCTTTTTCCCTTCTCGTAATAGTAAGATGTATATAAAGTCAAATCATTCATAAAAACTTATTTGTACCCGATATTATTATTATTGGAATTGTGGTTTTTTGAAGGTTACCTAGAGGAATACCTCAAGTTTGTTCAATTCTCAAGTCTCTACAATCATGTTCGCCACACTCAATATAGTTAAGGGTACGACAGAATCTAATAATTTTGGCTTATATTTTATAATTTATTTAAAAACTTATTTAATGTGTACAATAGAATCCATTAAGATCCAACAAGCAAAAATAATTATGATCCCAAATCATAAACAAAAAAATTATGACTTCATCATTGTAGAAAGTTTGATAAATGTGGTGTCTATACAACCTTACTCTTATTTATGAAAGTTGAAATGTTATTTTCAATAGCTCTAGTAAAACATATCATAATCGCGAAAAAAATTTGCCAAGATTGACTCTTGGATACCTCTAATTTTAGTTTGAACTAATTAATTAATTAATTAATTATTACTAATTAATGAAATTGATCATCCCTCCACGTTGAGTCAATCTCCATTGTCCAATTCTCATATCTTTACAATCATGTTAGCCACACTCTATTACCAAAAAAAAAAAAATGTTAACCACACTCCCTTATTAATTATAAAATTAACAACAACACAAAATCTTCCCAATTAAAGAAGCTCATTAGCCATATTAATCAAACACAACAAATTAATTGTAGAAACAAACACAATATGAGAATGTCCAAGAAGAAAATTCTTAGGACAGTTAGAAAAAAATTGTACCATCCAAATCATGAAAAAACAACAATTATTGTTGTTCATAACAATACCATAAGTACTACTAATAGAAAAAGTAGTGCCAATGATCAATATTTTGAAGATCATAGTGGCCCTCATTTTATGTCTAAAGAGAATATGGCAGCCATTTCTATCCAAGCTTATTTTAGGAGCTACCTTGTAAGTTGTACTAATTTACTCCTTATATTGTCATCATTCTTACTTTGTTTTTGGTAATTATATGGATAGCTAACGCAGATTCAAGATTTGAAATTTATGGATTGTTACAGCTATCTCAAGTTAATAGTATAATGATTGCTTTCTCAATCAAATAGTTATACTTGCTCCGTCTCTATTTATATGATGTAGTTTGACTGAACATCGAGTTTAAGAAAGATTTATGAAATTTTTAGTCTAAAATAAGTTAAAGATGTTTGTGTGGTTATAAATCATCTCATTACATGTAAAATGAGCATTTTTAAAGTCAGATTGTTACTTAATATAAAAAAAAAAAATTCTCCACACCTAATATTACTGTTCAAGGTGTGATTTCTCGAGGTTGTCTAAATTAACAACACAACAACATATCCAGTAGAATATAAAAAAAGTGGTGTCTATTGTGCCTTACTCCTATTTATGAAAGTTGAGAAGTTATTTTCAATAGCTTCAATAAAACATATCAAAATCGCAAAAAAAGTATGCCTAGATTGACTCTTGAAATACCTCTAATTATAATATACTGTCATTCTTACTTTGTTTTTGGGTAATTTCACGGATAGAAAACACAGATTTAAGATTTGTTGCGGCTATCTCAAGTTAATATATAGTATAATGATTGCTTTCACAATCAAATAGTTATACTTCCTCCCGTCTCAATTTATATGGTGTAGTTAAATACTTGACTATACACGAAAATTTAAAAAATTCATTATTTATATTTTTTTACCTTAAGACACTTTAAATGTATGGAATATGTATTGATTTTGCTAATATACATTTTAATTAATTGAAGGCTAGACGAATGTTTAAGGCACTAAAAAGCCTAATAAAGCTTCAAGCACTTGTACGTGGAGTAAGTGTAAGAAGACAGGCACAAATAGCTCTCCATTGTATGCACACCCTAGCACGTTTACAAGTCACGGTTCGGGATCGCCAACTTCGGTAATTATTAGCTACGAAGGTTTTTTCATCAATTTTTTCTTTTTGCAAAATTTGCAGGAAATTAAATTATCGACAAATTTTCCGATATAATATATCTCCAGCAAATTCGAATGTAATCCACATTACTTTTTTCGTAGTGTCCACTCAGCAATTGTGACGACTACATGTAATTTTTACATTATGATCAGTATATTTTAATATGTTACATTTTTATCGCGTATATTAGGTTATTGTTTTCATTTATTATGAATATATTGTTATCTATATCTTGAACGATATGATCGAATACAAAAATTTTAATATTGTCAGCGTATAAAGCTAGCTATTTGAAGTCACAAGAGAGCATATATATTACATGGCAATGACGAAAGCTAGGATAGAAGATAACATTTTATTCCACAAAGTGACTTTCAGACGTAAATATTCTTTTTTCTCTTTTATTTCTTAGCTAAATATCTCAAATTCTTAGCCAAAGAGCTTCACTCCCTTATATTTAAATACTATAGAGGAGTTGAAATTTATATTTTTATATTTTTGTTTTACACAAACAGAACTTGTTTTTTGTTTTGTTGCATTATCCAACCAGCTTTTGAATTTAATAAGAAAAATCAAGTGTTCCAAGTTTTAGTAAATCTCTTTCTAAATGTTCCAAGTTTTTCGTTTAAATTTAGTAGTTGAAATACTTTAAAATTTTAAATTAAATTATTTAAATTTTTATAGTAATAATAATTTTTTATATAACAAGATCTAAGCTAATGAATTAGAAAACATGTAGGTAACATCAAATTCACAATTATCGATCTAAATAAATATTACCATCTAGTGTTATGAGTATAACAAATGTGGATTGCTAAGCAATGGTTCTAATATAACAAAACATTTTTAGGGAGTACAATAACTTTGCTTCTTTTTTTTTTCTTCCAGTAACCTACTTTTAAATTTACGATGAAGAATAAGTTGTGTTTGAAAAAGAAATATGTCTAGTCTTTATGTTGAGTTCTCTTTGGAACAAGGGAAGATGCAAGAATTGTACGAAATTCTTCCGTAATATCTTGGAACTCAAGGTCATAACAAAGTCACCTTATAGTTATAAATTTTCTGAAGTAGAGCTTCCCGAATATGCTACTTTTTCCAAATAGTACAAAAAACGCATGAGGGTTCACCATTTTCATGGGTCTTATTTTGACATCCATTTGTTAGTTTTAACCAACCGACCTGATATGTCTATGCCTTTTTTCTTAACGTCGTGGGTTTGTCTCTGGATGAAAAGTTAAATTTACACGTGTTATTGCGATAATTATTTTACCATTCATAGTCATTAATAATCATCATAATAACAGATAACAGATATTTACGACAATTTTCAAAATCATCATATTTACTCTGTCACTAATGTGATACAACGATTTTTCGAAAACCGTCAGAATCTCATATTTGATAAACCAATGATTTTGTTGGCATATTACATTGTTTTAGAAGCGTTGTAATTGTATTCAATCATGTTATTGATATTGCTCGAACTGGCGGTCAAAACCGCCACCATTACATTTGGGTTAATAACGTTTTTCTTGTCACCTACTCCTTGTTTTTATTTTATTTATATATTTATTACTTAATTTTTAACCCTCTTAATTTATCACATCAGTGTATCCAAATTTGTGTTAAAGCTTTTAGAATAACTTTAGCACAATTACAAACTTTAGTCAAATAAAAAATATTATTAAAAAAAAGTATAACTTCAACATTACATCATCAAATGATCTAAAATACAAAAATAATATTTATGAATCATGATCTCTCTGTCTTCTCAGCATCGACATAAAATACCATAGATTTCATTTATTATATCCTAACAGATAGATGCTATCATCAATAGTTTTGAGGAATTGAATGAATTTATTGAATTCTCTTGTTGACTTGTTGAAGTTATTAAGCCCTGGCATCATGATTGAGATAGTTTAAGTTTGTAATTTTTATGTATTTAATTAGAATAATACAAACATAAATTTGTACTAAAGACAATTTTTAAAAGCAGAATGCCTAGCTAAACCGTGAAAATGAGGTTATGTAAATCAATACAAGCATCAAATAATTTTCCTAATCTAAACTTATCAAATAATTACAAACAAATTAAAGTAATAATCATTTTTTAATAACTTGATAAAAATAATAAGTAATCTACTATTGCATATAGTATAAAAAATTTACTCTGTCATGTATTTGACTTAAAATCTTTTCTTTTCCCTCTTAAAAACTCCCAACCTTTTAAGAGCCAAATTCACCACACACACAAAAAAAATAAAAAATAAAAAATAAAAAAAAATGAATAGAATGAAATCAAAAGGTAAACCCAACTGCGTATCCGGGAGGACTGAGGAGGTCACCGGATTCATGTGAACTCATGTTCCCCTCCTGAAATTATATATAGTAATATTATATTTTTTTTAAAAAAATATTTAAATATAGACGTGTGAATCCACACTTGAAGTTCATTTAATGTCATACGATGATGATTGGGTGCACCTCTCTACATGAGGTTAGGAATTTGAATCTTTTATTCATCTTGTTTTATTTTCCTTTCTAAAATTGGGTAACACCTCTATAAGTGGTTTGGATAGATAAAATATAATTTAGATCTATAATTTTAAAATTTTAATGATCTTCAGTGATAAAAACCTAAATGTTAAACAAATCAAATTTATATCTTAGATCCACCTTTTCGTAATAGTGCACTCATCATCTCAAAATCCTAGGTACTTCTCTGTTTGGACGGACTTATTTTAAATGTTTATAAACTAAAGTAATTTTTAAACCCTTTGAGAGTGTTTGAGTAAATAAAAAAAATGTTTATATCACAACCCAGACCATCGTGATTGACACCCACACTAACCCTCCGATGGGAGAACCATTTATTACAACCCAACTAACAACTCCACCAAAATACTAAGGCATTTAAGTTACAGAAGCAAGTTAAATGCCAAGGAAAGAAATAGGGAGTTCCCATAAACTCCAACAAAAGTCTAACAACTAAACAAATGCGGAAATAACACCTAGAACCTGAAAGTCAATGTACCAAAACATCTAAAGTTCAACAAGTCTAAACAAGAACGGATACAACCCCAAACTAATGTACTAATAATTAACTAGAAAGTCTAAGTCCGAAATGTGGACATAGACAGAAAGAGAACTCATGGCAGCCCGGAAGAACTGACTCACCCTTGAATTTGAAGCGATCACTGATCTTCTAAGTGAGGTCTGTCAATAGCCGCCTGAAGATACCCTATACTCAACAAAGAAAAAGCAAGTGTAGTATCAGTACACAACCACAATGTAATGGTAGGATCACGCGGCTATCCCACTAAGTGCAACATACATAAGTCAAGACAACAATTGTAACATCTCGCAAATTGAAATAACTAGGAAGGAGTTAATAATTGGAAATAGTCGTTTTTGGAAAGAATGAAAATCTGGAAATTTTGTTAAGTTAGAATAAGTTGAGTTTTGGTCAACTTCAAGCGACCATAACTCCTAGCTCAGGATGATTTAGATGTACTTCTAGATATGTTAGGAAATCTCTTGGAATAATCTTTCCAACGCCACCGAGTTTGCACAATTTTGAGTTCGTATGAGTGAGATATCCCCTTTGGAAGTTGGGCTGTTTGAATAAGGAAAGTCTAATCCGGATTTTGGAAGGGTATTTTAGTCTTTTCCTTAACAATTGTTTTAATTCGTTTTTAGGAGTTTAATTGGGGAAAATTCAGATTTTAGTCAGTTTAGAAAAGTTGAAGTTCATGCTAGGGCTTGGATAAAAGAGAAAAGAGAAGAAAGGAGAAGAGAAATCAAGAATCGTCAAGAACATTCGAGTTTAGCTTGTGGATTTTATCAAGGGGTGATCCCTACGAGGTATGTGAGATCACATAGCGATGGGTTAGTTCACCCACACACCAATCATGATTCAATTCAGCAAATTTTATTAGATTCGAAAGTAAATCCCTTGAATTCTTGTTGAAGTTCGTTTGAATCCTTATGGGTTGTGTTGTTGGAGTTTTCTTGAGATGGATTCATGTTTTTAGTCGTGTTTTCGAGTAGAAGATGATGTATATTGAGGGTATGAATGATTCTAAGTGTTTGGGAAAATAACCAATTGAGTTTAGAGGGTTTAGTAGAAGAAAAGTCGTCAAACACTTGGGGATAGGGGTAGGGAGTTGCGCCAGCCAGCGCGCCCCAAAAGGGTCTCTAAATCTTCACCCTTGGGGAGTCGCGCCAGCCAGCGCGCCCTAGACCAGTCCCTGAATGTTGAAGGCTGACGCCCCGTGCCTCTCAGAGCGCCAGGGACACCAATTTTGCCCATTCGTTCCCCATCTTTTCGTACTTGTTCCTTAGCAATGTACCTATGTTTCTTAGTTGATTCCAACACTCTTAGGTACATCTAAACATCATGAAATCATCCATAAACATGAGATCATGAACCTTGAATCCATAATTCAATTCAAGGAAAGTTAAGAGTCAAGTCTAGAAGTTAAGAAGCAAGTCAAGAGAAGTTTATAAAAGTTTTCAGAAGTCTTTCACAAACGTTTTAACTTTGTTTTAATACTTAAGTTTCGAGTTAAGCAAAGAGTAAGGTGTTGAGTTCATTTCTCAAAAAGCTATAAGGGAACTAAGTATTCCCAAGAGTTTAAAATGTTTTCACATTTGAACAAGAAAGGGAACATCGATTCCAAGAGAGCTTTTAAGCTAAGTTTTGAGTAATTATCTCAAACCAAAGAAAGAAGTTTGTTTTAAAAACATATGAGCTAAGTATATTTTGGGAGTAGTATTGAGCACCGATATGGGGATGCGAGTTCATATTAACTCAAGTCTCCATAAACCATGTAGTCATCATAGGTAGTAAAGGATCATACTTTTTAGATGACTCCTTAAGTTGCCTTTTAGCATAGACTAGTGGATCCATTTAGTTAAGGCGTTCTATATGACGGCAAAGTATAGGACAGTTCTGGCAGCGTGGGCAAGATGATGTATCACCACTTAGGCTCATAGTGGTGGTTGTCGGTTAGAGAATCTCCCACAGAAACTATATTACTTTATTATATGAGTAAAGTTGAGTTTGTTATTGCATTTTCTTTAACGAACTAAGATGTTTTCCACTGTTTTACAAGCTTTCTATATATTGCATATGTTTTATTGGTTTATATGGAGTTAAGTTATTCAGGAGTTGAGTAAAGTCAATGTGAGTGTTCCTTTCAGACTTTTTTCAACCCTATGTTGTGTTTAGCATTCCAACTCGCATACTCGTACATTCAAAATACTAATGCCAGTTGGCCTGCATCTTATTATGATGGAGACGCATGTAACCAGGATCATCACCCAGCACCTCGTTGATCCAGCTGAGCACTCAGAATCAGTTGGTGAGCCTCATTGTATTCCGGAGGACTCTTTTTGCTTTTCTTTCAGTATTTCATTGTTAAGATGATCGGGGTTCTTGTCCCGACATTCCTCTTTGTTTTAGAGGCTTCATAGACAATTAGTAGTTCAGTTGTCTTTACATTATCATTTCATATGTTAAGACTTGAGTTGCCATTTTGGCCAAGTTGAATGTTGATTTTTAAACATTCCAAGTTATTTTACTAAGCAATTGAGTAAGTGCATTTGATTATTGTAATAATGTTTAGAGTCTTCCGCTGAGTAAGTAAGCTAAGTCAAGGGTTCGCTTTGGGCCAGCAATGGTTCTCGAGTGCCAGCCACGTCTGTGATGTAGGCTCGGGGCATGACAATAATACAATAACATGCATACACCGAACATATACAATATCATCATCATTTTACGAACAATTTCACATTTACCAAGATATACAGTTATGTCAAGTCATTGGTCCTCTCATGGTAGCATACTGGAACGTGGTACTCGATCCAATGATTATGCTGAAACGTGGTAAACAATCCCATAATTATGCCAGAATGTGGCAACCAATCCAAGTTAGTGTGTCAGACGCAACACCCGATCCATTCAACAAGCCACAATCGTAATCACAATGTACATTCTCATAATCATACAATCAAGTCATGATTCATGGCATTCATCATTCATATATCCTCATTTACAATTAATGTGATCAATAATGCAACACTCACATATATACAATTAATGTGATCAATAATCCCCATTTCATATATATATTATGAATAATGATGCAAGAACAAACATACATCACACAATCATAAAATCACAACCATCACCTACCTCGAAACAAGCTTGAAACCCTAAGAAACTTGATTCTTCCCTTTCTAAATTCGTTCCGCTTGTTCTTGGTCTACAAACAATCAATATAACACGGGAATCAATAAACAATCACTAATCACTCGGATTACTAACAATTCTATTAACCCTAGATCATGCCCATTATCCCACTACCCAAATTAGGGCTTTTCCCACCATAATTCTCAGATCAAAACCCTCCCCCATCGATATTTACCTATTAGATTACGTTCTACGGATCGAAAAACGGATTCGGGAAGTTAAAATTTTACCTTTAGCCTCAAGAATGGTGGAAAACTGTTAAGAAAAGCCCTGAGTTCGTTCCTTAGCTCTCAAGTTTGAAAATTGCAGAATAAAGACGTTTTGGGATTTATTTTTTACTTAAGTTGCGTCGGGCCCGCCACGATCCTCGCTGGCTAACTGGCCCATACAGTGGCGAAAGTCGCCTCAACGGCTTGCACAGAACCAGTGAGCAAAATTAATAATTTCAAGACCCCATTTCACAACACACCTTCAACCAACGACACTCAGAAAATACCCTTTCATGCTAAGATCCATTTCGGGAGTTCTACTCACCCGAATTCAATTCCATAAAGTCGTACGGGTTCCTTAACGACTTATCTATCTACTCATGTGATCAAATTCATAATTAGATCACCCAATTGCTACCAGGTTTCCCTAGACTTTAATGACTCTGATTTCGTCCAAATCTGCACTAGGTTGAGAAATCTCAAGATACTACGAAAAAGTTTTCTGGCCCAAAAATTTTTCCCGTTGGCTTTTTTATAATGACGGGTGTTGACACCCAATTTTGGCCTAACATTTTCAAAATTTCGTAACTTTTAAGTTTTATTAATTCAATAGTTTAAAATACATTTTTTATATAATTTTAAATAAGTTTTGACTAAACGTAGCATTTAACTTAGAAAGTAACATTTTTGAAACTAGTAGTATGCCATAATTTTTGTCTAGCTAACAAATATTTCTTTAAGGATGGAATAAAAAATTTACAAGTAAATTAGTTTTAAATATATAAATTAAATATTTTTCTTGGAACTCTTTTTCTTTAATGGAAAAAAAAGAACCTTCTAAATAAGAAAACGTATACATGACATATATATTACCTAAGAACTTTTCAAAACTTTATATTTCTTTCTCCTTTTTTGTTATTATTATAATATCAAACTATCATTGACCTCCAATAATTGAATGGTCCATATTTAATTGTAAGAAATATTTTATTTTTCTCATTTCATATTTGATGTTTGATATCTATATTAGAATCTAGACTAATGTGTATTATCGTATACAACATATTAAGACTCATTAAGGATGCAATGCTCATAACAAAATTATTTTCATACTCAAAATTCGAATTCAAAAGTTTTAATTTCGAATGAAAAAATCATATTCATTCCATTATGATCCCGATAAATTTAAAAAATGTTAAAAGCCATGGAACACGCATTTGATCCCAATTCCTACGAAGTCAGAAACGTACGGTGCTTCTTTGAACCCAATTTCAAGCCAAGAGGTTGCTTTGTAGATAATATTTAATTGCTTGAGTTTGACAACTTAACCATATTATTCTCTACACAAAATAATTAAAAAGGATAATTATATTATATTATATTTTTATCCTTCATTTATTCATAAACACATATTTTGGTACTTAAGATTTGTCGTAGATCTGATTCATTCATATATATTCAGACCTATGATCAAGATATTTTTTAAAAAAAATATTTAATGAGTTGAAGTCTGAATCATTCAGATTAAAACTTCCACAAAATGCAAAAATAAATGTGGCTTAAATATATTTAACTTTTAATTAATTAAAATATGATTTTGAGTGTTTTTATGTGAAAAGTATGTTGTATTTAGATAATATTGATTGAGATTGATAACTTAACTTACATTATTCTATACATAAATATAATTTTTTTAAAAGAGATATTGCACATTTGATCCCTTGTTTGTTCATAAATATTGATTTTGATCCTTATGATATCTATTTTGACATATTTAACTTTCAATCCATTAAAATTGTAAAACAAATTTGTCTACATCATATTTGATTATTTTTAGAACTTTGTATTAATTTAACATAACACATATGGTAATTTAACAATTTAAGAGTTAATTTTCACATCAGATTTTGATTACTCTCAATACTTTTTATTACCTAAATATAGAGTAACTGTATAAAGTTAACATAACACGTTGGGTTATTAAATGATTTAACAATTAATAATTTGTGATAACTCACAATTAAAGATATCAAAATATTGCACATTTTAATCAGCGGCGGAACCAAGATTTTCATTCAAGGGGTTCAGTAATGAAGAAGAAAACGCATGAACTAGCTAAATGAGATTTAATATCTACTATATACATATAAAAAAAATCAACCATATATAAATAGTGTTATTTTTCGTCAAAAGCTCCACCCTTGTCAATCAATTAAAGTAAGCTTGACTAAATATGATAAGGACTAAAATCAAAATTATGACATTATATCAATGACTAAAGTGCAAATTCCCTATTTTATCCTTTTTTAAAAAAAAAAAATGGTTCATAAATAATTGTTGAAAAAAACAAACTCCATATATATATATATATATATATATATATATATACGTAGATAGAGAAATAAACATACATATATATAAATATATTGATATAGATAAAGAGCTTTAAATAGTCCTAAAAGGATGGTTCAAAAGTAGGCCAAAGTGCCAATATTGGCTTTTCTTCAAATTTCTCATTCAAGAGAAAGAGACATATAGTACAAGAAAAGTTTGATAAAGTTAAATTTGATTTGAAAAATATAATTAGATATGGGTCAGTGTGTTTCATCAACTTTTACATGTGAAGAAAATAGAAGGCCAATTTCATGGAGAAATGAAGATCATAGACAAAAATTGGATAATAAGAAACATAAAGTTTCTTCTTGTTATGCTATGATTAAAGAGCAACGTTCAAGATTCTATATTATTAGAAGATGTATAATCATGCTTATCTTTTGGCATAGATATAGCAAGATTTGATTTTCTTCTTGGTAAGGGCGATGTTTCAAGATTTAAAGGCGATGATTCAGAATATATAATTCAAGTCAAAGGCAATTAAATTTTGTTGAATCCACTATAGAGCTCAAGAAATGGTCTTATTGATTCAGGTTGAAACGAGTTGAACAAAAATGGATCAGAATCTATGTTTGAAGATCTGATATTTTCTCCATCATTACTTCTTCTTCTTCTTTTTGGAATCAATTTCAAGATTGGTCCATGAGAAATTCAAGATTTTACGATCAGTGAATTCAGAATACACAATTCGATTGCAAGGCAATTAGTTTCATTTAAACCCTTTTCAAGTGCAGGACTCAACATATGAGCAAGAGGTTGAGGCAGGTTGAAAATGAATTGAACAAAAATGGGTCAAAAGCAAGTCCGCAATTTAAAAAAATTGATTTGAATGCTGGTTGATTCCTATTAGACGGGTCAAACAATTTTCGATTTGAATTTGTCATCACTAGTCTCTAGTTTGTACATATTGTTTTTGAATTGGTAAATACATTTCTTTTTTAAAAAAATAAAAAGAAATTTTTTTTGAATATTTCCTCTTTCCTATGAGTATATAAGGATAATTTAGTTAAATAACACTCTTAGTTAATGTTATAAAGTAATTTTCTTAACAATTAAGGCTACTAAAAATATTTATTCAAAAATACTAATTATTTTACTAAATCAAGATAAAATTAATTAATATTATCTCGTTTTACCATAATATTAAATATTCTTGAAAGTAACCAATATATTTGGATTGCATAACATAGAAATTGTAATTTTAAAGAGTTCAAGCAAGTGATTACTCTTATTAGCTAATATTATAATTGTTCAAATATCGACAAAATTAGCTTAACCTTGATCTTCAGTAGAATAAATATTTATTAAAGAGAACCAAGGATAATTTAATAATTTATAATTTCTTTAAGTAAGTGCAACCAAAAAAATGTGATAACTAATATGATCAATAAGGATAGAGTAATTAGCTAGGAAACCATATATTATAAATTTATTTAACAGAACGCGTTTTATAATAATTAATCAGTTGTCATAATGACATAATTATCACTTTGCAATGACTAGATTTGCACCAAATACAAATCAAAGCAATCAACAAACTTTTGAGAAAATATTTAATTTTCACACATAAAATTTTAAAGAGTTCACACATAGAGAAAAGAAGTCTTTCTCATAATAAAAACTACTCCATAATATAATAGGCACAAATAACACAATATTTTTCTTTCTTTCTCTTTTGTTTTTTCTGAGTGTTCGATATTCATATTGAGATTCAACATATAAGGGTGACCTAGTAATCAATGAAGTCATGAGTTGAAATCATGAGGTCTTACGTTCAAATTCCTATAGAGACAAAAAATACTAAGTGATTTTTTTTCATCTGTCCTAACATTGATGAACAAAGTTATCTTATATCTAGTGGGAGGCATGACAGGTATACCGTAAATTTAATCAAGATGCACGCAAACTTACCTAACCATTGCAATTATAAACATGTATATATTAAAATTCGATTAAATTTAAATTCATGTCGAGAAGTATAATATTCTTCCTTATCCAACCATATTCACATGCCAATTTTTTGGACCAATCATTAATAATATGCAGCTAAACGCGGTCCTAGATTTTCTCCTAACTATACAAAATCAATGTGTTTTTTGTTAAACCTTCTATGCTAATTTAACTTTGACTAATTCTTTCTTAACAAGAAAATAGATATAGCATAGTTAAATTACTTTTTCATAATTTAAGTTAATTAATTGTTATGATCTTCCTATCATAAATTGTCACGATCTAGACCGTCGTGAGTGGCACTCACACTAACCCTCCAGTGGGAGAACCATTACTACAATCCAAACTAACAAACTCAACCAAAACTAAGGCATTTAAAGTTACGGAAGCAGGTTTAAATGCCAAGGAAAAGAAACAGGGAGTTCCCATAAACTCCAAACCAAGTCTAATCAAAACAAATGCAGAATAATACCTAGAACCTGAAAGTCATTGTACCAAAACATCTAAAGTTCAACAAGTCTAAGAAAATGGGTACAGCCCAACAAAACATAAAAAATCCTAATGCACTAGTCTAAGTCCGAAGTGGGGACATAAACGAAAGAGAACTCATATCAGTCCGAAAGAACTGACTCACCCTTGAATTCGATGACGATCACTGATCTTCTAAGCGAGGTCTGTCAATAGCCGCTTGAAGATTCCCTGTACTCAACAAAGAAAGAGCAAGTGCAGTATCAGTACACAACCACAGTGTACTGGTAGGATCACGCGGCTATCCCACTAAGTGCAATATACATAAGCCATTACAACATAATAACAACATGCATACACCGAACATATACAATATCAATATCATTACGAATAACGTTCAAGTTCACAATTCTCAAATTACACAGTTATGTCGAGTCAATGATTCTCTCATGGAGCCCACACCCAAACTGTTAGTGTACCGGTACGTGGTACCCGTTCCAAGTTAGCATGTCGGATCGTGACACCCATTCCAATATTTATGCTAGTACGTGGCAATCGATCCCAGTTAGTGTGTCAGAATGCAACACCCGATCCATTCAACAAGCCACAATCACAATCACAAGCATATTCTCATAATCATACAATCAAGTCATGATTCATGGCATTCAATCATTCAACTTTCCTCATTTACGATTGGTGTGATCAATAATGCAATATTCGCATACATACATGTTTCACAATGAAGCAAGAACAAACATATATCACACAACATGATATCACAACCATCACCTACCTCGAACAAAGTTTGAATCCCCTAAGAAACTTGATCCTTCTCTTTTTGGATTCTTTCCGCTTGATCTTAGTCTACAAACAATCAACATAACACGAGAATCAATAAATGATGTCTAATTAGCTGAGTTTAAATCAACACTATCAACCCTAGATCAACCCCATGATCCCAATATCCAAATTAGGACTTTTCCCCACCATCTAAACAGTTCCAAAACCCTTCCCCAACAATAATCACCTAAGAAACTAAGTTCTACGGATCAAAAAACGGATTTGGGGAGTGAAAACCTTACATTTAGTCTCAAGAATGGGTGAAAAACTGTCAAGAAAACACCTGGGGTCGTTCCTAGCTCTCAAAGTCAAAAAGTGCAGAATAAAACATTTTTGGCATTTATTTTCGACTTAAATCGCGATTGTCCCGCCACAACGGATGTCATCCCACTATAACGGCCCCGCCTTGATGGAAATAATACCGCCACAGCGACTTGCACGAAACCAGTGAGCAAATTTAAGAATTTTAAACCCCCATTTCATAACACACCTTCAACACATGACACTCAGAAACTATCTACTCATGTGATCAAAATCATAGTTAGATCACCCAATTGTTACCAGATTTCCCTAGACCTTACTGACTCTGATTTCGTCCAAATCTGGACTAGGTTGGGAAATTCCAAGTTACTACGAAAAAGTTTTCCGGCCCAAAAATTTTTCTCGTTGGCTTTTCTAACAGGTCGTTACAATAGATACCAATTTACTCATCACTCGTCCCCGAGTGACAAACTAGGAGAAAACAGGCTAAAGCAAGAGTGGAGTAGTACCCGAATCGACAAACAACTGGGGATACTTGTCTCGCATGTCTTTCTCTGTTTCCCAAGTAGCTTCTTCAACTGGACGATGCTTCCATTGAACTTTCTCGGACTTAATCTCTTTGGTACTTTACTTCCGGACATCATGATCAATAATTGCAATCGGTTCCTCCTCTTACTAAAGGTCTTTGTCTAACACGACTGAATCCCATTTTATGATGTAATCCCCGTCACCATGATATCTCTTCAACATGGACACATGAAATATCGGATGAACTCCCGATAGGTTAGGAGGTAAAGTCAATCTATAAGCCACTGGCCCTACACATTTGAGAACCTCAAAGGGACCAATGTAATAAGGACTAAGCTTGCCCTTCTTGCCAAATATCATCACCCCTTTCATGGGTGATACTTTAAGAAGAACTTTCTCCCCAATCTGAAATGTCATGTCCCTTACCTTATGGTCTGCATACTTATTCTGTCTACTCTGGGCTGCTAAAAGTTTAGCTTGAATACTCCTCACCTTATCTTGAGCATCCTTCACTAAATCAACCCCCAAAGGTTTCACATCTCCAGCCTCGAACCATCCTATGGGTGATCTACATCTCCTCCCATAAAGTGTCTCAAATGGTGCCATATCTATGCTGGAGTGATAACTATTATTATAGAAGAACTCACACAAAGGTAAGAACTTAACCCAATGTCCTCCAAAATCAATCACACATGTCCTCAACATGTCTTCTAATACTTGAATAGTCCTCTCTGATTGTCTGTCCGTCTGTGGATGGAAAGTTGTACTAAAAGTGAGTTGTGTTCCCAATTCATCATGTAATTTCCTCCAAAACTTGGAGGTAAACTGTATACCATAGTCTGAGATGATAGAGATGGGCAACTTATGCAACCTCACTATCTCTTTCACATACACCTTAGCCAATAGTTCAGCATTATAATATATTCTTACCGGAATAAAATGGGTTGTCTTAGTCAATCGGTCAACCACTACCCAATAGAATCAAACTTCCCCAAAGTCTTGGGAAGACCAACCACAAAATCCATAGCTATCATTTCCCACTTCCATTCCGAAATTGACATTTTCTGAAGCAAACCTGCAGGTCTTTGATGTTCATACTTTACTTGTTGGCAATTTTGACACTTAGCCACAAAATCCGCTATGTCCTTCTTCATGCCTGGCCACCAATAATATCATTTCAAATCTCGGTACATCTTGGTCACACCGGGATGATGGAATATCGCGAGCCATGGGATTCTGTCAACAAATTCTGGATCAAGTCATCAACTTGAGGGACACATATCTTTCCTTTAAAACTGACCACACCGTCCACATCAAAAGTGGTCTCTTGTGCCTTACCAATCACAGTCTTCTTTCTAAGATCATTCAAATTTTCATTCTCAAATTGTTTGGCCTTAATCTCCTCAATGAACGTGGCCCTAACCTCAATGCTAGCTAACACCCCACCTTTTTCAGATGCCCAACTGTATGAATTTAGACTACAAGGTCTGAATTTCCTTAGCTTTAGGGTCGCTTGGATACACTCAAGCAAGCTAGACTACCCATACTCACCGTCTTTCGACTTAGTACGTCCGCTACTACATTAGCCTTACTCGGATGATATTGGATGGTCACATTATAATCCTTTATTAACTCCATCCACCTTCGTTGTCTCAAATTCAGATCATTTTGAGTGAATACATGTTGTAGACTGCGATGATCAGTAAATACTTCATACTTAACACCATAAAGATAATGCCGCCAAATCTTAAGAGAAAACACTATCGCTGCCAACTCTAAATCATGTGTTGGATAATTCCTCTCATGCACCTTCAACTGCCGCGATGCATAAGCTATGACATTCTTATCCTACATCAACATCGCACCCAAACCAGAATGTGAAGCATCACAATAAACAATAAAATTCTTACCTTGCACCGGTAGTGCTAGAATAGGTGATGTGGTCAAGAGAGTCTTGAGCTTTTGAAAACTCTCCTGGCATTTTTCATTCCATTCAAATGGTATCTCTTTTTGGTCAAATTTGTCAAGTGTGTGGCTATAAAAGCAAAGTTCTTCACAAATCAACGATAGTAGCTAGCGAGCCCCACAAAACTCCTTACTTTCGTCATAAAGCTAGGTTGAACCCAATTCTTAACCGCCTCAATCTTTTGGGGATCTACCATTACCCCTTCTTTTGAAACTACATGCCCCAAAAATGCAACCGAAGTCAACCAAAATTCACACTTAGAAAATTTTTCATACAACCTTTTTTTCCCAAGAACACCCAGAACAATACGAAGATGGTCGGCATGCTCTTCCTCACTTTTTGAGTAGACCAGAATGTCATCAATAAAGACTATAACAAACGAATCAAGAAATGATTTGAACACCCCATTCAACAAACTCATAAAAGTTGCGGGCGCATTAGTCAACCCAAACGACATAACTAGAAACTCATAGTGCCCATAGCGGGTTCTAAACGTCGTCTTGGGCACATCCTCAGGCCTAATTTTTAATTGATGGTAACCAGACCTTAGATCAATCTTAGAGAAAACTGATGCACCTTGCAATTGGTCAAAAAGATCATCTATTTGAGGCAATGGATATTTGTTTCGGATGATGACCCTATTTAATTGCCGATAATCTATACACATCATCATACTATCATCTTTTTTCTTAACAAACAAGACTGAAGCACCTCACGGGGAAGCACTAGGACGAATAAATCATTTATCAAGAAGTTCTTGAATTTGAGCCTTAAGCTCTCTTAATTTTGCCGAAGCCATGCGATATAGAGGGATAGAAATGGGGCGGGTACCAGGTTTTAAATCAATGCAGAAATCTATATCTCTATTTGGAGGCATACCAGGCAAATCAGTAGGAAACACTTCTCTAAATTCTGACACCACAGGGATGGACTCAATAGATGGAGACTCAACCTTAACATCTATAATATGAGCCAAATAAGACAAACAACCCTGCCCAACCAATTTCCTTGCCCGAATAGAGGATATGATCTTAGCTTGCTTAGGCTTGTACACCCCTTCCCACTCTAACTTTTCCCTTTTCGGAATTTCTAAAGTCACAGACTTAGCATTACAATTAAGCACAACAAAATAGGGGGACAACCAAGTCATGCCCAAGATTATGTCAAATTCAGTCATATTCCAAATTACCAAATCAGCCCAAGTCTGAAAACCCATAAACAAGATAGGATAAGCATGATAGACATGGGTGACTATGACAAACTTTCCAACTAGGGTAGAAATATGGATGGGGGCATCAAGTATATCACAAATCATAGAAAATTCTGAGGAAAATCGCACAGACACATAAGAATAAGTAGAACCCGAATCAAATAACACATTAGCCATCCGGTCACAGACAAGAATAGTACATGTGATCACTGCGTCAAACTCCTCCGTCTCGGTCTTTCTCGAAAAGGCATAACACTGAGCCATGTCATCATGACAGGCAACTTCCCTGCCTGGCTGCACTGTACTTGTGCCTGCGTTACCATTTCCCCTTTCTCCACGACCTCGCTGATTTTCTCCTCGCCCACCTTGTCGACGCCCTTAACCATTATTACCATTTTTCACTGGTACCATTGCTCTAATCTGCTGCTGCGCGGAATCCATCATGCACGGGTGGGGATAATCTCTCCTCATATGCCCAGGTTCTCTACAATTATAGCAAGTACGATCAAAATATGGTGAGCTGCCTGCCGAAGGTGCAGCTCTCTGGCTATCCTGAATCAAATTCTGAGGTGGAGTTTCAGAGTAATTACATGTAGAAGCGGGCATATCAGACTAAATTGGTCGGGCTGCAAGAGTCGGCCTTCCTGAACCTCTGGAGTAAGAACCTTGAAAGTTGCTTGAATTCTTTGATTTCTTAGCCAATGCCTTTGCCTGACCATCTCACCTCACCCCCTCCATTTTCTTCACAAAATCTGTTACCTTATTGAAGCTTTTCCCTGCAGAGGTCATATGAACAGACAATACCTGCAACTCAGAATTTAGTCCCTTAACAAATAAGTGGATCCTCTCCTCCTCAGTAGTTACCAATTGTGTAGCATATCTAGACAAAGCATGGAACTTGGCCTCATAAGCAGCCACAGACATACCACCTTGCTCCAAAGCCATGAACTCATCTTTTTTGCGTTCTCTCAAAGTTCGAGGCACATACTTTTCCAAGAATAGAGCATGAAACTGGGTCCAAGTGAGCGGGGGTAAAACTGAAGATCAGCATTCCATATAAGCTCTCCACCACTGCTTAGCCTCTCCTTGAAGCTGAAAAGTCACAAACTCAACTCCATGTTGATAGACAATCCCCAACTTATGAAGCCTCTCATAGCAATCTAGGATGAACTCATAGGTGTTCTCACTCTCAGAACCATGGAACACATGAGGTTTCAACTTCAAGAACTTAGTTAACATCTCATGCTCATTACCAGTCATAACAGGACCCAACAAAGGACGGAAGAAGGCATCAGTACCTATATTTCCACCTACCTTGGGAGCAGTGATAGCAATAGGGGGATTGACGGGAGCTTCAGTTGCTTGAACAGAGCGAAGCACTCCAGGACCAACTAATCCTTTCAAGAACGACATAATATGTTGAGATAACACTGGGTCTAAGGGAGAAATACATGTAGTCTCAGCCTGCACTTCTTCCTCTTGTCCAACATTCTCTTTCTCCTCAACCTCTACATTCTCCTCTACCTCTTCATGGTGCGCAGGAGGGGCCTCATTTCTGGGAGTATCTCCAACCAGTGATCCATCCCTAGTAGGTGTCACCCTTCCTCGTCCTCTACCCTTAGCTCTTCTTCTACCCCTACCTCGACCGCGACCTCTTGCTGCAGATTCCTCAGCTGATGGGAGCTACGGGCCTGACGCCGTTGAACCTAGTGTTAACCAACTGCGAACAGAAGAGTGAAGGAGGTTAGATACCAATTCGAATCGCCATATACCAATTCAAATCAAGTTATAGCACGAAAGGAGACAAGAGAAAACAGAGAGATTTCCTAAATTCTTATAGTCTCTCGAAGAAAAGTACTGACGTCTCCATACTGTTCCGCAAGACTCTACTAGACTTGTTTTGGTACATCGAGATCAATGAACCTAGGCTCTGATACCAATTTTGTCATGACCTAGACTATCGTGAGTGGCACCCACATTAACCCTCCGGTGGGAGAACCATTACTACAACTCAAACTAACAAACTCAACCAAAACTAAGGTATTTAAAGTTACGGAAGCATGTTTAAATGACAATGAAAAGAAACAAGGAGTTCCCATAAACTCCAAACCAAGTCTAATCAAAACAAATGCGGAATAGTACCTAGAACCTGAAAGTCAATATACCAAAACATCTAAAATTCAACAAGTCTAAGAAAATGGGTACAACTCAACTAAACATAAGAAATTCTAATGTACTAGTCTAAGTCCGAAATGGGGACATAAACGAAAGAGAACTCATGGCAGCCTGAAAGAACTGGTTCACCCTTGAATTCGATGACGATCACTGATCTTCTAAGCGAGGTCTGTCAATAGCCGCTTGAAGATGCCCTGTACTCAATAAAGAAAGAGTAAGTGCAGTATCAGTACATAACCAACATGCATACACCGAACATATACACTATCAATATCATTACGAATAACGTTCAAGTTCACAATTCTTAAATTACACAGTTATGTCAAGTTAATGGTTCTCTTATGGAACCCACACCCAAACTGTTAGTGTACCGGTATGTGGTACCCTTTTCAAGTTAGCGTGTCGGATTGTGACACCCGTTCCAATATTTATGCCGGTATGTGGCAACCGATCCCAGTTAGTGTGTCGGAACGCAACACCCGATCCATTCAACAAGATACAATCACAATCACAATCATATTCTCATAATCATGGAACTAAGTCATGATTCATGACATTCAATCATTCAACTATCCTCATTTACGATTGATGTGATCAATAACGCAATATTCGCATGCATACATGCATCATAATGAAGCAAGAACAAACATATATCACACAACATGAAATCACAACCATCACCTACCTCGAACAAAACTTGAATCCCCTAAGAAACTTGATCCTTCCCTTTTCGGATTCTTTCCGCTTGGTCTTGGTCTACAAACAATCAACATAACACGGGAATCAATAAACGATGTCTAATTACCCGGGTTTAAATCAACACTATCAACCCTAGATCAACCCCATGATCCCAATATCCAAATTAGGGCTTTTCCCCTACCATCCAAACAGTTCCAAAACCCTTCCCCAACAATAATCACCCAAGAAACTAAGTTTTACGGATCGAAAAACGGATTCGGGGAGTGAAAATCTTACCATTAACCTCAAGAATGGTGGAAAACTGTCAAGAAAACACCTGAGGTCGTTCCTAGCTCTCAAAGTCGAAAAGTGCAGAATAAAATGTTTTTGGGGTTTATTTCCGACTTAAATCGTGACTGCCCCCCACACCAGACCTCATCCCGCTACAACGGCCCGCCCTGGCGGAAATAATCCCGCCACAGCGGCTTGTACGGAACCAATGAGAAATTTTAAGAATTCCAAACCCCCATTTCACAACACACCTTCAACCCATGACACTCAGAAACTACCAGTTCACGCTAAGATCAGTTTCAGGAGTTCTACCGCCCGAATTCAATTTCGTAAAGTCTTACGGGTTCCTTAACGTCTTAGCTATCTACTCATGTGATCAAAATCATAGTTAGATCACCCAATTGTTACCAGATTTCCCTAGACCTTACTGACTCTGATTTCATCCAAATCTGGACTAGGTTGGGAAATTCCAAGTTACTACGAAAAAGTTTTCCGACCCAAAATTTTTCCCTGTTGGCTTTTCTATAACGACGGAAACAGATCGTTGCATAAATCAAAAAAGTTTTTCAATTATTACTCAAATAAAAGTAAGTGTATCAGAAATAAAAGATGGTGGAACATGTCTCAAATCGAATCAGACATGAATACAACCTTCTTAGTTAAAGCATAAGTAGCTTGATTCGCTGATTTTTTTTTAACTATAAACAAATACTAATTAAAACCCTTCATTAATAATTTACAATTATAAACAAGAAACCCAAACTAAAAATTATTTAAATTTTTCTTCAAAAGCTCGATGAACTAATTATAATTCAAAAGCTAGAAATCAATACACATACTATCTTTTATATTTATTTTTAAAAAAATTGAAACTAAAGTTGACCTCAAAAGAATTGAATTGGTTCAAGAAAATTAATGTAAGCCCAGAAACTTAATTTTCATTTTCTACAAGCAAAAAGTTTGCTTGTAGATAAAGTATACTTGCTTGACATTTGAAAATATATATAATATTTTTTTATTAAATAAACAAAAGTTTCTTGACATATAAAAAATTGTAAAGTATTAAATTTAAAAGTTGCTTGAGATTGACAACATAACCACATTATTATTCTTTATACCAAAATAGTATTTTTTTTATATAAAAAAAATTGTTTGTTACACATAATTGTTAAAAAAATAAAGTCCACACATACATATACACGTAGATAGAGAAATAAACATACATATATACAATATACTGGGTCATGGGGGATACTTGCATATTTAGTCCTTCAAATACTAATAAATTGATCTAATTTTGATTTTCTAAAATATATGATAAGTATATTAATCCTTTGATTTGTTCTTCTGGTTAAGAGAATATGAATTAAATAATCATAGAGTTTGATCTCACTGCTCCTAAATTTTTCAAAAATTTCATAAAATTCTTAATTGTTACACTAAATATATAAATATTTATATGTTATGTTATACGTTTGTTATTTGTACCATCATTTCTATTTGAGGGTAAACTAGTTTAAACATAATATATTTTTTACCTGAAATGAATAAAATACGTGATATAATTAAATTAAGGTTAAATATGCTTGATATATCCACTGGT
This sequence comes from Solanum pinnatisectum, assembly GCA_035578085.1. Lineage (NCBI taxonomy): Eukaryota > Viridiplantae > Streptophyta > Magnoliopsida > Solanales > Solanaceae > Solanum > Solanum pinnatisectum. The sequence continues at coordinate 3,003,576 of CM069078.1, forward strand.
GAATCTTTATATTTTTTTTTCATATTTTTTATCGAATTATTTACATTATTTATATATCTAAAGATATTATGTAAGTTTGTGTTATTTTTCCTAATTGAGGCTAATATGACTTCAAAAGTAGTCTAAATATAATATATTTTTCGTATAAGAGAGCAAAAACACAAATATTAATCTAAAAAGGAACAAATATTTTCCAAACTACACAAAATTGAGGGGATAGGTTGTTAATCATCTTACTTTGTTAATTGTTGGAAGTGATTTTAACAAGTGCAAATTGGAATCAAGTATTGAACAGTAAAAGCATATTTATGCTAAAGCATTAACAAAGACATAGCTGCTCAATTTTGCATAGTTTAAAAGAATATATAAGTGTTTTTTCAAAATTTAATTAATTAAAGGCTAAATATGTTTAGTCATATATCACCAAATTAAAATTAAAATTTATCGATAATCAAGGGACCAAATTAATATTATTTATACTATATATATATATAGCCTTAAATAGTGCTTAAAGGGTGGCTCAAAAGTAGGGTCAAGTACCCTTAGCTTTCTTCTCAACTCTCTTTCAAAAAAAGACAAAAACACATACAAACAAAGTTTGAGAAACATTATTCACAAAAAAAGTTCATTTTTGTTGCCTATTTTTGGTGTTTTTGGGACATTTATAGAGATCATGGGTCAATGTGTTTCATCAAATAATTTTACATGTGAAGAAAATAGAAGTGCAATTTCATGGAGGCACAAAGATTATCAAAGACAAAAATTGGATAATAAGAAACATAAAGTTTCTTCTTGTTATGCTATGATCAAAGAGCAACGTTCAAGATTCTATATTATTAGAAGATGTATCATCATGCTTATTTTTTGGCATAGATATAGCAAGATTTGATACTTTTTCATCTCCATCAAAAAAAAATCCATCTTTTGCTTCTCTTGTTCTTCTTGGTATCAATTCAAGATTGGTTGAAATTGAACGAAAATTCAAGAATTAAAGTTAGTGAATTCAGAATGTACAGTTTGAGCTCAAGGGGCAATTGGATTCGGTTGAACCCATCACCTTAGGTGTAATTTGTCAAGATTTAGAGTAAGTGGATTCAGAATAAACATTCCAAGCCCCAGAAAATTGTATTCAGTTAATACTTCTTCTTGGTATTAATTCAAATTTGGTTGAATACACGATGAATTCAAGATTTAAATTCAATAAATTTGGAATATATTGTTGGTTTGGAGGCAATTGGATCGAGTTGAACTCGTATCAAGTGAAGGGCACAAACAACAATTTAGAGCGGGTTAAATAAAAATGGATCAAATTAAAATCGCTCATATATATTTCACACCAATAAAAAGTAAGGCGGTTTTTTATTGAATTTGTCACCATTGATCTCTAGTTTGTACATAATTTTTTGGCTTTGTAAATATAAAAAAATGTTTGAAAGTTAACTGTAAATATTTAATTTGAATACAATTTTAGAAGAGAAAAAAATAACCATCTTGGATTATTTTCTGAGATTACTGCCTTTTTTGTGATTTTTTTTTATTACTGTTTGAGGATTTATAATATTAGTAGTTTAGGATTTATGTCATGTTTGGTGGAAAGAGAGAAAAATCAATACAATTGAATTAAAAAATGGAAAAAAATTTATAACGGACGAATTTGAATTTACTAAGACTTCGATACAAATATTAAGGGTGTGTTTGGTATGAAGGAAAACATTTTCCGGAAAATGTTTTCCAATTTTCTCATGTTTGGTTGGGTAAAATGTTTTGAAAAATGTTTTTCAAATCAACTCATTTTCCTCAAATTCAAGGAAAATTGCTTCCCTTCAAAACTTAAGGAAAACATTTTCCAAAACTTTCCTCCAACTTCAAATTACAAATTTTTTGTTGAAAAAATCAATTTAAAGCTTATTTTTAAAAACATTTTTCAACTTCAATTTTTTTTTATTTTTTTACCCACCCTCACCCCTCCCCCAAAAAAAAATTAATGTTTGTTTTTAAAAAATATTTTCAATTTCAAAATTTTATTTTCATCCCATCCCTACCCTCGACCCCCCCCCCCCACCCCAAAATAATAATAAATTTAAAGTTTGTTTTATAAAAAATAGGGAAAAGGGTCTCAAAAATACTTCAACTTTGAAATTTTTTTTATATCGATGCATAACTTTTGGACCTTTCCTCTGCACTATTTAATAGTGTATTTTAAAGGTATATATGTGTCCACGTGGACACTTTACTATTTATAATAATGCAATATTTATGACGTTCACGTTGACACATATATACCTTTAAAATACACTATTAAATAGTGCAGGGGGTAAAAGGTCATTTCCAAAGTTTGGTATTGTTACAACAATTTCGGTCAAAGTTCGAATATATTTCAGACCTTTTTCCCTAAAAAATACTTTCAATTTCAAATTTTTGTTTTTCACCCCCACCCCATCCCTACCCTAACCACCCCACCCCCCAAAAAAAAATTAAATTTTGTTTTTAAAAAATATTTCCAATTTCAAATTTTTATTTTTTCACCCCTACCCCCTGGGGCCAGCCCCACTACCAGTCCCCAAAAAAAAAATTGTATTTAACAAATATTTTCAATTTCAAATTTTTATTTTTTCACCCCCACCCCACCCCTACCCGCGACCCCCCCAAAAAAAATTAAGTTTGTTTTTAAAAAAATATTTTTTATTTCAAATATTTATTTTTTTACCCCATCTCATCCCTACCCCCCCCCCCCCAAAAAAAAATTAAGTTTTTTTAAAAAAATATTTTCAATTTCAATTCATAAATTATTTTCTTCTCTAGTAAAACAAAGAGATATTTTCTCAAAAATAATTTTCATTCATAAATCAAACACTAAAAAATCTTTTTCGAAAAATATTTTCTACTCACCAACCAAACATGAGAAAATAAGTAAAAAATCTACTTGTTTTCCAGGAAAACATTTTCCATGGAAACATTTTCCTTCGTACCAAACACACCCCAAGTCTGAAAGCAAAAGTAAGCAATATAAGAGGACAAAGTATAAAATACAAGTCAATCATTATTAATTAAGATACAACTAAACTTCCACTCTCTTTCTTTGTAATTGAAATTGACATTTTCTATGTAAAATACATACTGTATATAATAAGATTTGATATTTTATCTCTCCCTTAATTTCTCCATCTTTATATTTCCTCCTCTTTCTTGGTACCAATTTAAGATTGGTTGAAAGCATCGAAAATTCAATTTAAAATTAATAAATTTAGAATATATTATTTTAAATCGGAGACAATTGAATTCAAGTGAACTCGTTTAAAGTGAAGTATTCAGCAAATGAGCATATGGGCATTTGAGATACAGAATTGCATTAAAGCTTCAAAAAACTGTATTCAAATATAATTTATAAATCACACTAATTGAACATGGTTTAAAATTGAAATTTTCAAAAATACATAGTTCAAAATAAAATATTACATCGTATAGCCCAATATACAAGATAATATCAGCTTCATGACACAGAAATATATTAGTAAGAAAAAAAATGTTTGGGAAAAAGTCTATTTAAAGTTGCTTCCTATAGGTTTATCACAAGTCAATATCATTAATTTAGACACAAGTAAATTAAATTTTTTATTTTATTTTTTTGTAATTGAAATTGACATTTTCTATGCATAAAATACATCAGCAGACAGTGATATAATTTCTTGTTATTGGTTAAAAAAATTTTATAGTATATTATTATTTCATATTAAAGTTTAACTAGATACCAATTGAATAAATAGAGATGATGGATTCACCAACACACACAAAAAAAAGATGATGTCCTAATTTTTATATTTGGAAAAATTTTAAACTTTTTAAACTTTCATATTAGCCTTCATCATGACTAGTGAGAAGTTTTTATCGTCACACGAATATTATGGTCTGCTTAATTAAGATCATAAGTTCCAATGTATATTTTTTTTTCTTAAATTATGTACTAAGTCAAACTATGTCAAATAAATTAAAATAAAGAGTGTCAATAGGATTCGACCTAAAACACTGAATTCTACCAATCACACGAAGTTGGATCTACCAATGATTGTTTCTCTAGTCATATGGAAATTGAAATATAGTATCTGACGTCGAACATTGAATTTCATCATACTCACAAACTCATCGGTGGATTTACTTAAACCGGATTTGTTATGCAATAAAAAGAAATAGCTTAACAACGAGTTAATTTCTGATGGAACGCTCGTTTAAAATTCACCTTTTTTTTAATAGTGAGACATGTGGAACCAAAACTTTAATCCTTTATCCAAAACAAATTGGCAAAGAACATAACCATATATAGTTGTTTAGTTTATTTAATGAATATAATAAAATCAAGAATCATTGAAACAACACACATTTCCAGCTATAATATGACACCACAGAATATCAGTGAATCCTAAAGTAAATACAAAAACTTAGATTATCCCTATATGTCTACCTTGATTTTCCCTCAAACTTGTTTGTTATAAATATCTAAACCCCATTAACCTTTAACACAAAATATACATTAACTTCGATACAGTCATATCGATCTCTCTAAAATAATTGTCCTCTATAACAACATTTCACTCTTTGGATTCGATTTTTCACATTACGTTATATTACATGTTTTCTATAACAACATTTTACTATTGCATCCAAAATAGATCTATACAAGCGACGTCATTTGAGATAGATTTGAAAAAAAAAATACCACAAGCTTCCATGCAGTCAAACCAATCTCTCTGTAACAGTCATCATATCACTATAACAACTAAGTTTTCTTCCGATCCAATTTTTCTCATTATGTTATGTAATATATCTTCTATAACAACATTTCACTAGCACAACCAAAATCAGACAAACGATATCGTTTTAGCCCCCCCGCCCCGCCAATTTTTTTTTTTTTTTTTTTTTTCTAAATGGACCCAAAATATTCAGTCCTCCCACAAGGTATCCAACCAGATGAATCATCACCAGAATGGTTAAGTAAAGGTGATAATACATGGGAATTAATAGCAGCCTCAATGGTGGGCCTTCAAAGTGTACCTGGGCTTGTAATTTTATATGGATCAATGGTAAAAAAGAAATGGGCTGTTAATTCAGCTTTTATGGGCCTATATGCATTTGCATCAGTTTTAATTTGTTGGGTTTTATGGGCCCATAGAATGGCATTTGGTACACATTTAATGCCAATAATTGGTAAACCAGAACAAGCTATGGCCCAAAATTATTTATTAAGTAAATATTCACATTATAATATTCCAACAGCAGATTATGTATTTTATCAATTTGCATTTGCTGCAATTACTGTTATATTATTAGGTGGTTCATTACTTGGTAGAATGAATTTTTATGCATGGATGATATTTGTACCACTTTGGGTTACATTTTCATATACATTTGGAGCTTATAGTATATGGGGCTCTGGATTTCTTCAGCCCATTATTGATTTTTCTGGTGGTTATGTTATACATCTTTCATCTGGAGTGGCTGGATTTACTGCTGCTTATTGGGTAAATCTTTTATCTTTTGTATATTTTTTAATTTGTGCGTTACTCGAACTGAGAGTTTTTTGGAAATAATTTCTAAGATAGGTGTAAGATATGCTTATAGTGTACCTTCTTCAGACTCCACTTAAGGGAATTGCATTGAATATGTTGTTACTGTTGAATAATATTTTACTAGACTTTTTTTTTTATTTTCTTGAGTCAGGATCTATTGAAAACAGTCTTCTAGCTTTACAAAGACATGAATAAGATTTGTATATTTTTTTAAGTTCTTAACTACTTTGATGTGCATTACTCAAACTGAGAGTTTTTCGAAAATAGTTTTTCTATCTCTAGGAGGTATAGGAGTAAGGTTTGCATACATTTTACTATTTTTAGACCACACTTATAAAATTACACTGAGTATGTTATTGTTGAGTAGTTTTTTTACTAGACATTCTTTATCCCTTTTTTTTCCTTGAGCCGGGGATCTATTGAAAACAGTTTTTCTAGGGATAAGATTTGTGTACATTCATCCTTTCAAAATCCCACTTATGGACTTTACTGAATATGTTATTGTTGTAAATGTTGTTAAGGTTGAACAAATATATGAGTTTCTGCCCTAAATAAAAATTCTAAAGTTCAGGCCTTAGGAATTTTAAAAGAAAATTCGATAGGAAGTGCTTCTACTTCAGTAGGTCTTATGTGGCATGAATTTGGATATAATCAAAATTTAAAAAATAGTTATCAAACATCGGATGAACAACAAGAAAGGAGACCTGAGGATTCGATTATATGAAATTCCAACTCAATGATGTTAGAAAAAAGACATGTGCCTTAGGCCCCAAAATTTGAGAGACGTTTATTTTTTTAAAATAATAATAGATTTTAGGTTTTTTTTAAAAAAAAATTAAGAGCTATTCGTAGAAAAAGTAAATTTTTTTATATAAAATATAAAATAAAAGAATTATTAGAAGAAGTTTGACATATTTATAGTATTGTGTCTCATGAAAGATAATATAGATTGATTATATTATCAACTGAGAAAAGATATTAGAAAAAATCAATTACATAAAGGTTATTAATAGTTTTTTAAACTTAAGGTCTTCGTTTGATTTGGCTTTAGGCTATTAATATGCTTGAGCCATCTTTGATTATATGATAATCATAACTGTCATTTAGAATTTTGTCCCACATAGTTTACTTATAGCCCTTTCTAACAAAAGAATTACTTACCCTATGGATGTTTACATCATGAAGCGTGAGGAGAAATCGAAACTCGAAATATGTAAAATAAAAGGACTTTTGAGTATTCAGACTATAATAGTTCCGATAAACAGTGACTCACTCACTTATTAACTGATTGTTAGGTTGGACCAAGACATTCACATGATAGACAACATTTCCCACCAAACAACATAATTCACATGCTTGGAGGTGCTGGTTTTCTTTGGATGGGATGGACTGGATTTAATGGTGGATCTCCATTAGCCTCTAATTTAATTACATCATTAGCTATACTCAATACACATATTTGCACAGCCACTAGCTTGTTGGTCTGGCTTTCTATGGACATGATTTTCTACAACAAAAGTTCTGTTATTGGAGCTGTACAAGGAATGATAACTGGCCTTGTTTGTATCACCCCTGGTGCAGGTTAGTCCCGAGGCAGATTCAGAATTTGAAGTTTTTATGAATTTTGGATTCTAGTCCTTTATGAGTCATTGCGTTCTAAATTACTCTTTCGAGCCTCTTAATCTATGTGGCACGGTTTGACTTGACATCAGATTAAAGAAAAAAAGAAGATTTTTGAAACTTGTGATCTAAAACAGACATTAGATATTTGCGTGTAAACAAGTTTTTAAAGTTCCAAAAGGGGTAAATTAGTAAAAATTATTCTTCTTATATATGATTTATTAAGGGACGTGTAAATGAGAAAGTGGACAACTAATATGGAATGGAGGGAGTAAGAGATAATTTAACTTTAGAATTTTTCCTTTTAACCCTTAATGAGATGATTTACAAAACACACAAATATTTAAGACCCTGTTTTGGACCACATATTTCAAAAGTCGATTTTGTAGCTTTCCTACCTTATCTTACCTTATTTGAAGTTAGATGGGAGTACTCCTAAGTCAAATGAATGATCTTCGGACTTTTGAAACTTGTGATCTAAAACAGACTTAAGATATTTGCGTGTAAATAGGTTTTTAAAGTTCCAAAAGGGGTGAATTAGTAAAATTATCCTTCTTATATATGATTTCTTAAGGGGCGTGTAAATGAGAAAGTGGACAATTAATATGGAATGGAGGGAGTAAGAGATGATTTAACTTTTAGAATTTTTCCTTTTATCCCTTAATGAGATGATTTACAAAACACACAAATATTTAAGACCTTATTTTGAACCACATATTTCAAAATTCGATTTGTAGCTTTCCTACCTTATTTTAAGTTAGATGGGACTCCTAAGTCAAATAAATGATCTCCGGAACTTTTAACCGCTCTCAATCTCAATACTAGTTAGGGTTCAAACTGTCTTGATTCCAAAGAAGAAGATTCTCTAGTCTGTTTTCCCGATACATAATACATGGCATGTGAATAGAATCTTTGTTTTCTTTCTTTCTTAAACTCTGTGTTTAGTCAAGTGATCTCACATAAATTGAAACGGAAGGAGTAATCAATTGAACCAAATGTCCATAACACCATGCTCATTGGCAGGTATAGTAGAGTCATGGGCAGCAATACTCATGGGAATTTCATCAGGCTCAATACCATGGTTCACAATGATGGTTCTTCACAAAAAATCATCATTTTTCCAAAAAGTTGATGACACATTAGGTGTCTTTCACACACATGCTGTAGCAGGTTTACTAGGAGGAATCCTCTCTGGTATATTTGCTAAACCTAAACTTTTAAGGATGTTCTATGGTTCAGACAAGTATGGTCCTGGTTTTTTATACAGCATAATTGATGGAGATATCAAAAGAGGACTTAGACAAATGGTTTATCAGCTTCTTGGTGCTGCATTTATTACAATATGGAATGTTGTGGCTACTAGTTTGATATGTATTTTTATAAGTAAAATTGTTGAGTTGAGATTACATGAAGATGATCTTGAGATTGGTGATGATGCTGTTCATGGTGAAGAAGCTTATGCTTTGTGGGGTGATGGAGAGAGAGATCCACCTAGATTTAATAGGACACCTAAAATCCCTTCTTTTTGTCGACGTCATGGAACCAATCATTAAAATAGACGAATTCAGAATCTATAGTTGATGAACCATCTAATGGAAGAACCAAATTTAATGAGGATTTGGTTCATTCCAAACGTACAAGTCGTGAGTATTATGTTTTATAGATTTGTATGCAATTATTGAGAGCGAAGATATTCTACATGTTTTGAATGTCAAAAATTGCTTTTGAATTTGAACAAGTAATTGGTGAGATTTATAAAGAAATATTCATTTTGATGTGTACTACTATCTATTATTGCATTCATTTTGTATCGTGCTACTTTATTGTTTTTTTTTTTTGACAATCCACCATCAAATGCATTTCTTTTGAGTCGAGAGTCCACCAAATTCAACCTCTCTACACACAAAAGTAGAAGTAAAATTTGTTCACAGCCTCACTTGTAAGATTGTACTAAATATATTGTTGAATTTTAGAGAGAACTTGAAAACATATTCATTAGAGTGCAATCTGATTATAGGGATACATTGGAAATCTTCTTTTCATATGTATATATAATTTGAGCTAAATGTAACAAAATCCAAAATTGAACCATAGACACTAAATTTGCCTCTATTATAGAGAGCTGGGAACATAATTCATTTTATCCTTAAACCAGATTCTAAACTAAGTATTAAAAGAGAGGCATGGGAACCAATCATTCAACTAATCTTGAAAAAAATCAAAGATAACAAACTGTTGAAAACTTGAAATTACCAATCTTCGACAGTGCAAGGTTCAGCAGGAAGAAATTTAAAAACGTCGAAGGCACAAAAAAGAGCATTTCTCCCCAGTTAACGATTCAACGCAACAGAAATGCAAGCACTTCATTTTAACTTCATAAACTAACTTTAGATCTAGGGATTTCATCCAACACGGAAGTATATCACGATATCACGAGTAAGAAAGATGACTCCTGGCCTTGGCGTTCAACCTAGAATATGGCATTTCAAAACACACATAGTACTTGACATACAAACTATATAATTTCAAAAGTCAGCTAGGCACAAGCATATCAGGCGCACGAGCACACATGCATTCATTAATTGGTATGTTATACCTAAATCTAGTCCAACCAAACTCATAAAGATCCTTAACAGTTTTTACCCATAAATAGGGCTATCAGATTTCATCCTATCTACCCCCACGAGCATAGTTCCTTTCATAAGGAGAATATGACCTGGATCGTTCCCTTCTTGACCTTCCCCCATAAGGCGAGCGCCTAGGAGAATAATCTCGACCACCTCGATAAGGCGAACGCCTTGGAGGAGATCTTCGGTGCCCATAGTCCTCACGGCCACGATACCTACCACGGTCACCACGGTCACCACGATCACCACCACGGTCGCCACGGAAACCTGTGACCAAAGAAAAACAAATGTTCAAGACTACAAAAATTTTGCCCAAAATTACAAAAACTAAGAGAAATGAGAAAGGACTCACCATCGCCCCTTGCGTTCTTAAGCCCTAGATAGTGACCAGGCGTTGGAGTCCTCGCGCGTTTCCTCCGTGACTGAAAAGTAGACATATGGTTTCCTTAACGTGAAGTCTAAACAGGTGCACATTTACATGACAATGGGATATCTAGACTAAACAATATACTTCTTTCTTGAAGTAAGCATGAACATAACACTTCTCTAACCTAGCAAAGAAAACAAAGTTGCTTACCTTCCCCCTTACATGCTTGGTTAGGAAGTTGACAAAGCAGATAACTACATTCTTTTATAAATAAATATAAGATCATGTTAGTCGTACAGTAAAGCAGCTTAGATATTTGGCATGTTCCATCCAAGCAAAAAGTCATGGGAGATAGAGACCAATGCTGGATTAGATTGTTGATAATGACCGTAGATTAGTTGAGAGTATTTGCTGAGGTTGTATAGATGTTGGACAATCTAGTTGCTATGTCTAGTTGATCAGATGCATGTGAAACGCTGCTTTAGCAAGCCATTGGTCAAGCTGAGTGAATATAATGTTGCAGGGAAGAACAGATCATCTTTTATCGCTGCTGACAAAGCTGACGCAATGTCTTCTGAATATAACCACAAAATCTCCAAGTCACAAGAAGATAGAAGCGCAATCAAAACGGATATGCTTCACTAACTTAATACAAAGCAGCTCACCTTCTCCACTGTTATGTAGCGGCCTTCAAGGACAGACTGATTTAGGTGCTTAATGCAGCGATCGGCATCCTCAAGACTATCCATTGTTATAAAAGCAAAACCACGAGAGATACGAGAACGCGGCTCCACAACCAAGAAAGCTGATTTTACCTGGCAGACATAAAATAAAAGAAAAAAATCAGAGCAAGTTCATAAGTTTGGAGGGTGGACGAAGGAAAGCAAATCCAGCCAAAAATGCTACCACACCAGAAGTCGTTGGTGTACATGTTGAGAAGATACTACTCATAATCAACTTAGAAAGAAACAAAATGGAAAATAAAGAACTTTTTGCCAAGAGAGTATACGGTTACACATGATTATGCAAAATAAACCTTGCTTGTAAGCAGAGGAGAATGCAAATAGAACAAGAAGGATGAATGAGAAACTAATACGCTTGTAAAATGAAGTAGATTACCAACCTTTCCCTCCTTTGAGAAATGCTCCTCAAGGTCCCTCTGTGTCACCCTTGTGGATAAACCAGTTACATAAAGTGTGGTGCCAGGATTAACAGGTTCATCCCTGAATAAACCGTGGATGAATAAATTTTAGCAAGTTAAAACAAGCTCTTAACACAAAAAAAGACAACACATGGGATATTAAACAGCACTACAAGAAGAAAGACACTGACAAAAAAAAATTTAAGTTCCAACAAACCTTCCTTGACTTCTTGACCTTGATCTGGACCTACATCTTCCTCTTGGCCTCGACCATGACCTAGACTGGGATCTAGACCTTGACCTAGATCTAGATCTTACCTTTTCTTCTTCCCAAGGAGAAGGAGAGCGTGAATACCTGGAAAGTGCAGGAAGTACCACCAACCCAGTTGAATAACAATAATATAAAAAACTACATCTTACATACAAATGTAAACCAGAAAAAATAATTTTTTGAAAATGATGCAACAGAAAAGCTCGGTACTAAATTAATATTAGAGAACTCACTTAACAAGAGAAAAACAATCGATGCAATGTGTGATGGAATAAATGCTTTTTCAAAAATGATATGCTACTACAATAAGTTTAAAAACAACTATACCTCAATCTCGAACAAGTTAGGGTCAGCCATGCAATTAAGTTTTTTTTTTTTTTGATGAGCAGCCATGCAACTAAGTTTAGAATGACTGACCAAAAACTGAAAAGCTAGAGCTTGAATTGTATCTTAGTGAACAACCTCCACCAATCAATGATACCAATGCTTTCACAAGTAATCAATGAAACCAGTTATTTTCAGTAAAGTAATAGATTAGTTCATTGAGATTTAACCGCATACTCTTCTTTCACTTAGGGAGGAGACACCAAAGTAAATTTTTTCTACCAGCACCATAAACTAAACAGGATATGCATCCAACCAAAAAACACGGACATGTGAGATAACTCCAAAACTGGCTACCAGCCAACAACGATATCCAATCAATAAAAATCTAACCACCAAGTCAAAACTTTTGCCTTCAGTGTTCTTTATGTTCTACATTTACCTGAATCTTTCTAACAGACCACATTATCACAGTGGTTCAAAGCCCGTATAAAGGAGGACTACAGTAGGCTGAGAGGCTATTATGACTTCTTTAAATACTGAAGGACTTTGATGAAGCAAAATGGATGCAGAGCAGAAAAAACATATAGTTGACCCCAACAAATTCATGTTTGTAGTTTTTTATTCACTAAAATTATCTTGCTCAGCTTTTGGTTTTAAATTCACTATACTACCCGCACTTCAATAGCACCTGCATGTGTTTTGTCTCTGATAACAGTCACACAGTCACTGATTCCCAATCTACAAGGAAATATAACCCTATATTTTAATCATCTATATAACCAAAACTTCATTGACAATCAATCATGGTTCATCATTCATGAGCTTCCTTTCTGACAGGTAAATCCAAGAATCAAATTCCAAGATGGCCAAAACTAGGGTTTTCTAGTCCAATAACTGATGGATCAAACATAATATGTGGAAAACATAAAGCTGGTATACCATCTAGAACTACAGCACCAATTAGGAAAGGCTTGGTTACAGAGAATGTCAATGACATCTTCATAGTACCTCTAGGAAGGCTGGTTACTTATTACAGAAAGAGTAAGATCAGAACATTTTAAGCTACCGGGAAGCTAAAACCAAGCCACACAATTGTTTTCTCCGTGTCAAATGAAAGCAACGTATCTCCCTAGGATGACCATTTCTTTGAGGAAAAAAAAATTATTGCCCAAAAGCTCATTCAAACTGTTTCAATCCTGTATATATCTCATCTATATTCGATAACCAAGCAGATCTACTTCCGTCATGAGCAATAACATACTTCATTAACAATTAACCAAATCCCTTTTTCATTTCAAATACAGTGTCCTTTCCTTTTCAAAGAAAGAAAACCATACCAATTCTCCATTAACCAAGTCATCCAATATAGAGAATAAAAATTCAAACTTGAAAGTAACTTTGAGTAGTTCTTTTGTAAACTGTAAAGGTAAAAAATTACTTTAATAAGGATAAGAAGCATCAAATACAGTAAACATTAACAAAAATATAATATATAAAAATCAATAACCCCAGATCAAGCAATGAGAAAACAATTAATAGGACCATTTTGCGCGCACCTCGACTAATTTGATAAAATACCTACTATCTCTCACCAGCACAATTACCAGCTAACTCTTTCACAAAATACCTACAATCTCCCACCAATACAGTTACCAACCAACTCTATCCACCAAGACTTGTACGGAAAGGATAAAATCACCTAATGTAACAATTAATAGAACCATTCACTTTTTTTTAATTAAATATGGTGTGTGGGCCAGGCACCTCAACTAATTTCATGGAATACCTACTATCTCTCATCTCACCCACATACAGGAAGAAATCACCTAACGATCTTCAATCTCCGCTGAGATTCAAACATTAAACTCACTTCATTGACCACTCAACCACACCTTGGGTGCTTAAAATAACCAATTTTTCACTTTTCACGTGAAAAAGTTACTATATCTCATCCCACCCGCATACAAGAAGAAATCATCTAATGTTCTTCATCTCCTCTGAGATCGAAACATTAAACACACTTCATTAACCACCCGACCACACCCTTGGTGCTTAAAAGAACCAATTTTTCACTTTTCACATGAAAAAATCAACCAAAATAAAATATCCAACTATGAGAAACAGATCAATAATCCTATGTACAAATAACAAGTGCAGGTAAAGAGAAATCAACAATAAGCAAGGTATCAAATGCAAAAAACAAGTGAAAGAAACGGATTCGCACCTTTTTACAGGTGAATCAGCCTGCAGAAAATCACATCCATAGAAAAATTCAGATTTAATTATTAATGCAAAACACACATAGAGAGAGAGAGAGAAAAAGAGAGAACTTGCCATTTTCTGCAGAGACGAGCAAACCCTAAATCGCCGAAAATGGCGAGATGTGTATATGTGAACCCGTTTCTGAAAAGGGGAGAAGGGTTAATGAACAAGGCAATGCAATTTTAGATTAACAAACATTAATTTATGTATTTTTTAAAAAACTTAATTAGTACTTTAACCCAAATTATAATCCAGTTGTCCTAGTTAAATTAAAGTGTGTCGAATTATTAGAGAAAAATAATGCATGTATTGATAATAATAATAAACTTAACTTAATCCCGTAAGTGTTACTCAAGAGAGTGGTGTGTACACACATTCTATTCCTACTTGTGAAAGTAGGAAGACTATTTTCGATAGATTCTACCTCAGGTAAAACATAATTAAAAAAATAGTGGAGAAAAAAATGATGGTAACAACAAATTATAAAAATAAACGTACAAAAATATTAAATAATAAGTAATAATATATATATATATATATATATATATATATATATGTATCTCATTTTTTAAGTAATGTTTATCACTCCTATATTTTAGACAATTCTTTAATTTTAATTTTATACTTCATGTGTCATGTTTAAAATCACATAGATTAATAATATATTAATGCATGCATATACTCCTTTCGTCTTTATTTACCTATCAAATATTTTTTAATTTATTTTTTCTTTTTACTTATCAATTTTGACGAATCAAAATATATCAATTTTTTTTCTTATATTATACCCTCAATTATATTAATTAATAGGAGTTAACGCACTATATCAATCTTTATTTTATTTCAAAATAAAAGTTGACAAGTAAAAAAATACAGAAAGTATTTAGTTGAAGACAACACATTCGAATTTTTTTGTTTTTTCTTAAATTTCGTGTTAAATTAAAATTAGACATTAGTGACTCAAAGACTTTACTGTAACTCAAAAAATTTCCACCGGAAGGATTTGTACCCAAATCAATTTTAGGGTTAATAAATTCCCAATTCGAATTTTCAGAGCTTAATTTTCAGCAACAATGGCAGTGAAAGGGAGGCATTTCCGAGGTTTATCTCGGAAATCGTCTAATTCTACGCTGCTTTTTGCCGTGTTTATTGGGTTTTCATTTTTCGTGCTGATTCTTCTCGCTTTTGGAATTTTCTCGATTCCTTTCACTTCTAGAGGATCGCGAAAAGTACACGATCTTAGCTCAATTGCTCACAATGCAGCTGGAAGGTAATTTTCATTGTATTTTTTGGTTAATTGTTCGCAGAGACGATCCAGAATTTAAATTTAATAGGTTCAATTTTTAGGATTTTTAGCATTGTATTCGTTGTAATGTTAAAAGTTATGAGCTTAAATCTGATATTTAATGAGATTTTAGCAAATAAACCCGTAGTACAGCTGCTCTGTATTGCTGGTTACTTTTTTCATTTTCAGAATTGGATAGGGATCTGACAGTTTTTATGGTATTTTTTTGTTTGCTGAAGACGAGATGATGATGGTGGAAGAGGAGATCAGTGGGCTGAAGTGATTTCATGGGAACCAAGAGCGGTCGTCTACCATAATTTCTTGGTACTTTCATTAAACTTTTTTTTTATTTTTTATTTCAATACATTTTGCATGAATAGCAGTATAGGAATAGATGGATAGTATCATCTTTTAGAGTGGATCGTGATGGGAGTTCACAACTATTTACCTGGTGGAGGTGCCCATGTGAACTCATGATGGACGTATAATTTACTTGATGCTCTTCAAGTTCACACGACTGAAATTACTCTATTGATAAGATACATATCAATGTAGATAGCTCAACTAACACAGTGAATCGAAAAAAGATCAAAGCTTGGTACTATTTTTTGTTTATTTCAATGGGCTGAAGTGATTTCATGGGAACCAAGAGTTGTCATCTCTTGATACTCTTTTTTTTTCTGGTTTATTTCAATGCATTGTGGATGGATAGCAGTTTAGGAAGAAATGAACACTGTCCTCCTTTAGAGTTCGTCTTGACGGTATTTTGCAACTATTTTATCTGGTGGAGGTGCCCATAGAGGTGGAACCAGGATTTGAAGTTCACATTTGAAGTTTACAGGTTTTAACTGCTACCAAACCAATAGCTCGTCTTATTTAATGGGTTCTCAATTAAATATTTTGTACAAATTTAATGAATTAAGCAAAAGTTACTGGGCTCTTTCGAATCCATAAGGGATATTACAGGCCTTGGAGTGCCCATGTGCTTTGTAATGCATGTTTGATTATTCGAAATCAAGACTGCAGTCTTAATTTACTCAGTGTACCCCAAGTTTGCACGACTGAGATTACTCTATTGACATGATATTCATTCAAGGATACTACTTCCATAAGGGTAATGTAATATTCTTTCTTGATGGTCAGGAAGACTGTCATGTGTAGGAAATGAGAAATACTTGCATTTAGATTTCTTTTACTACACAAATTTGGGAAGGGCGCATTACTTATGAATTTGGATAAGATACAAATCAAAATAGATAGCTCATCTGATGTAGTGAAATGAAAAAAATCAAAGTTTCATAACGATGGCAACACTTGATTCCTGTGTTCGTTTACTTTCTTTAAATCAGCATTGGCATCGCTATGCAATTTGCTTTTGCACTGTGCCACTGCGAGAAACCAAATGCACTTCTCTGCCATTCAAGACCTAGATCACTTAAACTTGGTTTTCGGCAATCATCAATAATATTGAGGAAACTGTGTCGATTATTTTTTTCATTGATATAGTAGTCCTCATCATAGCATTTACCTGGATGGTGTGATTCGATGTTTTTTTGTTGTTGTTTTGACATAACTCTTACCTTTACCCAAAAAAGGGGAAGAAACGATGCATTATCAGCTTGTATATGGTGATTTCTATAGAAAGAAACATAAATATGCTTTGTAGGACAATATATCTCTAGTCTGAAGATCAAATCAGTTTCTTTTTTTTTTTAGTTTCCTTTTTGTTGTTGATTGGAAATTGTAAATGATGTTGAAACCCTGCTAAAAATTTCAGATTCACTACATTGATAGTCAGGGTCTTTTTGATGGGATGTCAGCACAACACAATCTTTGTGTTGTTCGTTACTCCTTTCGTTTCAAGTTATGTAGCCGTTTTGGTCGGGTATAGAATTTAAGAAACAAAGAAAAACTTTAGAATTTGATGTCAGCACAACACAATCTTTGTGTTGTTCGTTACTCCCTTCATTTCAATTTATGTAGCGGTTTTGGTTGGGTATAGAATTTAAGAAACAAAGAAAAACTTTAGAACTTGTGGTCTTAAATATGTCATGAAATTTTTGTGCTATAAAAGCATGTGAAGTTTAAAATTAAGTTGTTTCTCAATGTAGAAAGGTGACATGCTTCGTGGAACAAACTAATAAGGAAATAGTGCCCCATAAAATAGAATCGAAGTAGTTTTAACAATGCATACCTTTAAGAAAAAAAATAAATGGTTTGTGGGTTGATGCATTTTCTGGTATCTTTGGAGTCGTTACTAATGTTCTCATTCGAGCATATCTAATACTGGATCTGTTGACCAAAGCATTAACTGTTTCTGAAAAGTCGCTATTCTGAACTTCCTTCCATTTTTTTGGGCAGTCAAAGGAAGAATGTGAATATCTGATTAATCTTGGAATGCCTCATATGAAGAAGTCAACTGTCGTTGATAGTGCTACTGGCAAGAGTACAGATAGCAGGTAAGCATCTCTTTTGCTTGTTCGTCTCCATTGTCACTGTTTTAACTAATAAACCTCCCTGGCAGGGTTCGAACAAGTTCGGGAACATTTCTTGCCAGGGGACAAGATAAAGTAGTCAGGACTATAGAGAAAAGGATTGCAGATTTCACCTTTATACCCGTAGGTATGCTATTTTACATCAAAATATGTGATTCTATGAATATACACTGTTATTTACTATTACTCTGGATGTGTGGATTTTGCATGATGCTTGATCTTAGATAGGCCTTGAAAAAACTCCATACATGTTGATATAGAAAATGATACCACCTGTCTCTTTTTGTGATGGAGTAGGAATTGGTTATTTGGTCTCACTATGAATCAATATGACGTCTGCTTTTACTTAGGAATTGCAGTTTGCTTCAGCTGTAATTTTCCAGGGGAATATTCTTGTTGAGATCCTCTGCAGAAAGGGTCTTTTTTTCAGCCTATGAATGATTTTGCTTTTGTTGATGGCTATTGAAGTTGTATGCATTTTCTCAGGAGTAGCTTTATCCCGATCTGGGATTCAGTTAATTGCATGATTAGTGGGTGGGGATGAATTGGAAATTAATTACATGTGCAAACTTAAACTAGTACTTATCAAATCCTGCAATGCAAAATCCGGGTACTACAACTCATGTAAGATTTGGATTCTAACATATATATACAAAGTTACCAGTTTCAAAAAAAATCTGGGTGTTAATAACTGCTTCAAATTACTCCTCTTCCCTATACGGGACCATAAAATTTTGTGTTTATTTGAGGGCTGATTTTCTCTTGGAAAAAAAAGGATCTCCAAGGAGATATATATCATCTACATGGTTCAACCAGACAGGCATATATGTTTTTCTTGACACAGCTAAACTTACTAAATTTTCCTCTTTAACTACCCAACTATTTGACATGTTTGCCATTATGCACTGTCTTGAATTGCATGTAATTGGTGCTTCTGCTTCTGTCTATAGAGCATGGTGAAGGTCTTCAAATTCTCCACTATGAAGTGGGTCAAAAGTATGAGCCACACTATGATTACTTTTCGGATGAGTTTAATACTCAAAATGGTGGTCAACGCATTGCTACGGTTTTGATGTACTTGTAAGTGGCTTTCCCTAGGTGAGGTTTATATTTATGTATTTAGTTAGTTACTCTGGTAAATATCTCTTGCTGCACCACAGATCAGATGTTGAAGAAGGGGGAGAAACTGTATTTCCTGCTGCCCAGGGAAATTTTAGTGCGGTTCCTTGGTGGAATGAGCTATCTGAATGTGGAAAAGGTGGACTCTCTGTAAAACCAAAGATGGGTGATGCTTTGCTTTTCTGGAGCATGAAGCCTGATGCTACTCTTGATCCTTCAAGCTTGCACGGTGAGTAATGTTCATTAAGAGTAGGTTCTGAATTCTGATAATGGCTGCTGATTGATTTAAGAAGCTCAATTACAATATACTGTCATGTTATCTGAACATTTTATTTCACATGAAGTATCAACCTCTGTACAACTTAGCAGAGCTCATGACTACCACAAAGTTTGTCGACAAACAAGTTCAATTATCTGTGTCTTGTTGTAGGTGGGTGCGCCGTGATTAAGGGTAACAAGTGGTCATCTACGAAATGGATGCGTGTTCATGAATACAACATTTAACCTACAGCAGAAGGTAAATATATCCCCTTTAATGAAGATAAATAAATACAAATTAATGCATTTCTAATCTGTTGCCCAAGTTTTACAAAATCACTCTGGTCTTAGATATGTTTCTTCTTCTTGAACCTCAAAATTATGTGGCTTCATGCTTATTGTAGGTATGATACAGAATTTTATTAGAAAGTGATGATCCAAGTCTTTGAATGTGTTCTTGAGTTATGTTTCCTAGTATTAGTCCTATAGACCCAAAATGTAAGATTAGCTCTTTGCGGAGAAACATTAAACTCATTTATGAGGACATACTATGTAGACTTCATTTGTGAGTATATAAACCCTTTAAGCGAGAAGATGATTATCTTTTTAGAAAAATGTAGTATTTAGCTCCTTTCAGACAAACAGTTAATTCATTTTTAAGGATATTAGACTACCTAGATTTCATTTGTGAGAATATACACTCTTTGAGCCAGAAGATGTACACTTTTAGAAAGTGGTGTCCCTACAATGAAGGGTATGATGAGGTCATACTCTGCCATATATAATGGAAAAAGAATCGTTTAAATCCGAGGCAAGACCCCAATACTAATTATGATAGAGTCGAACCTCTAGTATGTGACAGAGAACTGTTTCATCATTCTCTTCATATCGTGGGAATAACAATAGGAATGTGATTCCCAAGTTTCTGGAAACCCCTTTAGTGTTCGTAGGTTTGAGGTGGTGTGAACTGTGGAGTAATATTTAAAACATATACACTCCGAGCCTAGAGCAGTGGATCAGTCTGTACCCTGCATGCTCTTTTTATTAGTTTGTTAAGAGCACCATTTCGTTGCACATTACAAATTTTAGTTGCCTTCTAGAATATCGGTGTACCTTTAGCATGACTTCATGAGATCCTCTGCAACTTCACTTTCTTTGTTTACTTGTCCACCCATCCAAATTCAGTTTCAGTTATTCTCCTAACTGAGGTAAGAGGTAGAAAATGGCCGAATCATTCATGTGTAAAATTCATCATCTCTAGTGGAGCAATCTTGTAGATTTATCCTGTTCTTTAGATTTGACGATATCGCTTATGCAGGTCCACTTTCGAGTTTGGATGCACTCGCTGTTGTACGATTTGTATCAAAAGAAGTTACAATCTTATAATTTTAGGAGAGCTCAGCTTTCAACCTCAAGCCTATTATACTCGGATGGTACTATTTTCTTCATCTTTTTCTTTTTGGTTCTTCCTTTTCCGCTTTGGTTCTCTTTGTATTTTATCGAGTTATAGTGAATACAGTCGAGTAAAATCACTCAGCACAAGCTTTTATATGAAATGAGAATTATAGCTTTTTATACAATATCTGGTATGTACTCCATCGTCCATACTCGTGTTTACAAGATGTGACTCAGGCGGAGCCATGATTTCAACTTTACGAGTTTTGAGTTTTAGAATGACTTGAAGTACAAATAACTGAGTTCTGACTTTGATATATGTATATTTGATGAATATTTCAACACAATTTGAGCAAAAGTTAGTGGGTTTGATCTCAATAGTTGAATGACATTATAAATAGAGCTAATAATTAAAGTCCCCTATAAATTATTACTATATTTTTACGAGTTTCATATTTAAATTATGCCATATTTTTGTCTTGCGAGGGTTAAAACCAACCTGACTGACACATGACAAAGTATTTCATAAAATTTTGACTTTGTTATTGTCCATACGATTTCAAACTCGAATTATAATCGGTAGGAAAAAAGTAATCTATGATCTAAAAAAGATTTTGTGTCCTAAGTTTAGCCAAAACCAGTTGATAATCGCCCGTTGTAATATCCTGCTTGTTATTATCTTAATTACTCTAATTAACCACACGCCTCAGCTAATTTTCTAGTTTAACCTACCCTTCTTTATAGTTCATGCATTGACTTTATAATATAATAATGGAATAATTTTTAAAAAAAAACATATAATTGGCAGGTGAGACTTTGGGGGTTAATTGTGTAATAATATCATCTATTACTTTTCTCCTCACACATTATTTGGGACGGACATAAAGCAATTTATTGAATCGAATCGAATCGAAATTTATCATATTAAAGTTTGATCGTCGTATCATACTGAACTTTTCAAAATTTGATATGTACTTTTGATTATTTATTACTAAATTATCATAATCTAAATATTGAATTGAATATCGAATGTTTATTTCTAATGAATTGATATCGAATCTTAATTGTTCAAGCTTGTGACCAATTGAATAATTCATGTTAATTGTGTCATCCTCACATTCCAACACACCTCGTCTTCAACCTACGTTGTAGCTCTATCTCTACTACCCAACCACCATTATATCTCATATTCCATAATATTTCTGTAGATTATATACAAGTTCTTTTTGGATAATATTTTCTGTTTACATACGTAATATAAGAGTTAAATTTAAAATTTAATAATAACTAAGGGATCAAAAACATTACTCCATTAACTATTTATAATATAAATTAATTAGCATTCTTGTATTTTAATTCATTTCCCTTATGTAGGTAGCTACAAAATCTTCATCAAAGCTTGCTTCACATTATTGCAGTCGACTAGATCAACTATTTTAGGGTTTGATTGGTAGGGAGGAAAATATAAAAATACTTTCTATATTTTTTAGGTTTGGTTGGTTAAAATTAAAAAATATTTTTCTCTCAAAAAGCAAGTTATCAGTATAATGACTTTTCTAATGAAAATAAAAAGAATAAGTTCCGAAAGTGATATTCACATCGATTGTTTTTCTCCACATCCACCCAATGATCCCACCCCTAACCTCACTTCCCAGTTCCTAACCTATTCCACCCTCATCGTGTTTTGCAAAATTACATATAAATATTCATGGGATAATATTTTTTTATTTACTTACCAAACACTAGAAAATAAGTAAAGAATTCACTTATTTTTTGAAAAAATATTTTTTTTCACCAAACACACCCTTATAATAACAACATACTCAATGTATTCCCCACATAATGAGGTCCGAGAAGTTTAAAGTGTACGCAGACCTTATCTCTACCTCAGTTGTGACGTAGAGAGACTATTCCTGATACGCCCTCGAGTCAAAACAAAAACAGACTAGAAAAAGATGTAGTGAAAGTACAAGAGACAATAGGTGGTAACAAAACAACAAATAGCATCAAAACAATTCTACAACCAAATAATACAACAATTGAACTACACGAAACAAACAAATACTAAATTATACCAAACACACCTTTAATATAAAATTCAAAAGGAAAATTCAAATTGGAACATTTCTCTTCTGTTTAATTAATGAAAATGAAGGCTTAAGGGTGCACTTTTTCTTCTTCCTAGGGGCCACAAATGAAACCGCCAAAATAATGTAGGGTGGATTTGGATGAAGAAAAAGTAAAAGTGCATAGAAGTAGGCCAATCTTCAAATTTGATTTATATCCATCACAAATATTAATTTATTTAATAATAATTCAATAAAAATAACACAATAAAATTATAAATGAAACACAATAGATCTTTATAAGTTCACTTAATATATATATATATATATATATATAAGGTTAAAATTACTCTATTGCGTATAGATATAACATATATTGAATCTTATTATGTAATTTCTAAATATGTAAAATTATTTTCAATAATCTTAAGAATTATATGTTAAAATGCATATTAACTAAAAGAAAATATTTTCAAAATTCGAATGATGTTATATAAATTGAGATACACGAAAATTAGGATACTATTTGTTTGACAAATGGACATAATAAATGGGCATCAATCCCAATGTTCATACTACATAATCCTATGTCCTTCCTCTTTATGAAAAAGAAATATCTTTGCCACTAGTAGTTATGTCATAAAGTTCACAAACATCTATCCAACTCTCACCCAACCACATCTACAAAGTCTCCTCTTTTAAACTAAACAAAAACAAATATTGGGAAAAAAATATACTACTCTCTTTGTCGTCATTTTAGGTTTCACGTACCTCAATAAATTAGATAATTTTATCATTATACCCTTATTTAATGTTATCTTGAAGTCAATTTTTCAGTAAATGAACATGAATAGTAATATCTTTCGATTCATTAATTTGACCGATGAAGATGAATTAATTTTTTATGTTAGTCAAATTCATACTTTTAAGACTAATAACTCTTAAAGGTAAAATAGGAAGAACAATGTCATTTATGTATTGATTTTGTGAAATGACAAATACTCCCTCTGTCCCTAATTAGTTGTTCATTTTTGAATTGACACACCTATTAAGAAAACAATAATTGACCTAGTGAATTTACCATTTTACCCCTATTAATTATGAAGTGGATGAATTAAAAATTTAAGATTTTCAAGAAGTTTTACCTTTTACAATGTAATTAATTGAGGGTATAATAGGTAAAAAAAAAATCCTTTCTTGATTAGTCAAAATGGACAAGTAATTAGGGACAACTAAAAAAGAAAAATAGACAAGTAATTAGGAACAGAGGAAGTACTAAGGAAAATTTATTTTTAGTAAAGACGACATGTAAATAGAAACAGAGGGAATACTATAAACAAAAGATTCCCTTAAAAATAGAAATTACATATGCAATATTCTTTCTTCTATAAGTGTGCACTAATAATATATCAGATATAATCTCATAAATACAATTTAGAGAAAATAAGATATACATAAATTTTATATCTACCTTTTGGATAGAAAAGTTCTTCTTCTTAAGTGTCTTATGGTTAAAATTTGTTAGCTAGAATAATTTAAGTATTGCATAAACTCGCCTAAAAAGGGGCTTCCTTCGATCTATTTTACTTATTGTTTTTATTAAAAATAGATGGTTCAAATAATTATTATTTAGAAAATAAGATACAGTTAAATATTCAAATTGTTCATTATACTAAAAAAAGATATCTATTTTTTACTTGTTTAATTTGGCAAAAATCAAGAGATGATTAACACTTAATTTTCAATTTATTCTTATTATTAACTATAGTATTTTTTTCAAAACATTAAATTTAGAGAATATAAGTCTTCATTTTTACCCTTAATCAATGTCATGAAGATAAAGTTAACATTATGAAAAAAATAGTAGTATTATATTGAGATCAATAAATAAATAAAAATAATTTAATTAATCTAGGTTACTATTTTTTAAAAAGCGTGAAAAATAAAATATGTCAAGTAAAATAAATCGGAGAGAGTAGAACATTTTCATTCTAAAGGTGTGCACAAATTTAGGTTGAATCATCAAAATGTGTGGTGTAATAATTAAGTAAATGAATTCTTTTTTGATAAAAAGAAATAAAACATTTATAATGGACTTCTAAATTATTTTGAAATTATAATTTTAAAAATATAATTTTAGATTAATTACAACCCCTTATTAAATACATAGTACCAACACTTGAGGAAAAATAATAATTTAAAAATGTATTATTCAAGTGTGAAAAATATTTATTTAAAAAGAGAAGAATGAAAGAAACTAAAGAGACAAAGTGAAACTTTTATCATGTAAGTTTCTTGCCTCAATTGGGTGTATCATTTAAAACCCTCAAGCAAAGATTCAATTTTTTGTCAAAAAAGAAAGACAATTCCCATTCACTCAAATTGCTTTGCAAAAACCAGTGGTGTGATGTAGTACCAAGTACACTTTTTTTTTATTTTTAATCAGAAATTTCAAATTTGATTATTGGGTATACAAATTTGGTTAAAATTTTAAAATAGACATCATATATAAATATATTCTTTAACTTTGTCTTATCTGACATCCTTATTCATTTATTTTGGATATGCATAAATATGCACTTAAACTTGTATAAAATTGAACAAGTAGACACACACATTCTACTTGGCGATTTATATGACAATTTGTGTCCTACACGACATTCTATGTGGCGTCTACGTGTATTGTGACGCGTGTGATTACTTGTTCAACATTATTTAAGTTTAAGTGTTTATTTATGCACACCCAAAGTTGAAAAACATAGACACCAGTTTTGAGGCCAAAGTTTAAGGACATATTAATGTATTATGACATCTTTAAAATTTACTTATTTTGAAAATATTTTTTTTTTAATAAAAGAACCTTAAAAAGTCATTGTCTGTATTTGACTAATTAATCTGAAAAAATAATGAATGCTACTACTCAAAAATACTTTTTTTCCCTCTAAAAGCTTTGACAGAACACCTTATTTTTTTAAAATAAGAATACTTTGAAAGGATAAAAACACTTTTGGCTTCTTAGAAGTTTGACTAAACAAACTAGAAATACTTTTATTAGAAAACATATACCCTTAATATCCTAATATAAAACTTTTTGACATGAATCTGGTCTCAATATTGATATCGAACATCGAGCAAGAAATAAAAAAATTGACAAAATAGACTAAAACCACTTTTATTAGAAAACATATACCCTTAATATCCTAATATGCAACTTTTTGACATTAGTTTAAATTCAATTTTTTCTCAATACAGATATCGAACATCAAACAAAAAATAAAAAAAATTGACAAAACACACTAAAAACACTTTTATTAGAAAACGTTATACCCCTAATATCCTCATATAAACCTTTTCTACATGAATCTAAATTTAATTTGTTCTTAGTACTGATATCAAACACCGAGCAAGAAATAAAAAAAATTGGCAAAACAGACTAAACCACTTTTATTAGAAAACATTATACTCAGACCGTCATAATATAAAACTTTTCGACATGAGTTTAAATACAATTTGTTCTCAATACAAATATCGAACACCAAACAAAAAATAAAAAAATTGGCAAAACACTCTAAAAACACTTTTATTAGAAAATGTTATACCCCTAATATCCTCATATAAAACTTTTCTACATGAATCTAAATTTAATTTGTTTTCAATATAAATATCGAATACCGATAAATAAAAATATAAACTTTCTTTTTCTTTATTACCTTCTTTGTTTCTCTCATGAGAGAGAGAGAGAGAAGTGTGTCAAACAAAGCTATAAATGCTAGTTGGTTTTGTGGTTTCTTTTCAACTTCACATCACCCTCTTAACTTCTTTTCTCTTTATATATACAACTACACACAATACAATATTTACAATGAATTTATTACTATATTATAGCTGTTTTCTTATACAATTCTCTTAAATCTTTGCAAAAGTAAGAAAGGAAAAAAAATGGATTTTTACACATATCCAAGAAGTGCTTTTTCTTCTTCATCATCAATTTTTTCTTCATTTTGTATGATGGATTTGATTGAAAGAGCAAAAGATTTCTTCAGATTTGCTGTTTCTACTATTATTGGGAATGTTTTCTCTGCAATTTTCACATTTTTCTTTGCGTTAGGTGGGTATATACTATTATCAATTCTTGTTTACAATTTTTGTGTGTTAAATTGTGACTTTTTTTTTGGGAGGAATTTTGATTATTCAATGGGGTGTGTCGTAGATTTTGGATCAGATTTTAAAATTTTGTATTCGATTTTTGTTTTAGTGGATTTTTTTTTGGGATTCGTGTAGTTTCTTGTACTTCAATTTTTGTTAGTTTACTTTTGTTGGAGTTTGTGTCCTATTAATATCTATTGTTTCTTTTTTGTTTTGGTTTCTTACTCGATGTCTGGTACTTTTGGAGTTCGACTAAATTCGAATTCATTTCGAAAAGTCTCATATCGGGAGTAAAGCTATGTTAACAAAGATGACTCGAAGCTGAGACCTCATGTTATTATTTGTGCTTTTTTGTACTTGTGGGAATGCTTTGAACTGTTTTTTGAGTCAGGTGTGCATACACTCTATCCTTCGCATTTTGTGGGAACACATTAGGTATATTTTTGTGGTTGGTGAGTCTTTTTTTTGGGAGAAATTTCACTTTTACTCGAAAATGTTCAATTTTTTTCTAAAGTAAAATGTATATACAAACACAACTTGAAGTTCCAAAAAAACTCAAGTTTTTAAGTTTAACTTCAAAATCTATGGCCAAACCAGAGTGATATTTTGTGTTATGCATTTTTTATATGGGTTAGACTAAGGTTATTGGACGTTTTCTCTTCCAACTTTCAATCTAGCTATCTTGTTGATTGTGTGTTTCACCCTGAATTTAGGGTATGATATTATTGAGTTTGCGTCTAATCAGAGACGGATTCAGGATTTTAGCTTTATGAGCGCAACCTTTTAAGGTTTTAGCATTGAACTCATTATATTTTTCGAACTTGTGGTCTTAATGATTTGTGTGGCTATAAAAACTATTCACAAAGGAGATACAAATATGTTACAGTATTTTTTTTTCCCCGAATGGACTAATAAGGAAATAGATTGGGTAAAAAATAAGGTGAAATGTTTGATTCAGTGGCGGAGCCAGAAAATTTAATAAGGGGGTTCAAAATCTGAGAAGTAAACACACGAATTAGTGGAAGGGGGTTTGACATCTATTATACATACCTAAAAAATAATTTTAACCATGTATAAATAGTAATATTTTTCGCCGAGGGGGTCGGATGACCCCCCTCATTATATGCTGCCTCCGCCACTGGTTTGATTCAATATTTTGTTTGTCATTTGAGCTAATAAGCTAAAGTCGGATAGCCCGAGGCAGAGCCAGGATTTGAAGCTTATGAGTTCGGGATTCTAAATTATAATAATTTGTATATATGGAATGGATTTCTTAAGACAAAGACTTTGTACCAAAGTTACTAGGTTCAGTCGAACTCGTATTGCAGATAGTTATATGACTGAAAGAAAAACAGATTCTAAAATTTGCAATAAGAAAGTTGACTCTCATTTCCTATTAATGGAATGAAGTTGTGATTTGCAGATTCGCGGGTGATTGTGTTTCAACTGATGATAATGTTACAAGTGACTGCTTTTTAGTCGGAATGTGAAGGTAATAGTAGTGGCATTGTTTTTTTGCAGTGGGCACGTTATTAGGAGCAATGACAGGAGCTTTGATAGGTCAAGAAACGGAAAGTGGATTTATTAGAGGTGCCGCGGTTGGAGCCATTTCTGGTGCTGTTTTCTCTCTTGAGGTCTTTGAGTCATCTCTGTTACTATGGCAATCTGATGAATCCGGAATTGGATGTGTTCTTTACTTGGTAAGCAACATAGCACCTTTTCTCACTGATACTTTTGAACGTTTAACTTTGTAATTTTGTAACGTCTGCATCGGATATCAGTACATTGAGGAAGGATTTAAGTCAAATACACTGAGAGTGTAAAGAAATTTAACTTGTTATATCATGTCATATACCTTTGATTTCACATTACTAGTAAATGCTTATTAAGTAGAGTTATGCGCAACTGTTTTTTAAGCGACCTGATAATATTTTATACTCCCAGTGCATAGAACTTAAACTCCGATGACAAACAATCTCTTGATCCAATAGTTAAATATCTGTTTTTCGTCCATCTCTGTCTCCTCCCCGCACGAGGTGCACAAGCTGTGTGTTATGTACTTCTTAGGTTTATGGTTAATGATGGTTCTTTTGAACTGGTGCAGATTGATGTAATAGCCAGCTTGTTAAGTGGTAGACTAGTTCGTGAACGGATTGGTCCAGCAATGCTTAGTGCAGTGCAAAATCAGGTATCATGTAACATAACTGCTAGCCATTTGGAATTTTGACAGCAACTTAAACTCTCTTCATTTGCTGACTCTTTCTTATCGTTGATCAGATGGGAGCTGTTGAAACTGCATACGAAGAGGTGCCTAACATTTTCGATACAGGTGGGGCAAAAGGTTTGCCTGGACATTTTGTGGAGAAGATCGCGAAGGTTGTAATTAGCAATGACAACAATGTGGATGATACAGGGGAGAGAGTCTCGTGTTCAGTCTGCTTACAGGTAAATTACGTTTAACAAAGCTATTTATTTTTCCGTTTGTATTGTTCTGATTGATTGTGTGGTTATTACTGATGTATCCAGGACTTTCAACTGGCGGAAACTGTTAGATGTTTGCCACAATGTCATCACATGTTTCACCTACCATGCATCGATACATGGTTGCTGAGACATGGCTCATGTCCATTGTGCAGACGAGATCTATAGGTGGTTGTACTCGGTAAATAGTTATAAGGTTATTTAATTTCTTCATACTTACTGATAAGGATTTCCCCCTCTATGTTTGCCATCACATGCAGTATATCGAGGAAGCCTACCTATGTAATTTAGTGGCATATATGCACTTTCCAGTATGGTCATTGTAGTCGATTACCATCGTGTAGAAAGAATTTTAATCTATTATAGTGCTCACTACTTCTACTAAGTAAGTATTTTTGTATCAGCACCCTCATGTTTCGTGCAAACGTCTTGCAAGTATAGGTTTACTCTATCTAATTAGTTGCAGAACATACGAGTTTTCTGGTGAAGCTGTGCGTCTAAGAGGACTATATGTTTATCCTCTTAGACGGATTTGTGTGTTGTTTTGGATGAGACCATAATCATCGCGCTGTTCAGTCTGGGCATGGAATTTTATCCTCTTGTAATGCTCTATTAGCTGAGAAATTGCTTAGTAGGTGACTTTTGTTACTGAAATAGTTGGATATCTTGAGGCTGCAAGTTTCTTAGTTTAAACATTTAGTTGAGAGGCTTCAACAAGATCTTTCTTTGGTAGAGTAACTGCATTGTAGGTTGCATCTTTCCAGCTGTTAGTTCTGTGATCTTCATTTTATGTAAAGGAATGGAAAAGGCAATTGTGTGATTTGTTGTCTGATCATACTAGAAATTATGTATCTAGTTATAATATTTTTACCTAGTTTTATAGCAGTCTGGCTGCTGCACTTAAGTGGTTTTTGACAACACTCATTTTTGATAAGCTAGCTTGAGCGTACCTCGATTAATTTCACTGAGTACCTGGTAATTGGTATCTTCCACTAGCACGAGTGCCAAGTAACTCTATCCACTAAAGCTTGGATGGAGGGAAAGAAATCACCTAGTATTTTTGTCTTCGTTGAAATTTAAACTCGACAAGACTCTTATCAATCTCAATTTGCAACTTTCAACATCTCAAGAGGTTGATCAGTTGGGAATGCTAGTTGTGTTTCCTCTTTAGTGTTTGTCTGTAAAAATATGTTTGTCTCAGTGTTCTGCTGGTTTTTTGGAACTACAGTAGTACTTGTAGATGACATGATATAGTTCAGAGGGACCTGACTGCCGATCTCATCTCCTGACCCAAGACTCAGAGTCCGTACACGACTACCAACCCGAGACTAGGCTCTCAACAAAGACCTGGAATCCGACTCACGATCTTAAGGTTGGTTCCTAGGGTCAGAGTTCCTTCGTCTGTAATGTGGAATGTTTCTTGCAAATCGGTTATCAAGATTACTTAAGTTCTACCAGAATATGGAATTCTAAAATAGAATATGATTTACTCATGAAAATATGGCTAAATATGCATCAATCCAACTCATTTCGTCACCCAAGCAAGTTTTACCCATCTGAAATATGGTGGCTCAAATTATTACTCATTTTATATTGATCGTTTTCAACTTGCTCATACTTGATCCAACCCGCTCAATCACCACCCTACTTATGGGTTGAAGTAACTATAACAACGTCAAAATAAGGAACTTTTACACTATCAAGTCACCTTTATTTGTTAGCAAGTAGTCTGTCTTATTTTTTAAATTACAAAATCACATTTTGAGGAGACTACCTATAGTTTGTAGATATTCATAATTTGATTAAAGTATTTATCTATTTTTTACATTCATGGTGTATAAAAAATTATATGATAATTGCTTTATATCTTGAGCAGCAACTCTAAGAAAAGTTTTTTTTTTTTTTTAAAAAAAACTATGAATATCAGTTAGTGTAAACACTACGATTTGACCAATGTATTCAAAGAACTCATTATCTCAAACCACTAGATATAAAGTCATTTCATTTAGTCCGAGATCCCTTCACACCTCATTATGCTTACACCTCCTACCTATCTCGATCGGCTTGACCAGTGCTCTATCATAATTATAGCCCATTACATTATGGGACACTACTGCCAATTCTGGAAGTGAAAAATGCATAGAGATGGATGCTCTGGAAATCTGTGTTGCGGACTCTCCAATAATGTTGTTGTACCTGTGTCAATACTCAAAAAAAAGTACTGCTTTTAAAGAATCCGACATGCACCCTGTCATGATTTTTGAAGAGTCTGAACAACATAGTTCGTAATAACATAATTATAAAAAGGGAGATTTCACTACAAAAATCAACATTGATCCCTTTGATCAGTATTCACCAAGCAAAAACAAAATTATTCCAAAAACAAGCAATATACTCGTGTTGATGTAGGACAAAACACTTCGATAACAAGTACATAACATCTACTGTCTTTCTAATTCTGAGGTATCGACTATAATACGAGGAAATGGAAAGAAGACGAAAGAGGCAGTTGAATAATTCTTCATCTGTCATTTTACACCATTTACAAGATGAAACTAAAGAATCAAAGGGTGTGTAAGCAAGAAATATGAACTAAAGCAGACATGTTCATACTCGAGAAAGAATCTCTACAGTAAATTCTTTTGATCTTCTTTTGCTGCTCGAAAACTAAACAAGGCACCTGTTCCATGTTAATTATAACATTGTACATCAAAAGAATAAATTAGTGCACCTTCTATTGTTTTTTCGAATCTCTCATGAGGAAGTTTTTGAGGACACAACAGAGTATACAATAGAGTGAAAAGTTTTTAAGTGGTACCGAGTTCTATGGGAGAAGCACAGGGAGCCAAACTTTTTGCTGGAAAGTTCATACCACCACCTCTCAGAGATAAAGAGGGGCCCCTCAACGAGTTCGCCCTACTTACAAGATTTGAATCTAGAAACACAACTATGACTGAGATATCATCGTGAAAATGCCTCCTAACACCACGATCGATCTTCTTCAGATCAGAATACCTCATCTCCCTTTTCTTTGCTGCTTCTTGTAATGCAGTTTTTACAAGCCTCCGAGCGCTTCCCTGAAGGTTGGAAAATTAGGAACATGTATTTCATTGCTATCAATAAGCAAAAACATTAATATTTATCCCTTATCACAATATTCTTCCATTCAGAGTTGCCTCGATTACCTTCCATGCGAGAAACCCGCACAATTAAGACTATAATAACACATTGCAGACGAGAATTTGGTAGGGATCTAAAGTACTCTCTCATCCATTCTAACAACCACAACATACCCAGTGTAGTCCCACAAAGTGGGGTCTGGGGAGGGTAAAGTGTACACAGACCTTATCTCTACCTCAAAGGTAGAGGGGTTGTTTCCGATAGACCCTCGGCTCAAGGAAAAACAGTCCAAAGCATTCCCGAAAAGAAGTAACATGAACTACAACAAAACAATAACAAGGAACAACAGGTAGTAACAGAAATTGGAGGACAAAGAAACTACAAGAGCAATATTGTGACTACTAATAAGAACGGACAACAAGTCAGCTCACTGCTACCTACTAACCTTCTATCCTAATATATGTCCTTCATACCCTCTTATCTAAGGTCACTCATCCATTCTAACATGGGAACAACTTAGTTCAAAATTCTTATTTTCACATTACTACACTATTTTTTTTTCATCTGTTAATTTGGTATATTCTTTTGTGGATTTGCACTCATATAACTCTTTCTTCCGCCTGCAACCATTTCCTTGTTTCCTAATAAAATGTAAGGGAAAATGTTGATATCTCGACACCTAAGCTACCCAGCATGGTTATTGTTATACTAGTACTGCATATTTCAAGAATATCTAAATACCATGTCCTTATTACATGAATAACACGTCATCCAATAGCAACGGCCTAGTAACAAGCTATGTTTTTACCCCAAAGAAAAATGGAAACACGAAAAGATAAAAACTGAAGTACTCGAGCAACATATATTTTTCCTTTCATAAACTACAAATGAGGGATCTAGAAGTGTTAATTTGTTCTTTACAAATCGTGGACATTCCTGAAACTGCGTGAGCTCTTTACATGAGTTAGCTGATAAGTGGATACCAGGAGTCATAACAACAATATTGGTGTGATATTGAGAACAGGAAATATATTCCTCAATGCAATTTGATCTAGTATCATCAAGAAACAAAAAAAAAAAGTACATCATAACTTGCTAGAATAGCACATGAAACGTGATTTTGGAAAAACATAAGAACAAGATATGTTTAACGAGACATTTCATCTTCACGATATTTAAAACTCTAGATGTTCACCACCTAAAGCCAGAAAATACAATTCTATACGAGTTGATTTGCAGTTGTAAACTTCATATGTGCAAAAGAAATATAAATAAATTAAAAAAAAGTAAGAAAAAAGTATCAAATAGTCAAAGATCTTACACTTCGGGGGCTATTTTGTACTATATCAACTGCTTCTTGATTGGTAAGATGTTCCCAGAGACCATCAGAAGCTAATATGAGAAATTGATCATTTGGTTCGAGTTCTTGAACAGTAATTGATGGATCAGAGCTCAATATGGGCCTTTTAAAAGGTTCACGCAACCGAAACTTTGCATACAACGGCTCCCTGTTGTATTCAGGCTTTTTAAGGTATATATCACCAATAGATCTTGAAATCTGCAAGATGGAATTTAAAATTAAAACTCAGATAAATAGCTTCGTGACAGAAAACAAGTATATTCAATTCCTTGTAGGTATATAAAGCAGGATCTATCAAAAACAGCGAAAAGATCATAAATTGAATTAATAGCTCTTAATAAGAATATTAAATATCTCAACTCCTACAGCACAAAATAACCAAATAGGTCTCAAGGGTGACATCTACATCTGTCACATATAATAACCAGAATGACGAAATATTGCCATAAATGGAATTGAAACAAAGGATTTCATGCACATAGTACAACTACAATTTAATCCAAACCACACGGTTGAAACAAAGAATGGCCTTTCCTTTGACCTTTCTGGTCTTTAGCACATTATTGTAATAAATGATTCGTTCCAACACTTGATACGTGGCTGCTTGAAGTTGATACATGCACCATTAATCAGGTGACTAATTAAGTAGTGAAGTTCCTCTTGTTCTTATCTCACAATAAAATCTTCTTTTTTTTGGTCTTTTCATGCATCTTCTACACCTATTTGGTTTGTATTGATCTGCCCTTTTCTTTTATTTTTGATAAGTGTGTCTCGTCCTGAATTTCCTTTTTTTGAAATGTTGTAATAGCATATCAGGTCAGTAAATGAACTTATCAACCATGGGGTTCATGGAATTTCAGCCGAATTGTGTATGGAAGAAATCTATCCTAGCTAGGAAAATAGGCAGACTCCTTTCCCACTACCAATAAAGAGCATAGGTTAAGCGAGTCTTGCCATTCACATAATTCTGCATTTACCGATTGATCACGCGAGTACACATCTAGTCAGCATAGCAAATGAGGAAGGTTAAGTTGGCACTCCACCTTTTGATGGTTTAATAAGAATTATTTTCCATTATCATGAATTAATGTGGAATATACAGAGTCTGGTTGCACTTAAGAAAATAGATGAGTGTTTGCTCCTCTGAATCGCAGAAAAAATTGCTAGAAACGGGACAAAAAATTGGCGGTGAGCAATAGATCAACATATAAGTCATTGCAAACCACCATCAACCCCATAATAAAGCAAATGAATAGCAAAGAAAAAAAGAGTTTCCAATATCAGACAATATAGGGAATGAAGGAAAGATTTTAACTTCTTCTGGTTCAAGGAATCTAAAATGCATATCTTCGTCAAAAGACAGCTAATAGGAGACGTGGCTCATAAATAACCTCCATGTCTAACAAAATCTTATAGGATGCAGATAAAAGAGTGCAATAATTGTCCTTGTATTCATTGCTAAGGCTAGAGGACAGATGATGCACTAGCGACTGCATACAGTGTCCAATGAGTAACAACCTAATCCATCGACTAAAAGACGATACTAACCATATGTTTCCCTCTGAAATAATAGCAAGAATTAGAAACCATATAAGCTACTCTATCTGCAAATCACGAAACACGAGATATACCTGAATCAGACCCTTTACACGCCATACGTTATGCTTCAAAACCACTATCTGTGGGTCATCTGGATGCATTGAATGCAACTCCTGTCTGACAGATTCGAAACATGCGTTATGCTCAGCTGATAGCTGGATAGCAAGAACCTCCCCTGTAGCCCTCACAAGCCTTCCCAAAACAGCTCGGGAATCACCAAGGTTAGCAACATACAGGATACCATTGCAGATCACCACTACCAGACAGCAAGATCCCACAGCAGCCATCTGTGGTTTCATTGGCCATTGCTTTGCAACCACAGAACAGAATCCGTCTTCTGTAGCTTGAAATGCTTTCCGTATTACATCTACAGACATAGAATTTTGTTCTGCTGCAAACCCTACAAGAAAGTTGCAGACTAATTAATTCAAACTACAAATTTAAAAGGCAAATAATTTAATATAGTAGATATTTTAAATTCTAAAAAGAATATACCGTTGCGTTTTCATTACAAAAAAATTTAATGAATAGCATTTAACTAGTTTAACAACACCATTTGGATCTACAAACAGATTGATGCAATTCGATACTTGGCAAATGAGTACTTTGGTCAATAAAACAGGTCTAGTATGCTTACTCTTGAGATTCTGAAAGAGGTGATCATTGATATACCGTGATGTCTCCGGTCCACCATGACCATCATATATCCCAGCAAACGTTCCATAGGGGCCAGAATCAAGCAAGCTCAAAGAACCCGACTCGATCTGGCTTTGATCCTCCAGTAAATTATTTGCCTGTACAACTGCCATTGAGAACTCACCAATCAAGTGTTGACCACTATCCTTATACCAAAAAAGTCCATCTTGTCGTCCAGCTGCATCCGAACCAGCATGTACAGAATGATCCGACGATGGCCGCCAACAGGCCTTCAGGAAATTTATCAGCCTTGATAACATCCCTCATTTCATTTCACTTCTGCCTACCTCCAGTTGCTCAACACCAAAACAAAAAATGCAGCAACAGTCTAACTAAAAGCCTAATTATGTTATTATACTCTTATCCTGCAAACAAAAAACAAGCATATAACAAGAACTTCAGCTATACAATTTACTTCAAGAACCACAGAACTGCAGAAAGATCATAGCTTTAACCAAGCAAACAACAACATACCCAGTATAGTCCCCACAAGTGGGGGTCTAACGAGGTTAGGGTGTACACAGACCTTACCCCTACCTTGACAGGTAGAGAGGTTGTCTCTAATAGACCCTCGACTCAAAGAAAGCAATAAAGATCATAGCTTTAACCAATGATAAACAAATCTGTTCACAGAAAAATTCCAAAACCCAATTTCAACAACAAAGAATAAAATTAAGCATGACCAACAACCTAACAATTTCCAAGATCAGCAATGACATGAAGCAACTAACCCACTACAGTGCCTAGTCACAACTAAGCAAGAAACCCACATCCCAAAATGAACAAAACAACATTAAAACAACACCCAAATCCTGAAAGAACACAAATCACAGCCAAAACTAAGTAAAACCCACATCCCAAAATGAACAAAACAACACCCAAATCACATAAAGTTCACAACTTTAAGAATACCTGCTGAAAAATAAAGAACAAGAAGACTTTGGTGGTGTGATTATACTATCTTTTCTTTTCTGGTCAGTTAACTGAATCCCTTCAACTGATAATGACTAAGATCTGAATAAAACATAACAATCCATGTGGGTCTGAAAGTGTTAGATCTATAGATCCATCAAAGCAGCCACTTTTGTATAACCACAAAAACAAACAATTATACACAGTAAAGAGTGAGTCTTTTTTTCCAGTTCTTGTATCCTTCTTCTCTCTCCTGTTTTTTACTAGTAAAAAGGAAAGGGAAATAAGAAAATTAAAAAAATTAAAGAGTAAACAAAGAGAAGAAGAAGAAAAAGATAAAGTATTATAATGAAGAAAAAGGGGAAATGTCTAACCAGACCTTTGTGTGATTAAACCAACTGCAAGATCTCACACATATACTCTCTCTTGTGTTTAGCAGTGGAAAAAACAAAACCTCATTAAGGAAAAACCAACACCATTATTATTAGTGATTCAACGTGGACATGATTGAAATTCCTCTATTCTTAATTAGAGACTTCGAATTCAAGATTTAAAAATGAAAATGAAAATGAAAATGAAAAAAATCATGTTAGAAGTGTCACCATCAATAATGAGCCTTGCAATCCACAAATTCAGATTAATTAAATTTCTATATGAGTATCGTTAAAAATAAAAATAAAATCTGATGTGTACTAAAATATTTGATGTTGATGGAAATAAGAATACTAACTTTTTTGTAAATTAAAAGGATTAAATCATTCAATTATATATTAAGGGGCTACTTTGAAATTATTACAGAACATTAAATAAAAATACATTTTTTTTACAACATATATGGCTTATTATTTAGTAACTAAACAAAAGAAAAACACTTATATGTAATTATATGTAATCTAGTAAAATTTGGTCAGACCTAACTTTAAAGGCTAAATGATCGATATTCGTTGCATTTTATTAATGAGATCTCTTTTTTGAGCATTTCAATGTCAAAAAATAGGAATTCAAATTTTAAGAGTTTTTAGTTTGTATTAGTCTAGAATTTTTTTCGAAAATTAGTCAATCAACTCTGTTAGACTTATCCAACCTTGGTTAGGCCTATCCTCACTCACAGGCCTACTGACCAGTACTCGTAGTGTTTTCATTGATGACGCCTCTTTTTCAGCGATTTGGTGTCATGGAATAAAAATTTAAGATTTTAAATATTTTTCGTGTATGTTAGTTCATTAATTTTCTGAAAATTAGTCGACTGACTTTGTTGGCCCCCAAACTTAGTTAGGCCTGGTGCGTAGTACTCATTGCATTCTCATTAATAATTTCTCCTTTTCAGCATTTTGATGTCATGAAATAGGAATTCAAGATTTTAAGTGTTTTTCATGTGTGTTAGTCCATTAATTTTCTGAAAACTAATAGACCGATTCCATTGATCCCCTAAACTTGGCCACGCTGGGCCTCATAACTCGTATTCATTGAGTTTTCATTAATGATGTATCTGTTTTTGTTTTCAGTATTTTAATCTCATAAAATAGGAATTCATGATTTTAAACGTTTTTTCATGTGTTGGTCCACAATTTTTTTTTAAAATTAGTCAACTGACGCCGTTGACCCGCAAACTTGGCCAGATTGAACCTCATATGCCTGGTCACAAATACTTCTTGTACTTTCATTAGGAAACTCTTTTATTTGAGGTTATTTTCTTCAATTTCCTTTTTCTGGTAACAATTTTAATAACATTATCTCACAGAATGAGTCTAATTAGTGAAATGAAAAAAAAAAAGTCTAATTAGTATCTCTTGAAGCTTTCTATTATTAGGTTACTAATTCAACAATAGAAAAAAAAAAAATTAAAAAAAGAACAAAAGTTGTTGCACGTTAGCGTCCGTCTATATATACACAATATAACTTTTTGATGAAAGGCAATGGCTATTGCACATTAGCGGCCATTTTTATATGTACAATATAATTTTTCGATGAAAGATGTTTAATTGATCATCCTTCTTGGTACGTGGCTATATGCCATTGTTGTTCCTCCTTTTTAGTATGTCATTAATTCTAAAGCACAAATAGGGTCACTTTATAATCTCTTGCTGACTTCGCAGAGTAGGGGCTCTTCCTCTTGCTTGAGCAACAAAAATGTGCTGTCAAAGACGTTCTCTCGGTTTTTTTAGTGGTGTATTCATGTTTTAGAAATTCTAGATTTGCTTTCGACCATATCATTAGGAACTTGATACTCGTTTTCCTTCTCTCGGGGTCTTAGTGGCACCATGTTCTAGAAATTCTAGATATGCCTTTGACCATATCATTATGAGGTAGAGATATTGTTTCTGAAAGACGTTCGTCACGAGAACATAACATATTAAGAGCAATCTCACATATGGAGTCTAGGATGGATAAAATATACACAAACCTTACTCCTATCTCATGCGAGGAAGGGAGATTGTTCTAAGAGACCTCGGCACGAGAAGAAACTGTGTGTACACGTACAAGTACAACATGGGAAATCTAAATAGCTCCTTAATTGTTGTCCCACATAGGTTACTAAAACACAAATAGGGCCACTTTATAAGCTCTCAAGTAGATGACTAGTATGCCGAGCTTGGTAACACAAGCTTGTAACTCAAGTGAGGCCATTATGGTGATGTGAACAAATTAAAGAACCAAAATCGAATAATACCCTTTGCCTATAAGTCTCCAATTCTCCATCAAGGCTACAACGCCGGACTTTGTTTAGACCATCACTTTTTTTTTTTTAATTTAAAGCTATTGTCGTAAATTTTGAATCAAATTTTCCAACAAATAATTTAAGTATTTGTTTGGCTATAATTTTGGGTTTATGGGATTTCGGTTCACAAAACTTCATAAAGAATTTCAAATAACATATATGTTCAAACACAACTTTGAGTTCTAAAAATATAATTTTAAAGAACTCAAATTTCCAATTTCAAGAACCATCACTTTTTTTTTAAAGCTATTGTCGTAAATTTTGGATCAAGTTTTCCAACAAATAATTTAAGTATTTGTTTGGCTATAATTTTGGGTTTATAGGATTTCGTTTCACAAAACTTCATAAAGAATTTCAAATAAAATATATTTCAAACACAACTTCGAGTTCTAAAAATATAATTTTAAAGAACTCAAATTTCCAATTTCAAGTTCAAAATCTATGATATAAGGAAGTTTAATCTTTTTTTTTTTACTTTACAAGGAAGAAGATTAAGTAACTCTTACTTTTTTTTTTTTTTTGGAACATCACTTTTTTTTTTAAAAAAATGATAATTAAAATTTCAGATTGGTGTATTGGACTTGATACTATTTGGGAAAAAAATCTCTCAATTTAATTAAAGTTGTAGTTATATTATTTGTTTTTTTATTAGGTGTTTTATATTCTCTTTGAATCTCAATTAATTTAGATTCATGTCAGCTAACTTTAGGAGGTTAAAGAGCTCCCTCGAAAAAGCGATTTCATTCCTAAGATACAAAATTGGGCTGATTTAAGTTAAATATGTAGTAAAAATATGAGAAACCTTATAAAAAAACTAACATAGATTGATAACTTTATAAACATTTTTCAATGCAGGTTACAAAAAATAAGCAATAAAACACCAAGCTTCAATAAGCAAGACAAGCATGAACTCC
Organism: Solanum pinnatisectum; assembly: GCA_035578085.1. NCBI lineage: Eukaryota > Viridiplantae > Streptophyta > Magnoliopsida > Solanales > Solanaceae > Solanum > Solanum pinnatisectum. The sequence continues at coordinate 3,044,317 of CM069078.1, forward strand.
GAATAATAAATATAGTGGAACTTTCTGCGAAAAGAGAGTATTGTGTACATCAACAATATATTCAGTGTAATTCTATATGTGGGGTCAATGGAGATTAATGCGTACGTGTAGGGGTGCCAAATTGGCAGGTTGGGTTGAAATTGGAGATATTAAAATAGGTTGAAGTAGAAATCTAGTTGGGTCTTGACCCGCCCAGTTTAGTTTGGGCTCAAATGGGTTGGGTTCAAATGGGCTAAAAAATGGGTTGGGTCTTGACCCGCCCAATTTGACCCGATTAATCTCAATAATTTTAATATAGTGATATTTAACTTTTATAATCACAATGCGAATTTCAGCTCAAGATTTTTTTTTAAAAAAAGTAACAAATGGATTGATAAATCCTAAAAGATGTTAAATAGATAATAATTCATACATTTAATATAGGAACATATCTTAATAAAGAGTTTTAAAACGAGTTGAAATTGGAGATTGAATTGGGCTCAATTGAGGTTTCTCTTAAAATGAGTTAGGCTTGAATGAGTTGAGATTGAACCCAATTCAAATTATCTTGAGCCAAACCCTTAAAATTCTGACAGGTTACCTATGTTTGGGTTCATTTTTTTCACCCCTATGTACGTGTATCCAAACTTCATATATCCTTATTTCTTGAGAAGTAAAGAGACTTTTTTCGAAAAGCAGTTGAACAACATATCGAGTGTAATCCTACACGTGGGATTTAGGGAGGGTAGAGTGTACAGATAAAGAGAGTGCGTGTGTATAAAACAATAACAAAATACTCAGTAGAATCTAGAAAGAATAGAGTATAGACAAACTATACCCTTACTCTTATCCCGTGAAAGATAAAGAGTGGTTGTTTCCGAACAATCCTCGTGACTTTGTTATTAGGTGTTTGATATTCGCTTTGATTCTTGATTAATTTAGATTCATGTCAGGAAAGTCTCACTTTAGGAGGTACAAGACTCGCTATTTAAAGTGATTTCATTCCTAAGATTCAAAATTTTGGGTTGATTTAAGTTGAATATGTAGCCAAAATAGACTCATGAGAAACCTAATAAAAATAAATCATATAAAAAAATATCAGAGAATAATAACTTTATAAACATTTTCCAATGCAGATAATACAAAAAAAAAATCAATAAAAATTCAGTAACCAAGACGAGCATATTGATGTCTGAATAATAGACAGTGTGACGATTAGGGGTGTATATGATCGGGTTGGTTCGGGTTTTTTAACTATCAAATCAAATTATTTGTGTCGGATTTTTAAATTTATAAACCAAACCAAACCAATAAAACTCGGGTTTTTCAACCTTGGATTTTTTCGGGTTTTTCGGGTTGTTTCAGGTTTTTCCGGTAAAGTATTCATACAAACATATAATTTACTTGTACTTCAAATATTTCTTTAGTCCTACCAAAATACAACTATCTAAGGTGTTTCTTAAAAAAAATAACACAAAGTATGATATGATTAATGACACACTAAAATATCCAACAAAAACAATAATAATGAAATCGCATAAAACAAATATTGCAAATAACAAGTCATAATGAAAATGATCATAATTTAAAAGTACTAAATCATGCTAACATAAGTTATAAGTATTAGTTACATGACTAAATATTAAAGAAAATTAAAATTAGATTATGTATTTTGATTGTCTAAATCAATGTAAAACTAAAGAACAAATATTCAATATTATTGTCATTCTTAGTGTTGAATTGATTTTCTTTTTGCATTAGTATTAATTTGATTTTGATTTAAGCTTTATTATAATTACCACCATCTTTGGACTATAATCTTTATTAGACCATTCAGAATTCTAAGTTTCAAATTTGAAATAATATATTAAAAGATAAAAACAATAAAAAGGTATAAGAAATATTTAAAAATTATATCAAAGTAAATATTTTTATGTATAAAATAAAATTTTAAAATTATATATATAATATCGGGTTGGTTTGGTCTTGGGTTGATTTTTTTTAGTTAAAACCAAACCAACCCAAATATAGTCGGGTTTTTTTTCCCAATACCAAACCAAGTCAAACCAAACCACTAGTCGGGCTTTTTTTTTCCGGTTTGACTCGATTTGCGGTTTGGTTCGGTTTTCGGTTCAGTTTTGTACACCCCTAGTGACGACCTTCTACGAGAAGAATGTGTGTACAACAATAACATGTCCAATGTAATTCTACAAGTGGAATATGAGAAGAGTGAAATATATGCAGAACTAAAGAAAGACGATTTTTGAAAGACCCTCCGAGCGAGAAGAGAGTGCAGCGCGTGTGTACAACAACAACAATAATAACACATATACCAGTGTAATCGCACATGTGGAATTTGGAGAGGGTAGAGCGTACGCATACGTACCCAAACCTTACCCCCTACTTTCTGAGATGTAAACAAACTATTTTCGAAATACTCGAATAACGTTAAATAGTTTATAAATAGTGGTATTTTTTACTAATTAGATGAAGAAAGAACCAATAATAGTATTCTCGTGCTCTAGCAATTGCGCTCCCTAGACCACTACCATGTAGTTAGATAGGGACAATAAGTTCGCATGGCAAATTGTTCGTTATCAATTAAGTATAAGTGGAAACTCTCTTAAGTTTCTTCCTCCTGCTCTTGTTGTTTTTTTACGTGGGTATAGAAAGGATAGAGTGTAGAAACTATTTTCAAAAAACCTTTATAACAGAGAACATATGGGTATAATAATAACAACAATAACATGACGATGTAATAATTTTACAAGTAAAATCTGAAAAAGAAAAAAAAACACTATACACAAATAGATTATTTTTTAAAGACCCAAAGACCCTCGACGATGCGAGAAGAAAGTGCATGCATGTATACAAGTAGACCATGGGAAATCTAAAATAGCCCCTCATTCCATTAGCCCACATCGATTATGAAACACAAATAGGACCACTTTATAAGTTCTCAACCAAATAACCTCTTGCTGACTTCACAGAGCAGCGGCTCTGCCTCTTGCTTGGGCAACAATAATGTTGTTGTCAAAGACTAGTTTACTATGTCTAACCCCTAAAGACTTCTATAGTTTGGACCATTACCTTTTTTGATTATAGATTACTAATTTGAAAATATTTGAAGATCGAGTATAATGATCAGAGGAGTTTGTCTAAATTATCCATAATGATGTAATGCTATATCATTTCATTATTTCAAAGACCTGAATTCATGATTTGTATCACACTTGTTAAATATGATCTCAGGAGTGTAGCGTGAATTACACGAACTCACATTCCTTCACCTTGATATATTCGATTATATCCCTCGTTTCACTTTTGATCCATTATATGATTTAAATTATTTTATATTTGGCCAAATATCATAACTTTTGTACGCGGTAACAATACCAACGATTAAAAACAATTGGTATGGAAGATGAAATGATTTAAGTACAATATAACAACATATTAGGTAATTTCACAAATGGAGTATGAAGAAAATAATGTATATGCATGCAACCTTACCCCTACCTAGTAAAAGTAGAAAAAATGTTTCCAATTGATCATCAACTCAAATAAAATAATGGATGAAATAATTTACTCAATTAAAAATGTTTATTAGACAAGCCATTTTAGGTAATAATATTTCCAAAAGAACATCATTTATAAATGCATATAGAGCATAGTGTGACGTCCCGCCACTTGGCCAGCCAGATTTCGCGTCCGGATAGGAGCGGAAGGTTCTAGAGTTGAGGAGAGACTTGCAGAGAACTCTAGAATCCTTTAGACTTTTCAAGAAGGCTTTGGAGAACTCTAGAATGTGTAGAGAATTCTAGAGATAGGACCAATGTGTAAATATCTTAGGGACTTGTATAGTAATTTTAAATTACTCTTTAGCCCTTAAGTGGTAGTATAAATAGAGGTGTCATTCATTTGCAAGGCATCACTCAAGTTGTAAGCAATCTTCCAAAATAATACAAAAGCCTTCTTCCAAAAGCTCTCTTGTTCTTTCTAAGTCTTTCTTTGTATTCTCTTAGCGATCTTAGTCTTAAAGGCTTGCTTGAACTTGCAAGATCTTGAAAGAATAGTGAGTAAGTTGTCAAGCGCCGCACGGAGCTTTAGCGAAAGTTCTAAGTCCGTGACAATGGTATCGAGCGAGGTTTGATCTAAGAGAATGGATTGAAGGAAGCGTGGCCAGCATCACCAGTGCGATGTCCGTTTGGATGGTGGAAAGATGAAAAAAACACCAAATGAATAATGAGGAAATCTTGCCCCCGAGTGAGGCGCTAACATCTCATCCACCTCGACCAGAAGCAAGTAGCAGAACTTGAGGCCATTAATGCAGAAGAATGGGTCAAAGGTTGGTGGCAGGTGCGCACGTGGAGATATTAGGCGGGCGCGTGAATATGGCCAAGTTTAAAACTCTTGAGACTTAAGAGCACGAAAACATCCGTAAGGAGTTGGAAGGGCGTTAGCGGCCGATTCGAGATGAAGGAAGCCGTCACTTGCTCGTGGGCGTTAAACACAATTGAAACAGGCCGAGATGAAAGCACTCGAGAAGGCATGGAGAGGATTAGCGTCACCCGGCCGTGATAGGAGGCCGAAGGCGTTCGAGACATTCAGTGGAGAACTTTATGTGGCACTTGGAGAATTACTTCAGGTGTAATCGGGTGAGGAGTGGCGAGAATAAAATCAACACACGTGTTGTATCTTTCGAAATGGCCATGCTATGGTAGGAGATAGAGAAAACTTTGGGAGCCTACCATCTTACGGATGGGACTGCCAAGTCCTACTTGGACAAAGCGACAAAGAAGATGAAAAAGTTTACCGATCGCCGACATGAAATGGCGTCCCACGGACTACAAAGAAGGCGACATCGTCTTGGTAAAATTCAGTCGAGGCAGTCGAGGCACTAAGGGCGTTCATCAAAACTTAGTGCGAAAATATGAGTCCGTTCAAGATCGAGGTAGGTAAGATCTGCATGCCTCACACTTTAAAGGGTGTTCCGGAAGCGTCCTCAGTAGTACCATAGGACAAGAAAGATCCTCGCCGGAACCAATCACGACGGCGCCATTATTGTCACCGCCGCATGAAATTGAGGCTATCATAGACTACTGGCCGAAGCGAGGTCAACAAGCCAGCGCCATGTTCCTTGTGTATTGGAAGGGACAAACTCCGGAGGAGGCCATATGGGAAAGATATGAAGGCTTGTGGCAATTTAAAGACTAAGTCGCAGCAATGCGCGCGATTGTCGCATCATCGTGGGGCGTGTGACGTCCCGCCACAGCCACCAGATTTGGATAGAGTGGAAGGTTCTAGAGTTGAGGAGAGGCTTGTGGAGAACTCTAGAATGTGTAGAGAATTCTAGAGATAGGACCAATGTGTAAATATCTTAGGGACTTGTATAGTAATTTTAAATTACTCTTTAGCCCTTAAGTGGTAGTATAAATAGAGGTGTCATTCATTTGCAAGGCATCACTCAAGTTGTAAGCAATCTTCCAAAATAATACAAAAGCCTTCTTCCAAAAGCTCTCTTGTTCTTTCTAAGTCTTTCTTTGTATTCTCTTAGCGATCTTAGTCTTAAAGGCTTGCTTGAACTTGCAAGATCTTGAAAGAATAGTGAGTAAGTTGTCAAGCGCCGCACGGAGCTTTAGCGAAAGTTCTAAGTCCGTGACAATAGGCCGACCATAACTAGGGGCAAATTTACATGCTAAAAAATGGAGCACGTGAACCTGTGGTACGGTCTTTCCATAAAGCTAGATATTTTATGTATATATTTTCTAAAGTTGGTATAATATTATCTATTGACACTCATTTAAAAAGAAAGGCTACATAATTGTGTAATTGGTTGGATGTCGAGTTATTTCTCTAGAAGACTATGGATCAATTCCACTTGATACATTTTTTCCTTCTAGATCTCTTTTTCTTTAGAGATGCATCAATGTCCTAAAAATTCTACATTCGCCTCTAACCAAACCTCTGCATACCATTGTGAGGTACGTAGAGAAATTTTAGCGCAAAAGCGTGAGAAGGGTAGTGTGTGTACAACAACATTAACAATATAATACTCAGTGTAAACCAACATATGGAGTACTCTGTAAAGGGTAGAGTATAAACATACCCTATCCCTACCTCATGAAAGATAGAAAGTCTGTTTCTAAAAGACAAAATGAAAGTGCATGTGTGTACAATAACAACAACAACAATAATATACTCGGAGTAATTCCACGCGGGAGACAATAAGAGTAAGGGAGATTATGAGAACATGAATAAATCTAAATAACCCCTTATACTCCATTATTCTCCCACATCATTTATAAAACACAAACATAGCCACTTTATAAGCTCTCAACTAGATGACAAGTACGCCGAGCTTGGTAACTCAAGCTTGTAACTCGAGTGAGGGCATTAAGGTGATGCGAACAAACTAAAAAAAGTGTGACGAAGTCTCATGTGGGTGTTATTATGGTGGACCAGCATGGATACTGGCTTCATGTCTTCCCTCTCTTAAATGAAGTAAGAAGAGGTGATGGACCTTGCTTAAGGAAGAGTTTGGTTTAGAGGTGCTCGTTTGTATCATATAACCTTAAGCTGACTTCACAGAGCAGTGGCTCTTCCTTGCTTGGGGCAACAACTAAAATGTTGCTATCAAAGACCAGTTTGCTAACAAGTCCTAAACCCTAAAATGTCATCAAGACTTCTCATAGTTTGGACCATCACCTTTTTTTAGTTTTTATATAGAGCCCGACATCAAAATTTTATAGGACTAAACAAGACGTGCTCAATTACAATTAGGGTACGTTCTTGGAGGTTACTCAAATCCTAAACCCTAGCTAGTTCATGTCAAACTTATCCCAGAATTATAAGTTATCTCATACTTCATAAACAAACAAAAGAATTGAGGGGTACTAAAAACTTATCCCGGAATTATTCTTTATCCAGCACACCAAACGACCCCCAAGTGTAATCCTACACGTGGAATATAGACATAATAGAATATACCCAGACCTTAGCTCTACTTCATATGTAAAGAGACTATTTCCGAAGACCTAGATTACGTATGTACAAGTACAACATGTGTGCATGAGGAGAGAGTTTGGTTTAGGTGCTCTTTCGTAGTTTGCTGAAGTTCAAACCACAAAACTCTGAAGGCTTCTCATAGTTTGGGACCCCATTACCTTTTCGATCAAAGAGAACATTTGTGTATGATCAAAATTAATATTTACAGGAAAATAGATAGATTTCATACTTATTTTCTTACATTTGGTATGCAAGCAAACAATATTATGCTAAGAACGTTTGCGTATAATCTAGACAAATACTATAGAAGGTAGTGTGGAGGTTGGGTGATTGGGATAGGGACTATGGGGGACATGGAGTGAAGATGAGGTGTGTTGGAGGATGGAAGGACAAAATCAATGTGGAATGCCATTTTTTTAAAGAACATGTTTTTTAGTAGAAAATGTTTTTCACCATATCGAACACACCCTTAATAGTCAAAACATACCTAAACCATCACTTTAACGTAGTTTCACAACTCTAGCTATCTGTTGTTCCTAAGTCTGCCTTCTTACATAATTTAGAAAAACATCATATTATAATGATTAGCTGAACCTAAGAAAAACATTTTCTGGTCCATTTACTGAGTCCAACAAATGGTGACCACTAAAAAGAGCTTGTTTAACGGTCTTTTAGGCCTTACCAATCACCATGTATACAATAACATACTCAGTGTAATCCCACAAAATGTGATCTGAGAATAGTAGAGTGTACGGAACCGTATCTCTCTGAGAGAGTATTTTCAAAAGAACCCAGCTCAAGTAACAACAAACACTAACATATTGTAGTACTAGCTGAGAGTTTTGCTCAAAGACAAGTTTGCTAATAAGTCCAAAACCCTAAAATGTCAAGACGGCTTCTCATAGTTTGGACCATTACCTTTTTCTTTTAAAGCTTAGTGCCATATATTAGTACTGTTTCTTGAGAAGTAAACAACATATCTAGTGTAATATTACATGTGAGATCTAGGGAGGGTAGAGTGTACGGATATCCAGACCTTATCCGTACTTCTTGTAAAGACAGTGCGTGTGTACAAAACAACTACATCATACTCAGTGGAATCTAAAAAGAATAGAGTAAAGACAGACTATATCTTACCCCATTGTGAAGTAGAGAAACTATTTCTGAAATATACTAGGCGCGAGAAGAGACAAATTCAATGTCTACTCACATGCGGAGTCTGAAAATGGTAGAGTAATAAACATATCTTACCCTACCTCGTGAAAGATAAAAGAGGTAGTTTTTAGAATGTGTGTATACAACAATTACATACTCAGCGTAATCTTACAGGTGGAGTTTTAAAAGGTTAAAGTATAGCCATGCATATCTTACTCGTATCCCGCGAAAGATAAAGAGCGGCTGTTTTCGAACGATCCTTGGCGCGAAACGAAAATGCGTGTGTACAAGTACAACATGAGAAATCTAAATTACCCATTATTTCCATTGTCCCACATCGATTATAAAATACATATAGAGCCACTTTATAAGCTCTCAACTAAATAACAAATATGCTGAGCTTGGTAACTCAAGATTATAACTCAAGTGAGGGCATTAAGGTGATGTGAACAAAACTAAAACAAATGGTGAAGTATCATTTGGGTGTTATATGGACCAGCATAGATAGTGGTATGTTGTTTAGCAGTAGGAAGAGTTTGGTTTAGAAGATGCTCATGTGTAGCACATATAACCTCTTGCTGACTTCACAGAGCAGCGGCACTTCCTCTTGCTCTCTCAAAGACCACTTTGCTAACAAGTCCAAAATCCATCTACATTGTCATCAACTATTCTCATAGTTTGGACCGTCACCTTTTAAATCAAAATTTTACAAGGCGTGTTCAATTCCAATTAGGGTACGTTTTAAGCGAAGTGGTTTCTGCAAGACCCTCAGAGAAAGAAGAGAGTGTGGGTGTACAACAACAACACACTCAATGTAATCCTACATATGAAACTTGGAGAGGATAGAGTGTACACATATCCATACCTTATCGCTACTTTCTGAGAGGTAAAGAGACTATTTTTTGCAACAACACACTCAATGTAATCCTACATATGAAACTTGGAGAGGATAGAGTGTACGCATATCCATACCTTATCCCTACTTTCTGAGAGGTAAAGAGACAATTTTTGCAATACTCGAACAACGTTAAATGGTTTATCAATTTTTGTAATCTCATGAAGTCTGAAAAAACTTCATCTGTTGTTCCTAAGTTTGCCCCTTACTCCATTATTGTCTCACATCGGTTTTAATACTCTAGCTATCTGTTGTTCCTAAGTTTGCCTTCTCACATAATTTAGAAAAACATTAGTATATTATAATGATTAGCTGAACCTAAGAAAAACATTTTCTGATCCATTTTACCGAGTTCAACAAAAGGTGACCATTATAAAGAGCTTTTTAACGGTCTTTTATTATAGTGAGTGTAAAATATTGTTGTCTTCCTTTTTTTGAACTGTTTTGTAATGTTTTTACTTGAATCAAAGATTTATCAGAAATAACATTTCTGCCTTGTAGGCGTAAGGTCTACGTAAACACTACGTAGCCTCCCCAAACTCCATTTGTGAGATTACACTGAATATATTGTTGAATAATGAGTTCAGAGTACCTTTAGTTTTACTTACCAACTAAAATACACTTATTTGCCGATTGCATTTGTTGTTTAGTAGTGCTTGATTCAAAATAAAACTCATGGGCAATAATGCGCACTTCTTAGCGCTTTACCTAAACTAGAGTGCAATTTAAGCGAGGCAAATCACTCTTCTTGATCTTTAGTGCTGAAACTTGACACTCGTTTTCCTTCTCTCGGTTTTTTAGTGGCGCATCCATGTTCTAGAAATTCTAGATTTGCCTTTGACCATATCATTATGAGGTAGAGATATTATTTCTGAAAGATGTTTGTTACGAAAACATATCATACTAAGAGCAATCTCACATATGGAGTCTAGAAAGGATAAAGTATACACAAACCTTACTCCTATCTCATGCGAGGAAAAGACCTCGGCACGAGAAGAAAGTGTGTGTACAATAATAACAACAATAGCATAACGATGTAATAATCACACGAGTAAAATCTGAAAGGAAAAAAAACAAAACACATATAGATTATTTTTTAAAGACCCTCGACGCTGCGAGAAGAAAGTGCATGCATGTATACAAGTACACCATGGGAAATCTAAAATAGCCCCTCATTCCATTATCCCACATCGATTATAAAACACAAATAGGACCACTTTATAAGCTCTCAAGTAGATGACAAGTATGCTGAGCTTGGTAACGCAAGCTTGTAACTCAAGTGAGGGCATTAAGGTAATGAGGACAAACTAATAAAATGATTGAAGTCGAGGGGTTTTATGGAACCAGCAAAAGATGCTGGCTTGAAGCAGTACTAGTGTGTAATACTGTGTGGCATGTGTGTCTTCCATCTTGAAAAGGGGTGAAAGAGGTCTCGTGCTCTTTCACTTGTAACTCAAGTGAGGGCATTAAGGTGACGTGAACAAAACTAAAACAAGTGGTGAAGTCTCATTTGGGTGTTATATGGACCAGCATAGAGTTTGGCTTGTAGAGTTAGCAAAACAAGTCCAAAATGTACTTCCCATAGTTTGGATCATCACCTTTTTATACGTTTTTGGATGCTACTCAGCTCTAAACCCCAGTTCATTCATAATTTTATGGTTTATAGATGTGTTTGTCTTTTTTGGATGCTACTCAGCTCTAAACCCCAGTTCATTCATAATTTTATGGTTTATAGATGTGTTTGTCTTGTCAATTCCAATTAGGGTATGTTTTTGGAGGTAGTTCATGCATAATTTTATGGAACGTGTCCGTCTTGTTAATTTCAATTAGGGTACGTTTTTGGAGGCTACTCAACCCTAAACACTAGGTCATGCATATATAAAGGATATTATATTTCCTTAAAAGACATCTCGAATATTCCATAAAACACTTGGAATATTCATAAGGAGATCAAAATATGTCAGACTCTTCTTGATAATCAAATATAAAGAAGATCCACAAATTATTTCATGGAGATCAAGTCCAAACTATCATAATTCGAGAAATACATCACTACTAAAGGTCCTCGAATCACGGAGATATCTTAAGAGGGAGAAGAAATCTAGAGAGATAAATAGATTTGTATGCATAATGTTAATAAAATTATATTTCTTTGTATTTTATTTGTGATTGTAATTTATTTTCTATCACTTTAAAATTTGTTGCAAACGTATTTGTTTAGCCGTAATTTTGCAAACATATTTGTTTAGCCGTAATTTTGGATCACTTATAGGGATGTCTTAGTTTTTTTTTTTTGGAACATCTCCTCTCTTTTTTCTGAAAAAAAAAACAAATTAAAATTTCAGATTGGCGTACTTTGGACCTTATACTATTTTTAAAAAATCTCATAATCTAGTTAAAGTTGTAGTTATATTATTTGGTTTTTATTAGATGTTTGATATTAGCTTTGAATCTTAGATTCAGGTCAGGAAAGTCTCACTTTAGGAGGTAAATGACTCTCTTGTTAAAGATATTATTTTTACAATATTCAAATAACGTTAAATGGGTTATCAATTTCTTTCCATTTGTATTTATTGAAAAATTCCATTCAATTTAAGTAGAGGATAGAGTGTAGGAACTTAACTATTTTCACAAGACCTTCAGTGCAAGAAGAGAATATAGTGGTGTAATTTTATAGGTGAAGTCCAAAAAGTTACTATATGCAAAAAAGTCACTTGATTTTTAGTAGAAAATGTTTTCCATCATACCAGACACACCCTTACTAGTCAAAACATACTTGAACCATCACTTTCTCGTCGTTTCACAACTCTAGCAATCTGTTGTTCCTAAGTTTGTCTTCTTACATAATTTAGAAAAACATTATATTATAATACGATTAGTTGAACCTAAGAAAAACATTTTCTGATCCAGTTTACTGAGTTCAACAAAAGGTGACCATTAAAAAGAGCTTTTTAACGGTCTTTTATTATAGTGAGTGTAGAACATTCGTTGTCTTCCTTTTTCGAACTGGTTTGTAATGTTTTCACTTGAGCCGAAGGCCTATCAAAAATAACATCTCTACCTTGGAGGCGTAAGGTCTGCATAAACACTACCCTCCCTAAACTCCATTTATGAGATTACACTGAATATGTAGTTGTATAATGAGTTCAAAGTACCTTTACTTTTACTTAACAACTAAAATACACTTATTTGCCGATTGCATTTGTTGTTTAGCACTGATCGATTCAAAATAAAACTCATGGGCAATAATGCGCACGTCTTAGCGCTTTACCTAAACTAGAGTGCAATTACCACTCCTTGATATTAGTGATTAAACACGTCTTAAATGAGCTTTTGACGAGTTTAACAATAACATACTCAATGTAATCCTACAAGATGTGATCTAAGAAGAGTAGAGTGTACGGGACCGTATCCATACCTTAGAGACTATTTCTGAAAGACCCTAGCACAGTTAACGCAAATCAATGAACACATAGAAGGGAACAAATAAAGCATGTACAAGAGGAAGCATCACATAACATACAGCCAAGAAAACAGTAACAACAACAAAGTCAATCTTCCAATAATTCTCATCTCACTAGTTATTGTGGTAGGTACTACCAGCACCTTCCCAATTTCTTTGCACTTCACATACACCATTAACATTAAAAACCTGGATCCCATTAAGTCTTGAGCCCAAAACAGGTAACCCACTATGTCTCTCTCATTCTATCATTATTCCCCACTTGACAATAACCTACTACAACTTGTAGTAAAAGCTTCAGCTGGTGGGCTCACCTTCCACATCCTCCACATTTCTATTCATATCTTTGTCAAACACCGTTTTATTGATTCATAATTCTTCCCTTTTTGTTTCTCACACATTAGATATGTGTGTGTGTGTGTGTGTACTATACACTATGCATACATATATTCCAGTCTTTTTTGTTCATTTCATATCACTGTTCTATTGAGAAAACCTAAGTTCTACCTGCAAACTGCTCGTGGTTGAACTTGAAAAAGGCCTATGACAACTTTTTCGTAGACGTTCACTTGCATCGCGTCATCTTCAACCAAACCTCCACCCTAGAAGCCCATGGGATTCAGTGATATGTGCTTGTGGGTCAGGGTGAATATTGTAGACCAGCATATTTGGTAGTTGACAATCGTTCAAACTTGGTAAAGGCACCTATAGTAGGACAGAGGACTTGTTCTCTCAGGAGATTGACTTGGGCAAATCTCATATTGGAATAAGAGGACAAATATAGGGCCTCCCATATAAGGCAGAATCATCAGGAATTCAACTGTTGAGAAGTCTGCGCAAAATCGCGAAGCTCCAGAGATGGATTATTTTTGTTGTACTAGTAACTTCATGGTATTTGTTCTTTTCTTGGCTTTAAAGTTGCATAACAGCAGGGAAGCATTTGGGACATTCAGATTTGATTTACACCACAGGTATTCTGATCCAGTAAAAGGTATTTTAGATCTTCCCTGGTTGCCTAAAAAAGGTAGTATTCAGTATTATTCAGCTTGGACACAACGTGATCGCCATATCAACAGGCACCGGCTTACCAGCACCGTTGATACTACTCCCAACAGTCGCCGTCTTACCAGCGCCATTGATCCTACTCCGCTACCTCTCACGTTCGCCGGAGGAGGAAACAAAACAGTCCTACTCAGTTCTTTGGGATTGTAGGTTCCTTCTCCTTCTCTATATTAGTACTTCAATCACCTGTGTCAAAAGAACTGTGGAAATCCTGCTTATGATTATCTGTGTTTTGTTCATTTTGGGATATCTAATAAAATTGGAACGGTATTGAGAAAATTAGCATGACCCTTGTGCAAGCATGACATGTGTCTGTTTTCAATTTGATTGAGGTTTACTTGTCTATATTTGGCAATGGAAGACAAAGTTTTGTAAGAGAAAGAAGTCGAGGTGGATTCAGGATTTATAATCAGAGGATGCATCTATACTGAGACAGTGGGACCGGTAGACATGCATCTACTGCTTACATGTAGGAGACCCTGAGAGGACCTAGTATATTAGTTACTGGCTCGTCCGAACTCAATAGCTTTGGTTCAGACTATATATATAGTTGTTAAATTGCATTACCTGTACTCGTGTAGCGACCAAGTACGTTCTACCTTCAGGACTAACTAAATGTGTTTCTGTGAGTTTCAGTTTGCATTATGCAAATGTGACAGTGGGCACACCTGGGCTATCATTTCTGGTGGCACTCGACATTGGCAGTGACTTGTTTTGGCTACCATGTAACTGCAACAACTGCGCTCACACACTCCTGACAGGTTTTGGAAGAGTATGTCAGTGGAATTTTCGTTTTGTGCATTAACGGTATATAAATTTATTTTATATCATCAGCTTAAGTTGACCTATAACAACAGGATACTTTACCTATCAAAAAATGATGTGATATACCTATAAAATAGGATAAAAACTGGCCATAGCCAGTTAAATTGCACTTGTCATTTGATAAAATTGCAATTAAGCTTGAGATCTAGAATTAAAGAAGAAATTGGGCGGACAATTTTGAGGAACCAGTTGGAATTTGAATAATAATGGTTAAAAATCTCATAGAATTTTGTATGTGCAAAAGTGAAATTTTATGCATGTCATATAGGGTTGAAAAAAGAGTGATTGAATGATCAATGAAGCGGGAGGATAGACAGGAGGTCTTGGGTTCAAAATCCCAATGGAGGTGTAAAACACTAAGAAATTTCCTCCCATTCTGCCTAAGTCTCGGTCGCCAGAGCTACTCGATACCTATACTAGTGAGAGATAAGAGGTACCAGATGAAATAATCAAGGTGCGTGCAAGTTAGGCCAAACACATCCATCATGAAAAAATATGGTTGAAATGAAGTTTTGGATCACCATTCATTGAAAAATTGAGGTGCTTACTAGCTTTAGTTTTGTGTGCTACTGTACTACACCAAAGTTGGCTTCATGGACTAGATTTCCTTATTTGTGTTTTTTCTTCCCTTATTTCTGTTTATGTCATTGCTTGATGACACTTATCATACAATTTACATTTTTGGAACAGCCTACAGACCTTAACATTTACAGCCCGAATACATCATCAACAAGCAAAATTGTTCCCTGCAATGGCACTCTATGTGGGCAAGGAAGACAATGTTCAGTGGCACAAAGTGCATGTGGTTATGGAGTTGCATATCTCTCCCATAATACCTCATCTTCTGGGGTACTGGTCGAAGACATCTTGCACTTACAAACAGATAGTTCTCAACAAAAGGCTGTTGAGGTACCAATTACATTGGGGTGAGTTGTATTACTTTGTGTTTCTCTTTGGAGAATATTAGGGTAATAACTAACACATGCCAGTGCGAGAGGAAGTGCAAGCGCAAGGATCAGAGGCAGATCTAAGGGTTCAACTTTCCATCTCGAACTATGTATACATGTGCTAAAAGACATTTACGATGTATACACATTATGAAATCAAATTGATTATGAACTTGCTGACTCTAAATTTTTTGTTTGCCTCTTCCTAGAATACCTATGAAATCAACTAGTCGAGTGATAATTTCAGAAAGTAGTTTCGATTTCCCAAATTTGATAAAGAAGCATTGGGTTGTCTAATGCTTTTTCTTGTCCACTACAATCTATATTTACTAGTAGTCCTATTTCAGGTGTGGAATGAAACAAACTGGTGCCTTTTTGAATGGTGCTGCTCCCAATGGTCTATTTGGACTCAGTATGGGCAATATATCTGTTCCTAGTGTTTTAGCCAGCAAAGGTCTTGCTGCGAATTCTTTTTCTCTGTGTTTTGGGGCTGACGGTACTGGAAGAATAGATTTTGGAGACAAAGGGAGTCTGGACCAAGGAGAGACACCATTCAATCTTGAACAGACACAGTAAGCATTCACCTTGATTCAAAGTATTTAGCATTTTGATTCTGTTTCAAGCTTGATTAAGATGTGGGAATACAATCTAAATATTTATATTTCCTTCTTTTCTCTCTTTAAATGCAGCCAAACTTATAACATTAGTCTGACGGGAATAACTGTGGGAAACAAGAATATTGCTGTTGATTTCACAGCTATATTTGATTCTGGCACCTCATTCACATACTAAATGATCCTGCTTACAAAGTCATTACAGAGAATGTGAGTCGGGAGCAAACACAAATGCAACTTATTTCACTATTCAACTAAGCAATTATTTTCGACATGTAATACAAATACATCATATATACACGTAATACAAATACATCATATATATACACACGCCTGAAAAACACTAAAAATTAAATAAATATAAACCATAATTTCAAAAATACAATAATTTCAGAGCTAAAAACCTTAAACGTTGAACTCATCAAGCTTAAATCCTAGATGTGCCTTCGGTCAGGACTCAAGAGTTGAATGTATGGTCAATAATTGGAGATTTTGTTGTTTAATATTTGACAACTAAATATATTTAGTATATTTTGCAGTTTAATTCTCAGGCACAAGAGCTACGTATTCAGTCTATGGTCCAGGTTCCATTTGAGTACTGCTATGGGCTAAGGTAAACCAGCTTTTATAATCTGTTTGCATTCCTTCTCTTAATTCCCTATAAACTCTAAGGGGTCATTTGGTAGGAAGTATTACGATAGTCCATGTATTATGTATGGTATTATATAGTACTATGTTTGGTAAGAATTTGGGCCTATGTATAACTAATCCATGGATTAGTTATGCACCCAACATGGTATTAGAGGATGTATTACTAATACCTTCTATTTGGAGGTATTAGTAATACATAGGATTTAATACCATGGGATAAGTCTATGTAAACACAAAAATATCCCTCATCATTTTATTCATTTAGTTTATTTTCTTGATTTTATGTTTTATATTTGTATTAGTAAATTAATTTAAATAAATTAGCATATAAATTATTAGAGAGAGTTGTTTGTTACTAAATAAATTCAATACAATTTTTGAAATGTGAATTTAACATTTACTAATTAAAAAGGTAAATATATCACCACATGATGTTTCTTAATTGAATGTATAATATATATGTGTGTGTGGTTTTCTAATTATTTGTATTTTGAACAATTTATAAAATTGCATACATATTAAAACTATAACTTGCAATTTTTATGTGTAAATGTAGATGGTTTACTCAATTTTACTAAGTATTGTTTACCGTCTTATCGGTTTTAAAAGTAGATGATTTATCTTTTTTAAATTGAAAAATGTCATTTTGTGAGTGCTAAATTTATTAAAATGACAATTATTTATCCTCAAATAATTCAAGTGAAAAAATAGCAATCATGACAACAAAATTGTTCTTCACCTAGCTAGTTAGAAGGTCATAACAAAAATAACATTGTCCGGCAATTATCTACCTCGACCCAATTACATAATAATACAAGGGTATAATTGGAAAAAACTTTTTATAGAGTTTTAATCTAAACACAAGATGAAGTACGAAACAATGAACCAAACACTTGATAAAAATAAACCCTGCATTATTAATCCCTGCACTATTAATCCTTGCATTACTAATCCCTGCATTACTAATCCCTGCGTTATTAATCTTTGTACCAAACGACCCCTAAAGAAGTTAACCATCTGTTGATACAGGGCAAACCAAACTTACTTTCAAATTCTTGATGTAAATTTGATAATGAAAGGTGGCAACCAGTTTTATCTTTTTGATCCAATTATAACATTGTCCCTTCCGGTAAGATAGTACTGCTCTTAGTATGTTAGAATTAGATCATTCTTGTTATCATTTTCTAATTTCTAATGACCCTGCTTAATCCTCAGGACGGTTCCACACCGTATTGTTTAGCTGTTGTCAAAAGTGGGGATATCAATATCATTGGACGTGTGTATCTATTAACTAGTAATGAAATTCTACTTACTGCAACCAAGGATCTAAACTCTTACAAATAGCAAGTGCCAAGAAATATTAAGAAGTTTTAGTTTTCATCTTTTTTTCTAATGATGGTGGTGTTCGCTCCAGCTTGCACATACTTTTCACTGGGTACCCTTTACCTCCCACTAGCATAGGTATCAGCTAACTTTGCCCACCAAGACTTAGGCAAATGGGAAGAAATCACCTAGTGGCTTTTATCTCCACTAGGACTTAAACCAGAGACCTAGTTTTCATCGTATATTATCTCCATTGGGACTTAAACCGGAGACCTAGTTTTCATATTATATCTTGAGTCTTCACATATTTTGTTTTAGAGATGAAAGATACAACACTGATATGAGGACCCCTTTGCAGAAAACTTTATGACCGGCTATCAGGTAGTTTTTGACCGAGAAAAGATGGTTTTGGGATGGAAGCCATCTGATTGTGAGTTTCTGTTTCCTTATTTAACATTAGAACCTTCAGCCAATGGGAAACGAGTTGAAGTCTAAAATGGAGTCCTTTTTCACAGGTTATGATTCTAAAGAATCCAAAAGTAAAACTATTCTCCCCGTTAACAAGCAAAGGCCTACTGAAGGGTCTGGTCCTACCAGTTGACTGCCAGAAGACACCAGAGAAAATGGAAATGGTACCATTAGGTCGACACCAGAATTTACATCAACATCTGCGGGAAACTATGTAACAAGGAGCTTGACATTCTTTTGCCAACTTGTAGTGGTTCTGTTTTTCCTTTATAGCCATTATTTGATTATTTGATGATTATTTCTTCATAAGTTCTTTATTCTTGTATATAGTGAGCTCTGTGTAAGTGGTGCTATAGTAACTTGAAAGAGTAAAAAACACACCATTTTTCCCATACTGCAATGTTGTTCTGTGATTTGTTTTTGTCAACAATATGGAAACAGACGATAGAGTGAAATAGTTCATGCGACTTGAGTACTCTCTCGTAGTCGTTCATAGGAAGCTGAAAGGTCTCCTTTTGTATAAAAACTGGCACCAAGCAGCATCATTCCCTTGATTTAACAGTGATATTTCCCACTTTATTAGCTAATGCATAGGAAGAGCCTGTTTGGATTTGGCTTATTTTAAGAGTTTTTAAGTCAAAATAGTTTTTAAGCACTTTTGAATAGTTTGGATAAATTAAAAAAGTGTTTATAAGTACTTGGTTAAGCTAAATTGATAAAAATAAGCCTAAAGTCAATCCAAACAGGCTCCTTGTATGGAAGGAAAATAGAATATGGTATTCCTAGTACTTACTGTGTAGTTCGTCAAACACCAACTTAATTTGCATTTTTGAACTGCTACATCAAGATTTGAAGGACAAAATCTGTTGAGGTCAGGTTTTAGAGTTCCAATGCTAAATCTACGGATTTCACTTGATAAGAAGCTACTTTAAAGGCAATACCTCTTCCCTCTCTATATTGTATCTATTATCCCGATTCCAAGGTATATCGAAATTAGGAAGGCTAGAATTCAGGATCTTGAAAGTCTAGTTAAAACGCTAACAGTGAAGAAGCCAAAAAGATTAACTGATGGCATCCCACTAATTGCTCCTTCTATAAGTATTCTAAGGCCAAGATACAACACCTCAGCTATGTTTTGGAATGCAAAATTATAACTTTCCTTATTTACATGTAAACTCTAGAAAACACTGATATTATGCTTACTAATTTAAAACAGAACCTAGTAACAGTAAATGAAGTTTAAGTCATGTTCTCCAAATGCCAAGGTGTTTGTGTTTCGTGAATTTGAGGCATACCATTAATCAAAATGTATAAATCACGAGGCCTGATGCAGTAATATGTTACAATTCACGCTTATGGGAAAACACAATCTATGCCCAAGTATAATAAGCATGGATGATTGAAATGCAAAAAGTTTGCACAAAACTACCTCATGAAAAGAAGAGAAAAAAATAAGCTACTTCCAGGTATTACTAATCAAGGAGTAGCACTTCTTATAATCCACAGAGTGAAGTACAGATTGCCACAACTAAGACTGCAGCAAAGAGCAGGTTGACATAATAAAGAGGTTCAACTGACGTAACCTGACATAATTCTCTTTAACATCTTCCATCAGCATATGAACTCCAAATATTGTTTGTCAATGAATTGTGTTAAGAACTACCTCTTTGATCATCAGTTCATTTACCAGGCAAATCAACAGAGCCATCAGAATGTGATGCATCATCAGTCTCGATAATCTTGCCTTCCGTTGGTACAAGACGAGGAATCCCATCGACTATCTAATTGAACACAAGGAGACTCATAAGCAAATCACGAACTTAAGAAACCAGCAAAAATGTAAATCATGGAAGTGAAATTAAAAAAACCTTCAGTTGATCTGACACAAATGTTCTCTAAATTTCCTTCGTTTGTACTGCCGATATTTTTATGGAAAATGTTCTTGAATTAACATTTTTAATTATTTGTCATGAAATAACTTTCTACAAAAAGTGAAGGAAAGTTATATCCCAAGATTTAAAACTCTTTACACACCCTCCATTTCAATTCGTTTGTGGTATAGTAAAGATAGTCTAAACAACTTACTTTATACTCCCTCCATTTCAATTTGTTTGTCTTACTTTCTTTTTTAGTCTGTTTAAAAAAGAATGTCCCTTTCATTTGGCAACTCTTTAATTCTAACTTGCTCCATACATGTTTAAATCCACAAGACTAAAGAGCATTTCAATACATTCTATGTATTTTTAATTTAAGAACACAAGATTTTTTAAAGTCTTAGTATTTATTTTCTTGAACTCCGTGTCAAGTCAAAACCAAATAAACAAATTGAAATGGAGAAAGTAATATAGTAATAAACTTATTATTCAGATTAGTGGTGCTTGACATTATGAAAGGATACAATCTATCTTGACGTTTGTATACATCAAATCAATACAATATAATACATTATGATACGATATGTAGCAACCATCAGCAAACATTATTCCCATTGACACAGTGGAAATAAAACTCAATTGTCCAAAAAAAAAAAAAAAAATCACTCACCGGATATGAAACACCAATTGCATCACTGATTAGAGAATTCGTCTTCTCGCAAAGCCTTAAACGAAAAAAATAAAATAAAAAATCTGAGTTGAGAAAAAAAAAAATTTCAAATTTAAGTAAACAAATTCTGACCTCAAAGGTTGCTTAGAAAGTGGACAGACAAGAATTTCGAGGAGCTTCTTGTTAATCCCATCTTTCAGAAGTATTCTTCCAAATTTCACCATTCTTATCCAATTTGATTCTCAACAATCTAGGGATTTCAAATGATGGGTTAGCGGGTCAAAAAAACAAATCAGCTCAATTTTGATTTCTTAATTTTTGCCCCCCCTCCCCCCGCCCCCCAGCCCCGCTCCACCCCATTCCCACCCCCACCTACCTATGTTATGGAAATTTCTCAATTTTATTTTAATTTGTATATTGTTTATTCATTCTTCCACTTAAAAATTAACTTAAATTTTTTTTTTTTTTTTGGTTTTTTACACGGTGTTAGATATCTGTATTACCATATTAGATTTGTACTCGCACACCTCCCAACACGAATTTACTTGATTAGATAAAGTTTTTTTTTTCTTTTTGTTACATAATACATCGCATCTGCATTAGGCCATTTGCATATTGTAGGGCCTATTTCAAGAAGGCTCTCAATAAAAAAAAATTATTCTAAAAGATTAAAAAATTCAAATTCTGAACATTCTCTAGTTATGGGTGGAAAGATACTAATTCGACAAGTAAGATAGATGAAAATTTTCATTTGTGAAAGATTTTTATTATATAAGAAATTTAAATGCTTTTAGAAAAATGGGATTAACATTATTATATTTAAGTGTTTCAAAAGATAAATATAGAGTATACTCCTATCTTTGCAGACTAAAAAGACTATTTTTAATAAATCATTAACTAAAGAATCTTCCTTCTTTTCGAAAAGGGAGAGGGGTGCACAGACCTATAGAAAAATAACTTTCATTTCCCAAGAAGCATTGCGCATTAATTGTGTCCATCGCACCCTTAAACACATTCATCTTCACCACCACCCTAACACACCCACCTCACCTTCCAAAAGAATTATCTGAAGACTATATACAAATGATTTTAAGATGATGTTAAGCACAATTTACCTTTCCTTTTTTTTTCTTACTGTTTGGGTTCTTAAAATTCCTCCAGTGTCTTATCGTTTGGTGTGAGGGCATACACGATGGGATAAGAAAATAGTGATGGTATAAAAAAATTGTTTCTTGTTTGGTTGCCATGTTTGGGATAACTTATCCCACCATTTATACCATAGTGATGGGATAAGTTATCCCATATATATAGTGGGATAAGTTATCCTAGGATAGCTAATCCCATAATCCCATGATAACTAATCCTGGGATAACTTGTTCCCAACCAAATGACAAAGCCCTTTTAGGGTTTTCTAAGCAAAGAAACAATGCTACCAATCTGTTTCCTTTCAACAAACAATAATGATTTCCAAAGGGTTGTGAAGCAAGGACCAGCTTACACCAAAAACAACAATCTACTGAACTTGAAAAATGAATCTGTACAAAAGCTATCCGATAGAACCTCGGATAGCATTATACCCCCAAGTATAGAATCTGACTATTCAATGTGCACGAACTATAGAAGGTTTACTGTCGTAGGGGTATGAAACGAAGACAACCCAGTAATCCAGAAAATGAATGGCTACTACAAATCAAGAAAGTACATAACAACTCTACACAGCACGTGTGCTGGTCACCGAGAGGCATTTCCTCTTGGATCGTGACATGAAAGACATTGGATGAGTGAAACATATACATGGGTTGGTAGTGATGGGAATGCAAACCAAGACTACCTTCTCAGCTTTTCCTACCACTGTCAAGTATTCTATGAAGATGGAAACCTTCACCCTGATCCCCATTAAATGTTCTCTTCGCCAAGAAGCAAGCACTTAACTGCCTGAGTAGCCTGTCAAGACGTGAATGTAAGCACTCTCTTGAATCTTTCACGCTAGGATTCGTTGACAATACCATTGCATTGACAGCATCAGCCACAATTTCTCGCTGTGAATCTCCTAGAAGATACCCAACAGAGGATTTCTGTGGTTGTTCATATGCCAGTAGAGCAGCACAATCCTATGATGATATAGACAGAGAAACAATAAGAACAAATATTTGCTCAAGATAACATTAGAAGCAAAGACGTAATATGTCTAGCTTAAACATTCCCTGCATTGCAAAATTAACACATTTTATGGTAAGAGTAACTATTGAGCTTCTGGGTCATGAAAAGCAGACGGTGCTGGACAGTACAAAGCAAGGCAAAGAAGACTTTGTTGGAATATTGATAGGACACATACTATTAGTTATATAATCCACAATAAACGTAGGAAACATGATAGCTTCTTTCCCTCTCAAAGGAGACTTGGAGAAGGAGATCCTTCGTCACCTTTTTATTTCCTTATTGTTATGGAATGGAAGGGCTCAACAGGATGATAAAGCTTGTCAATCAACGAGGATGGGTAAGGGGGTTCAAAGAGTTCAAATAATAGTGGTAGTATGGAGATATGAAATTTACTTTATGTGGATGCTTCTTTGGTGTTATGTGATACTAAGTTGGAGCAATTAAGGCACCTAAAGCTTAATCTTAACTGTTTTTGAAGGTGTGTCTAGACAACATGTAAAGTGGAGGAAGAACCTATCATTTTCAGTAAATGAGATGACTGGAATTCAAGTGCTGGCAGGTATACTTGGTTGAGAGATTGGTTCCCAACCAACAAACTATTTGGGGTATGCCATCTGAAATTAAGTTATATATTCTAGAATAATCATACAGAACCTAACAAAGGAAATTTTGAAATCTTTTCTGAATATATTTGAGGTGAGCTGGGTAATGTGATGACTGTGAATGAACTCTTTTGCTGCTGGTTGGATAGAGGTATAGGAAGGGACTGAGGAAACTGCTGATAACAGTCTCTGCTTGTGTGCTGGATCATATGGAAGGAGAAAACCCAAAGATGCTTTTGACGAAAATTTTACTGCTCTACATAGTTTGAAATTAGAAGCGTACTTTTGAAATCTCCATGATGTAATATACAAATTATATGAGGATAAGATAATTGAATCCATTAGCTCAGTACTCTACAATGAACAGATTTATGCAAATGGGAAAACATTTTATACCCTTTTTCACAATGTCCAACACATGTTAGTGAGGATGCTCCTATTAATACAACGCTAATCATTAAACACAGCCACAAAAGGATAACAGAATTTCATGCAGTACCTTGACCAAATCATCATAGTCTCCCAACTTATAGAATTTTTCAAATTCAGTCCTGCCATATAACACAGCTTCTTCAAGTTTTCCAACCTACAGATAGCACATAAGACTTCAGATTATATCCTATTTATATGACTACACGGCACCATAGAGCACTAATGAACAGAAGATTAGCCAACAACTGACATTCTTATACAATCCCAGAAAAGTGGAGGAATAAGATAATTTGAGGATGCATCTAAACAATGTCAAAGGAAGCACCAGAATGTTCATTTCTTTGTGGCCTCATTGACTTCTTTTGCCACATACTTACGAGCTTTCTTTCTTTTTCATGCACCCACCACCGTTTTACCGTCTACTTGAACTTTTGTTTCCTGCCTGATCTCTAGCATGAACCTACTTTCTTCTCAATATGATTTCAAACTAAAAAAAAAAAATTTGAATTTTCACCAAGAAATCGGAAAAATTAAACCATTTGCTTAGGGGTTGCTGCAGTCATTTGTCCTGTGGCTACAGGTTCTATACAGAGAGAGAAACATGAAGCAGCAGAACCATGTGCAAAAACAACTTACCCGTACTAGCTCAATAAAATTTTGACAGTGAAGCAGAAAGCATATAGCTGATGTGCCATCCTAAAAAGCATAGAGCAACTTATCAGGAAAAGAAAAGTGAGTCAGAATAGAACAAGTTTTTTGTCACATAGTAGACAGAAGAATGGAATATTAGTTCATTGTGACTCAAGCTAACTAGCGAGCAAACTGAGACTTACTGAAAAGCTAAATGTCAATCATAGAATTAGAGTGCCATATATATCTGCAAAAGACTTCCCTTCAACTTTAAACTACTTTCATTGAAGGCTACGGAAGAAAGAAGAGGAAAAACATCAGGAAACAATACGTAATAAGCTTTAGTGACAGCAACTTCAAATTTCTCTAATTTGAGTTATTCTTTGGTATTAAAATGAAGCTGTTTGTTTGAGAAGATTTGATAGAGGTGTATTGAAGTTTAAAACGTTTAGCACTTGATCGAATTGCTAATAACTTGCAACAACAACAATTCTAAGTTTTGACGCTCTATAATTGATTTTCAAACTATTGTAGTGTAATTCAAACTATTAGTGTAATCCCACAAGTGGGGTATGGGGAGGGTGGTGTGTATGCTGCCTTACCCCGACCTCGTGAAGGTAGAGAGGCGGTTTCCGATAGATAAATACAAGAATTATTTTTCATAAGAAAACTGTGATATATCACATAATTTATTGATACATTCCAGTTTTAGGTGTTAAAGTGATGTGTTTTTAACTTAAAACTCATATAGCTTACTGATACAAGTACCATGTGATCCACACATTCAAATAGCTTGATTGATAATTTATGCAATTATTTAAGTAACTATATTTCGAAAGTAGCTTGATTGATAATTTATACAATTTTTTAAGTAACTTTATTTCGAAAGTAGTTAAATTAAGACAAGCTTCGGTAATAAATTTTATTTTTATTTAAAAAAAAAAAGTTGGGGTGAGGAAGGGGAAATGGGGGAGGGGATTACAATGTGGGGAATCGAACCCTCACCAACAAGGACTAAGCTACTAAGATTCCCCAAGCTTCGGTAATGACGATTATAGTAGTTCTTTTTCTTCCTTTTCTTAAGCATACAGAAATTCTTGTGAATGAACTCTAAATAGTTCAGCACAACAGAGATAATAGGTACTATATATTTACATTTCTGGAGAATTCCTTAATTAATAATTTTTGTAAGTGTCCTAATTTTTCTTGTGATATTCAAGAAACAATCTGGAGTAATAAACAAAACAAACAAACAAAAAAGGGAAATTCCATATCCCACATGTACATCTTATGTATATACACACAAAAAAAATTATAGGATAAAGTAATATAAAAAAAAGTACCAAGAAGGTACAGAAAGGAGGAAAAATACTATATACACAGCATTAGATAAGAATAAGTTGACTGCCAAACATATATATCTATTAAACTATTGTCAAGAAACAAAAGAAGGCAAGATTTTTTTCTCAAAACAAAAGAAGGTAAGATTTGAGAAAAATAGAACTAAAGTAGAAAGTAGAAAACAAAGAGCATGAATTGTGTATAGATACTTAAGGATGCAAAATTATACATCAATACACATCAAGTATGGAACTTCAACAGCATCTTGTGCAAGAAGGTGGAGGTGAATGAAGTTGCAATAGGAGTTATATGACGTTTGACAATATCAGTCAACAGAAAATTACCTGGACTATCTGTGGATACAACTCTCTTAGTTTACCAAAGGCATCACCAATTTGACCGCTCCGAATTAGCTGTTTAAACAACAATGGCATTCCAATAAGTATCATTTCTACGTCAGCAAAATGACAATTACATATAGCAGGTTGAAGGGGTTAAAAAGTCGACAGATGGGAGTGCTATAATGAACTTTTTTTGGACTGCGCTCGGGGAGGAGAGTTAATTACATTGTTTTGTGCAGATCTGAAACCAACCAAAACTAGTATTTAGCAAGAAGAAAACAATAAAGGAAGGTAAAAGTTACTGGTTGTTCGTCAACTAACCCGTCCAGCAGAACGGAAGTTTTGGATACTATATCTTACCAGAGACTACATTTATGTGTTAACTTTGCTTTGTCAAAGAGAAAACACCTCCAATCTTTTAATATGGTAAACCCCTGCTTTACTCCCGGATAATTCAAACACTCAATCTTATGGTCGGATGTGTAGGGTTTCTTCCACTAAGATATTCCTTCACTTGGTAAAAATCTTTAAACTGAGAGCCCATTTGGATTGGCTTAAAAAAATTAGCTTTTAAGTCAAAAAATAAAAAGTCAAACATATATGACTTCTAAGTCACAAAATAAAATGTAGGGGGAGACCTACTTTTGGTTTTTAACTTTTTTCAAGTCATTTTAAACCAATTTTAAGTTATTTTTAACCTTGTTAAACACTTTCAAGAGCTAAAAATAACTTAAAGGTAGGCTTGACCAACTTTTAAGCCAATCCAAATAGGCTCTAAAGAAACACTACACTTGATCTCAGCCAAAAGGCTGAGTAAAGATATTCCTTCACTTGTCAATAGTCTTAAAACTTTAATGTGTACGAAAGCTTCCATTACTGATACGTTTATATCTTTTTTATATATATATTTTCTTCAACCTTATAGATTTTCTCTTACAAGGGATTGAAGGAAAGACCATCTGAAATATCCTCCAAAAGTTAAACTAATGTTCCGTCAAGATATTTGAAGTGGACAAAAGGGCATAGATCTAAAGATTTCACATTTGGATCACTTAAAAGAGAGAAAGGAAGTTATTTGTGTGAAGGGAATCATCCTCAAGAGCACTACTAACTGACGAGTAACCAAAAATTCATTGAATATCAAAATTCCAGACTGAACTCACGACTGAAATATTAGACACTGATATCACCTAATATTGTCTCCATCTTTTCTAATTCATAGCTCATCACATTGCTCAAAGCTTATATAATTCTTCTCTTATCCACTTCCATTCAGAACCAGCACCTGTATATTCTTTCATCAGATGACTTTCTTTGTCTTGACAAACTGTTCAGTTAGTTATTTCCACTTCCATCAAATATTGAAATTAGTTAATAGCAAGAAAGCAGCAGAAAAGAGGGAAAATTTGCATCCTTTCTAGAATAGTTTTTTCTTAGGAACCATGTGACAAAAGGGAAAGCGAGAGGAGAGTTGAACGATATCCAGTCCTTCATGTTTAATAAAAGCACAAGAGAAGGGATAAGATATACACAACATAGAACATCTTTTCACCAGTCAACAGAGCTTCTCTCACACTACACAAAGAGCACTCTTATTTACCTGTTTAATTTTCTACCCGTCCCGAATAATAACTAATCCCACCCAATTTGTCTTTCTTCCTCCCTCTTTCCATTATATATTTTTTTGTGGTTTCTTTTACAAGGGGTAAGAAACAGTAGAGGAGGAAATAAAAGAAGTGAAAGATCGATCAAATTCTCTCAATCCAGCCACTGAAAAAAGGGAAAAGAAAGTGGTTGTGCAGGCATCGACAGCAATAAAAACCAAGTGACTAATGTGTATGTCATGGTATCACCCATTAACATTATTTATCATGGTAGAAAAAAGATGCTTCCACATTTCATACCTGACGAAGAACCTTTCTCTGATTTAATGAATACACATTGATGTCCTCTGCAAAGCCATTTTCTTGAACAAAAGAGATGGGTGGAAGAGTACTTCTACTTTCAACATCAAACGTTTTCAGTGTATCTTCATATCCATAATGTTGTAAATATGCGCGAACAATTCTGTTAGTTGAAAACACATTAAGAAATAGAAATGCATTTCCAACAGTAGAGGCATGCAATGTGTAGAAAAAAACTAACATTTGTAACAGAAGTGTTTTAATTACTCTGCTAATTCATCATAGTCTGAACACTTCACCACTCCATTTCTTTCAGGTCAGAATTAAGATTTCCAGCAGAACATAAGGTAAAAATAACCCAAATCTACTTACTTAATAGCTTCGCCCTCCTGGGAATCCACATCGTGAATATTAAAAGGCACACTCACCCGATATCTGGAAGACTCTAATGTAGCTCACCAGAGATGTACTACCAGTCTAGCACTATTTCTTTCATTATCTTTGATTTTGACTATCAAAAGAAATTATGACTGTGGTGTTTCAATAATCGAAAATTATTTGTGATGCCCGATTAAGCACATTTAAATATATAGTCCTGTGAGAAATATATGAAAAGAATATTATTGAATTGTTGTCTCTAACATTATTAGAGAGACCCTATTTATAGACATTACAATAGACTCCTTTTCCAACTAGGACACTACAATACAATCTTTTTCTAAGTAGGACACTGTATACTAGTCTTATTCCTATTACCATTCCTATTCCTATTCTAAGTAGGATTATATATACCTATTACAATTCCAACACTCCCCCTCAAGCTAGTGCATACTAATCATATGTATCTATAGCTTGTTACAAATGTAATTAATACGAGGACCGATGAGGAGCTTACTGAGATATCTGCAAGTTGATCACTCGACTTCACAAAATTGACAGTCAATCTCAATGTGTTTAGTCTTCTCATGAAATACTGAATTTGATGCATAATGTCAGTCAATCTCAATGTGCTTGATTTCTCATAATGTGCTTGGTTTCTCATGAATTACTGAATTTAATGCATAATGCCAATAAAACACAGAGTGATAAAAGTACAGTGTAGTAATCGACATACAAGGCAACTGAACTCCCCTGAGCAATAAAATTAGGTGGTTGCTCCAAGCAGACTTCTTCACAATGCAGCGGTCGCCGGAAAGTGCTCAAAATCTAGTATAAAGTATATGGATCATGTTGGAATCAATAGATGAGTCGATACTAAATAAGAAAGTCACCGAAAATTGGCCGAAACATGCTCGTACACTGGAGTATTAGATTTGATGGTTGAAAGTCGTCACAATCTAACAAATAAAATTATGTGTAGGGTCGGAATAATGGCACGACCCAACTAGAAAATAGAAATTATATAGGGAAGGTTGAATTGATGGCACGACCCTATTGAAAAAGAGAAATAATATGTCTAGGGTCGAAATGATGGCACGACCTACTGAAAAAGAGAATTTATATGGTAGGGTCGAATGATGGCACAACCCTATGCAAATCAGATTTGAGGAGTCACTGAAAAGACGAATGGAACTATGCAAATCAAATCAAGGAGTCGCCGAAAAGACACACGATGTTATGCAACTTAGATATGAGAAAGTAGTTTGAAAAATTCCACGGTACTACACAAATTAAATATGAAAAGCAGTCTGAAGAGATGCATGGTGCTATGCAAATCAAATATAAAAAAAGTAGTCACCTGAAGGATTGCATAGTGCTACACATATAGGATATGAAAAAGTAGTCACCGGAATGATGGCCTGGTGCTACACAAATCAGATATGAAAAAGTAGTCACCGGAATGATGGCACGGTGCTACACAAATTAATTATGAAAAAGTAGTCACCGGAAAGATGGCATGGTGCTACACAAATTAAATATATAAAAGTAGTCACCGAAAAGATGGCACGGTGCTACAACTTTTACTAACATAGTCATTGGCCAGATGGACGGCATATATAGGTAATAGCCGCCCGCCGGCAGCAAAAGCTTTTTGATTGTTTACCAAGATCGTAAAGGCTCTGATACCCTATGAGAAATATATGAAAAGAATATTACTGAATTGTTGCCTCTAACATTATTAGAGAGAGACCCTATTTATAGACATTACAATAGACTCCTTTTCCAACTAGGACACTACAATACAATCCTTTTCTAAGTAGGACACTATATACTATTCCTATTCCTATTACCATTCTTATTCCTATTCTAAGTAGGAATATATATACCTATTACAATTCTAGCAAGTCCCATCTTCAAAAATTCCCAAAAATGTATTGGTCAAACCATGTGGTTAGTCTAAAAGATCCGTTGAACCATGGACGCTTAACTTTTCTCTCAAAAATGACAATCCTAACCCAATACAATTTTGAATATGAACTGATACATTCCTTCTCTAAATCTCATGCCTCACAACAAAACTAATACCTGCTCAAGATAAATGCTCTAACAATAATGAACAATGTCTTTTGAGCATTTTTTCTTCTTTTTTTAAAGGTATTTTTCTTTGGAGCATTATTATTACCTTTTATATAGTTTATTAGAGAATATTACAATAATTCTAAAAAAGGGTTATCACCTTTGGATTGTTGGGTATATTTACTTGTAGTCTGAACCTACAGGTGGCCACGTCTTAAACTCATTCAGCCTCGTATCTTACCAAAACCCTATGAGGACAATAACTGTATATGTGATACAGTAAAGACACTGTTGCAAAGTACAGATGTTCTATATGCATGACTCAGCATAATATGTTTATAGCGCGTATGATCAGCATTCTCCTTTTTCTTCAATGTGTTTTAAGACTTCGTTATCTACCCTTATCTTCAAATCTAAATTGAGACAATACAAAAATCATGCACCCCTTTTGTCTGGAAGAAAATAGATAGGGTAACTTCAATGAGCTTCATTCATTGTCCTACCTTTTTTTCACGGTGGTGTCCGGTCCAACTTGAGCACACCTCGACTATTCCACCTGGCACATGCTACATTCCATCAAATGCAAGTACCGGGCATCTTTGACCAGTGACCACCAAGGCTTAGACAGCTGGAAAATCTCACTTCGTGGTTATTTACTCCACCAAGACATGATTCTAAGACCACATGGTTCTCCCCCACTTCATTGACCATTAAGTACACCCTAGGCCACTTTGTCAATCCATGCTAAAATGTTATCCACTTCCCTTGGATCAAAACTTCTTTCTCTTCACTGTTTATTACTTGCTGAATATTATACTAGATAGAAAGTATTCTAACACTGCTTTATTCTTCTTAAGTTCTAAAATTCAGCAAAATATTATATTTACTAATAGGACCCCTTATCTTTATTTAAAAATTATAGTTGTAGCAATCAGACGGAGGGAGTACTTACCCATAACTGGCATTCTGAGGTATAGACAATTTTTCAATAGTTGAATGCTGCTTTGCCCTTTCCTGCGCTTCATATGCCTAAACAAAGAAAGCAAAAAACCACAGTGGATTAATACTCAAATTATGTTTACATGCTTTTATCCCCTGATTTCTGTAATAGTGCTTTCAATTTGTTTCCTGTAAAACAGACCAGCAACTGTATTTCAACTAACAATTGATAGACACATCTTATGAATCAGCAGCAATGAACGGACAATCAAGAGAAGTTGTCACAGACCATAACCTACCCAAGGCAGAAAGATAAGCGTACAAACATGCATTTGTCATATTTAAGGACTGATACATAGTAGTAACAATCAGCATCTACTGTCTGTTTGAGATTGACTTCAAAATGGAAGCATACAGCAATGCAGCATCACAAGCATAATTAATAGGAGAGGAGACCAACAACAGCCCACCCAGAGAAGGTAAAAAGCCCAATTACATGGCAAAGCAAAGGAGAACTATTCAACTAAATAAAAAAAGAAAGATCTTTACCTTAAGATCAAAAACAAATGAACGCTTCCCAAAGTTGACAGTGACCCTGTGATAGTAAAATCAACAAATAACTGCAAGAAGTCAGACATGCTAGATTTGATGATTCATACTACTAAGTCAGAGTTTGTGTACACTAGCCATGGATCAGCAGCTATTGCTAATCAACCTAGAACTATTTATAGAACTACAGTTTTTTTTCTTTTTGACAAATCATATTTCACTATTATATGTGTATAGCAACGGAAGTTATGCACAAGTAGTCAAATACACACTAAGCAACTATCTCTGCAACAGGAAATTTCCTATTTACACCAAATGAATAAAATACAGAGGACCTTTTACGGTTACCAGAGTTCGAATAGCAAGGTAAACTCCACAAATTCAAGAACTTGTGGACATTCTTTCTTGATGCTTTATTGTAAAGCATGATTTGGCTGTTGTGAGAATTAGATGGTATGAATTTGTGGATAGCCTGTTCTCAGTAGAGTAGTGTCAGATCACTCACCTCTATTGTTACAGTGTGGACATTGGGGGCAATCAAACTCATATTTCAAGTTTGAAAACTGGTGGCTTCATACAGAGGGGTTCAATGCTAAGGTCAGGGATTGGTGAGAGTCTTTTAATTGCACTGGCAGGCCTGATTATGTTCTAATGGCAAAGTTAAAGGCCCTAAAGGTAAAGCTGAAAGAATGGAGCAAAACCACTCGAGGAAATCTGAAAATGCAAAAGCCAATGCGTTGAATCAACTAGATGATCTGGAAGAGATACAAGAACAGAGATCTCTTGTGGAAGGGTAAATAGTTTCTAGGTTGGCATTGACTATGAAGTTTGAGGACATGGCCAAGCATGGAGAGATAGCTTGGAGACAGATCCAGAGCCTTGTGGCTTAAGAAGGGAGATAGAAACATAAGTTTTTTCCATAGAACAGCAAACCAACATAGAAGAGTCAACACCATTGATAAATTGAAAGTCAATGGAGTTGAGATTACCGAACCTGAAGAAATTAAGAAAGAAATTGTTGAATACTATGAGAGGTTATATACACAATCAGGAGAGTGGAGACTACAGTTAGACATGAGAGGTTGCCCCAGAATTGATGTAATAGATGGCATCTTCTTGGAGGCATCTTCTGAAGCTGAGAATATACTAGAGTCTAGAGAGTATCAAAGCATGTGCAGGGGACAAAGGCCCTAGACCAGATGGCTATACAATGGCTTTCTTCGGTCATTGTTGGGACATAATCAGACATCAGTTGGTAGCCGTTGTCCAAAACTTCCATGCTAGAGGATGTTTTGAGAAGGGCATTCATGCCACCTTTGTCGCACTTATTCCTAAAAAAGTGGGGGTAATTGAACTGAATGATTTCAGACCCTCTGGTTGGGGGAGTGTACAAGATCATCTCAAAATTGTTGGCATAAAGATTGAAAAAAGTCATTCACAAACCTGTTGACAGCAGATGGCTTTTATTAAGGGGGAACAGATTATGGATGCACTCGTGATAGCAAATGAACTGGTGGATTCAAGAGTGAAGAGACAACAGCAGGCATACTATGTAAAGTGTAAACTGGACAGAAGATGGGTTTTTGGTCTAAATGGATGAGGTGGATCAATTATTGTATCGGTACAGTCAAATTTTAAGTTCTTATTACTTTAAGTCCCACTGATTTTTTCCCTTCTCAAAGGGGTTTGAGGCAGGGGGGTCCACTCTCACCTTTCTTGCTCATTCTAGTAATGGAGGGGATGAGTAACCTAATCAACACAGCAAAGGCCAAGGATTGTATCAGAGGCTTGCACAACAGGGCAGGAAACAACTTAGAAATCACTCACCTACAGATGACACCTTAGTTTTTGTGAAGCAGTGAGGGAACGATTTCTGAGTTTAGCCGTTTTCATAATTTTTTAAGTTGTTGCAGGCCTTCATATAAATTGGGGGAAAAGCTATATCTACCCATTAATGAAGTGGTACAAATTGAAGATCTGGCCATTACATTAGGGGACAAGTAGGGGAGCTACCCACCATCTACTTGGGCATGCCTTTAGGTGCAAAAAGTAAGTCAATGAGCATTTGGAGTGGAGTGATAGAGAAGTGTGAGAGAAAATTAGCAAATTGGAAAAGCCAATACTTATTTAGGGGGGGAAATTGACTATGATCGACAGTGTGTTGGATGCCCTACGTTACATGATGTTTGTTTTCCCAGCACCAGCTGGTGTGATAGAAGAACCTTCTTTTGGCTAGGAAATGAAGATAAGAGGAAGTATCATCTTGTCAAATAGGAAGAAATGAACATAAGCAAGAAGATTGGGGGTGTGGGCATAAAAAACATGAAGTTTCAGAACCAAAGCCTAATGATGAAGTGGCTATGGAAGTTCGCATCTGCTGAGAACTCATTGTGAAGGAAGTGATTGCTGCAAAATATGGAATGAGAGGTAACTGGATAACGACAGAGGTGTCCTCTCCATATGGATCTAGTGTATGGAGATCCATCAGTGATTTATGGGATCTGGTGCTAGAAAGATCATGCTGCAAGGTGGGAAATGACAGAAAGGTGGCTTTCTGGAAGGACAGATGGTGTGGCCAGGTTTCACTAAGCCAAAGGTTTCCTGACCTCTAGAACCTATGTCAAATACAACTGTAGCAGAATTATGAAATGATGAGGGGTGGAATTTACACTTCAGGAGAAACTTAAATGATTAGGAGATGTGTAGAATAGTTGAGTTTCATGTCACCCTAGCACAATCTAGTAACCTGTCTGGGGGAGATGATATGGAAAGTGGGGAGCAAAGGGTGTTTCACTGTTAACTCAGCCTATGAAGATCTCAATACAGTTGGCATTGAGGAAGTAGAATGGCCTTGGAAGATGATGTGAGAAATATAGGAAAAGAATATTATTGAATTGTTTGTAAATTGTTACATTGAGACCCTATTTATAGACACTACATTAGAATCCTTTTCCAACTAGGATTCCTATTCTTATTCCTATTCCTATTCCTATTCTAAGTAGGAAATACTTATTTCTATTCTAACACTCCCCCTCAAGCTGGTGCATATAAATCATATGTACCTAGCTTGTTACAGATGTAATTAATACGAGGACATGAGAGGGACTTGGTGAACATATCTGCAAGCTGATCATTTGACTTCACAAATTTCGTAACAATATCTCCCGAGAGTATCTTTTCTCTGACAAAGTGACAGTCAATCTCAATGTGCTTAGTCCTTTCATGAAACACTGGATTTGATGCGATATGAAGAGCCACTTGGTTATCACACACAAGTTCCATCTGATCAATTTTGCCAAATTTTAGTTCTCCCAGCAACTGTTTGATCCAAACTAGTTCACAAGTTCTTTGCCGCCATTGCTCGATATTCGATTACGCACTAGATCGAGCAACCACATTCTGTTCTTACTCTTCCACGACACCAAATTACCTCCTACTAAAACACAATATCCGAATGTCGAGCGTGCATCGGAGGGTGATCACCTTGATCGTCAGATATCCAATCATATGCTCATGGCCTTGATCCTCAAAGAGTAGTCCTTTACCGGGAGCTGGCTTTATATATCGCAGAATACGAACAACTGCTTCCCAATGACTATCACAAGGGGAAGTCATAAACTGACTTACAACACTCATAGGAGAAGATATGTCAGGTCTAGTCACCGTGAGATAATTCAACTTTCCAACGAGCTGTCTATACCTTTCAGGATTACTAAGCTACGCCCGCATCTGGAAGGAGTTTAACATTCGGATCCATAGGAGTGTCAATAGGTCTACATCCCATCATTCCTGTCTCCTCAAGAATGTCTAAGGCATACTTGCGTTGAGAAATAACAATACCTGATCTAGACTAAGCAACCTCAATACCTAGAAAATACTTCAATCTGCCAAGGTCTTTAGTCTAGAAGTGCTTAAAGAGATGTTGCTTCAAATCGGTGATACCATCTTGATCATTACCGGTGATAACAATATCATCAACGTAAACAACCAAATAGATACATCGACTTGGTGCAGAATGCCGATAAAACACAGAGTGATCAGCTCCACTACGAGTCATGCCAAACTCCTGAATAACTGTGTTGAACTTCCCAAACCAAGCTCGAGGAGATTGTTTCAGACCATAGAGTGATCTACGCAATCGACATACAAGGCGACTAGACTCCCCCTGAGCAACAAAACCAGGTGGTTGCTCCATATAGACTTCTTCCGCAAGATCACCATGCAGAAAAGCATTCTTAATGTCCAACTGATGAAGAGGCCAATGACGAACGGCAGCCATAGATAGAAAAAGACGAACAGAAGCTATTTTAGCCACAGGAGCGAAAGTGTCACTATAATCTAGCCCAAATATCTGAGTATACCCTTTGGCAACAAGGCAAGCCTTAAGTCGATCAACTCGACTGCGGACCAATTTTATTTGCATAAACCCAACGACAACCAACGATGGATTTACTGCGGGAAGGGAGACAAGCTCCCAAGTACCACTCTTATGTAAGCGGACATCTCATCAACCATAGCTTTGCCTCCGTCGAATGAGAAAGTGCTTCACCTGTAGTCTTAGGAATGGAAATAGAGGACAAAGACGACCAAAGGCATAATGGGGTGATGATAGACGATGATAACTTAAGAAGGTTTAATGTGGGTTAGTATTTAGTGGATCGTATACCTTTTTGAAGTGCAAGCGGTTGGCTAGGAGGAGGCAAGTCCGCATGATAGGAGCGGTCCGGCGCATGACATGAATCATCCAGGCTGGGGTTGGGCGTGGGCGACGATGATAAGTTAGTAGTGGTGGCACTACAACGGAGATGTAGAAATGTAGTAGATTCCTCAAAGGTTGGCACAGGTAAAACCTGAGGTATGGGTAAGACCATAGATACATCAGGATGATCAGAAGATGTATAGTAAGGCTGGGACTCAAAAAATGTAACATCAGCAGACATAAGATATCGATGAAGATCATGTGAATAACAACGATACCCTTTTTGGATTCGAGAGTAACCAAGAAAGACACATTTGAGGGCACGAGGAGCTAATTTATCTTTTCCTGGGGCAAAGTTATGAACAAAGCATGTGCTCCCAAAGACACGAGGGGGGATAGGATAAAGATGTGACTGAGGAAACAGTATGGAATGTGGAACCTGATTCTGAATAGAAGAAGAGGGCATTCTATTTATCAAATAACAAGACGTCAGAACTGCATCTCCCCAAAAACGCAGCGGAACATTGGATTCAAGGAGAAGAGTACGAGCGGTCTCAATAAGATGCCGATTTTTTCTTTCAGCTACACCATTTTGTTGAGGGGTGTATGGACAAGTAGTCTGGTGAATAATGCCTTTGTGAGTCATAAACTCCTGAAATTGGGAGGATAAGTATTCTAATGCATTATCACTACGAATAGAGACACCAAATTGATTTTGTATTTCAGCAAAGAAACTTTTGAAAATAGAAAATAACTCAGAACGATCTTTCATTAAGAAAACCCAAGTACATCTTGAATAATCATCAATGAAACTAACAAAATAACGAAATCCTAAGGTGGAACTGACTCTACTAGGACCCCAAATATCGAATGAACTAATGAAAAATAGACTGCGAGCGACCCTCAATACTACGAAAAGCGTAGCGCAGTGTGTTTCCCAAGTTGACACGACTCACAATCTAATGTGGATAAACTAGACAAACTAGGCACCATCTTTTGCAGTTTGGATAGACTCGGATGTCCCAAACGTTTGTGAATTAGATCTGGAGAATCTGTAACGGAGCATGCTGTTAAGGAATTTGAAGAGGTAAGATAGTAAAGGCCTTGTGATTCATGTCCTGTTCCAATCATCTGTCCCGTACTGCGGTCCTGCATGAGAAAAAAATCATCGAAAAAGGTTATGCTACAATGTAGGGCTTTCGTTAAACGACTAACAGATGCTAGATTAAAGGGAGAACCAGGGACATAAAGAACAGAGTCTAGAGTGACAGAAGATAGGGGTTTGGCTTTTCCAACCCCTTTTGGTTTTGTTTGGATCCCATTGGCTAAAGTAATACATGGAAGAGATTGTGAATAAACAATATCGGATAAAAGTGATTTATTACCAGAGATATGATCAGAAGCCCCAGAGTCCATGACCCATGTTCCAAGAGTACTAGATTGCGACACACAAGCAAAAGAATTACCCGCAACAGACATATCAGGTTGTGCAACCGAAACTACTTGTGGAGACGTTTGCTTATTTGCACGATACTGAAGGAACTCATCATATTCTGTCTGAGCAATATGAGCATTATTGGATGGTTGAGCACCATATGCTACTGGTGGAGATGTCTGTTTACTTGCGCGATTTCGAAGGAACTCATTATATTCCTTTAGAACAATAGGATCATAACTGGGTGGTAGACCATACAAAATATAACATATGTCACGAGTGTGTCCAGGCTTATGACAATGACTACACTTGGATCGAGGTTTCCCAAAATGCCCTCCCCCTCGCCGATTTTCCATAGACTGATATGTACGCTTTTCAAAGGTTTGAGATGCGAGAATAGAGGAGTCAACAGTGGGTGATGAAACTCCTTTATGACTGGGAGGTGCCGCAAGACGAAGGAGACGAGAGAATAATTCATCGATTGTAGGAACTGTAGGGCTAGCTAAAATCTGATCACGCACAGAATCATGATCAGGAGGAAGTCCAGCAAGAGTAAGAACTAGAAACAATGTTTGTTTGTGTTCTTGTTGTTGTTCCACATTCGTAGTAACTGGCATCAACGTGTCGAATTCCTCCATGACTGCCTGTGCACTGTCCCTGTAAGTAGACATATCAGTTCTTGTTTCTTTAAGTTGGTCAATCGAGATATCACATCATAGAATCGAGATATGTCATTAGTGTATAAAGCACGAGCCTTTTCCCAAATGTATAACACGCCCGAATGGATGAAACAAGGGTATCAATTTGGAATCAATAGAACGCCATAGGAGACTACATAATTGAGCATCTACTTTCTCCCATTGTGCTTTGGCTTTTGCATCTTCCTCACTAGTCTTTGCCTTTACATCTACCACATAAGTCTTGTTCGTTAAGTGATCTTGGACACCTTGACCCTTGCACCTGACTCAACCGAGGAAGCCCAAGATAAATAGTTTGAACTTCCCAATAATAGTTCTGAAGTGATTATAGGGCTAGAACTTCCGATCCCTATATTTTTAGAACCAAAAACATCACACCCAAAAGACATTATGCTAAATTTGTCTTGGAAACAACAAAAAATAAAAAAAAAAACTTGATTATTGAGATCTGATTGTCGGAAAAGTCGCCGGAAACAGCCTGGAAATAGCCGGACCCTAATTCCGGCGATCGAATCTGGTCAAAAAAGCGATGGGCACAGTCGGAATGGCTGGACGACCCTAACTGTCAAAATTTCTCAAAAAATCTGATCGGAAAATCCCTCACGCGCCGGCGCGTGAGCCAGATCTCGCCAGAAACTGCCACCTCCGATCGGCGCGTGAGAGCGCGTGGGGTGGTGTTTTCCGGTGGTTCTGGCTGGGGTTTGGTCGGAGCTTTCCGAGCCTCGTGGTGGTGTTAATTTTCGCACAACACCCACAGAAAGAAAAAAGAATAACAAAAACAGATCCAACAGTCACTGGAAATTGACATAGACATACGGTGACTTGTTTGTTCTCACCAATGCTCTGATACCATGTGAGAAATATAGGAAAAGAATATTATTGAATTGTTTGTAAATTGTTACATTGAGACCCTATTTATAGACACTACATTAGAATCCTTTTCCAGCTAGGATTCCTATTCTTATTCCTATTCCTATTCCTATTCTAAGTAGGAAATACTTATTTCTATTCTAACAGATGATATTTTTTTTAATATAAAGTAAAGTTTTACTTGGTTGCTAGCTAAGGAGGCAGTTTTGACACATGAGAACTTGAACAAAAGAGGTTTTCACCTGTGTTCCAGGTGCTTTTTGTGTGAAGAGCAAGGAGAGACAGTCAACCGTCTCTTCTTATACTGCAAGACTGCAAGTGAACAAACCAGCTGTGGCAAATGTTCACCAACATGAGAGAGATCAGATGGGTGAAATCAGGAAGGATCAAAGAGGTTTTGAAGTGCTGGAATAGGGATGGAAATGCAGGAAGAAAGGAGGAGAGATGGAAGATTGGCCAATCTTGTATATGGTGGACAATATGGCTAGAGAGGAACAAGAGATGTTTTGAAGGAAAGCAGAGCAGCATAAAATGATCTAAATTTAATTGTTAAGCTCTGAATTATTTTTGGTGTAAACTAGTAGTCTTAGATAACTCAGAAGTAATCAACACAACTACAGACTGGTTGTAACTTGGTAGTATTAGGATCCTATGTAATTATAACACTTTTGGAAGGGAACTACACTTTTGGAAGGGAACTACACTTTTGAGGTAGTATACCTGTGGATAAATATAGACTAATAGTTACTTTTCTCAAAAAAAAAATTGTGGATAGTATGGAATGAAAGCAAAAAAATACTGAATACTTGTTTCTTTTTGTGTAATGAGACAAAATACCTACTAATATCAACAGCTGCAATAACTTGTTAGATAACCGTGGGTAGAGCCAATCATTATTTGTTTTACATACTTTGACTCCGGCTTAGTTCTATAATAATTAGTGTAATTTCTTATGAAGAACTCATCTATCATTTTTGAGCCATTATCAACCAAGAAAACTCCTAAGCCCCTATCCTAAACTTAAATAGTGCCCAACGAAGAAGAAGCTACCAGGAAAAGTTACTGTCATTTCTTCTAAAAGATGAAAGACAAATCAAATTGGGAAAAAAAAAAAAGGCTCTAACATCACTAGCTTAAAAGAAAAAAAATTCTAATGCTTCTGCAAGATGATGGAAAATTAGCAGATTGCATGCATAGTTTTAAGATTAGCCAAGTGGAACGGATGATATCTTAAAATGGATGTGTACATAAACCAAGCCCTCATAGAATTACTAGTGAAACTCATGTTTTCTTTTTTCAGGTGGTTAAATGTAAAAACATATGTTTCTTTAATTAACTCCATTGAATAAGCTCCAACACTGTTTAAGCATTTCACAGAATATGTGAAACTTGACCAATATAAACAGAGAAGTAACTGGACGAAATTCAGAAGGCTCACAGTTATGCATCTGCATTCTCTATATTCAAGGACATGCATGTGTCAATAATGATATATACTCCTCGCTCTACCTATCGTTGGAAGAGCACACAGCTGGGGAAACTAAAAGAAA
Source organism: Solanum pinnatisectum (assembly GCA_035578085.1). Classification (NCBI taxonomy): domain Eukaryota; kingdom Viridiplantae; phylum Streptophyta; class Magnoliopsida; order Solanales; family Solanaceae; genus Solanum; species Solanum pinnatisectum. The sequence goes on from CM069078.1 coordinate 3,085,858, forward strand.
AATGACTTAAGAAGCTAATTCTTTGAAGTACAGCAAGTCCAACCCCAATTTGGCTTAATTTAACAAGAAAAGGTAGCATCAAAGGAATAAAAACTCAGGGATAGAGTCTTCGATATAGTTCACGACCTTGATATATTTCATGAAGAAATAAAGAGGATTGGGACTGATCAAAAAAGAAAAAAGAGGATTGGAATGGGGATAAAGGACTACACTGATAATAAGAAAGATAATGGAAGGTTGTGCAGACCAAACTTGCAGCATGAGTCAGCATATTTTTTAACAAGGAACGATATTCAGATACATAAAATGAATGGCATTCCAAGTTATCTTATCAATCTTTCAGATGAAGGCAAACCGGAGTCATAACCCCCCTCCCCCCCACCCCCAAAATGTCAGTATAGCAAGTGCTTTGAGAACACAATGCCTGTAAAGATGAATTTTGCCACCCGTAATTTATATTAGATGAATAGCAAGGAAAATAAGAAGTACAAGGTATAGACGATAAGGATACATATACATACACTTCATGTTGGCTGTGAACTGCAACGGTAGGAAATAATGGCCCTTTTACATCCTTGAAAACTGTTCCTACAACAGTTCCATTTTTCCTGCATTAAAAGAAATAGCACAAATTCTTGAGTCCAGATATTGTACTGCAAACAGTTAAGACTATTTTTTATAAACTCAACAAAAATCATCTAGCAATGTAACACAAGCACCTTTGTAAAAGAGGTAAAAAATAGATAAATTCTTACGTGAAAAAGAGTTCTTGAGAAGCATAATTGATGCCGCCACCAACAGTATCACCTGTTGAATAAGCTGGGCCAAACGCCTCTCCCTTTCCTTGTCCACGGTAAAGCAGTCCATCATCACCATGATATCCGTAACTGTTTGATTCCCAGCTGACAAACATAGAAAGATCAAAAATAAATTCCGAATGAAAAATATTGAACGACAAAATGTCACTCCTCCAATGCAATCCTTTCAGTCTATGTCGCATAAACAAACAACTAATGAATTAAAGAAAAGACAAATGGTACCATGTTAGACTATTGGTATGTGTTAAGATTCATTATACATGTCTAGTTAACTACGTGAAATAGTTCTTATCTTTCCCACTCCGTCTAATTTGGCAAAGAACTCCCGTAATATATAGTGGAGTGTCTTTTATTGTTGTGCAATAACTAAGAAACCTCCCTTATTTCATGTAGTTTGAACTTTAAAAACTAATAGAAAGAGTTCTCTACGTACTTTATCATCAATGTAGTAAGGGTTTAATCTCTTCTTTCTCTCATTTCTCTTTTTTTTTTTTGAGAATGGTTAACAGTATATGCATCAAGGATACTTGCACAAGCTGTGGGGGTTCCCAGATCAAAAGGATACAATAGAAGAAAAAAAAACTTTCTATGTGTAATCTAGGACATCAAAGATAGATTTCATATTTTCTAGGCATTCTTGTTTACACCAAAAATAGTAAAGCACAAAACACTTTATCGTTAAATTCTGCATAGAGTTTCCTTTGTCTTCAAAGCATCTTTAGTTCCTTTCTTTCCATAGGGTCCACCAAATACATGTTGGGACAATTCTCCATCTCTCTTTCTGACTGGATCGCCTTCCTACTCATTTCATATAGTGTGAAAGCGAAAGAGATAAAAGTCTTAGCGTCAGGTCATCCTGGAAATAGTTTTTCCCTGGTCCAGAATTATTATTTTTTTTGATGAAGTAATTAGTTCTATTGCAGGCATCAAGTAGATGCATAATAGTTACAAAAGCTTAGTAGCAAAAGGTCCGCTCTCCTTTACATTGTTGTCCAGAATTATTTTGTGCTCGTTGCGTCATAATTGTGCCCTTTCTTGTGGTCAAATCTCACGACACTTAAATTTGTCCCAACAAGAGAACATCGTTGTTGAAACCAAAGCCAGAACACAGTTACACAAATGCCCTCATGCACCGCTGAAGTCTGTTTCCATTTTAGTACATTAAACCCATGATGTAAAAGTTGATTGGGGTTGCATCATGAAGAACTTCAGTGTTACCAACAAGGGTTGTGGTGAAGTGGTAAGTACTCCTTCATCCTTAACCAAGAGGTCTTGGGTTCGAGCCCCCTTAGTACGGAGTCGCTTTTTTTAGGGACCACTTTACCCCCAATGTGGGACTTCCCGGCGCAAATCTGGATTTAGTCGGGCTTCAATGTGTGTACCGGACACCGGGTGGGAAACCAAAAAAGAAAGAAGAACGTCAATGTTCACGCTAGTGCACTGCCAAATTAGTAGTACCCCATCAATAATCTTGTCAATAAACCCGACATGTCATCATCACCCATACTGGGGAGTAGATCACTGCACCCACATACAAGTATACAACTAGCTGGGGAAGCTTTTCGTCTTTTGAATCGCACAGAGTAAGTCAAATAGGCTTCATAGGAACTTTTGTTCTAAAGGAAAGAGAAGAACCAACCTTTCTAAATGTTGGATTGTTGGGTCATGAATAATACTCCCTCCGTTTCAAAAAGAATGACCTCCTTTCCTTTTTAGTCTGTTTCAAAAAGAATGACCTCTTTCCTTTTTTGGTAACATTTAAATTTCAGCTTTCCACGTGGCATGTTTAAAGCCACAAGATTGAAAGACAATTTAGTACATTTGACATAACTTTAATTTAGGACCACAAGATTCAAAAGTCTTCTTTATTTTCTAAAACTTCTTGCCAAGTCAAACCAGGTCACTCTTTGTGAAACGGAGGGAGTAATAAGGTTCAATCACTGTCGAGCATCTACACATACTATATGTCACTTTTGCAGGAATCGACTAGTGTGATTGAAAAATTGGAGATATTAAAGAGGAACTTTCCATGGGAGGCAGGAGACAGGATGAGGAAACACCACTGAGTCACCGAGAGATTGCCACTTCCCCTAAAAGTAGGGAGTACATTGTGTGAAAGACCCTAAAGCGTTCAACAAAGCATTGTTGGGGAAATAGCTGTAGATATTCTGATCTGAGGAGCACACTTTATTGAGACAACTAATAACAAGAAAGTATGAAACTGTGTACCGAGAAGTATGTACTAACCACACCACATTCAACTGTACTGACAGAAGAATATCATGAAGGAGTAGGAAGACTTTTACATTACATGTAGGGTCTGGAACAATAAAAATAGCTTCTGTGGCAAGCAAAAGATAACAGTACAGCAGATCCAGGGATCACAAGCAAGAGCTCTATGGGGCATGAAGTTTAGGAGAAATTTGCACAACTAGGAGGTAACCACATCCTGGAGTGTGTTGATTTATAAACAAAATTTATCACATAACAGCCAGGTTTGTGGAGGTGGGGTCGAGGAAAGGTGGATCATTTTCTTTTAAGTCATACTATCATTAATTGTTTGCGAGGGGGAGGGTGAATCTACTGCACTTGTTCTCCAGATGCCTAGAGTCTAAAAATATTTGTTTCTTCGCTTGGGTGGCAACAAGAGGAACAATTCTGGTAAGCAAGAACTTGAGAAAGAGGAGAGTTACATAAGTCAGATTCGGTTGAAAATGTCAAAACATTTTTGTTACATCGTTTTTTACTTCTTTTTTTACTTGAAGTTTGTTGGATAAAAGAAGTATTTTAGTCTTGTCAGCCAACAGAAAATGTAGAGAATTATAAAGAAACTTATTTTTCATTTTGTCAAATTTTATTTTATTTAATATTGGACAGAGATGAGCCTCAATGGAGCAACATGGACTCTGAGGGTGAAACTCCATGTTCGTTGACCCCAACTTGTTTGAGACTCTAGCATAGTTGTTGTTTAGATGGTAAAATCCAACCTCCCAAACTACGTACCAACGAGTACAGCACAGGTTGTTTCCCACTTTTGCTACATTGGTGACTCGAACACTAAATCTTGTTTTGCAGGTGAACAGTCCTTACAACTAGGCTATCCCTATCTTGTCAATGGACAACAGTAGTTCTAAAATTATAGCAATTCACTAGTAACTCAAAAGCTGCACTATATGTTAGAAGTTTCACCAATCAACCAGAGCTGTTGTCCGACTTCCCTAAACACATCAAGAGCCAAAAGGAGCTGAAGTTTGGTCTACTTCACTAGCAGAAAAGTGCACGTCTTCTCTCACACAACCTTTATTATGAGATTGTTTACCCCCTTGATGTCCATTAATAAATTTATCTAAATCTCCAAGAAAGCTGGAAATCAGTGTTAAATTTGGTTAAGAATAAGATTGCCGCTTGACTGATCCTGTAGATTTTCTCACCCTCTATCTATTCCATCACACAAGAATCAAGCTACTGTAATTACAATTGAAATTAAAAGGTAAGAAAGATTAAGAAGTTAAAACAGGTAATACTTCCATTTTCATAAAGGAGCTATTCAGTCTATATTACCCCCTCTATCCACAGAGGCAGACCCACCCTTGAGGGTGTGGGTGCACGTGCACCCGTTCACTTCGGAAAACTTTTTGTGTATATACACGTATATTCTGAAATAAGGAATATAAAACTGAATGTGCACCCTAAGACATATAAGTTGAGTTGGTGTAGTGGTCAACCACCTGGTCGTTGGCATCTTAGCAACTCGCTGGTCACGAGTTTGATTCTGCTTGTTGCATTTTCTTTTTGTCAATTTTAATTATTTTCCAAAAAAGGCCTAATAAAAAACCTCAAGCGAGATTCGAACTAGCAATCTCAGAGTGTACACTAAGGGTCAATAGCATCAAATCATAGAGTGAATTATGTTAGATTTTTTTAATTTATATTTATATATACACTCGATTTTATACTTGTTTGACAATATTTTTCGATGAAGTGTCGTTGCTTCACTAACTCACATTCAACTTTAATAGTGCCCCCGCCGTCTTCCAATCCTGGGTTCACCTCTGTCTATCTATCCCGTCACACTTGAGCACAAGAACAAGCTTTGCGATTTAACACTGAAATAAGGTAAGAAAGACTATACCTTTAAAATAAAAGATGATAAAATAAAAGGAGCTATAATTACAATCAAAATTGAAGTCCAAGAAAGTAGAATCCCCAGGTTGTCACAATTTGAAGCCAATCCTTATTTGGCCTTAGTACCAGCCGGAAATCAGTGTTAAGTTTGGTTTAAAATAGAGAGACTGCCATTGACTGATCCCGTAGATTTTCATCCCACCCCTAATCTATCCCATCACACTTCAGGACAAGAATCAAGTTCTTGTAATTAGGATTGATACTAAAAGATAAGAAAAACTAATAAAGTTAAAATCAGAAATGGATAAAATTCTTTCACTTTCATAAAGGAGCTATATTTTCAGTCAATCTTACAATCAAATTCGAGTATAAGAACCAAAACAACACCCCCTCTACCTATCCCATCACACTTGAGTTCAAGAATCAAGCTTTGCAATTAGAATTGAAATTAAAAGGTAACAAGAAGCTATAATTGAAGTCAAAAGAAAGTAGAATACCCAGGTTGTCGACGCAATTTGAACCCAGGAGTAGTAAACCCAATAGCAATTTGACCTTTCGTACCAGCATTTTCCACAAACATCTCAAAATAATAAACAAGTCTTTTACAAGGTGCAGCACGATTAGCTTGAACAACTCCAACATCATGTCCATGAAGATTCACATTTGGGTAACGCACAGAAAGTTTATCTGATCCAACAATCGAAAACCCACCAGAACTATTCAAAGTATCCAACTCCGTTGGCAACTCTTCTTTCTCTTCTTCACACTCTTCTGAATCAATTTCCATCAAAATTTGATTTTCTGAAACACCCATTACTGATTCTGATTTTCTAACAACGGCTTTCGATTTCAGTCTCCATTGTTCTAAGAAATAGGTACCGATTAGGTCATGGGTGTCGGAATTGGTATGAGAAAGCGAGAGAGTTAAGGATGAATCCATCAAAATAGTGAAAAACCCAGCTCGTAAAATGGATAAATTGAAGATATGAAAGAGGAATTTGGAGTAATTGAGATTGATTGAGAGGTTTTTCTGGTTCTTGAATGGAAGGGAAGGGGAAAGAGTAGCGTTTAGTGAGAGAGAAGATTGGATTAAGTGCTCGTTTGGTATTAGGGATATTGGCTAATTAATCTCGACAACAATTGTAAGATGACTTATTTTGAGATTATAGTAATATTTTTATAGGGATAAAGATCTGAAAAATACTCTAATTTTGGCCGAATTTGCTGTTACGATATCAAACTTTTATGAGGACCTATTACCCTAGACTATTTAATATCATATTTTAAACAGATATATTTGCTCATACTCGGTCTATGTTAGTTGAGTGTGTCATACGCGCGTTTTAATACATTAAATTTATCAAATTAGTCATTTTGTTCCCTTTAATAAACATATTTCTTGCCCAAGCCGTTTTTCCTCCTCTTCCCTTTTCGCTGTGTCCAAATAGCAGAAATAGCTATCAAACAGTAGCTGAAACAGCCAACAAAATCAACCAACAACACAGCCAAAAGCTTCAGCCAAACCCGATCCAAAACCCCACCGGAAACAACCACCAAACTCACCTGAAAACAACTACCAAACTCACCTAAAAACGGCGACCAAACGACCTCCTCTAATGCTGCTAACAAATCATGAAATTGCCACTATCACCACCAATAACCGGCCTCCGCCAGACACCAAACAAGCTGCCAACAACAGCTTTCGTCGCTGCTCCGATGAACTGGAGCTCGACCGGTTTCAAACCACCACAACTAGCCAGCGGCGAACCAGTCCCCTTACCCCTCTCCCATTTACGATTTTGTCTTGCTTTATAGGTGTTTTGTCTCAACCTTGACCACTCCGAAGCGGCGAGCTCCGAATTCAATGGCTTCACCCATCAGCGAACCAGACGCCGAAATCGCTCACCTGGCCCTTCAATGGTGGTCTTTCGGATTTGTATTCTAGTGAAAGAGAAAGGGTTTAAAATGAATTAGAATTAGAGGTAAAAAGAAATAGATATAGTTTAATCAATGTATTGATACGTGGCATTTAATGATTGGCCTAAAAAAATTATTTGGTGCTTTATGCGCCTATGCGTCGTGTTTTCATGCACTTGACCAGTTGGGCAAATATATATGTTTAAAATACGATATTAAATAGTTTGGGGGGGGGGGGGTAATAGGTCCTCATTAAAGTTTGGTATCGTAACAGCAAATTCGGCCAAAGTTGGGGTATTTTTCAAACCATTATCCCTTTTTATAATAATCATGAGATGACTAGTTTCGAAATAACTTGATCTCTAATCAAACGAGTTCTAATTACACTAAAATATTTTATGCATCTTCATTGTTGATCAGCATGAAGAATAAAGAGTGATTCACTCTCAAATATAATTATAAAGTTGCAATATATAAATAGACGCTCAAATTTGATCTTAAGTGGGTAAATAAGCACTTTAACTTATTACATTTAGACATCTCAACTCGTCTAGTACGAATGGCTTAAGCATCTAATCCACAAAATATCCATCTTCCAACGCCGTTAATATTTGTATCCAACACTTAAGAGTCATTTGGTAATTCGTTAGAGCTATGCAGTTATTAGTAATGTAAGATTAGTTATGAGTGAATTTATTTATTATTTTATGTGATATTAGTTATTTCACATCTATCCTGCATAAAATAATGCATAAATTCTCTCATAACTTATACATGTGTTGGTTATATAAATCTCTAAATTGTCAACTAAATGTCGTGTTAATTTTACGCATGAATAACTTATTTCCTATCTACCTACCAAACATCGTATGAGTTACCATAAAATAATACATGAGTAACGTATTTCTTATCTAGCTATCAACCGATCCGTAAAAGCATTTTGTTTATGGCAAGAAAGTTTTTAACCCAAATAGATAAGAAGATGCAGTAAATTAACACCAGCCTAGAACTAACAAATTTAGGATGCACTTTGTTAGGCAATAGGATATTGTATTGTACCCTTGCTAGATATGTGAAGTGTGAGGGGAAATAAAATCTTCACATTTCATCCAAATAAACGAAAAATTGCATAAAGCAAATGAATTAACAATGGAACCATTGAAAACTAAAAAGATTATCTTTGTACACATTAAATCAGAATTGCTAAGAATTACTTTACAAAATGATTGTAAATCCAGAGAGAATCTATATGTTCCATCTATCAGGTTCTCCAAGTTATGCTCTAATATGTTTAGCCAATTTCAATTTCAATTTCAATTTCCTATGTTTCCATAAATTGAGAGGGTGGCGGGCTCGTTTTCGTCTTCTCTGTACCTGCATGATGTAGCATAGCAAATCTGCATCATTTTGTGAAGAATAAATGTATGTAAAATGAGCTTAGTGCAACACATAGTGTTAATATATACGATGACATTTCATGTTTAGACTTTAGACCTCGTTAATACAGAAAAACAGCACCACTCTAGTTGAAGGCATGAAAACATATGGAATATGAAGTATGAGATTCCAGTAAAACATACCATTAGCCCCACGTATTTCCACTTCACGCAATTCTTGGACGAGAGCACAGCAACAGCACATTAAATGTGAAAGAAAATCGTCTATGATGCCTCCCTAAAAAAGAAAAAATAATCAGCAGGGTATCTATATTTCGACTTAATTTAACACCAGTTTATACATGAAGGTGCACGTCCATCATTCAAATCCTATCAAAGGATTCGACATGATGAACAAAAGGAACATTCAGAAGCATTTATTCATCTCTTTCTGCATGGTGAGGATTTTTCTTTCCGCGTGAAGGGCTTGTGAAAAGTACTTTGCAAGTCTATTTATCATTTTAGGGATATTACATTTGCGATCTTGTTCTAATTTTGGGACTAATATTTAGCTGTGCGAGATAGGGTATTTACCGTGATGTTTAGCTTTTGCCGAAGTTTCTTTCTGATGCAGCAAGTGTAACAACAGCAGGACAGTATCAACGAGTAAGCCATTAATTCATTACAAGCGTCCGCTGAAGCTGCATCCAAATGGTATCAATAGTGAATAAACATAAAAGGAAAAATGGCATGTGGATACACATTCCATATAGTTGTTTTTCCTACATAATAGTCTTGAACTACGTCAACCACAACCTAAGTACCCAAAATTGTCGCATGCAATTATCTTGTTTTTCCTAGGTGGTGATAACAAACAAAAAACCTCTGCTACCATGATTGTCGAATTGTGTCAAATGTCTAATGTAAAATAGTAAAATGTAAGAGATACTTCTTTTAAAAAGCTGGGGAAGGGGAAATGGGGAGGGGATTACAAGGTGCGGAATCGAACCCTCACCAACAAGGTGGAGTTTAAGTAGCCAACCAACTAAGCTACTAAGATTCCCCAAAAAAATTTAAGAAATACAACACTTTTACATATTTATTTTAGTCCTATGGCATGTTCAGGAATCAGGATGCACAATGTCCTACATCAGTTATGTAAAGGTTTTCAAATAGCTTTATGGGCTTAGAGTACTGTGTTCTTTTGAAAATTAGTTTGCTCTTGGAAACAACAAAGAAACACAATCTAAAAAGGTGGCTATGCTAATGCAAAGATGGATTTCCCAGTTCTCCAACATCTCCTAAATAGTAATTAGTCAAATTAACAACAAAGTATGTGTTCTTGCAGTGTACAACACTTCAACTGCTAGTTCTGAATCTAATATAGTTGTTAGAACATGAATAGGTTTATACAATCCTACTAGAATATGAATAAGTTTATACAATCCTATTAGAATAGGAATAGGTTTATACAATCCTATTTAGAATAGGAATAGGAATAAAAATAGAAATAGGAATAGTAAATAGTATTCTACTTGGTAAAGGATTGTATTCTAGTGTCTATAAATAGGGTCTCAATGTAACAATGTAAACACAACAACAATTCAATAATATTATTTTCCTATATTTCTCACATGGTATCAGAGCCTCTACAATCTTGGTAAATAATCAAAGAGTTTCCGCTGCCGGCGGGTGGCTATTACCCATATAAGCTGCCCGTCTAGCCAATGATTATGTTAGCAAAAATTGGGTCACCACGTATCTTTCATGTGACTACTTTCTCATATCTAATTTGTGTAGCACCATGCAATCTTTCCGGTGACTACTTTTTCATATCTGATTTGTGTAGCACCACGCCATCTTTCTGGTGACTACTTTTTCATATTTAATTTGTGTAGCACCGTGCCATCCTTCCAGTGACTACCTTTTTTTTTTGCATATCTGATGTGCATAGCACCGTGCATCTCTCCGGACTACTTTTCATATTTAGTTTGCGTAGTACCGTGAATTTTTCCGAACTACTTTCTCTTGCTGAGTTGCATAGCACCGTGTGTCTTTTCGGTGACTCTTCAGACTTGATTTGCGTAGTTTCATTCGTCTTTCCGGTGACTTCTCAAATCTGATTTGTGTAGGGTTGTGCCATCATTCCGACCCTACCCATATAATTTCTCTTTTTCAGTAGGATCGTGCCATCATTCCGACCCTACCCATATTATTTCTCTTTTTCAATAGGGTTGTGCCATCAATCTGACCTATAATTTCTATTTTCTAGTTGGGTCGTCCATCATTCCGACCCTACCTATATAATTTTATTTCTTAGATTGTGACCACTTTCAGCCATCAAATCTAATACTCCAACGTATGAGCATGTTCCGACCAATTTTTCGGTGACTTTCTTGTTTAATATTGACTCATCTATTGATTCCAACATGATCCATATACTTTATACTAGATTTTGAGCACTTTGTTGCTCAGGGGGAGTTTAGTTGCCTTGTATGTCGATTATGTGAGTCACTCTATGATCTGAAACAGTCTTTGCAAGTTTGGTTTGGGAAGTTCAACACTGTAATTTTATCACTCTGTGTTTTATCGACATTATGCATCAAATTCAGTATTTCATGAGAAGATTAAGCACATTGAGATTGAGTGACATTATGCATCAAATCCAGTATTTAATGAGAAGACAAGCACATTGAGATTGACTGTCAATTTTGTGAAGTCGACTGATCAACTTGCAAATATCTCACCAAGCCCCTCGGTCCTCGTATTAATTACATTTGTAACAAACTAGGTACATGAATTGTATGCACTAGCTTGAGGGGCAGTGTTAGAACATGAATAGGTTTATACAATCCTATTAGAATATGAATAAGTTTATACAATCCTATTAGAATATGAATAAGTTTATACAATCCTATTAGAATATGAATAAGTTTATACAATCCTATTAGAATATGAATAAGTTTATACAATCCTATTAAAATGGGAATAGGTTTATACAATCCTATTTAGAATAGGAATAGGAATACAAATAGAAATAGGAATAGTAAATAGTATCCTACTTGGTAAAGGATTGTATTCTAGTGTCTATAAATAGGGTCTCAATCTAATAATGCAAACACAACAACAATTCAATAATATTATTTTCCTATATTTCTCACAATAGTAACTTGCAAAAATAAAGGATGTTACTACTTTGACCATTTTATTCATTTCTAGAAAATAAAGAAAAGAAGATTGATACCGATTAACAAAGCCCGACTACATTTTTATCACCCGTGACAGGACAAGAAAATTTCAGGCAGACTATAAAGTTACTTACATATGTCTCTGTTGGCTGCAAAACTGGCAACTTTAGAAAATGTACCACAAGGAAAGAAAAAGGTTTTAATGCCTGCAAAGTAAAGTGACACGACTGTTACCTTCCTAACAAAGTAAAGAGACACTATTAACAACTATGATATATTGACACTGGACGAAAATATAATGATAGTCTCCAGGGATGGATAACGACTAGTTTCCTAATTACTTGGATACAAAAGAGCAAAAACAAAATAAACCAAAATGAATTGGCTTGAACAAGAAGGATGATATGTAAGATGGCAAATTAATCTTCCTTTGGAGTAAAGAATTGCTCAGTAGCACAATTATCCTCCCAGCCAATATAGTCTTGAACAAACTTCTACACCAAAAATCAGAAAATAGGGAAAGTAAATTTATGAATATGAAAACAAACAAGTCAGGCAATCAACTAATTTCAGGATTCTCCTAAATTTAGAGGTATGTGAAACGATAGGACACAGACTACAGTGAAGTACGTGGATTCATAATGTGTTTATGCTTTAGTAACAATAGCAAAAAAAGCAGTAATAACTAATAATAGGACAAAGTTATTAACAAAAAGTAAAGCCAATTGTACTTCAGTATCATATTTCAGCCATTGGAATCCCTCTAGCCTTAGTCAGCTAGAATAGAAATGATGTCTCTAACAAGAATGACACAAACAACATCCAAACTCAAATTAGTTCTTTCTGAGGAGTAAATGTATCTGTTATTGACAACTTGAGCATGATTTAAATCGAAAGTAGCGATTCACACAAATATATCTAGTAACAATTTAACTTTAAACTTTCCCATTTTACCCTTAATGAGATTATTATAGACACACAAATATCTATGACTTATTTTAGACTACAAGTTTCAAAGGTCTTTCTTTCATTCAAACTCAATGCTCAATCGAATATCATCACATAAACTGGGATGGAAGGAGTATTAGTTTAGCATTGAGCTTTCTGAATATCTATCCAACTACCCAAACAGCTATATAGTAGTAATGTTGTCTCTGCACTAAAGTACTAATGAAAAAAAAATAGTGCTCCTGATCCTCCCCCTCAGTTTCTCCACCAACGAGTATCCTTTTGTTCGTTTCAACTCAAATCATCCAAGAAAAGCATATGAGCTAGAGTTAGATAGGCGAAACATCAGCTCATGATTAAACTCTTTAGTTTATGAAAATTGAAACAGTGAATATATCATTCCTTTTGACCAATAATAACACAATATTTCCTCAAATCACACGCAAAATTGGACAAGTTAATAGAAGTACATGAACACATGAAATGAAGTTGTCTGCACAAAATTTGCTATTCTGGACATTTCACATCTTCAAGTATGAATATTTATCAATAAATTTTAATTTAAGAAGCTGTGTATCTTTCCTTTCAGCAGAATTAGATATAAAAAAGAACAGATGAAACAAAGTAATGCAACAAAAGAATAGTAAAGCAAGGATGTAGTTAAATGTACATAGGAGAGGTTCTGAACAGCATCCCAACAGATCTGTATGCCACTCTTCATATTGATATGAACCCTTTGAAGACAGCAGTTCACGTTGCGATGAAACTGAAGAAGTGTTTCTGCAGATAAATATACATAAAAATGAAAATGGTTGAGACTATAGGTACTAAACTCTCATCAGTGTTATGACTCCCTCCACATTTTATGAGAAGATCACTACTGTTTATAAAGAACGGCTACCTTGAAGTTGACTGTTTCTCATCACTTTTGATATAACTTTTATCACTGTGCTCCTTGTCACTAGTGGCATCTGAGTGACTATGCTCCAACTTTTTGGTAGGCTGGGTGGGTGAACTCTTCTCGGAAAGAGACTCAGCTGCCACTACCTCTGCGACATCGAGAAGATGCTGAATGAATTCACACTGATTTACATCTAAATTAGCTTGTGAACGTTGCAGTTCTAGCTGAAGCTTTTCATTCTCCTTCTGAATTGCCTCAGTGATAGGCATGCTTGGGTAGGAACGGGAAAGGGTCTTCTTTAACACTATTGTATCATGTTTAGAGGGATCTCGTTTTAAAATGACTTCTTGCACCTTCATGTCTTCAGCCTCCAAAGTATATTCACACTGGTCCTTCTCAATGATTTCAAATCTCTCCTGCCAAAATATGTAACACAAAGATTTATCAACTTTGAATGTAGATATAGATACCGATGATGCACCAATTGTACATGTCTAATTAATTAAGCCATAGCGCAGGTCACCCCTTCAAATTCTGAGCAGTAATGGGCAAAACAAGGTAGACACATACTTGAACGGATATATTAGAAGACGAGCAAAATAACTGAGCAGATTACTCTAATTGTGATGATGCGTCTTTCTTAGAAATACAAAATCTCTCTCATGCTAAAACTTGGTAACAGTGGATGTACAGCAAGAAATAAGACAATACTGGCCCTTCATTGCAACAGACACAAAACTGCTTCACTATTTAAAAATGCTTGAGGGTTTGCTCTCTAATTCTTGTTCTTGGAAGAGATGAGTTATTAGGAGAGAGATTTTTAATGACAGATGACAGTGGTCTCAGGGCCAACTTGCACGCACCTCAACTATTCCACCAGATACCTTCTACCTCCCACCAGTACAAGTACCGAGTAACTCCGTCAACCAAAGAATAACCCTATATTTAATTGTCTCTGCTAGGATTTGAACCTTGGTTTCCAAGGTTTGCACACACTTCATTGCCCTAGACCATTAGGCCACAGCCTTGGGTGTTGGAAGAGATTAGTTATCCAGATAGACATTCTTTTTACGAACTACTTTTTTCATTACTATAGTAACAGATCTTAAAATACTGTATAACAGAGAGATAATTTAGTTAGTTCATAAAAATTAGTCTATAACGTCCTAGTCCTCGACTTTAGTTTATAACCTGTAAAGTGGAGACAAGAGAATAAGAGTGTGTAACCCAGTGGAATGCAGAGGTTGAAGTTATCAAAAATCACGTGACAGCAGATTACTATGAATTCCGACTCTAGACTGTTGTGCTTCACTGGAGCTACCTTGTTCCTTAAAACTGCTTGATACTAATGTCTTACGGTTTTTGTCCATCATCTGGGACCTTGAACTAGTCCACATCACTCACACATGACACACCTCATAATCTTATGCAAAATGAACAAGTTATCAGAGCCATCTATCTTGCAGGAACCATAATGTTTAAGAAACTTTCATGCACTAATTTCTGTCCTAATTGATTGCACTTTACTTTGACAGGTAAGCTAAAGTAAGAACATATTCTAATTACTTTTGACAGGTGTTGGTATTTGGCTTCATGATGCTAATACATTGGCATCTTTTACACGTGTTACAGCATACAGCAAGGATTTTGTTCTTCCGCACATTCTTTAACAAAAACGAATCTACTTAGCATCAGAATACAAGGATTTGAATAGCAATTAAAATCCTGGTGAGATATTATGATAGGATATACACGCAAGATTAGAAGGAAAGAAAAGCTTCATATTATAGTTTTGGGTATAAGACCAACATCAAATGATGCAATACCGGACAAATAGTTCCAATTTTATATCATGAATTGATGACTACCTAACAAACTTAATATATAAGTAAGAACAACTACATAGGTGTGGATGGATTACAAATGAAATAAATAGAATATGAAGACATGTAACTTGAATCCCTGATGCTATGGATAAAGAGCAAAGTTTCAGTACCCTCACTCGAGCATTATCCACAAGCGTGATGAGAGGAATGATCTTCAAATACTGGTCAATCTCATTCTGAGCCTTCCGGAACTGGTAGACAATGTTCCATCCCATAGCCAACAGATAAAGATAGCTCCGATCCTGGCAGCTGTTAACCAAAATGTAAGACCTCCTTAATGCATCTTCAAGATATTCCAATGGCTCGGAGGTTTCAGGATACTTCTTGAGTTCTGTAATTCTAAGCTGCTCCAATAAATTACCGATTAATTTGAGATGCTGCGCAAACTGCCTGCAATTCTTCTTGTGCATTCGAGCTGTGCTTGCAGCTTTTACGATCAAACCAATTAGCTTCACTGCATCAAGGCCAGCAAGCTGGGCACCATTTGCAATTTCCCCAAAGTGTTCCCATGTAGCCATTCTCAATCACAGATTATTCCGTCAACACCCTATATAGATTCAACTACAGCACATGCCCATATCAAAAGAATGACCATAAATGAACAACAGCTCACTCAAAACTCTTAATGTTTTAAACTAGTAGACTTTCCCCAGCTTGATCTTTTCCTTTTCTTGGACAAGTTGATCACTAAATTATCCTATGTTTATGGATTGTATCAGGCAATCCAATGAATCAGTCAATGTGAGTTCAACTGACCCAGACACTACCGTCATTCATTAAATGGACGAGAAATAGATGATCCACCTGCAATGTCCTCACAACAGCTCCCACATAGTTAGCTTAACAACAGATCTTGCAAATACTGATTTTCGATGAAGATCCTGATCAGCTGAAATTAAGTTCAAAAATGAGTCAACCAGCTTTCAAAGACAGTCCATACTCCATAAAGCGTCTCATTTTCCATTTTCAACAAAGAGATAAAAGGCGAAAAGGAAGCAAAAACAATAAAGCAAAAGAAAATGTTTGACTCGTCACTTTATCCCAACAACAAAATGGATTAGCAAGAAACAGTATTCAACATAAAAATCATTAAAATTCCAAAAGTGTTGCCTGAATCAACGGTGATACTGCCGTCACCTCACTGTACTCCACCGGAATTTCAACTCATCATATGACAGCAGATATCTACCTGATATACTGTACAACTATTAATTCTTTGTCATAATACATGAAACAAATTGAGGTGTGTACATATTTTTTTTTTAAAAAAAAAAACATAGTAATATTATTTTACAAATAGTACATTATTTTTACAAATAATATACGCCAATTCTATACTATAAGCACACTTTCTTTGGCAAGAAAATAGAAACCCAGATGAGTCTTTGCAAAATGGTGCACGGAAAAATCCACCGGAGCTAAAAATACGTAAAATTGAGAGCAAAAGAATTTGGTTTTCTGTAAAATCACAACCTAACAAGCAAGTTTTTTTGGCAGGAAAATAGAAAACCCAAATGAGTCTTTGGGAGATGGTGGCCAGAAAAATCCGTCGGAGCTAAAAAAAAAAAATACGTACAATTGCGAGCAAAAGAACATAGATTTCTGTAAAATTACAGCCTTATAAGGATTGATTTGAGAGAAGCAAGTTCTTTTGGCAGGAAAATAGAAACCCAAATGAGTCTTTCGAAAAATGGTGCACAGAAAAACTCGCCGGAGCTAAAAATTACATTAAATTGCGAGCAAAAGGACATAGATTTCTGTGAAATCACAAGCTTAGAGAAACATTGAATTGAGGGAAACACCTTCTGGATTTGTAGTTTTCTGGAACTTTTCCAAGTTACAGTGACCCCAAATCTCTGACTCTGAACCAGAGAAAAGAAGAGAGAGAGAGAGAGAATGTGTATATGACTGTGTGTGTAAGAGAGAGAAAGAGGGGTCACCGGCCTCGGTGTTGTTTGTATGGGAGCTCCGGTTTGCTGCACTATACATACAAACAGAGAGAGAGCAGAGTCCACAATTTGGATTTCAGTGGAAACAACACTACAATGTCAGAATGACAGTAAAGCAAATTTGGTCTTACTTTCTTTTCTTTTTTTTTGTTCCAACTCCAATATTCATATTAAAGTTTGATTATTTCCATCAACAAAGCCTAACTATCAAGAATTTTCTCATTCTGATATTCATATTGAAATTCGATTATTTCAAATATGTTTCGACAAAGCGCTATATAATAAATTATCATTTTATTTATAGTTTCTTAAGAATTGTGCAAAGTTAATAGTGAATAACTAGGGGTGTCCACGGTTTGGATAAAAACCAATCCAAACCGAGAAATTATATACATATATGAGTCATTATCTCTTCCTTGAAGCTTTATTTGTAGTAAATTCAATAATCGAAAGTTAAGTAATGTGAGACATTCTAACTATTTTTCATTTGAATGAATTGTTGTCACTTTTTTCACATTTTGAATTAATTATTTCTTTTATTTTTGTATATGGTTAATAACCGAATCGAAAACCAATAACAATCAAACCGATAAATATATATTATATTTAGTTTGGTTTGGTTTTGATAATTTTAAAACCGATTTAGTTGATTTGATTTTAATTTTAACCAATAACCGATCCAAACTGACTCATGAACATTCCTATGGACAACTATTATTAGACCAAGTAAGTATAATTAGAGTAGTAATTTTAATATTAATCCTTGCATAACATATTTTAAAATTAAAAAAGACCCAAAATTAAAAGCTTATGCATGAGCTGTAAAGTGTTTAGGCAATTAGGTCTTGGGGATGGGTAAATTAAGAAGGGATTTGACTTTTAATTGTATAGTAATTAATTAAAGAACAGCTAAGTCATAGTACTAAACATTTTGCAGCCAATGAATGTGCCTCTAATTTAATTTATTGCTTATATATGATAGGTAGTGTAGGTGTGTAAAACTTTACCCGCATTCGATATTTAACGAAAAAATAATTTATATCATCCTAAGTAGGCATTTAGCCATGCGATACCATATCACAATATGGAATTGTGAGATGGAATCAGCGTTTGAACACGTGATTTACGCTGATTTCATCTCATGATTCCATATCATGAGATGTGATTCCATATTCTCCAAAAACCATGATATGAGAATTCCATATCATGATTTGAGTTATTTTTAATACAAAAATTAATCCACTAGTTTATATTTTGTTAAAACAACCCCACATTTATATCTGTTAACCATTTATTTTAGATGTAAATAAAATTTATAATGACATCATTACTTTTAAAATTTATTATTCTCACCAACATATAGTCACTTAACTCACACCAACCGAGTGTTGAGTAATATTAAAAACTGGTACACTACAATTTATGTTCATTTTTTTTATTGAATTAAAGTTTAATGAATTAAAATTAAATGAAACAGTTATTTATGTGGAGAACAACTAGCAATGTAATAATTTATTATACGATTTTATAATTTTTTATTTATTTGATAACATTAAATAAACAATTGAGGCTATTTTAATAGTTTTACAACTTATGAAATTCTTATGTTTATGAGAAAATATACAATACCAAAATTTCATATTGCATGTCTAAACAAAACTTCAATTTCATCTCATAATTTCATATTATAATATCATATCATGATTTCATATCATGATACCATATCGCATGGCCAAACAAGCCCTAAATAAGTGATTTAATAAAATAGAAATAAATAATAATTAAATAAGTATGATAAAATAGAAAAAGACATGTATATAAAAATATACCATATATTTATTAATTTGATATGAATACTCGATATGAGCAAGTTTTTAGAGTGTAAGAGTACACTTTCCGTCAATTTTCTCTCATTTATTTTTTTTCTGGTTATTTGTTATTACAAAATTAGGGATGTATTTAACGATAGGCAAGACTTTTTGAAAATTTAATAACTTTTTCGTAAACACTATATTTAATCGAAGCTGCTAAAGTCAAATTGCCCCTCTTAATTTGAATTCAAATCTCCTTAATTTCTCCTACCTACAAATCAATAGTTGAAAGATATATAATTTATTACATTTAATCGTAAAATTCATGTGAATGAATATATCATATAGTTTATATTTTTGCCTTCTTTGAAAAGATGATGAAATGTAGAGTTGTTAATATGGGTTGGTCCACTCCATACTAGCCAATCCATACATGCTTTAAAATTTGACGGGTTAGGCCGGACTAGCTCATTTTTTATGTGGGTCAGAAAATGGTCGGCCCAGCCCACAATGTAACAACTTGTTCCCGTCGTTATAGAAATGCCAACGGGGGATAATTTGAGGCCGAAAACTTTTTCGTAGTATTTGGATTTTCCCAACCTTGTCCAGATTTGAACGAAATCGGAGTCTTTAAGGTGTAGGGAAATCTGGTAACAATCGGGTGATTTATTTATGATTCTGGGTACATGAGTAGTTAGATAACTCGTTAAGGAACCCGTACGACTTTACGGAATTGAATTCAGGCGAGTAGAACTCCCGAAATTGATCTTAGCGTGAAGGGTATTTTTTGAGCATTGTAGGTTAGAGGTATGTTGTGAAGTGGGGATTTTGGAATTCTTTAAATATCTCCTTGTTTCGCGCAACCCGCTTTGGCAGGGATTTTGGTCGCTTTGGTGAGGCCGCTGTGGTGGGGTGGTGGCCGCTGTGGTGGGCTCGACGCGACTTAAGGTTGTTAATAAACCCCTAAATGACCTTATTATGCACTTTGCGACTTTTAGAGCTAAAGAATGAACCCCATGCGACTCCTACTCGTTTTTCACCATTCTTGAGGCTAAAGAAAAGTTTTTCACTCCTCGAATCCATTTTTCAATCCATAGAACGTAATAGAATGGGTGAATATTGATGGGAGAGGGTTTTGTTATAGATTATATGGTGGAAACAACCCTAATTTGAATAATTGGGATCATGGGTTTGATCTAGGGTTCATAGAATTGTTAGTAATTCGGGTAATTAGTGATTGTTTATTGATTCCCGTATTATATTGATTGTTTGTAGACCAAGAACAACCGGAACGAATTTGGAAAGTGAAGGATCATTTCTTAGGGTTTCAAGCTTGTTTCGAGGTAGGTGATGGATGTGATTCTATGATTGTGTGATGTATGTTTGTTCTTGCAACATTATGATACATGTATGTATATGAATGTTGCATTATTGATCACACTTGTTGTAAATGAGATAGATAAATGATGGTTACCATGAAATCATGACTTAATTGTATGATCTTGAAGATATACTTGTGATTGTGATTGTAGTGTGTTGAATGGATCGGTTGTGTAACACCCCAAAAAACTTTTGAACTAAGACTCGAACCCTTATTTGTAATGAGTGAGATTTTTGCAAGGAATTTAAAGTTTCTTGAGTGTTAAGGTCACTAGACGTAGCACCTTGAGTTCCAAAAAGAATCGAATAGGAAATAGCAAAAATCTGAAATTTTGTAAGTTAAGCTAAGTATGAGTTTTGGGTCGACTTCAAACGACCATAACTCCAAAATCAGGATGATTTAGTTGTGCTACTAGATACCTTAGGAAAGGTCTTCAAATTATCTTTCCAACGCCACCGAGTTTGC
This sequence comes from Solanum pinnatisectum, assembly GCA_035578085.1. Classification (NCBI taxonomy): domain Eukaryota; kingdom Viridiplantae; phylum Streptophyta; class Magnoliopsida; order Solanales; family Solanaceae; genus Solanum; species Solanum pinnatisectum. The sequence goes on from CM069078.1 coordinate 3,106,623, forward strand.
TCAATTCCGAGCTCTGAGTAAAAAGTTATGATGGATTTAATAACGTCGCGCAAACCTGGCAACAGCTCCGCGATAGCTCTGCGACGCAGAGCCAACACATACCTCACTACCTGGTGAAAAATTATTCTGACTCCCAGCTCGTTTTAATTATTTTTTAAGGGAATTTTAGTCCTAAAAACCCTTAGGAGGTCATCTAAATTTACCTAAACGAATAGAGAATCAATTTTCACAAATCAAAACCCTCTCATCCACTCCAAAGATTCTACGCTCAAGAAAATCAAGAAACGCTAAGGCTAAGTTCGTCTTTCCAGATTTTCCTTCAAGTTCTTCAAGAAGATGATTCTTTCAGGTATGCAAGCTTCCATAGTGTTGGGTTTGTTCACCTACACGCCAATCATGTTAATTTCAGCTTTAAATTAGTTCTAAAAGTTGAAGCTTTGATATTCTTGTTATGTATTTATGAATTTGCTTCCGTTCTTGAATTAGGCTGAGATTGAGGAGTTCTTGAGGTTAATGTGTCGATTTATAGAGTGTTTAGAGTTAGATTCTTGTGTACATGTGACAGTTATTTGAATCTAAAGAAAAATTGAGCAAAAGAATCGAATTTAGGCGATTTGGGGTTAGAAAACGAAGAAGGAAAAAGTCGGGTAAATCTAGCACTTGGCTCCACGTCGCAGACTTTCCTCCCCATTTCTTAAAGTTGTCTTTGCATTGCGGAGAGATCACGGACTTCTCTGCCTCAAAAGTTATTTCGCGACCAATTATTTTAATTTATCTCCGCGTCGCGGACTTGCTTTCAGACAGTGATTTCTTGATCGTTTTTCATGTTTAACTATCTAAAAACACTCCTAAGCATCACGAGATCATTCATATCACAAATCACAACCTTGAATTCATAAATCACATTCAAGGTAGAGTTGAGAGTCAAGTGTTGAGAGTTCTCTCAAACATTTGTTGAGAAAGCCCCTTTGAGTCCTTTGAGGAGTCTTCTACAACTTTTAATAACTTGTTTCAAAACTCGAGTAAGTAAGCATGAGAGTGAGGAGAATGTATTCATGAGTCTACACTATCACCTAGATCCTTCATATCATGAACCATAACTCTTGAATTCATAATTCACATTCAAGATAGAGTTAAGAGTAGAGTTCAAGAAAGTATTGAGCTCAATTGTGAATCCTTTGAGATCAACCATCGATTTGAGTTAAGTTTTGAGGGAGTAAGTCAGAGAATGAGAAGAGTTGTATACGTGAGTTCCATATTATTTTGTAAGATCATCGAGTCGAGTTGTTTCATGCCCATAATTCTGCATGAACATCGTAAGTTGAGTACCCTTCAGAGAAGTGATATCTTCAAGTTCTAAGCCTTTAAGTGTTGAGTTCCTAATCTTTTTTGAGAAGTATCTTGAGTCCTTGAGTTGAATATTTCATGCTCATAATTTTGTATGAACATTATAATTCGAACAGTCTTGAGATGAGAAGTATCTTTGAGTCATTGAGTTGAATATTTCATGCTCATAATTTCGCATGAACATTGTAAGTCGCATAGTCTTGAGATGAGAAGTATCTTTGAGTCATTGAGTTGAGTAGTTCATGCTCATAATTCCGCATGAACTCTGAGTTGGGCATTCTTGAAATGAGTAGTATTAGTGAAGTTCTTAAGTTCCAAGTATTAAGATCTATCTATGGTTATTGAAAACCCTGCATCGAGTCGTTCACGTCCATAATTTGGCATGAACCATATTTTAAGAAGTCTTTTACAAATGTTTTAGTTTTGTTTTAAGACTTAAGTTTTGATTTCAGTAAAGAATAAAGTTGAAGTTTATTTCTTCAAAAGTATATGGGGACTATGTATTCCCCAAAGAGTTTAAAATGTTTTCACATTTAAATAAGAACGGAAACTGAGATTTTCAGTAAAGAGCCTTTGGGCTAGTTTTCAGTTAAAGAGTAAATGTTTTCACAATAAAGCAAGAGAGGAAACCTTGATTTCCAAGATAGCCTTTAAGCTAAGTTTTTGAGCAATTATCTCAAATCATAGAAAGAGTTTTGTTTTTACAAACATATGAGCTAAGTATATTTTGGGAGTAGTATTGAGCACCGATATGGGGATACGGGTTCAGATAACTCAAATCTCCATAAACCATGTAGCCATCATGGGTAGTAAAGGATCATACTTTTTAGATGACTCCTTAAGATGCTTTTAGCATAGACTAGTGGATCCACATAGTAGTTCAGGTTTCATACCGATGGAAAGGTATAGGACGGTCCTTGGCAACGTGAAGTAAAATGTTGTACCATCACTTAGGCTCATAGTGGTGGTTGTCGGTTAGAGAATCTCCCGCAGAAACTATATTACTTTCTTATATAAGTAAAGTTGAGTTTGTTATTGCACTTTCTTTAACGAACTACGTTATTTTTACTGTTTTATAAATCTTTCCATATATTTCATGTGTATTGTTGCTTTATATTGAGTTGAGTATCCAGAGTTGAGTACCTAGAGTCTAATATCATATATTTGAGTTGAGTATCTAATCTTTGAGTGGAGTATCTAATCTCTGTGTTGAGTATCTTATCCTTGAGTACTTCTGAGTTGAGTAAGTTGAGTAGTTTTGAGTATCCTTGAGTATTCATTGAGTTGAGTAAGTTTGAAAAGAGGTAAGTATGTTTTCATTTTTATCAAATTCAAGCTTATGTTATGCTTTAGAATTCCCCTTACATGCTCGTACATTCCACGTACTGAGCCATTTGTCCTGCATCTTCTCATGATGCAGACATAGGTATTCAGGATCATCAACAGGAGTTTCATTGATACATCCGAAAGTTCGAGTTAGCTATGGTGAGCCTCCTTGTTTTTGGAGGATTTCATTTACTTTTCAGTTTAGTCAGGATGTCGTGGGTCTTGTCTCGACTCCCATATTTATCAGATAGAGGCTTCATAGATAGTCAATATAGTTGAGACGTCTATATTATTCATTTATTTTATTAAATATTTTAAAGACTTAAGTTGCCTATTTTATGGCGAGTTGAATATATTATTTTTATTCTAAGTTGTTCATTTGAGTTAAAGTTTTTGAAGTTGAATTTATTGAATTTTATTCATTTTTAAGCTTTTGCATGCTTAAGTTAGTCTTCCGCCAGACGGGATGAGGTTCGCTGGGGACCAAAGAATGGTTCTTAAGTGTCTGGCCATCTGTGTGTAGACTCGGGTCGTGACAGGATGCCACATTCCGGCATAACTAACTTGGATCGGTTTCCACGTTCCGACATAATCAATAGATCGGGTACAACATTTCAGTATGCTAACTGTTTGGGTTTGGGTTCCATGAGAGGACCAATGATTTGTCATTATTGTGTATTTTGAGACATGTGAAGTTGTTCGTTATTCGTAAATGTTGATAATATTGTATATGTTCGATATATGCATGTGATTATATTGTTATATTGACTTGCTTATGTTGCACTTAGTGGGATAGCCGCGTGATCCTACCAGATAATCGTGGTTGTCGACATCGCACTTGCTCTTATTTTTTGAGTACATGACATCTTCAAGGCCATCGCTGCACTCGCCAGAGATCAGTGATAGTTCGAATTCAAGAGTGAGTCAATTCTTTCGGGCTGCCATGAATTCTTTTTCGTCTATGTCCACCATTTCCGGACTTAGACTATGTTCTAGTTAGTTGATTAGTTCATTAGATTAGGGTTGCATCCCTCCTGGTTTAGACTTGTTGAACTTTAGATGCTTTTGTACATTGACTTTCAGGTTCTAGGTTATTTATTCTGCATTGTTTAGTTTGTTGTTAGACTTTTGTTGGAGTTTATGGGAACTCCGTATTTATTTCCTTAATATTTAACTTGCTTTCATAACTTAAATGCCTTAGTTTTGGTTTAGTTGCTTGGGTTTGGGTTGTAGTAGTGGTTCTCCCACTGGAGAGTTAGTGTGGGTGTCAATCACGACGGTATGGGTCGTGACACACAAGTACGTGGGTTACAGGCTTTTCCGAGCCAACCCTTTTTTCTTAAAAGTATATTTTTTATAATTTTTTAAATTAAATTATAATTTAAAAATATTATCATAAATATCGACAAGACAATATTACATGGTGTTAGTGTTACTATTTGTTAATCAAATACACAAATAAAATTATCTTAATAATATTTATTATGTTTGATTTCAAGTAAAAGCATAAATAGCTAAATATAAATATTAACCTAATTGTTTTTCAATGAACATAATAAAATATAAAAACTATGACAATATTCCATAGGTTATGACCTATGTAGTGATTCCCTAGAAATTTTAGGAAATTTTTATTTTATGTAGTAAATATTTTATAAACATAATTTGTATTTAAATTGTAATATGTCAAACTTTAAGTAAAGATTGAGTTAAGACTCTTGTTATTTTTAATACTCTATTTTATTTTTATTTTATTTTTATTTGGCACCTACTTATCCATATTTGTCATGCCCCATAAATCTAGCGCTTATTCAAATTGCTAAAAATCCTTTTTAAATGAGCCAAAAATCGTAAGACAACTCTATTAATCACTTGTTAGACTGCATCTACAACGCCAAATTTCATATCGACGCTCTAAATTGAAATGTATAATGAGGGTAAATTAATTTGAGGTCGCAAATTTTCTTGTCATATTATCCTGTTGAGATGTGGAAGGGTAAGGTTTGTAGGGTCATAAAAAAACAATATTATGTCTCCAAAATTTATTTATTAAAAAAAAAATACAAACGAATATGGTGAATGATAAATAAAAATTCATTGTCAAAGAATTTTGGCGTAATTTAAGCAAACAACTAAAAAACAAATAAGGAGGATCATGTTTATTTTTTTCTAATAAAAAGAACATCCAATATATATTGTGCATGTGTTATCAATTTTTACCAAAGACATAAATATTAAATGATTTTTTTTTTGGGATAAGGATCTAAAAAATATCCCAACTTTGATCTAATTTGTTGTTACGTTACTAAACTTTCATGAGGACCTATTACCTCCCTTAGATTATTTAATACCGTATTTTAAACATATATATTTGTCCACGTGGAAATAAAAAATAATGCAAAATTATAAATAGTAATGTGTCCACGTGGGCACATATATACCTTTAAAATACATTATTAAATAGTTAAGGGGGTAAAAAATACTCTATTAAATGTCTAGAGAGGTAATAGGTCCTCATGAAAGTTTAGTATCGCAACAACAAATTCGACCAAAGTTGGGGTATTTTTCAAACCCTTATCCCTTTTTTTTAATAAGTAAAATTATTTGATGCATGTTATTGATAAAAGAAAGATAATAAAAATTTTATAAATTTAATCGAAATAATAAAAATTGACTTAAACAACACAACCATATAGGGAAAAAAAGGGGAAGGCTTAAATTCCCTCTAACATGTTTCAAAAGTCAATTACACGCTTAAACTATCATGACGATCAATTACACACTCAATCTCGTTTCTGATATTAATACCACATTTCGAAGACCGTCTCAATTTTTGTGTGAAAGGGTGTTATACACGCGTTTTGACACATAAATAATATTATTTAAATTTTTTAAAACCTTTTTTCCTAAATATTTTCTTAGACTGTTGCAAAAAGTAAAACCTGGGCATTCTTCCGCCTCACACCATACATTTCTTTCTTCTTAAAATCTATTTCTTCTTTCTTCTTCATTATTCATAAATTGAAGGTAAAACAAGAAATTTGAAGAGAGAACAAGAGACAATGAGAAGATTATGAAGTTTAGTGATGTTGGCAGCGGTAATAGGCGGAGGAAAACACCATTGTTGTCGATAAAACTAATAAAAACTTTTGGATCTGTAAAAGTTTTTTTTGAAATCTTGGTAATTATGGATGAAAATCAAGCATTTCATTAGTATTTTTTGTGTGTAAAATCAAATATGTTATTGATGGCTTGAGACAAAAATAACATTGTGATGGTTGTAGGTGGTGCTCCGACGAGAATAAAGAAGACAACGGTCGAAAATTATTTTCCTCAGTAGACTTTTGAAAAATTTAGGCAATATAATCATGAATTTATGCATAAATGTCATAGGATTTTCAATAGAAATCATAATGTTTCTCATAATTTTTTCTAGTGATCTTCTCCGGTGAATCCTCCGGCGAGTTCAAGTAAAAATCATGAACTATTTTTTATTTTTTTTAGAGTTTCTTGTTAAGGTAGAGTGATTGATATGCTTCTATGAGGATAAATTGAAGAAATCATCGATGGTGACAAAGAATTTGTTGAAGAAGAACTCAAAAAAAAAAATTAAAATGTAAAAGCTTTAAAGAAAATGGGGTCATCAATTAAAAGATAAAAAGAAAAAAGCTGACATAATTAATATATTAGAAATTATAATACTTAATTATATAATGACCAATAAAATAGTGCCACATATTTAAATTTGTCATTTTAACATAAATTTTCTTTTTCTCGCATATCTTAAGGAAGGTGAAGACACTTTCTCTGTCATGTCACCTTCTAAGGGAGGTATTAATATCAGTTTGAATAAGATTAAATATGTAATAGATCACCATAATAGTTTAAATATGTAATTAACTTTGGAGGACAAATTCATGGGGAAATTTATGTCTTCCCAAAAAAATGGTGCAAAAGTGTCATAATAATGATCACAACACTATGTAGAGATGGATAGAAGAGGCACATGTGTCCCATATCTTTTTGCCTACTTAATTAGCCCCCCCCCCCCCCAACCCCTCCCTTCTATATATATATTACTCTTTATTAGAAGTGGGATTTGAGTGTACGAACACGACAATTACATCTTGTACCAAAAGTAGTGTACATGGTACATTATATTGGGCCCATCTATGATAAATATTTGACCTATATTATTAACATGCATATTGCTTTTTATGTTTTAAGAAACACGCGTGCTACTATCTCTATTCGTCTTCCTCATTGGAACATTAACAAAAACCTACACGGTCTCTTTCATTCCCTCTTTCTTTTTCACTTTTATTTCCTTTCAGTTTCTATTTATTAATAAAATTGATTTCATGTTTAAACTTTCTCCAACTATTATGGTATGTTTTCTTGTGAGAATTTCAGTGGAGAATTTAACCGACACCGATTTCTTCGATTATTTATTTTACTTTTGTTTTGATTTTAGGCCAATTTTTCATTCGATTGGCTTAATTTTTCTTTCAATCTTGCCGATTGATTTGATATTTTGGTTGTTATACCATTACATGCACTAAATTTAGAGTTCATATGTCGCGTTGTTCCTTCTTCTCCTTCTTCTCTCCGACTTACCTATTTATAAGTTTGTATATCAATTTTATTTTTTTCTTAAAACGATCTATTATTGAAATTTTGTGTTTCCACTTTGTTCTTGATGTGGGTGTTTTTAATTTAATAATTTCTCATATGCAGGACTTTGCATTTACTTCGAGGAGAAAAGGGAGAATTACAAATATGTAGGATGGAGCATAGGAAACTTCATATTAAAAACTCTTCCAATTCTTCAAAGAAACTGTCATATCATTATATCGCAGATACACCGACCTTAATTCTATCAAATCAAACCAAGAAAATATCCTTGTGTCTGATTTAAGTAGAGATTGTAACACTAAAAATTCTATCAATTTTATCCGTTTGATTTAGTTTTTGATTTACCGACTAAAAATGTCCGGATTAGGTAGAGATTGTTACCCTAAATTTACTGTTAAAACTAATCTTTAGTTTTTCTTATCAATTATTAAATGCAAACGTTATTTATGGACTATGATCCCTTATACCTGAAGCTAGCACGTTTTTGCTAAACTTGAAGATGTATGTTAGTCCCTTCGATTGAGTGTGCCTATGGCAAATAGTAAATACATGTTGAAGTAATAATATTATGACATCATTGGTGGTTTTATTTTGTCTCTTCCTCCAAGAAATGCATTAATCTTTATGAATGTGCAATTTATTTTTCTCAAATTTTATTTACAAGTATTTACCCATAAATATTCACATATTTTTTCGTTTGATAGGTGAGGACTTAGCAATTCTTACTTGACATTTGCATACAATGTTTTGAAAATTGAAGGATTTGGACAAGAAGGGTGATGAACGAGGAGGATTAGACACCGAATTGATTAGATCACTTAGAGCCGTCGGCACACGCTGTGCATGAACCAACTTATTTTCAAACATACACTGTAAGTTAGCTAAGATCTTTAGAAAAACATATTTAGTATTCATACATATGGATGGTTTTCTGATAATAATTTTCTGATCACTATTTATTTTAAACCTCTTATTTCATGGAGCAATATGGGAGGTAGTGTATGAGTTCTAATTATTCCAAAATACATCTTAGTATGTCATCTTGCTCTGTCTGTATTCTACAAAAATAATTTAGCACCAAATTGGCATCTTAGTATATTTGCTGGTTTATAAAAAAATTACTTAAAACAATAATGTTCTACTCAAACATATCAAATAATAGTGCTTTACATTAGTTGAATCACATATAGACCAACCAATTGAGATGTTATAGATGGACCTTATTATGACTTACTAATATCTATTTTCCAACATCCTTTCAATTTCAATTTCTTTAACGATTGGTGTTTACTTGTTTTATGGAGGTGGTCCAACCTATATATGTTGTGATTTTTAGAATGGCACAAAAGTTGATATTCAGTTGATGATTATAGCTAATGGTTACAAGAATCATACAATGCACCTAAGTTGTTTGGTGAATAGTGCTTGAACTGATATTTTTCTTAAAATATGCATTGATCATTAGCAACACCATGTATCAATACAAAAAATTGCTTCTTTCTTATTTAACATGGTCTATTGTAAAAGATAGAATTTTTCATATGTTCTCTATTCAAAAGCAAGTGATTCATTTGCTTTAGTTTTTCTTCTTCTAGGCTAATTTTTCAATCCATACGGAAGAACAAGTTGCACCCTTTTGTCCAAAAGTTCATGGAAAATTAATCTACATTCCACATTATGATTGAACTTATAAGAATTGGAACAATTGTTGAAATTAATCATTTGAGATACTTTGCTTTACTTTACAAGGTCTGGGTGTTTGAAATAATTTTTCTGAAATTATCTATGCAAAGATATTAGAATCTTTAACTCTATATTTTGTTTATTTTGATTGGACAAGTTCTTCTTACTTACCACTAATGTGGTATCTTGAGGAAACATCCATTATGGGTGTGTTAGCTGTGATAGTTTTTTTTTTTTTTTTTCTAAAAGAGTTGTTCATACATTTTAGTTGGGGTTCTATGTTTCTCCAACTCTATCGAGGGAGAACTTCTATTTTTAGTGGTGTTTGATCGTCCTGTGAATTTGTGATGGTTCTTTATTTTTCAAGTTGAGATATTAGCTATTAGAAAATCAGAAAGACAAAGGCTTTCTTAAGGAAGGAAAAAAACATCTCATACAAAAAAAAGAGAGAATGTTGTACGTATGAAGAAATATGATCTTTCTGAAAATTTAGAATTTTTAGGTCAGTTGACACAACAATGTAGCCCTAGGGAAAATTCTTGTGACATGAAAATCTTCTTTTATTATCATACAAGGTTAGTATATTACAATTGTCTTTATCAATACAAATATACAAGTGACTTTACTTATATTGTATCTACACAAATATACAACTGTGTTTTATGTATACAAGTGCATATACAATATTTTTATTTAAAGAAAATTATGTTATACATGTGTACACAAGAAGAAATGTGAACTATGGAAAGAAGACTAACTATTTGAGATAGCAAAAGACTTAGGGCAGACTCAACTTTTCTCTACTTTTGTATACTTATGATGTAAATTATATATGGTAATTATCATGAATTAAATAATAGTATTCAAAGTGGTTTATCTTTTGATTACTTCTTTGAAATGGCAAATGTGTTCTGGCTATTGATGTGTGACAATGACCACCATGGTATGATTTTGCTCTTCTGTACCCTGCACAATATTCTGGTTGAAAAATGGGGTTGGAGTACTATGATAAGTAGTTCATATATTTATAATGTTTTATTCATCAAACTTCATATGCGTTCACTGTAATAAAAATATTCAATTATGCACGTATACTATTGATCACTATTATCTGTTAATATCCTTTAATATGAATCAGTGTCTGCTTGATTTTATTGTACAATAGAAAAATCACAAAGCTCAATATGGATATTAGTATATTAATTAAAAGTATCCAAGAACTGATCTATTTCAGACATGTACATGTTAATATCATATTTCACTCATGTTTTTTGTGACAATCGGTCAAAATATCAACTGTTTTAAATTTACTATTGTTATTAGTATTATTTTTATTATGTAAACTACCTCAAACAATGAGAAAAACATGTATCAAATTTAAATATGTTGGGCCCGTGCTAACAATCTAGTTACTCTTATTTAGAAGTGGGACTTGGGTTGGGACTAACACAGCTTTAAGAAGTGATAGCAAAAGCAGTTCAAGTTGTACTATAAAGCATTTTTTATTATTTTACCTTATATATAAGGGGACAAACAAAGCAACACGAGATTGTACCAAAAGTAACATAAAGTGTACCTTCACTTTGGACCCATTTTATTTCTTTTATTTCTTGCCTAACCACGTGTATGCAGTCCTTTTCTTTGGCAGACACGCATTACATCTTTAATTACTTATTTTTTTTTACCTTTGTGGAAAACATCTGGTTCTCTTTAATCATTTAACAGTCCCCAAAACATTGATCCAATTTTCTTCAGATTTGTTCCTTCTGCTTCTCTTTTCTCTCCAAAATTGATGCAATCTTTCGCTCCAAATTGGTTCTCCTTTCGCGTTGGTAAGAGAGCTTTTCATCTTTGTGTGGGTTAGGTTTTTCCTTTTTCTTCAACAGTTTATTTTTTATGGCCTCTTACCGTTTGAAATTTCATGAATTTTGCATTTATAAGGAGATTCAGGATTGTGAAATGATTATTCAAAGTTATTGCATGTGAGTGTTTCACCAAATCTTGCTCATATTTTGTTCAAAAATTTCTGAAAGTTGAACTCACCAAATTTTGTTATAATTCTGCGAACGATTGAGTGTTGGACCTAGCATTGCTGGGAAAATAGTTGCTTCTACACTCATAAGTTCCTACTTTGTGGCGTTGTTACATATTAAGGTTCCAATATCATGTTGGAGCAGAGATTGGACTTGTAGTCCTAGACATTACTTTAAAACATTTATATTAGTGACAGTGACACAGTTATGTTATCTCATAAAGAAAATGCTTATACTGTATTAATTCATACTTTTATAATATGCAAAAACTGATTCCTGGCTATATTTGGCATGCTTAGGACATAGAAAGTACGATTGTGCTCCTTACCCCTCTATTATGCAGTTGAAAGTTCAAAATTACTACAAAACTTAATTTTAGTTGAAATATCTGTCAAGTTGCTTCCGATAACTCTGGACGAGTTAGAATTCATAAAATAAATAATTTAATAATGACGATTTGAGATACAAAATTAGAAAATTAAAATATTGCCTGAAAATTACAAAACAAATCTGTTATCGAATTCTCACTATTGATTACATCCTGTTGTTTAGTTTGTTTTACTTTCAAGTGTTTTGAGGGACGAGGGAATAGGTTGAAATACATAAAACAACCATATGAACAGTGCAATTACATGAATGCCAGTTTTCTCACATAACAATTTCTTAAGAGCATAAAGACTGCTTATATATTGAAACAAAGTTTGCTTTTTGCAGCTGATGTGTATTAAGTTTTCTTGTTTGACATTATTTTTATTTATTTTACTATTTATGGATATGAATAAGTTAACTTTCTAGCTTCATATCCTAAAGTACTGAAACTACTAACAATAGTTATTATTCAACAAATGTTCAACAGAACATTGAGTGTATTGTCATTGTGTATCACATATTGATGAAAATGAATATGATGTTTATGGTATTTATCTGTAGGTAGCTACTCTTGTGAAGAGGAATATCACAACTCACAAAAATGTAAGTGGTGTGATTAAGCCCCGTAGAATTGAATCTGCTATAGAGAGTTTCAAGTTCTGGAAGACTACTTTGTTTTCTCTTTTCAGATTTGAACAAAAAGCTCGATCAGGCCCTAAAGGTGAGATTTTTCAATCCATATAAATTGAAGTTCTCTTCTTCTTCTTTTTGTGAACTCGGGTTACTGGTAAGGGAACCTATAATGAAAATGGGCTACATGAATTTGTACCACTAAGAACAGTAGCTAAAATTAGCCAACATGAATGTGTAGGAAAAAAATGATTGCAAGGGAAACTTTGAAATTTTCTCCAAGATGTCAAGGATTTGGCTCTAAATTTGGTTAGTGTATTCGTATAGTATCTTTCAAAAATAAAATTCAATAAACTGAATTTTACATCTTTTTGTAGTGAAAAATTATAAATATGATCTATGTTGGATGAACTTACTTAATTATAACAACTTTTCAAATATGAACTTATTTGAAGGTACAACATTCATACAACAAGAAAAAACGTAAAGATTACTATGACCTGATCTTTTATGTGAATCATATTCTTGTAACAAATTTGAATGGTATCCACCATACTGCTCTTTTTTTAAATAAATATATATATATATATATATATATATATATATATATATATATATATATATATATATATATATATAGGAGTAGCGGAAGGGGAAATGTAGAGAGGATTACAAGGTGGATAATTGAACCTTCACCAATAAAGTGAAAGTTCAAATAATTTACCAATCGAACTAATAAGATTCTCCCCACAAGTTCAGATAATCAACCAATCAAACTAATAAGATTCTCCCTACCAGTTTTTTCAACTTTGACTGCTACATGGTAACTAAGAAGCTGGCCTACACACCTAGAGTGATGTGCTTCTGAATCATGACATTGCAAGTAAGCATATTGTGAATATAGTGTCAGCACGTGCCTGATCCATCTAGTATCTATATATATATATATATATATATAAGAGTTCGTGCAAGTACAAGTTTAATATATATTATTTTATTTGTTAAAATTTATATGGTACAATTAATATTAGGAGAGATAATCAAACTTTTATATAATTTTTAAATATTTTAAGTTCTTAGTTATTGTAATTTATAGTATTTTTAATATAATTTTCAAATAATATATGTTACTCGCTTTGTCTCAATTTTTATGGCACATGTGAAATTTTGAAAGTCAATCAAATTTTTAATATGTTCTTTTAAAAAATTTAAGTTGTTAATTATTATGACTTATAGTACTATTAATAAACGTAATTTTTAACTAATATATGTTATTTCTCATATCCCAAATTATGTGGTACGTGTGAAATTTTGAAAGTTAATCAAATTTTCAATATGCTTTTAAGTATTTTAAGTTGTGATTTACAGTCCTCTTAACATAAATTTCAAATAATATATGTTACTCCCTCTATCCCAATTTATGTGGCACATGTGAAATTTTGTGAAGTAATCACATTTTAATATGTTTTTTTAAAAATATTTTAAGTTGTTAACTATTGTAATTTATAGTATTCTTAACAAAAAATTTAAATAATATGTGTTACTCCCTCGATCCCAATTATGCAATACGGATAAAATTTCTAAAGTTAACCATATTTTTAATATTTTAAGTTTATTTTTAGTACTATTATTATAAATACATAACATATAAAAAAAAAAAGAAAATAAGACAAATAAATTAAAACGGACAAAACACTAAATGTAGTAAATAGAGGGCAAACCGGTTAATTGACTTGCTCAACATTAACACTTCTATATATATATATATATATATATATATATATATATATAACAGAGTTGAACTTTTGAGAGTTAATTATTATTTTTAATCATAATTTTTTCTATATGCTATTTAGATACTCTAAGTTTATTAATTAAGTATTGTAATTTACAATATAATTTTTACATAATTTTTAAATATATGAATTTTACTTTAAATGATTAAAATCTTTTATGCCTGAATTTACTATTAAAATTTTAAATTTTAAAATCTTACGTATAAGTTGTGACAAAATAAATATAATTTAATATGGATATTATTTAACATTAAATGTTGCATAAATTATTGATTTTTTAATAGTATCATTTAAAAAAAAACAATATTGTGTACGAAGAACAAAAGAATATAAATATTGCCTAATGGTAAAATTTCTCTTTCATAAGGATTTTGGCGTAATTCAAGCAAACAACTAAAAAACAAACAAGTAGGATCATGCTTCTTCTTTTAATTAAAAAAAAATCCAATTTATATTGCGCAAGTGTCATCAAATGTTAGTGGAGATAAATATATTAAAGTGATCACCAAGACACCAATAAAAGTCATGGTGGTAAGATTCTTCATTCTTAATCAGTGCCTCGATTCTCTGCCTCAGATACGTAATCACTTTGCTAGAGAGCAGTTTATCCCTCAATGTGGGACTTACTGACGCGAATTTAAATTTTATTGAACTCCAATGTGAATACCAAACAACGGGTGAAAAAATCAAAAAATAATACTCCCTCCATCCCATTTTATGTGGCACCGTTTCCTTTTTGGTCAGTCCCAAAAAGAATGTCATATTTTCTTATATGGTAAGTATTTAAATGTACAATTCATCTTTTACCCTTGTTGGTCCCACTTAATTTTTAAACATAATACACCAATATATTTATGAGGAGAGAAAAAAGTGAGTCTACTTTTTAATATGACTATTTTTTGAAGGGCGATTTGATAAACATTTCAAAGTCTTCATTTAGTTCTTAAACTCCGTGTCCGGTCAAATATTACCACATAAAATGGAACGGAAGTATTAAGTGATCCTTTTTATTCATTTTACTTTTGATGGACAAAATCATTTGAAAATATTTATAAATATAAAAAATGACAAACATTTTATAAAATTATTTAAAATAAACGAAAGTTAATCCAAACCCAAATAATCATAATAATGGGACCAACATCATGTAGAGAGGGATAGAAGAGGCACGTGTGTCCCATCTCTTTTTGCCTACTTTTCGCACTTGGTCCTTTTCTCACTAGTGTTGATACAATATTATTATTTTTTAACTTTTTTTAGTTTTGTTTCCATCACTTTTTTAATCTCAATTTATGTGATACGATTAAAATTTTAAGAGTTAATTAAAAAATTTATATGCTATTTCAATATTTTGAGATTACATAATTTTAAAACATAAAAATTTTATTTTAAAAAACTTAATCTTTATATGTTCGAATTCATAATTAAATATAAAAATCTGAACCCTGAAATTTTAGTAGTATCACATAAGATAAATTAGTAATGTAAATAATATTATTACTCCCTCCGTTTCAATTTATGTGACACTTTTTGGATTTTGAGATTCAAACAAGTCTATTTTTTACCGTTAATTTTCATTTATCTCTTAATTATTTTGAATTGTCAATTATTGTGACTTATAGTACTTTTTACGTAGTTTACAAGTATATAAATTTCATTTCAAAAACTTTGAAGATTCCATGCGCAAATTTCCTATCAAACTTATTTTGTTTGACTTTCGAAAATGAAAAGTACCACATAAATTGAGATAGAAGGAGTATTATCACGACCCAGACCGTCGTGATTGGCACCCATACTAACTCTCCGGTAGGAGAACCACTACTACAACTCAAACCAAGCAACTAAACAAAAATCAAGGCATTTAAGTTACGGAAGCAAGTTAAATACTAAGGAAATAAAGAGGGAGTTCCCATAAACTCCAACAAAAGTCTAACAACGAACTAATAATGCGGAAGAAAATAACCTAGAACCTGAAAGTCAATGTACCAAAACATCTAACAATGAACCAAGTCTAAACAAGATGAGATGCAACCTCTAACTAATGTATTAATAACTAATAGAACATAGTATAAGTCCGAAAATGGTGGACATAGACGAAAGAGAACCTATGGCAGCCCGAAAGAATTGGCTCACCCTTGAATTCGAACGATCACTGATCTCCTAAACGAGGTCTATCAATAGTCACTTAAAAATGCCCTGTACTCAACAATAATAAGAGCAAGTGTAGTATTAGTACACAACCACAATGTACTGGTAGAATCACGCGGCTATCCCACTAAGTGCAACATAAGCAAGTCAAGACAACCATTAGAATCACATGCATATATATCAACATATACAATATTATCAACATTTACGAACAACGAACAACTTCACATTTTATATCAAATCATTGGTCCTCTCATGGAATCCAAACCCAAACAGTTAGTATACCAGAACGTGGTATCCGATCCCATAATTATGCTGGAACGTGGCAACCGATCCTATAGTTATGCCGTAACGTGACAACAGATCCAAGTTAGTTATGCCAGAACGTGGCAACCGATCTATTCAACACACCACAATCACAATCACAATCACAATCACAAGTATATAATCAAGATCATACATTTAAGTCATGATTTCATGGCAATCATCATTCCTCTATCTCATTTACAACAAATGTGATCAACATTACAACATTCATACATATACAAGTATCATAATGAAGCAAGATCAAACATATATCACACAATCATAGAATCACAACCATCACCTACCTCGAAACAAGATTGTAACCCTAAGAAACTTGATCATTCCCTTTTCGGATTCGTTTCGCTTGTTTTTGGTCTACAAACAATCAATATAATAATCAATAAACAATCACTAATTACCCAAATTACTAACAATTCTATGAACCCTAGATCATACTCATGATCCCAATTATCCAATTTAGGGTTGTTTCCACCATAGAATCTATAACAAAACCTTCCCCTATCAATATTCATCCATTCTATTATGTTCTACAGATCGAAAAATAAATTCGGAGAGTGAAAAGCTTACCTTTAGCCTCAAGAATGGTGAAAAACGAGTAGGAGTCGCATGAAGTTCGTTCCTTAGCTCTAAAAGTCAAAAAGTGCACAATAAGGTCGTTTAGAGGTTTATTAACGACCTTAACGCGTCAAACCCGCCATAATAGCCATCATCCCGCTGTAGCAGCCCCGCCAGAGCGGCTGGAACAAAACAGAGAGTTATTTTGAGAAATCCAAAATCCATATTTCACAACACACCTCTAACCAACGACACTCAAAAAAATACCCTTAGCGCTAAGATCGATACCAGGAGTTCTACTCACCCGAATTCAATTGCATAAAGTCGTACGGATTTCTTAACGAATTATCTAACCACTCACGCAATCAAAATCATAAATGATTCACCCAATTGTTACCAGATTTCCCTACACCTCAAAGACTCCGATTTCTTTCAAATTTGGACTAGATTGGGAAAATTCAAATACTACGAAAAAGTTTTCCGACCCCAAATTTTCCCCCGTTGGCATTTCTATAACGACAGGATCAGGTCGTTACAAGTATGTAGAAAATAACAACGGATAGATTATTATTTTCACTTTATCTCGTTTACACCAATTAGTAAATATATATATAATACCAACGAAATTGGGATCTCAAAAGACGGGCAGTAGTCCGCGCGGTCATCTTCAATCTATCTTGTTAACATCCGATTTTAAGGAAGAAATCTGAATCCAAATACATACAAATTTTTATATAGTTTATGACTGTATGAAGGGATCCAATCCATTCACCCAAGCAAGGGGTCTGTCAAGATTCAAATACGTATTGTTATTAAGCCCATGTGTCTAGCAGTTCTAACCGGGTATAGAGCGTCTTTTTTCAATTTTTTAACGGGCTTTGAACCACGACTGGCTAGACGAAGTCACTAAGACAAAGCCAATAACGTATTGCATCAAATCTGACAGTACCACCATCTCGGAACCAAGTCAAGAAACCATATATAAATTTATTTATATTTAGATAAAATCTAGATCTTTCATAGTAGATATAAAAACAAAGTTAGATATCCGACATAGATATGTTTCTTCTTAGCCGGACATAGTCACGACTTTATATCGTACATATATAAAGTAAAAGAAGGAAAGAATAGTACCTTAGAACAAGGGCTAACACTAGGGCCTGTACGAACTTTACAACTTTATTCACAAATTCTGGCAAGTATCCGGCGAACACAAATTACAACAGCCAAATGGGCAAAGAGAGCTTTAAAAGAAAAGAGAAAGGGAGTTTTTTCCACCTACCTCTAAAAGACTACAAATGAAACATATTTATAGAAAAAGAAAAGAATCTATCTACCATAATGGGTCTTTATCAATGGGCCCTAGTAACAGTATATCTACTGTAGATTAACAGTGTTTCTACTATAGATGAACAGTATTTCTACTGTTATTAGTGCTTATCACTACTCTTGATAATCTTTATACTTTGTCTTTCTTCTTCAGTTGTCGGAGGAAATCTTCCACCTCTGTCAGCATATCTGTCGCCGCTGGATTTTTTTCCTCAAATGGTTGAGCTTCCTGAATATCATCCCGAATATTATTACTTGTTTCACTCCTCATAGAAGTGTCGGATTTTGCATAATTTATGATATTAAGGAATAGACTTTTCTTAACGTCTTCTAAATACTTATTAATCATTTCTTCTTGATCTTCATTTTGATTGGAGATTCTCCCAGCCATGAGTTTTACAGAACTATCAGCAATTATTCCTTTGTGCGGAGAAGTACTATATTCCTGGATTTTTTCTGAAATAAGGTCCAGAAGTTCTTGTCCGTATAAGGACTTTGTTTTGGGATCTTTTTTCATCAATTTGTCCCAAAAGTTGTTATAATATGTGCGATACAAACATAGAATCTGTTCTTCGGTAAATCTACTTCCGGAGTCCACTTGTGAATCCATGGAATAGAGAATTCTATGAAGAAATAGATTAGTTCAATTTTTTTCATATAGCAGATATGATCTGCGTGATATAAATTATTAAGGTCTGGCAAAACCTTAACATATTCTTTGTATAATTTTAAAAATGGTTCAGGCAAAATCTTTACCGTTGGACCATGGTATGACCACCAATTTAGGAACCAATTAGGAATTGGCCCGGCAAATATCTTGCACAAATCTTAACAAACCAAGTATGTTTATGCCTCTCATTATTGTAGTAGAGGACTTTACTAAAAACATTGATATAATCCTAATAAGTAAAATTTGTAGAGATCTTCTTCAGGCTTATCTGCCTTTCTTTTATTGAGGAAATACCCCAATCTTCGATAGATATAATCTGTTTTATAATCATTTTTGAGAAGTTATAAACATTCTCGCTGCTATTGTACCCTGAGAAGTGCTAAAATTTCACACTATCAGTGTTCATCAGAATAGTTTGATAATATGAACGGATTTTGTATGACTCACCCGGGAAATATAATCCATTAATTAAATAACGTTGGAATATCTTCCAAGGTTTCTCTTTTCTCTGAATCTCAGAGTTTTCCAAAAAAATATCATTTCTTTCTTTTCTACCTTTTCGTATGACTTAATATCATCAATATCGTCTTTAGCGATGGAAGCAAAGGTATCACCTTTCTTTTGGGAGAGATACTCCTGCAATTGTGCATATAATTGATTGTTTTCTGGAATATCTTCCAGATGTATAGAAGAAACTTCTTCATGAAATTTTTTAAATTCACCAAACTCATTCATCCTCTTTAAATAATTGGAGGATTACATGACGAGGATCCGTATGACGATCCTGATGAGAATGAGGATGATCTTCCTCTTCCTCTGGTATAAACGCCTTTTTCTCTAACCTTGGTTACCCAAGGAGGATCCATCCTACAAACAAAACATTTAGTTTTATTTTTATTCGATCTCATAATAATCATTATAAAAATCAATGAGTTCTTCACAAAAACGGATTTCTGAAATGATGTCTCTCATCATGGAATCTATAATTTTCCATATAATTATTTCTTGTACGTCTCTATTAAGAGGTACAACTTTTATGATAGTAATCAAAATTTTATCTGAAAGGAAATGAGATAAAAATCCCATTAAGAAGATAAGTATTCTCTGGATAAGAAATTCGGAAGAGAGTTATCACTCTCTTTCTTATAATGAATCTCATAATCAAAAGGAGCTAACTGGGTTTGCCACCTAGCAAATATTAATTTTGATGCATCATGTTTAAAATCTTTATCAAACATATATTTTACTGTGCATCAGTTTTTATCAAAAAATTTTGATTATATAAATCGTCATGAAATTTTAGTACGCATTTAACGATGATTAACATTTCATGAGCTACCATAGCATATTTTTTCTGAGCATCGCTCCATTTTCCTAAATGAAATCTGATCAAGTATTTGATTTTATCATGGGGATTGATTTGTTTCAAAATTCTTCCATAACCGATGTTGGACGCATCTGTCTCAATAATGTTTTTGTCATGCAGGGTTAGCAAGAGTTAAACAAGGCAACGATTGAACTCTTATTTTAATTTTCTTTACTAAATCAGTATGACTATCAGTCCAAAGTATTTTATTACCCTTTTTTAATCTATCATATAAGGGAGCCAAGTCTTTAGATAAGTTCTTGTAAGAGGGGGGAATATAATTTAAGCTTCCCAAGAATCTTTGTAATTGAGTCATGTCTATAATAACATAAGGAAATTTAGATGCAAAGTCAATTGATCTTTGAATAGGAGTAATCTTTCCTTGACAAATATGATGACCTAGAAATCTTATATTAGTTTGAAATAAATTCATCTTTGGTTTAGAAATTACTAAACCATTTTGTGTAACAATTTTTTGAAAATTTCTAAATGCTTAATATGTATTTCAAAAGTCTTTGAATATACTAAAATATCATCAATATATACGATGATAAAATTCAAATATGGGTTGAAAATATCATTCATAATTTTCTGAAATTCAGAAGGTGCATTTTTCAATCCAAATGGCATAACATTCCACTCATATTGTCCAAATGGGACGTTAAAAGCAGTTCTATAAGAATGCTCTTTAAAAATCAATCATTAATAACCTGATTTTAAATCAAATTTAGAAAATATATTGGCATCATATAATCTTGATAAAAGGTCTCTTTTATTCGAAATAGGATACCTAATCCATTTTAAATATTTATTCAGAGGTTTGTAATTTATTACCAACTTGGGGACACCACGTTCCCTTTCAGCTGCATTGTTAAGATAAAATGCAGTACAAGACCAATGCGATTTTGAAGGTTTTATTAGACCCTTTTGTAACAAGCTATCAATTTCCTTTTTATAGAATTCTACTAATTTGGCATTCATCTGGCAAGGATGAGACTTAGTAGGAATATTATCCTCAGAAAAATTTTCTTCATATGGGAGAGTAACAATATGCATTTTTCGATTCCAAAAAGCACTAGGATGATCAACACAAATATCAATGGTCATTTGTTCAGAAATTAATTTAATTTTTTCCTGTACTTTGGTTGATTTCAAAGTATCAAATATATTCATACTAAACAATTTAAGTTGTAAAGAATCAACATGCTTTTGCTTCCTATCAATTAAAGCATTAATATCACGAAAAATTGGTTCAGTAATAAAAGTATAACTGATATCCTGATTATTATACGTGGCCGAAAATCCTTTAGCATTTAAGCTAGTAAATGGGTAAATAGCATTTATAAAAGGTGTTCCGAGTATAATCGGAGGGTATAATTGATTTTTAACCAAGAAAAAGAAATGCGGAATGCAAACTTTATTTTGGCAAATACGAGTATTAGGCAGTTTATACTTTATATCTAAAGCATGTCCTGACGCAGATTTAACCATATAAGTTGTCTTTTCAAAATATTTGGTAGGCACAAGACCATTCTGAATGCAACTCACATCAGCACCACTATCAATCATAGCCACATTAGTTATAGATAAACTATTATCAATTAATATGGTGCATTTAACATACCACTTATGAGCAGTTACAATTTGTATCATTCCTAGGAACATACCTTGTCTAGGATCAAGATTAACAGGTTTTGCAAGAGTATTTTCTTCAACAATATTTTTTCCTTTGCTATTAGCAATTTCTATCTGATTAAGACGATGATCACAAATCATTTGATTTTGCTTGAGAGATTTAATCTCATTTTTAAAGTTTTCAATTTCACCTTTTAAATCATCAAAAGAAGAATCTCTTGTAGAAAGAGTTTGTTTATTAAGTTGGTTATGAACTTCAGACAAAGAATAAGGAGCAGAATACTCAAATTCAAAATCATTCTTTTTCTCTGAATTTTTTGAAGAACTAGTCTTATTTTTAACAGCTAATTGAATAATTTTTTCGCAAAGATTATTATCAGTAACTTCTTTCAAAAGTTCTATTACATTATCAAAAGTAATAGTGTTAAGATTTAAATCTTCAAATTGAGATTGCAATTTATAAAATTCATCATTTTCACAGAAACAAATATCACCTCGACCAAATTTGCAAGTATCACAATCATTATTATTAACATGCTGATTATTATCAAATAATTCAGGCAAATCAATGTCTTCTTCAGAACCTGATTTCGACTCAGAATCATAATCAGACTCTGAACCAGAAGTATAAAGGAAACTATAAACCTTATCATGAATTTCTTCATCAAGTCCTAAAGTTTTCAGCTTTTCAAGCTTGCAATTAGGTGCTATATGCTCAAAATTGCCACACCTATAACATTTAATCTTGGCGAGTTCCCGCTTAGACCTATTTTTGGTATATCTATTAAATTTACGATAAGCTTTTCGCTCATTTCGTTCTTCTTTGGATCTACGTCTATGCCTAGACCTTCGTTTTCTATAATAGTCATCTATATATATATATTATCAAAATTAGTAATACAATCATTAATTTTCGATATTTAATTTGAATAAATAAAATTTAATACATAAATTAATAGTACTATTTATACTTCAAAACATATTATCATGAAGGGTCGAGGACTTGTGATAAGATTGGATTCGTCTATTCCTAACGAGAGTTTTCAAAATTAACTGTTATATGAAAATTAAAATACTTAGAAAGAGAGCACTTTCTCTTTAAATGAATTTTACACTATACAAATTTAAATTAATCAATATTTCTATACACATATAAAATATCAAATAATGCGAAACTAAAATAAAAAAATAAAATAAGAGAAAGACAAAAAGACAGCAATATAGTTGTGGACTAATCGTGCCTTTATGCATGTCTTGCCAAATAAAATAAAAAAACTCAATAATATTGGTGGTCCTATTAGATTAGTGCTGCCATTTTTCTATGTGTGGTTTGTGTTAGATTGTTTAATATAACATATTTTTTAATCGAGGATTGATCAAATATATATATATATATATATATATATATATATATATATTTGATTTATAAGATTATATTAAGTTTTTTGTTGTTGTTTCCACAAATACAAAAATCGATTTAGAATAATATTAAGTTAGTGAGTTGAATTTAAATCAGAAAGATTTCCTAAAAGAGTTAAAACTTTTGAGCGAAAGATATATATAAACATAACATGTATGACTAAAAGTTTCGAGACTTCATATATTTTATAGGTGCTAGTTGTGACTTGTGAAGAAACAAGAAGCAAATTGTAACTAGGTGATTAACCGGGTTGCGGGGAGGGGGGTTATGAAAATGTTTTTTATTTTTCATATTTGGTTGATCAGAAAATACATCGTTAGAAAAATAAATTTCTTAAAAATTAAGCAAGTGACTTTTCTAGTGGAAGTAATGGAAACAAGTTCCATAAATGTCATTCTACATTAGTTCTGTCTTTTCCATTCTCCAACACACTTCATTTCACCATTAACTTTTCAGAACCAAATTACATAATATTTGTATTACCCCTAAAATTAGTCAAAATATACCAAACTAACTTATACATCATGATTATACGATTGGAGAAAAAAAAAAAACTCCTATCTATCGAACATTTTGGTCAGAGTAGCTTTTAGGTAAAAAAAAAATGAGGTCACTATCATTTGATGCCCATACTAGTATTAGGCAATTATAGGGAGAAGTGGAAGAACCTGTTTGGATTAACTTAAATAAGTAGTTTTTAGGTTCAAAAAAAAATCAAATTTAAATGTATTTTAAGTCAAAAAATAAAAAGTAGGGAGAGACTTATTTTGGATTTTAATTTATTTTAAGTTATTTTTAATCTTGTCAAACACTTCTTAACTTATTTAAATCATTTTTTATTTATTCTAAGATATTTTTATATTTGTTAGACATTTTCCAAAGTTAAAAACTGATCTAAAAGTAAGTTTGACCAATTTTTAAGTCAATGCAAAAACCTTGAAAAAAATATTATTGGGCTTTTAAATTGTTATGTTACCAAACATTCTACTTGGGTTGATTTACACCAATATTTCTCTCTTGGGCCACCATTTGTATTTGGGTCATCCGCACAAATATCCATATTTTATTGGGTTGGTCTTTAATTTATTTTCTATATATATAAATAGTTATAATTTGGATTGAGGTATGAGAGAGACGATGGAAATGAGAAAGATAGAGAAGAGAGATAAGTGAGATCGAGAGAGAACAGAGAAGCGACCAGAGTGTATTTTGAGATACAACTTGTATCTTAATTGAAACTAAAATACAAAATCTCCTCTTTCTCTATCTATCTTTCTTTCAAATCTTGTTTGCCGCCCTCTTCTCTACTCCAATTCGTACATAGATATAGTAGGTATCAATATACACAATAATGATACAATGTTTGAATATTGTATCACCCTAAAATAAATAAACATATACCCTTTTTTATTATTATAATAGTTGTATCATTTTTTTTTTACACAAATACAATTTGATAGTAGTTGTATCATTTTTTTTGATACTCAAAGGTATTTCTTCTGATATATAGATACAATTGTTGTATCAATATGTATCAATTGAAGAAGATACCCTTTGTTAATAGGTGTATCAGTTTTTCTAATATATAAATACAATCCAGTGTATTAAGTCTAAGGAAAAAAGAATATTCAATAGCGAAGAATAGTTTGATACATGTTTTCACCTAGTGATGCAAACATTGAACAACAAAACAAAAACGCGAAATGAAAAAATTGTTATATTGACGTTAATTCAATAAATAAAAACAAATCAATAATTAACAACTACCCATACTAAATAAAATGGTTCATCATTTATAGCCCAAACAAATAGACAAGCTTAATATATCTAGATTTAAATAATTATTTCAATTATTTTAGCCACAATATTTATTTGGACTATTATCTCAATTTTAATGTAGTCTAAATAATTGTATGAATTTAAATGCTTACAGTCAGCTTACTATTTTGAATCTTAGTAATACCTTTTTTTTTATCCAGTTAAATCTTATTTATGTGCTTTTTAATTTCAATAACATTATATTTAATATAATTTTATAAATAATATTCGGAAAAAAAGATATACAAATATTTTATCCTTCAACTCTTTAGGATAGATTTTTTATTTATCAGTTCAAATCGATTTTGAAGTTTATTGATTCAACTTATCATTTATCGGTTTATAGACATGCTAAATTATTATAGAACCATCAAGATGTTGTCTTATCGGTTATTAGTCGTTATTGATTTAACTGTTAAGATTTGACATAAAAAAATTATTTGAAAATCACTTAAAAATAAGGTTACAAATCAAATGATCCATGCACATGAGTTTGACAAATTGCATCTTGCTCAAAAGCAAACATTGTTACATTGTAGAATAACTGAGAGTTTGAGATAACCAAGAAATAAAAGTATGAAACTAAACTCTAAATCAAAGACTTTATATACCAAATGATATAAAATAATTATTAAATTTACTATCAGATCGTTATCGATTAACCCATTAAAGAAAAACTCAAAACGTCAAAAATCGATTATCCTATAATTAAAAAATAATAATCAAAAGTTCATGTACTTTGCTCAATTTAAAGAATCATGAATTTTGAAGTACAAAGGACAAATTTCTCAATTTAAAGGATCATGAATTATATTTGACAAATTATTCATGTACTCCTAAATAATGTTCCAAGGACAATAGGTGTGATGGAGCGTTGGACTATCATCTTTTGTGTGAATGAAGTAAATTTTTCATGTTTTCATAAAATATTATAACAAGGATCCAGAATTCGAATTTTCAAATTATGAATTTTTAATCATAGCAAAAATAATTTATCGGACTTATAAACAAAGTTCAAAACTTATAGGGGTTTTTAGGGATTAAAAAATGTCTTAAATCTATCATCTTAAACTTTTGTCATATAAGAGAATTCAAAGCAGGGTTCGAGTTTTAATATGAAGTCAATTTTTTTTATGAAAAATGCTTTATTTTTCGAAGTGAGATTATCTGTCGCAAATTCAAATTAATCGAACCTTAGACAAATACTAAACAGATCGGATAAAATAAATAAGAAGAAGAGAATCCAAGGAAAGAGAAGTTGTATAGTCCTTTTAATATCCCTTTTTCACATAGGATCCTTTCATATTTAAATAGGATCTAATTAAAATATTTTAAAGCTAACAAATTATTTTTTATTTTTTCCAACTTTCTAAAAAATGTTCCACATGTTTTTTTTTTTTTTTTTTTTAATTTTTCTTATCAACATATTTTATTCAAGGGTGATTTATGGGGTTAACGAACGTGAAAATATTTTCAATATATTTCGTTAAAAAATATTATATACAATTAACGAAATTCTAAACATGTAGAATAATATAACTTGTTTGATGGGATAATGATAAATATAATTACTCTAGGATAAAATATGAGAATGTTTTATCCCACATTTAGTTATAAATATCATCAAAACTATTTTATTCCACTAATTATATAAAAATGATGAATCATCAATTCCACATAAAATGCGAGATAATTAATCTAATGAGATATTCTTGTTTACATCTCGCATATCAAAAAATTCCAATTTTACAATCAAATAAATATATAACTCTTTCACCTTTAATCAGAGTATCATATTAAAATTTTATCTCAATATGAATATCAAATACAAAGTTGAAAACCCAAAAAATGATATAAATATATATTTTTTTTCTTATATTTTCCTCCGTAAATAATTTTAAAAATACAGATATCTGTCAAATCAAACTTTCCCTCCCAAGTTTTTTTTTTTTTTTTAGAAAAGACAGATAATATATAATCACAAATTAAATACATAAAATTTAATTAGAATCCAAGTTTGCCGCCATCTACGCCGTAGGAAAATAGCCCACGTCAGAATTCTGACCTCGGATTCCCACTTGAGCCCTTAAAATACTGTCCGCACAACCAATTAAAACTTGCCACGTCAGCTTTAATTTATTTATCATATCCCAGTGGGCCTGGCCCACTTCCCAAGAGTCCATAAAGTGGGACCTAGGTTCATCAGTTATTTTAATTTTATTTTAGAATAAAAGTATTTACTTTGGTCCCTTAATTATGAATGAATTATGATTATGATCCTTATGATATATGGATTAACACATTTAACTTTCAATTTTAACTTAAATATGAGTTTTTGTTCCTTCATATAGATGTATGCGATATTTAGTATGTGTTTGACCATACATTCTAATATTGGAGTAGGGTGAGTAAAATGGAGGCTCACACTTTAGGTACTATCTTATAAGAATATATCAGCAAAATTTAAAGATAATTGAGCTCTACAAAGTGGTGGTTAGATCGATATTATTGTATGAAACAGAGCTTTGATCAGTTAAAAACGCTCACGTTCAAACGATTAATGTAATAGTTATAAAGATGATTAGATGGATGTATGAAAATACTGTGATATATATATGATTAAAAACAAGGTTATATGGGGTAAGGTGAGAGTGACATTTGTGGCAGACAACACGATGAAAGCAAGGATGAGATGATTCGACCATGTGGAGAGAAAGTGTGTCGCACGTCATGTTGGAGAAGGAGGGGACTAGCCTTAGTATTATTATTTTAGTAACCACATTATTATTATTCTTTTAGAGATGAACCTCTATCGAAAACCGTCTCTCTATTCCACAAAAACATACATTTTATCCTTTTTAGACCTTACCCATAGTATTATACAAAGTATGTTTGTTTTGTTTGATAATATAGTATTTAAAATATTTTTTCGCTTTATTTAGAATTTATTAATATTCTAAGGACTAAAGTACTAATATCTCATTAAACTATATGGTAACAGTTGTTGAAAAATTTGGCGGGCATTTACAACAAATTCAAATATTTTATTTTATTTTTTAACCAAAACCCTAGATATTAGAAACTCCCTCTTCTCACTTCCCTCCTCTTCCCTCTCTGCATTTTGCTAGGGTTTTCGCTTCTATCTGCTTATCGGGTCGATTTTTTTGCATCATTTCAGGTTCGCCATTTTTCTCCTGTATACCTTTGTTGTTCAATTTTGTTTTTGGATTACGTTCTTATTTTTTCCAATTTTTGTGTATTTTTTTTTTTGTTCATGGTGGTTCTGATTTGCTTTTATTTTTGCATTTATGTATCGTGTAAAACAGTTCCTTAAGCCGAGGATTTGTTGAAAACAGTTTCTCGGAGGTGTAAGGTAAGGTCTGCGTACACTGTAGCTTCTCCGGACCCCATTTCGTGTGATTATACTGGATATATTGTTGGTAGTGTTGTGGAATTGATCTTTACTAGATCAGTACTGAAGATCAATTTTTGTTGTTTCTGTGTATAGCTATATTTTCTAGTTTGTGTTTTTTTTCATGGATGTTTTGGTTTAGATTTTTGCGATTTTGTTGAACGGTAGAAGATTCACATGATTGATCTTAACTAGTTTGGGATCTAGTCGTTTTTTTTTTTTTTTTTTTGATTTTGCTTGTAGCTATTTATATTAGTGCAATATTATTCAAAAGTAGTGTATTTCTGGAGGATCTAACATGGGTGCGGGTTCATTTTTGGGGAGTTGTAGCAATTAGAATTTATTCTAACTAGTTTGAGATTTGAATGTATTAGTATGGATGATTTTTTGGAGTTCTTTGTGTACGTTTGTGGCATGTGTGAATTGCTACTTGCTTAAGTAATTGTATGTTCTATTGCGTTTATCTGTAAATTTTGTTTCTATTATATCTTGATCCTGTTTTTGGATTGGATGTTCTATTTCATTCAGATCCTGTTGTTGTAACTCTGAAGAAGTTAGTTATGTCATCCATTTGTTGTGGTTTCTGATTTTAATGTTTTGTGTTGTTTATTTGTTTATTAAAAGTTGGAATCTTTCCTGTTTTGATGGGTATGTCTTGGAACTTTTTAACTTTTCAGGTCAATGTTGAAGAGTAATCAGAGTTAGATTCGGTCTTGATTTGATGAATAAGCAAAAGAATTGATTAAAGTAGAGACTTTGAGAAATTAGGTGATGATTTGCTTAAACTGATTGGAAACTAGAAAGTAGATCAGAATAATATGGGTAAAGTGTCACCCAAAGATGGTCAATCCAAGACTCCAAAGCAGAAAAGGCGGTCAAGGAGTACAAAGGGAAAATATTTGAAACCAGGTGCTTTGGCTCAGCTACGTTACACTAAGGCATCAGCTGCTAAATCTTGTACGGATCTTGGGAAGAAAAGGGTGGCTGTAATAACTTCAGATGAAACGAACGATAAAGCTGCATTTCAAAATAATGTTGTTGATGAAAATCCCATATTTTTATCACCTGTGAAGTCTTGTTATGGTTCTGTGAATACGCCCATTGATGTATCTAAGCAGAATAAATTGCAAATGACACCAAAGACACCTGGTGCATTTGAGTGCACATCAGAGTCAAGGCTCGAGTCTCTTCCAATGGATTTACTGGTATAGAGAGTTCTATTCCTTTTTCTTTCATTTTATTGTTGATCATATGCTATACTGACGCATCAAATGTTCTGATTAACATCATTTTGCCCACTCGCATGTTTTGAACTGTGGATGTTGGATCTTGTGTCACACTTAGAAGAAAATATGACAACCATGGTGGTTAACAATCTCGAATTGTTCTTATGTCATTTTCATTTGAAGTTTTGAATTGTTTTGATATTTGGAAAAAATAATATTTAGCATTTATAGTGTTGATTTCATTAATTTTCTTTGGAAAACCTTTATGAATTGAAGCCACATAAATGTGTCTCATCCACAACATCATATCAGCTGGATCTGTTTATAATTTCCTTATTTGTTGATGATTGTCATTCTTCCATAACAGCAGGAATCCATATCATGCCTGTATTTTAGTATCCGTCCACATTTTCTTTCACCTGTTTACCCCTCCTGTTGTCTCCCTGGTTAGCATCATGTAGAAGACCTGTTTACTTTAAGGTCAGATTTGTAAGTTACTCAAATTTAGAAAACTCAAGAGTATATAGTGCTTATGAAAAAAGAAAGTAAATACTAGAACAGAAACAGTTGGAAGGACTGGGTTATCAGCTGAAAATAGCTTATCTCTGAATGGTATGAAATATATTTCAAAGACCAGTGGGTGTTGTGATACATGAAACATTTGCTGATATGTGTGCTTTTCTTTATGTTCTCTGCATTCACTGAAAAATTGAATTCAAGATCTGCAGGGCATGGGTCTTAGTGTTGCCCTGTGAGTGTTATGCTTGGTGGTGTGATTTAGGAAACTAATCTTTTATGTATTTTGTTTTGCTCCTTTTAATTATCTGAGCTGAATAGCTGATAGTTTTTTTACTTTCTGATTGAGGTCAAACTACTGTGCCATTTACACCACGACCAACTTAAAGCAGTTTTCCATGTCTCTCAAAAGATCAGGAAGGCAGTGAGTGTCTATCTCTCTTTCTCCGTGTTCATCTCTTTTTTATGTTGGAATCTAATCAATGGATCAAATTCAATAGGTAATTCAGGCAAGGCTTTTCCATTTTAATTATACTACTCCGGATAGAATGCGGCAGGAGTTGTTAAGAACCATGACTCCTGCCCCCAGTGATCACTGGCCATTTGTAAGGTAATATTTCATCTCTTATCCCCATATCCCATCTTGATGGCTATAGACATATCTGTTGAATTTCTCATATGCCTGTCACTTGCAGCAAAGAAAACGGAAAAGGTGCATGGATCAACACTCCTCACACTCCTAAGGCTCCAAAACATGGTCCACGTCCCTCACCCCGTCTCAAGTTCCCAGAGATGAGGCAAATTGCAGCTGTTCTTTTCCAAGAGTCTACTATCCCTAAAAGATACATGGTTCCATCTGTTATACCAACGTCCCTATGCAAGTCGTTGGGTTCTAATAGAGTCCTATTCTATGAGGATGAATTATGCCAGGCTGTTGCTCAGAATAAACTCCGTTGATTTCCAGTGTTCTCCTCTTCTGATATATGTATAGTAGAAAACTATCTCGTTTTCGTCTTTGGTAGCAAAATGGACAGGATGCAGTTTTTGTAATATTACCCCAGGACACTCGTTGAAGGTGGCTGAAGATTACTAAGTTTAGATAGATTTGAAAGTTTTTGCGAATAATATATGGAGACTTGGCTTGTGTATAGTTCTCTATAAGTTCTATTTATTGGGGTTTGGGAGTTGCTTGTTGCTTGTTTCAGTGTTGTTACTGCAGTAAAGGTATTGTGGAGAACTCTATTAGAGTACACACAATATTACCAATGAGTTACAACAGCATAGCCAATGTATCCCATAAGTTACATTTGGGGAGGGTAATGTGTATGCAACCTTAGTCCTACCTTTGTGAAAGTAGATTAGTTGTTTTCGATTGATCCTTGACTCCAATATTACCAATGAGTTTTTGTAATTAAATATTTTTCTTTTATGAATTTATTGATTGTTTGTAAACATAAATATGCAATTGTAATGCTATAGGTAGGGGTGTACATAGGTTGGTTTGGTTTGGTTTTTCATTAAAAAAAACTTAAATCAATTATGTCAGTTTATTAAATCTAAAAACCAAATCAAATCACGCAAAGTCGGTTTTTTCGGTTTTGATTTTAGTCGGTTCTTTTGGTTTTTTACAACTATACGATGTTTGAAAATGTGATCAAATATATTTTCACTTACCTGTGTGATAAGTTAAACTTAAGAAATGTTAAATGAATAGAAATTTTCGTAAAAAGGGTAAAATTCACATGAGTACAATTTTTTTTTTTTTAAAATATCAACGTTCATTATGTTAAATTAATAAAATTAAAGGATACAGTCAAACTGAATACAAAACGAAATATTTACAAAGTAAATTGTTAACTTCGAATTTGAAAAATTATAACAATATAATTGTAACTTCGGATCTTAATACAAAATAAAATATTTACAAATTTACAAGCCCAAATTTGAAATAAAATATATAAACATTAAAAACTATAAACTAATTAAAAATATATTAACAAAGTAGATTATAAATAATATTTTTTATCTATAAATAAAATAAAATTATATAAATAATTTTTACAAAATTTTACAAGCCCAAATTTGAGATAAAATATATAAATATTTAAAACTATAAACTAACTAAAAATATATTAACAAAGTAGATTATAAATAATATTTTTTATTTATAAATAAAAAAAATTTATATATATATATTCCTGAAACAAAGAACTCTCTATTCCCATGGTAAAGGCTTGAGTTCTTTTGGTTCCGGAAATGTCATACTGAGAATCGACTCAAAAGACTGCTCTCATATTCTCATATGTTGCGATTCCAGGCCAGTTCTCTCAATCTTTGCCCTTATGGTTCTCAATCTCAAAGCTTTCAAAAAATTATTTTTTCAGTTCTCATCCTTTTCACTGTTGGGTATTCCAAATCAATTAACATCCTAATTAAAGTAACGGGTCGTTTGGTTTGAATACAAGTTATGCTGGGATAAGTTATGCTGGGATTAGTTATACTGGGATTAGTTATCCTGGCATTATTTCTTATCAATTGTTTGATTTGTTGTACTAAAAATAATAACCATTACATACTTCCTAAAGTAAGTGGTTTGATTACAAAAATACCCTCTTATTTAACTTTTTGGATATTTTTTTGGTAGAGTTTTAGTTAAAACCAAATTTAACTACTCAATCCATCCAACATAGAAAATCCACCAGTTACCCATTTTAAAACTAATTCCATTCTTAGTCTCTTTAGGCTGTACTACCTGGGCCTATGAGGGACAATATCTGGATTGTGTTTTCCGTCTATACATCATTGAAATATTGGAAGAGAATAAAAAAGGATAACTTAATGAATTATTTCATTTCCTTTTGGAAAGAACTAACTTTTACATGATCATTATCCTTTAAGGATGGGGCACCCAGTAGCATATTTTACCAATTCACTCTTTTGCTTGCTGTCTTAAACCAATTTGTAGGCTGTAGATGCTTCAAAATACCTGGTTATTTTTTTTGTCAAACTAATACATTCATTCCTCTCTGTATGGGCCTTGGACAATCATCTCTTAAAAAATCTAGCTTTAGAATTGAGTCATATCTTTACACCACAAAGCAATATCAAGATTGCACAGGGTAATTACCGTCAAAATGCCTATGGATATTGTCCTACACTGATTTAAGATGCCTTTGGCTATTAATGTTCGTTTGGTATGTCCTTCCAACCTTAATACTATTTCTCCCTCGCCTTTTTACTTTCTCATCAACGAACCAACCTCTTTCCTTTTAGCGCTTATAACTACAACGATTTTTCAGAAGTGACGACTATCAACTACAGCAGTACCATTAACAAAATGTGTTTGATTGCACCAAAAAAAAAAATTATATATATTATTTTCCACTATATAAGTTTTAATTGGGTAGTAAGAACTCAATGAAGGTTGCTCGTCAAGAAGATATTTTTTTTAAATTAGTAACGTAATCATAATCCTTGTAGCAACACTTGAAATGGTGATTATAAAATAAAGAACATGTTGAGAAAAACGCTACACTCCCAAATTCACTAAAAATTTAGAAATACTAGCACATAAACATGCAAATATAATTTGAGTGACAACCAAAATTGAAAAGATTCTGCATGAATGTCCAGAGAAACCTAGACATTTCTCATGATAAACCTGTTCTGGTCATCAAGAAACTTGACTCTCACCTGAGTCACCTGTCCCCTGGATCCGGTACGACCCATGATTTTAATCACAATTGCATGCTTGGTTATAGATTCCATTCTTCCGATGAGAAAAATCTGCTGCTGTATGTTGCTGCCGTGTAAGTAAGATATCAATGAGAATCAGGATTTCCATCAATATGATACTCCATATCCTCCAAATGTGCAGCAGTGAAGTTAAAACTTCTATTGTTTGTAATTATTTTTGGTCATCCAAAATCAGAAAAGCAAAATCTGCCTTATAATGATCCAAAAGCTCGTTGAATCGGACCTAAAATAGAATAACATAAATAAATGATAACTCTTAACGGATTAACGATTAAATCAATAAAGAAAATAAGTAAATCTTCTAATCCAAGAAGATTTGCACAACAAGGAAATGACTACCTTAGCTAAGTTATGAGACATTTCAGATTCTACATCTGCTACTGATAATGCCTCTACTACCTGTGCCAGCAAATAAACAAATACTATAACCAACCAACTCCTGAAAGAAAAACAAGAGCTTCTTCGGCCAATAACTGATGGTTTTGACGTACGATGAAGTAGCAAGAAGTACTCTTAATTGCGTGTACAACCACCCTGATATTAGAAGGCTTTGCGTAGCTCAGAAGATCGGCAGTGCTCTGTCTCTTCCGAGACCGGGACCTTTCTATGTCCGGCATGCTTTTTGGTGCGTTCCTCATTAAATAACAATGATATGGTGGAACTGCATTCTCGAGCTGCAAACCAGATTATGGACTGGGAGCTGGATCTCCTCCCCTGGCATACCGACACAGAAAGCCTCCGCGAGTGGGTGGAGGCGACTGAGGGAGAATCATGACAACACTTATTTAGCCAAAGTGCATCAATAATGTCAATTCTGTATATAAGCGCTGAGCCACTGGGCTATAGAAGTGTTTGAAAACATGAAGTTGTGACATTTTCCAATATTAAATAGAGGCACCAGCAGGATACAACAAACCAACCAACACTACAACTAAAACAACAGCTAAAACAAGAGTAAAATTTCAGTAAATATTCACCAAAACACCTGTCAAAACTGAAACAAAAGCTCTGCATCAAAGCAACAGAAAAAACAAGACCAAAAACTGGTCTACCATAGTAGAAAAAATGAGACCAAAACTGTAGGGAAGCAACATAAGCAACTGCACAAAAATTGATAACTAGTAATAAACTTACAACAAACTTAACTTTTACATGAGAGTTAATCTATTTAATAGATTTTACATATACAAAAGATTCTAGCATCCTCATGACCTACATTAGTCATACACAAAAGAGTGTGAACATAACTAGAGGATCAAAAAATGGCACTCCAATCAAAGTTTTGATTTGAAACTGTTAGTTGAGCAAAAACTATCACACTAGTACCACCATTTATATACACAAGCTTATCATACTTCAAAGTTTATTATTGACGACCATGAACATCATTGTTTGGCACTCAAGCTCACCCATACGTAAAAAGATTTCCATATTTTTGACATCTTCATAGATAACCTTTTTAGCTTTGATACGTTGCTCTATGGTGTACAAATCAAATGTAGGAGATTCAATGATGAAATAAATTTGACCACGCATATCAGAGTGGTCACGATTTCCAATCTTGTCGATCAAGGAACCAATTCTTTTATCTTGGCATTCAGTAAAACTTTTCATAACTTCTGCCATACTCTTGAGAAATGTTTCATTAACATCTTCCACAACCCTCTTTCTTTTCTTGCCTTTTTCTTTTTCATTGACACTAGAAGAAGATGTTTTAGCATATTTACCTTGCTTTTCAGATGGTCCAGTATGTTCACAAGGAGATCCTCCAGCATATTCATTTTCAGTTGTTTGAGTAAAATTATGTCCTGTATCAGTATTTTCAGCTTCTTCAGTAGGTGCATTAGGTCCATGACTAGATTCATCTTCATATTCATCGTCATCAACATTGATAAGAAATCCTAAACTCATATCAGTAGAAAGTCTTGATGTTCGACTCTTTAAGATATCCTCAACAGCATCCAGTGGCCCTGTCTTTTCCAAAAATTTCCTCCCAATCCGCAAACAGTGGCCATTTTTTAGTATTCATGTTGCTTGCACCAGGTTCATCCTAGACAAACAATAAAAGAAAGACGGCAATTTTATATGTATTAATTATAAATTATGAAGACTGAAGAAATATCTATATGAAGTAATAATATTCTAATAGCAAAATATTAATTACCTTTAAAAATTTATCCCATTCTTTTGGATCATCAATAATTATAGTTCCATCACTATATTGAAATCCCAAACCACTCCTACCTTTTAGTAAACTTAAGCTTGCATAACTTCTCTTCCAAAATTTTAATTTAGAATTGACATGTGGTTCGCCTTTCAAGCCACTTTCAGGATGACGTTCACGCAAATAGTCCTCCAACTCCATCAGATATCCTGGCCTAAAAGTTCCATTATCAGCTCTCCAACCATTAACACATAACTCTTTCAAACCATTTATAAGAGTACTTTCTTCCGTAGGAGTCCATGTCCTTCGAGTTGACTTTTTTTATATTATTAGTCTTGATCTTTTTGGTGGTTGCATTGAAGATTTCTGAAGTTCCATTTGTCTGAATAATTTTGTGAAACAATCATTGTTAGTATTAGTTACCATCATAAAAAGCGAAAGTATCTCCAAATCATTAGTTAGCATCATAAGAAAATTCATACACTTCAATGTACAAAAACAATAAATTAAAAACATACAAACACATCACAAAAAAGAAATAAATTAAACACATTATAAATTAATGTAAGTAATTGTTTCTTATATCATAAAAAGCTAAAAGTTGATGTATCTTACAAGAATATCAAAAACTAAAGGGAATAATAATTCAAATGTAGCATAAAACATATAACAAGCACAAAATAATGGAAAGATCAATTGTTTAAGTAAGCATTCCACATTGATTGAGCCAACTCATCCCTCCATGTGGTCCACTCCTGAGATGATTCAACAACATCAATGTTATCTTGTTGATATTCTACTTGTTCTTCCACATCGATCTCTAAGGGATCCACTTCCATCTCTCTACGAATAAAGTTGTGTATCAAACAACAAGCACTAATAATCCTGTTATGTATCTTAACCGAGTACCAAGAAGGGCTTCTAAGAATTCCCCAACGTCCTTTCAAGAGACCAAATGTCCTTTCAATAGCATTACGAGCTCTAGCATGCTTCATATTGAAAAGCTCTTCTCGACATTGGGGTGGTGGATTTTCACCTTGCCAATCCCTTAACCAATATCTATATCCTCGGTAAGGTGAAAGAAAACCATTTCCATTTGTATATCCTCCGTCGCACAAATAATAATTACCTATAATATAAATAAGAAATTAGTTGCTTTTATACAACATTATTTTTGTGATATAATTTTAATGTGAGCATATGTATAGAATTACCCTCGGGAATTTTCAAACCATTCGTTCGAGTTATAGCATTTCGTAATACACGACTATCAGCCGCTGATCCTTCCCAACCAGGTAATACATAAGTAAAATTAAGATTTTTATCACAAACTCCTAGTACATTTGTTGCTATTTCTCCCTTTCTTGTCCTGTATCTTGGTTTGTCCTTAGATGAAACTCTAATCTGAATGTAAGTACCATCCAATGCACCTAGACATCCTATAAAAAAATTATAACATTATCTCAATCAACAAAATTTTTTTCGTAAAATTATATTTATTTTACTTTTACATAAATTAATAGATACCTATTGAAAGTGCATATACCTTAAACCATCTCCATCGATCGTCAAGCTCATCTTCAAGCACCGGTTTGGGGTTAACAAGTAACAGTGGAGCTAGTTTTAGAATAACTTTCAAGCATTCATTGAAAGCTTGACTTACGCTCCAGCCCGATCTAATATAATCAACCTTAATGGATCTATTCTTCTCATGATGAGCCAAAATATTTAAAAACATTGCTAACTTTTCACTACTTGACATATATTTGCTATCAGTCAAACCTCCAACTTCCTTAGTTAAGAGAACTAAAGTGTGAAAAGAATTTCTATCCATCCTTAACTTATCAATACATGATGTGTCACTATCTTGTACAATACCATTTAAATGAGATATAATTTTAGGAACTCGACTACTCATAAGGTACCTAATCACATGCCTATTTCTTTTTATAGAAATACCATGAATAACCATGAAAAGAAAAATAAACATAACAAGAAATTGTTGGCACAATATCTCCTCAAGTATGATAAAACATTCAATATCGGACTGTAGTTGATGATCCATAAGAAACCCTATTTGTTCATTAAAAAATGAAAAGAGTTAATACACAAAAAAAAAAAAAAAAAACAATTAAAAAGAATCAACAGGGCAACTTTAAAATGAGGACAACTTGAAATTGTTTACAAATATTTCAAGCACATAAAAAGAACAAACTTTTTTCAAAATTTACAAAAGCCCTAAAACATAACATTCTAGAATTTTTTTTTTGATTTCTTCCATTAAGTAGAAAAGATGAGTGTATCCAAATTATTATGCAATAGATCAGAGAATTATTAATGATGACAAAGAAAGAAAAGAGAAACAAATTCTGAAAAATAAAAAAAACTTACCTTGTTAGAAACTTGAAAGTTGAAGGTTATTGGTAAAGAAGTTCTTCAATCACCCATCTATGGCTTCAATGGAAAATGAAAAGTTGAGTGTACCCAAATCAAAGAGTGATTCTTACTACAATGAAGAAGAGAAGAAACTTGAAGCTAAGACCAAAGCGGCGCTTGTGAAAGCTTATCAATTAAAGGGTTTGAAGGGTAGTTTTGTCATTTAATAAATTTATCCTATCACAAATTGTGATGGGATTACTATACCACCCTTTTTAAGAGATAACTTATCCTGGTACTATTTATTAATCCCAGGATAAGTTATCCCAAAGTTCCCAACCAAACACTAAATAAAGTGCCACTAAATATTTATCCCAGGACTATTTGTACCAATCCTTCACACCAAACGACCCCTAACAGTTAAGGTAAGAATTCATGGCATTGGGTATATTCCTTCTTCCTCCTGAATTTCATAGACCATATTTCCTGCTTCACCGCCAATAACTCTAGAATGTATGAAAAGCAGACAGAGACGAGTCTTATATTCCTGAAATTTCTTGTAGAAGAGTTAGAGAGCCTGGGTGTGTAGAGAATAGCAGAAGAAAAGTATAGCCGGAGAACCCTTCTGCTAGCCCAAGATCGTTAACTAAGATCGGAAGATTCAACTAAAGAAGAGGAAGCTAGAAGAGAGAACTTGATTATGGAAGAAGACTCTTGAATTGGGTTGTTCTTAGAATGCTTGGGTTTTGGTTGTATACAAATGCCTCATGCCACCCCTATTTATAGTTGTGAAGGGATGATTCTAGATACTAATAATCTAGACTATTCTAACCTCTTCTACAAATATCTTCCTCAAATATCTAAAACTCTAGATTATCTAGATTAACTACAAATATCTAATTTTCTAGAATATCTAGACTTTTCTTAGATACAACAAATACTAAAGATGACTCTATAAAACTCTAGAAAGTTCTACTAAATATCTATGATATTTTTGTACTTCCAAAAAATCAACTTTAATTTTTCACAGGGAGAACTTGCTCCGACGTGTGTATCAATTCTTTTATAGCTTTGGGTTTTCAATAGTTCTTCGTGATTAATTAAATGTTCATATTGCTCCATCGAGGTTCAAATTTCTGTTTCAGTTTGTTGAATGAACCCTGGCCTACTTTGTGTTAGCTATCTACACTAATGCAACTCTGAAATATTACATACAGAATCCACCGGCAACACAAACACGCTCATTGACCTTTTCCCCCAACATCTTACAATTGAGATAAATGATTAGGATAAATAACTGATGTACTGTTTATTGTAGCCACATCAAATTTAAAACTCTTTGTGTATGTCGTACCTGGAAGCTAGCAATATCTTTTTGATGACATACTATCCTAAATTACCCCTACATTTATACAGTTTGCTATTGGAAGTCACTAGGAACAAAATATTAACATAATACAGTCAATCTGCAATAATCTGCTACAAGAAACTGATGGCACAAGGCATAAATTGGAGGATTTAAACGCGAGGAAACTAAGATTACTAGCTGAAGTTCGGTAAGTTTGTTCAACTTTATCAAAAGGGTTTCTTATACTTGACATAATTTTTTCTTTTAAGCATTCTTGAATTCAATATTTTGCCTTAGACTTCAAAATAATATATCTTGGATAATGGATTATGGAACTAAGGGAAAAGAATTCTGCTGGTCATTATTTTGGAGTTCTATGTTCAGATTTTTCATTCTTCATTGAGTTGAGGATATAACCACTAATAAATTGAACTGCATGTCCGTTTTCTCGTAATGCTTGCAGACTTTCGTTTCTATCCTCCCCTTCTTTCAATTGAGTGTAGTGCAATAATGTTCACATTACATGAAGTTCTCATTGTGATTTACGCTTATTTTGAAGAAAGTAAATAAAAAATCAAGGTTGAAATAGTAGCTTGAAATGGTAGAACATACTTATACTACCTTAGAACACTAAGATATTTAAGTTAATGAAGGCATAGATGTCTGGGAGACATCCATCAGTTTAGCAACTCTAATAGTGTTCTTCCGATAGACTTTTTGGTTTACCATCTCATTTATGGTTTGTCAAGATGCCAAATAAAGAGACAAAACGATCTGAAAAATTGCAATACAATTGATGATAACAATGTTATATCCTTGAGAAACTATTACAAAACGTTGCCAAAGGCATTTTATTTTTCAATTTTCTTTCAACATATCATGTGTACCCTCACTACCTCACAAAAGTAGGGTCTACATACATAGTACCCTCTTCGGACCCCATTTCTGGGACTACACTGGTATTATGTTGTTGTTGAACTTTTGAACTTCCAATTTTATGTTGTTGAACTTTTGAACTTTCAATTTTGTGAACAGTATTACCTCAAGGTTAAGAGTCTTGCTAGAGGATAAGCTTTTGGTTACTACCGGCTAAACTTTGATTTTTGGGATTTGACTTATGGAATTGAGAAAGAAAGGGAAGAACCGGGTGTATTCCGCCTAACAATATTATCGTCCCAGAACTCCTTTCCAGTCCTTTGATTGGTTTGCCTATTAGAAATTTAAAAGTAGTAGTATTCCTGAATTCTTTTCAACAGCATTTAAAAATATATTATTAGAATTTAATATATAGCATTACAGTTTATTGATTCTGCTAGAAGTTCAGATCATTTCACCAACTATATGAGTTCTCATTCACTTTGCAGATAATTTTAGATGTGTAGAAATTGAAAACCATTGCTGATAGACTTCCAATTTTACCTATTTATGTTGCATAGTATGGAGATTTAGAAGGCTGAAGAGTAAAGTTATCTGATCTTCTAACTTTTATGTAAGTGAGAGTCCACCAGGGACTTCCAATGGTGTTGATAAGTTCATATGTTACAATTGGACAAGATATTTTGGTTGGTGAAGAATCTTTTATTTTAGCTCTATCAAGACTCAAGAGGCAAACATGGCAATTCAATTGAAGCATGAGACTATTTGAATGAGAAACATGTCTCAAGTATAACATAAATACAGTCAATCTGTAGTTATCTGCCATTGTCCTTGTGCTAAACTTGTAAACCATATCAAAATTGTCAATTCGAAGGAATGAAACTTATTCTACCTCCTTTTACCTTTGGAGTTGATGGAAGGTGTTGAGTTTAAACATCAAAAGGTACATATATATTTAACATTCAAAGTTTTAAATGTAAGAGAGTGACTTTTGATGAGATTATATATTAGATGTCCACAAATCTATTTTAGGATTGATAAGATAGTTGACATATATTGTTAGTCGTTGGACAAGCTATTCTCTATAGATGACTTACATTTTTGTTTTAAGATGAGAGTTGAGATGAACATTATCATTTTCAATAAAAAAAGATGAGAGTTGAGATGTTCTTACTCCTCCTCAAGATGTTACATTTATAAGACTAAAGAGGCAAACATGAATTCCTTTTCTTTCTTCCTAAATCAATCTGCTACATGCATTTTTTATTCCTCAGCATAAAGTTTCAGGCTTATTGTATTTTCAGATTTATCTTTTAGGTTTTTATTTATTTTTTCCTTGAAACATTTTATTTTTGCATCATTTGGAAGCTCTTCCTCTTATTAGCACCACATTAAATTTGAAAATTTCAGAGCTCTGTCCAAGAGATTGCATTTTAATTTTGAATTTGATCATACTATGGATGCTCTCCTTTCTCATGGCCAGATTCATCACCTTCTGACCCTGTTATTTAGTTATTCAAGTTTTTTGATGAACTTTGTGTAGATTTTCCAAAATATTAGATATTTGTATAGTTCTTTTATTACTTTTTTGAGGCAACAGGTATAGTTGAATCAATAATCTTACATGCTTTCATAATTTTTCTGTGGATACCTTGAAAAAATATATAACTAAAAGTTCCTTACTGACTTCCATATGTTATTTATGTAGGTTTTGATAAATTTACTGCCTGTATTGTACCACGAAGAAAAATAAGTATTTTAAAACTGTGAATTAATGATCTAGACTGAGTTTTTGCTTTCTTTTAATTTAACACATTTCGCTACCACGTTTTAATCATATTGTTAATTTCATATGTTATTTATGCAGGTTTTGATAAATTCTGTCTGTTTTGTACCAGCAAGAATAACAAGCATCATAAAACTGTGAATTAATGATGTAGACTAAGTTTTTGCTTTTTTTTTTTTTTTCATTTAACACATTTCACTGTCACGTATTAATCATATTGTTAGTTGATCTTATTTGTTTTTTCTATGTGTAAAAAAATATATTTTCATGATTCATTTTTCTTGATATTAGGCTCAAATAAGTAGAACAAAATGGCTAAGAAATTCTTGAGTACAGCTAGCTGTCAAGCTTCATTGCTGAAGAACTTATAGCATGTAAACTAATTTCTAAAAGTTTCTCAGGTTTTTGTCTTGCAGATATTTTCAAAATATATATATAAGAATCCCTTTTTTAGAAGATCAGGAATTTTTTAATAGGAAAGCACCATTTCTCAAGGAAATATGGTAATGCCATTATCTATGAGCAGCAATATCTACAGATGCATACCAATTTTTTAAATGTTTCTCCCACAAAATGATCAGTTGAGCATCTTTCAAAGAACTGCGGTCAGCCATACTGCAAATGCAGTTGGTAGAACCTGTTCGACGATGCATTTCAAAGTAACTCGGTAAGAAAGTCTTCTAATCTTTTCCGCAACTCTCTATGAATTTAGTTGAACAAATATTTTTTATTTAAGTTAAACAAGTAACTGATAGTATTCCTACTCTTTTCTGAACCACCACGAAGCCAAAAAAAAAGCTAAGCTTATGTATGTCATGTATAGGCAAGTAGTGGTAGAAACTAAAGGAGTTAATATGCTGAACTTCTTTTTTTTTTTTAATTTTTACCCTTAACTCTATGGGCCTGATTTCTATAATTAAAATGGTAAATGGAGAAGATTGTTGCTTGAAAGTTGTTATTGAATGAATATACTACTACTGAATACCCCAGATGCCTAAATCAACTATGTTGCATCTTACATTTCTATTTTTTTTTCTTTATACATGAAAGATATTTTCTACTTTGGCTATGTGATGGTACAAGTTCTAACACTCATTGTGTTGTGAATGTGAATACTAAGAAAATCACTAATTCTACCTCCTTTTACCTTTGGAGTTGATGGAAGGTGTTGAGTTTAAACATCAAAAGGTACATATATATTTAACATTCAAAGTTTTAAATGTAAGAGAGTGCCCATTGTTCTGTCAACAGAGATCATCTTTGACAGTTTTCCATTCCTTCCCTGCC
The DNA here is from genome assembly GCA_035578085.1 of Solanum pinnatisectum. Lineage (NCBI taxonomy): Eukaryota > Viridiplantae > Streptophyta > Magnoliopsida > Solanales > Solanaceae > Solanum > Solanum pinnatisectum. Next base: position 3,150,457 of record CM069078.1, read on the forward strand.
GAGCCTGCTCTCTTTGCCATTCAATTCTACCGCCTTTCGAACAAGTGATTGCGCCCGGAGTGTATTTTCTTAACAACTTAATTGACCTACCACACTATGAGACTAAGCGTGCAATCACTTGTTCGAACATATTCAGTTCCTATACACTTAAGTGGTTTGATCATTCTTCTCATCTTCATTTTTTATTTGTAGCGAGATTTAATAAAGTATGCATACATAATTATCTATTGAAGGATATTTACGTTCACCATTTGTTTAAAAAATGTCTTAGCTAGAAAAATTATATTTCATTTACATTGTTAAGTAAATTTGAATTTTCTGTATTCATTTTAAATTCCTTGAATGTTTAGAATTGTACAATAGACTTGGTGTTGTCACATTGCCTCATTGGTGAATGGTACCACTTCTCATGTTAATATGTATTGAGCTTTTTGCTATTCCTCGTGTATTTCTTTTTATTTGCTCATGTTTTTGTTTTGCTTATGATTTTAAAGATTTCATTTTTCCCAACCATTGCATAAATAACTAACTCAATTGTCTTATTGGCGAACTCTCTTTGTTTTACACCTATAGCTTTTAACTGCAAGTTACAGAAAGGGATATCGACCAGTTTAGACTCAATGAACACAGAGGTTGATCAAGGTAATGTATCTCAAATTTTCCTCCTCCTAACGGTCGTCTTTATTGAAAAAAAAATTAATCTGATGACTATTTACTGCTGAAATATTTGTGTATGCTCTCTGATTGTTGAACTTCCTTTTGACAATGGTGACGGACTGAATGACCCTATCTCCTTAATTTTTTGCCCTCTATGTATCTCCAGTGAGTGTTGCATGCATTCTTTTATACTAACTCATTTTTTTATCAGTTAAGCATGATAATTGAAACATTTAGCTTTAGCCGATAATAGTTTGTTGGTTTTAATTTGAAAATTCCTAGAGAAGTAGGTATTGCCAGGATAATAGAGAAATTGATAGTATAGAAGCAGCTAGGTTCTATTGTTTTTTTTGTTATAACACACATGAAATTGGAAAAAGATTTGAATGTTGGTTAATATATGAAGTCTCAGAGGACCCGTCCTTTTCAATTGCAATAGCAAGAAGCCAATGACGTCTACAATGGGTTAGCGTCTGGCAATTTTGTGATGATTCTTTTATCTTGTGAAAATCCTCTCTGATTTTTTTAAACAGGCATATATTTTGGATTGAGTTGTTGTGGTGAATGTGAATTTTAAACTATTCAAAGTTCGTTTGTCTTTTTATGATGCTTAAATTTCAATTTTTTTTTTCATTTCCAGTACAAGGAATGACAATTCCATTTTGTGCGTCATATAGTTACGAGATTCCTTTATTTCCTTATGATCAAGTGAATCGATAACTTACAGTCCACATATGTGTCTAGCCTTTCATAGTTACTTTAGGCTGGTCCTTTACTTTTGACATTTTATTTTTATTTTCTGATTAAACATTTCACCTTTGCATAATTTGAAAAGCTCTTCCTCTTATTATCATCTTATTATCAGTACTTTAATTTTGATAATTTAGCGCCAACAGATTGTGTTCTCACTCTGTATTTTTTCATACTATGGATGTTCTCTTTCCTCACAGAATTCATCACTTTTTTTTTCCTGCCCTTGTAGAAAACACTTTTAAGAATTGAAACAGTAGCACTTCAAATATTAGAATTCTCCCACATAGCATAGGCTTTTGTCTTGATGCTTTAGGATTTATTTCAATTTTGAAGTCTAATTTTCGATTTAAGTAACTTATGTGCACACCTTTTTTAATCATAAAGCCATTTTTAAAAAAAAACAAAAGCTAAGCTTATGACATGTATAGTAGACAAGAAACAATAGAAACACGAGGAGTTAGAAATGTAACAAAATTTTGTAACCATTTTCTCCTCATGTGAAGATGTGCACAAACCTATGGTGTTTTTAATTTCTAATCTCTTGGTTCTAATACGTGGTTGGCGAGTCATTCTATCCTCTCTTTTTTTTAATTCAATTTTCACTCTTAATTTTGCATTTTTAGCTATAAAGGTTCTCATTTCATTGTTCTCTCTTGATTAAACAAGGGAGAGCAGGGGTAGAAGGATCAAGAGAATTGGCTATGATACAACCTGGTTAATAAGAAAGATTGAAGCGCTAGCTTTCTGGAGAAAGAAGTGACAGTTGATTCAGCCAAGAAGCTTAAGTGGAGACGGGAGATCACTGGAGATTCTTGTCTCATTACATTCCACTGGCTTAACCAGTAACCAATGGCGAGAACTCTGTGCATAACTTAAATATTGACGAAGTCTGGAAATTACAATCCATGCAACATGTATCCTTAATAGTTGTTGATTTTTTATTCATTTTTAAGTTTTTGATAAAACTGAGACTTGCGTAAAGACCAAATGATTGTACTTTCTGCAAGTGATATTTGATTATTATACTTATCTGTGATCTTTGATAACTTTGTGTTAAGCTTTTTGTGGAAAGTCTTGTCTGCCATGGGGCTAAATTACCAATTTTGCTTGCTCGTGTTGGTCCATTCAATGCGATCAATTTCTATATAATGTGAGTGTGAAAAGGGGCAATATTTTATGCTATGCATTCACAAGTGTAAAAGTGATGAGGTTTTAAATTTGGTTTTGTCAAAATATTCAAATAAAAACATACAAGAATGAATAAGTGGGCTAAGTTATACTATGATATGATTCTCTTTTGTAATATTGAGAAGAATAAAAGATAAAGAACAGAACGTGAAATCTACAGTATGAAGTATTTTCGTTTTTCATAACTTTTATATTTTAATTAATTGAGATTAAATTATGACGTGGACAGAAATGTCCTTCGTATTGGGCTCGTGTTGTGCACGGGCTATTTTGAGCAATGTTCAATTCCTTTTGTGTTTTGATAATTTGTCAAATACTATCAAAATATTATTATTTCCTAATATATGTTGTCATTCCTTTTCATCTTGAGCTGAGGAGTCTAAGATCTCATCATTGTACATTTCACAATGATACTTTGCATTACCATCAACTAAAAGATTTTATCCCTTCATTCTCTACACATTAGACTTAGTTTTTTTGGCAACTATGCACTTGAAGCATACATATACGAGCTCTTTGAAATGCAAGACGTTGTGCCCGTGCTAACACTTAAGGATACTATAAGTGAGCTCCTTGAAATGTAAGACGTTGGCACAGGCCATACTTATCTAGTATATATATATATTATGTCGGTTTGGTTTGAGTTCGGTTTGACTTTTTTTCTTTTAATACCAAACCAAACCAAGAGTGGTCGTTTTTTTTTTCCAACCACCAAACCAACCAAATCAAACCACAAATCATTTTTTTTTCCGGTTTGATTTGGTTCGTCAGTTCGATTTGATTTTACGGTTTGACTGTACACCTCTAGCTATAGGTATACAAGCAATCGAGCTTAAGATTGCTCATATTGGAATCAAATGACATGCATTTGTAATTTTATAATTCCATGGCTTTTATGTGTTGTGGAGTGTCGCTGGTGAGTTAACACACGATTGAGATGAGGTACTTTCATAATCATTAATTCATTACTAACACAAATCATCACAATTAGTCGTTGCAATTACTAATTTACTATTATTATAACTATCAATCCATCATCAATCACTACCAATAATCATCGTCACTATATCATTAATCATCGTTATCAGTCAACATTATAATTAACTATCACTATCATCTACCACATTTATCAACCGCCATCATCAACAACCATTATATTTATTTAATCACTGTTGCCATCTTCCATCACCACTCACTACTACGTAGGATCACTACCATCCACCGACCACCAACTACCACCCTAGTCAGTACCCACAATTATCATATGAGCCATCATCACTATCAATTGATATACAATTTTTCAAAATATTTGTTAATATAATACTTTAATATACCTATTTTGAGGTCTTAACTTTAATACTCAAACTAATATTTAAATCTATAATTAAATTTAAACATCTTAATAAGAATAAGTAATGAGAATTTTCTTCAATCCAAAAAAACAAATAAACCAAAGGACAAACTTGGGTGTCAAACGACCCGACCCATGGTTCTTACTTGGCAGTTGCAAGGAAGTAATGTCACAAAACTGAAGTCAAAATACGCAAAAAAAACACACAGAACCCAGAAAAGCTCCTCGACTTTGCGAATTCACCGAGAAATCCATCGGAAAACACTATGACCCCTAACGGAGTTGAAGATGAAGAGAAATTTCTAGCTTCTGGAATCGCCGGCATTCAACAGAACGCCTTTCACATGCATCGCGCTCTTGTATTTTCACAAAACCCCCAATTTTTTATTTATTTGTACTTTTTTTGGTTTCCAGAGACCTAACTTTTGAGTTATTGTATGAATTGTGTAGGATTCAAATAATCTGAAAGATGCACTCAAATATTCAGCTCAGATGCTATCGGAGCTCCGAACTTCAAGGCTATCACCTCACAAATACTACGAGCTATGTGTGTACTTTTTCATTTGATCTGATCTTAATTATTGCTCACTTGATAATTGTAACTTAATTCCAAAATTTATTTTTAGCTCCTTAACCTCAGTATTAGAACTGTATTGCTGTTTGTTTGCTTTTTTTAACTTCAAATTTTAGTAGGTAGGGGAGTGTTGTCTCATTTCCTAGCTGAATAGATTGGTGCATTGTATCTATTTTCCGATTCTTATTTTTTTTTACCAGTAGTAGTGGCATTTGTCTCGTATTTGGCCTATCTTACAACCTTTTCTTATTCCTCATTATTTAGTGTGCTTCGGTTGTTACATTAGTTCGTCATGGTTCTTGCTCCTCTTTGGTATGTTATGTTATTTTTCCTTATTATTTTCTGTCTTCTTTACTTGTGTATTGTTTTGTTGGTTGCTTTGATGTTTGTTACTTGAGCTGAGGGTCTTCCTGAAACAGCCTCTCTACCTCCTCGAGGTACGGTAAGGTTTGCGTACACACTACCCTCCCTAAACCCCACTTTTGGGACTATACTGGGTTTGTTGTTGTTTTTGTATGGTTGATATGCTGAAAAAATTGAGTTTCAACATTTTAAAAGCATTTGATAGGACGGTGTTGTAGTTGTTATTTTATTTGATTATTTGTAAATTTTGAATTCTTTTAAACATTTAAATGCTCATTGTTTTATTAGATATGCGGGCTTTTGATGAATTGAGAAAGCTAGAAATGTTCTTCAAGGAGGAGACAAAGCGCGGTTGCTCAATTGTTGAGTTGTATGAACTCGTGCAGCATGCTGGCAACATTTTGCCTAGACTGTAAGTTGTTGTGATGATCCAACTGTATCTTCCTCTTTAACTCCGTTTTCTGCAAGATTTACTGTGAAGTTCTTGAGCGAGTAATTTCATGTTTGCGGATTGGCTTAAAGATTTGCAGTCTGTATCTATTTCGTATGTTTCCAGAGAGTAGTACTTTGGGCTTAAATTATCAGGAACAATTTTTTTGTAGGAAAGTAATGAGATTAAAGACACAAATCAAATATAGAGAAAACTATCAATCATGGCCGAAAGCCAGAAAGAGAAAAGATTATACTTCCTGGGTGAGAACATTAGAAAATCTACACTGGAGAACGCACAGGCAAAACATTAGAGAAATCAGAAAATGGATTTAGTGAGAAAATATTTGGCTTATACCTATCTTTGATGGAGAATCCACAAATATAGGTAGAAAGAACAACCAGTGTAACAGAGATGACTTTTCCTTTACATAAGAGTGAAGTATTAGGACCAATTGCATTTGGCATTGCTTTTAAATTACTTTTTCAATGCTAATCTTACTGTTCTTTGCTGAATTACTTACCGATGATGTCAAAGGCACACTTAAGCCCTGACCCGAGGTGCAAAACATGTTGAGCTCTTCGCTTCTCTTTGCTTTATGGCTGCTTCAGTGTCATCATTAAGGTTTGAAGGGCCACTGAGTGCAATCTTGAAGATGTGACACTAAACAATTGATATTTCACTTTATCATAACTTTTTTTCAATTGCTTTATCCATATATTTGTTATTCATGCTTATGATTATTAATCTTGGACTACACATACATATTTGACTTTTTCTCCATTTGCACCTTCTTCATTAAAGCCCACACTTTATTTGCGCTTAACACCCCAAAAGACCTTAGAGTTTTTTTGTGCTTTTGGCTTTTGATAACACTGCTACTTACAGACATCTGTTCTCAGCCTTCCTTTAGCCTTGGCTGGATGTTCCTTTATGACTCACATGAATGCAAGTTTCGATGCTTTAGCAGTTTGGTTAATGGAGATCAATGCTAGAACTTGCATTGTAGTTTATTCAAACTGGAAAATTTCCAATTAGTTTCTGGAATTATTTGGAAAGCACTGCTATTTTAGGTAGTTAAAAGGAATTATATATCTAGAGAACTGGTGATGCTGTAGCAAACAGGAGTGCAGATTATGCTCAGACTAGCTTAGGATGGGTAGTTGGAGAGGAGTTAAGGAAGTTAGTAGGATAGCTGAAGACATGTAGGTACTCAGGGATGCTGAGATATTAAATATTGGTACCAAGATTTCCACTGCTATATTAGTTGCTACTTTTATTCAAGATCAAGATAAAAATATGGATGGTGGGGTGGTAGTAATGTGCTTCATTTCGTTGGTTCCTTTGTTCTTTAATTGTTTAACCTATGTCAAAGAGATGCTCCATTTATTATCTGGCTGCTTTCAAGCTTGTCTTTAGTTTGGTTCTCTATTATTTCCTATACACTTCACAATTGTATTCTACATTCTAAAGTTCATACCCCTGCTTTTGTTCCCCAGGTATCTACTTTGCACAGTGGGGTCTGTGTACATCAAATCCAAGGAGGCTCCTGCCAAGGATATCCTTAAAGACCTGGTTGAAATGTGCCGTGGTATACAACATCCTTTACGTGGACTCTTTCTGAGGAGTTACCTTTCCCAAGTTAGCAAGGATAAATTGCCTGATATAGGTTCTGAGTATGAAGGGTAAGGGTGTTACTCAGCTCCATGGTGTTTTACCATCAATTTCGTTTCAAGAATTATGTGTCAGTCTCCAAGTTTGTTGGGTTTCCTTAACAATGTTCTAGCTTCTAAATATAAGTGCTTAAGAGAGAAAAATACTACGATGAAGTGTCAACCTGAATGCACGAACCACTGACATGACTCAAACTGATTGGCAGGACCAGCAGTGTATCTGTGTGTTATTTTGAATATTTGAATAAAATGCTGGAGTAGCAGATTATGTTGTTCATATGATCTGTTTTATGGTTGTCTTACTGCCAATTGATTAGTTGAGGGTTTCCTCAACTTCGTAAATGTAGTATGATCTTGACAATGAGGAAAGAAATAAGAAAAAAAGAGAAAGAGACTATCTTACCTTCATTGAAGCTTCTTTTATATTTAATCTCACCTGTAATATGAACATTATTGTTTTATACACTAATATCTTGTTCCCTTCCACAGAGATGCGGATACTGTTGTGGATGCTGTAGAGTTTGTACTCCAAAATTTCACGGAAATGAACAAACTCTGGGTTAGAATGCAACATCAGGTTGGTTGAAACATCTGTGGATGCTAAAACATGCTCTCATGCCTTGACATGCATAGTACCACAATGCTTGCATGTCATGAAGGTAAATGTAAATCATGAGGGCATAATGTGTGGTCATGCAGGTGTTTTAATGCTTGTGAATGATTCATACTCTTTGCTGATCATGAGTTGAGGCTAGCATCGGGCTTTCTCATCTGCAGGGACCTGCTCAGGAAAAGAAGAAACGCGAAAAAGAAAGGAGCGAGCTTCGTGATCTCGTATGAGCTGTTACTTCATCATGTTTACTAGCAATCAAGTAAGCCATGGATGTGTACACTCATGCGAAGCTTCCTTTTTTGCTCTACTTTTGGTAGGTCGGGAAGAACCTGCATGTTCTCAGTCAAATTGAGGGTATTGACCTTGAGATGTACAAAGAGACCGTGCTTCCAAGAATTTTAGAGCAGGTGATTTGTCTAGCAATTTAGTGTCCATCTGATAACTTCTGCAGTTTGTTTAAACCCAAAATGTGAACCATTTCTTTTGGTCTCAAAATGTGTACCTCATGATTGTGTTTAGGTTGTCAACTGTAAAGATGAGATTGCTCAGGGCTATTTGATGGATTGCATAATTCAAGTCTTCCCTGATGAATATCACTTACAAACTCTTGAAACCTTATTGGGTGCTTGTCCCCAGCTTCAGGTGTGTTTTATTGCTGGTTCATAAAACAAGCTTCTAGTTAAATAGAACAGTTAAGCAATGAAGGAAAATTGTCATGTCTAGTAGGATGCCCTCATGCCAGGAGTTTGAGACTTGTTTACTATCTGCAACAGTGTTAATATACAACGTTGTTTCAAACGAAAGATTTCGTTTGATGACTTGTGAAGAGTGTAGTTTGTTTATGTTGTTTGATATTAGGCTGACAACCCACCGTATTAGGTACTGAAGTTTGTTTTTAAAAAAGGTATACTGAAGTTCTGTATCTTTGTCATCGGCCTTTCATAAAATCTTAGAAATTTTTTGTCATCATTGATAAATTCACACTGGTGATATGAATTTGTGCTAGTTGTTTGAACTGTCTCTGTGACCGTTCTAGATAACCGCCAATTAATGCTTAACTTCTATTAGAATTAATCTTCCGAGCACTATTTTCCATGTCAATTTTTTCTTCAGCCATCTGTTGATATCAAAATGGTGCTTGCTCGGCTGATGGAAAGGCTCTCAAACTATGCTGCTTTAAGTACAGATGTAAGTAACACATATAAAATAACTTTTGTGGAATAGATTTTGTATATGTAGTTTCTAAATCATTTCTAACTGCAGGTTTTACCTGAGTTTTTTCAAGTGGAAGCTTTTGCGAAACTAAATAGTGCCATAGGGAAGGTAAATGAGTCCTACCTTGAGTAAATGCAGTTCTTTCTTATGAAGGTGTGGAAAATTCTAAAAGAGAACTCTCCCAGGCCTGGATTATCTACCTCCAGCATGTGGAGATTAACAAGAACTTGAAGAACTTTCAAAACTGTAACCAATTCTCTGACTCATTCAAAAATTAATAAGTCGATAAGTAGAAGTTGACCAAAGATCTGTGGATGTCAGTGGAAAGTTAAGTCATGGAGACTGTACCTTCCTCACAACTTTAGAGTGGTATTGTTGTGATATATGCATGCACAGAGCCACAGATGATTATGATTTTATTCCTGCTTTTGCCCCCGCAAACTTGTGGGCGTTTCAATAGTATGATGGGGACACCAAGCCTTCCATGACATTCTTACAACTTTTTTTCTGTTTGCTGACTCAAGGAATTCATACATTACTTTTTTTTCTTCCAATATCAATGGTGTCTTGCGACTTTTCAAGTAGTTTAAATATGATGCCCATCTCTGTCTTGGTGCAGGTGATAGAAGCCCAAGAAGACATGCCTACAGCTGGAGTTGTGACTTTATATTCATCTCTTTTAACTTTTACTCTTCATGTCCACCCTGATCGCCTTGATTATGTGGATCAGATTTTGGTAGGTCAACTCTTATTTCCCCCCTTTTTCTTTTATCTACGCTTGATACAGTTTAACTGCGCAAAAGGAAAAGAAGAAAAAAAGCAAGAAAAAAGCAAAAACAACATAAGGTTGATTAAAAGGCTAAAGGCTGCATGAATTATAATGACTTTCTGGCCTGCGTTGTGCATATGGTACCTATAACGTACTAATGATCACTCTATTTGTCGCTTCAGGGTGCATGTGTTAGGAAGCTTTCTGGTAAAGGAAAGCTCAAAGACAGTATAGCAACAAAACAGATTGTGGCCCTTCTAAGTGCTCCACTGGAGAAGTACAAGGATATTGATACTGCATTAAAGCTTTCAAATTATCCTCATGTTATGGAGCACCTTGATGATACAACTAGCAAAGAGATGGCTAATGTTTTAGTTCAAACTATTCTGAAAAATAAAACTTGCATCTCAACAGATGAAAAGGTTAGGTTCCTTTTGTTTTTTTGTTCTTAAATTTTGTTTGTAATAAAATAGCTTATTTATTACTTGAAATTATTGGTCTGGCAGGTTGAGGCTCTTTTTGAATTAATGAAAGGACTTATCAGAGATTTGGACGAGAATCTTCATGATGAGGTGATCAGAGACTTCTCTGCTTCTCTAAATAACTACTTCATATCTTTCTACCCACTTTCCACCGTGTTCTTAGCGGCTAGTTATTTGTAATTTTATTTGCTCAAATCATTAGACCTAAGTTTCTTTGTCCTCCATTTAGTTTGACGCAGAAGATTTCAAGGAAGAGCAGAACTCTGTTTCACGGCTTATTCAAATGCTTCACAATGACGACCCTGAGGAGATGCTGAAGGTAACGATTGATACCTCTTTCTGGATTTTCCGCATATCCCTTCCACAGATAACCTCTCTACTTCTTATTGCTGGAAAAGTGTGTTGTATCACTTATAACTTATATTTTGGGTTTGAATTTGGTCAAGTTTATGAAGTCAATTTTGTCATACTTTTATGGAGCATGTACTCAATTTCATTTCCTCTTTGGTCAGTTACCTCAACAACCATTATCTGATTAATGAGAGATATCTAGAATATTTTTTTGTTTTGATTAGTACCACGAAGAGGCCTAGGCATTTTTTGTTCTGATAATTACGTTCAATAGAATAGTTATAAGACCATCAATGTTATATGGGGGTGATCATCAATGTTATATGTGAGTGAATATTTGGCCACTAAAGTTCAACGTATCCACAAGACAAGTGTCACAGAGATGCAGATGCAAAGATGATGGATGTGTGGTCATGAAAGATTTGACAGATAAAAGATGATGATATTCGACAAAAGGTGCAAGTACTTCATGATAGAAGGTTGCTTGAGATGGTTTAGTCATATATTCCATTAACCTCCGGATGCACCAATTTTTTGGTGTGAGACCATGGTGAGTGCAGGTGTTAAAAGAGGATGAGGTACGCTTAAAATCACATCGAAAAAGTTGTCTCGAAACTCGAAAGACTTTCAATTTCTTGGAATCCATGCAAACTTAACGAAAGATAGGGGATAAGGGAAGAAAAAAAATCTATGTAGGTAGTTTGAAATATGTTTTAATCATGTTAGTACCTTTATTTCAGGTGTTATGCTTTCTAGGGAATCTTGTTGCCCTATGTAATGGAGATTTTGTAGTGCTTTTACTGTGTATAAGGTTGGCCTGAAATTGAATTTAAATGGAAAAACATGACCAATGATGATTGATATTGATGACCCCACTTGTGGGGTTACACTGGGGTATGTTGTAGTAAATCCATAAATGAAAATTTCATTCATCTAGCAAGTAGCAGAGTGTGATGTTCTTATCATTCATTTATATGTTTGTTTGTGCAAAGTAAAATGTGTCAATCCAATATTATATGTCTATGTGGCTATAATATTTATATCTCATGCTATAGGTGTTGGTACCTTGCTTTTCAGATTTGATATGGTTTACCAATTCTTTGATTTGCAGATAATTTGCACTGTGAAGAAGCATATTGTGACAGGAGGACCAAAGAGGCTTCCCTTTACAGTCCCTCCCCTCATTTTTAATTCTCTTAAGGTTTGAATTCACAACTCAATGACTACAAGATGGGTGGTGTGTTAAACGCCTCATGCCGTGTCTTCTTCGAAAGATACGAATCAAGTGATGAGTTATTGTGTATGCATTTTAAGATGATCCTTTTTCGATGCAACTGCTTGTTCAAACTTCAAAGGAGTAAATAACAGAAAATGGAAACCATCCCTTCCCAGTTTTTGAAAAAAAGAGAGATTGAGCAAGTTTTCCTTTGTTGTACACAACTGACTGTTTTCTTTACCTTCTGATGTTGTGATTTTCCTACTTTTTTAGTTGGTAAGGCGACTGCAAAACCAAGATGAAAATGCTCCAGAGGAAGAAACATCTGCTATACCTAAGAAAATTTTTCAGATTTTAAATCAGGTAATATAGCTGAATGGGGTTGTATGTGATGTATTGCATTTTAAGCTCTGAAGATAAGACAACCACCATTATGAATTTTTGGTGAAAAGAAAAATAAAAGATCAGCTTTGCTTCTCTTGTACCCTTTTTTATCTCTTGCTTCTTCTTTTCTTTATTTGCAATAATCCTGTGATACCTAAGATTGTGCTGAGGAACTTCGTATTAAGTATGAATTGCATACACCTTGTTTCAGATAATTGAGGCTCTCTCAAGTGTTCCAGTACCTGAATTAGCACTAAGGTTGTACCTAGAGTGTGCTGAGGTACACGAATTTATCCTTAAGACATGTGTAAGATTGTGGACCTTATTTAAAAAGTATGGGTTTACTGACCTGTAGTTTGTTGCTCAGGCTGCCAATGACTCTGACCTAGAACCTGTTGCCTACGAATTCTTCACCCAAGCTTATATACTATACGAAGAAGAAATTTCGGTAGTATTTACTTATCCTATCTTTACTTTATTATGATCTCTATTTTCTCGAGTTCCTGGAATATTAATATTTCTGCATTGTTTTTTACATTTCATGCATTGCTTTGTCTAATTCTAGTTGAATGTTTTGATAGGACTCTAAAGCACAGGTGACTGCAATACAATTAATAATAGGTACTCTTCAGAGAATGCACATCTTTGGTGTTGAGAACAGGGACACGCTAACGCACAAGGCCACAGGGGTAACTATTCTACTGCCTCTTATTTTCTTGTTCCTGATTTCAGCTTCATCATTCTATGATGGTAACCGTTTCCTCCCTCTTTTCTTAATAACCTTTAGTACTCCGCAAAACTCCTGAAGAAGCCTGATCAGTGTAAAGCTGTCTACTCTTGTTCACATCTTTTCTGGGTTGATGACCAGGACAGCATCAAGGATGGAGAGAGGTTAGTAATTATGTCAGGGAGTGATGAAGTTTACTTCTGGCATGCCACTCTTATTATGAGCATTTATTAGCTTGGTTTATACCTGCACGAGTTGTGGTTTGTGTGTTTCTGGGTCTTCTTCTTTGAGCCACTCTGAGTTTTGCCTCTTGAGTCCGCTCCTTGATTTCAAGTTTTTTTCTTCTTAACGTGGTTGTTTCTTTTTCATTGATCCAGGGTTTTGCTTTGTTTAAAACGAGCCTTAAGGATTGCAAATGCTGCTCAACAAATGTCGAATGCAACCCGAGGCAGCAGTGGATCAGTCTTGCTCTTTATAGAAATTCTAAACAAGTAAACAACACTATACATCCTTTGTTTATTTCCTTTCCTCAGATACGTTCTCAGTTTTGCAGGTCATTGACGTTAGATACACTTTATCATTTGTATGATGTCAGGTATTTATATTTCTATGAGAAGGGTGTCACACAGATCACTGTTGCATCCATCCAGAGCCTAATTGAGCTAATCACAACTGAAATGCAAAGTGAAAATAAAACAGCTGATCCTGCTGCAGACGCTTTGCTCGCAAGCACATTGCGCTATATCCAGTTCCAGAAGGATAAAGGTGGTGCAGTTGGTGAGAAATATGAATCCATAAAGTCTTAACGAAAAAAGGACACATTTTCTTGCAAGGAGTTGCCATTCTTGATGTTACACAAGCAGATAATTTCTCCCCCAATACAAGTTCTTTTTAGTTTTATTATTTGCCTGTTAGTCGAGATTCTGCATTTTTTCAGCAGGCTAGCGGAAGAAGCTGCAAATATCTGTACATTCTAACCACTCTGTGATGGGTTATACTTTAGATTTTGATTGTTGTAACAGTCCTCTCGCGTAAAAATCTCTGTAAATTTGAGGCTATATGGTGCAGATCAAACTTATGATTGTGAATAAATTGTTGGATCAAACATGTGATTTATGAGTAATTTGCTGGCCTAAAAGTTTGCTTGGAGGTGCATAGTCAAATGCAATAGCTCTATGTTGTTTACCAACATGATGGCTAAGGACATTTGATTTTCATTTTTGCGATATTGTTAAAATTGTCTGGAGCCGAGGGTCTATGTGAAACAATTTCTCTACCTTGTCCTTGAGGTATAGGTAAGGTTTGCGTACACTCTACTCTCTCGAGCTCCACTTTTGGTGAGTTACCGGGTATGTTGTTGAAATTCTTTACAAATTCATTGTGAATTCGAATTAATTGGGTGTGGGTATTGAACATCAGATGAGAAAAAAGAAATCACTCACAACATTTTATGTTGGCAAAAAAAAAAGACCATTTATTTAACCCAAATTTGCACAGTTATATATATTTCAATTGCGACACATTTCTCATTTCACTAATTTTATACTAGTTTTCTGCACTTATTATATGGTTTGGGAGGAAGATATCATGGTTATAAGTTATAACAAGAAACATGGGTTTTTTTTTTATATATAAAAAAGGTGGTGCCCCGTTCAGCTCTCCTGCACCTCGATTAATTCCACGAGTCAATTCATAGCATATTTTTGGGTCCAATTACGAGCCACTGATTCATACTTTTGCCTATCAGTTTTGTACATATGTGCAATTTCTGGTACCAATGGATCATCTGGATTTGGATCTGTTAGTAGTGAACATATGGATAGCAAAACCTGCATAAAATAAAATAAAATCGAGAAATTTAAGTCATACAAGTAAATATAGTTATTATTTTATAAGAAAAGGAAAAATAAAACGCAGAACTCACTAACTCAATATTTTAAATGTGCCATATCAGAAAAATCATGAAACTATAGATTAAAAATCACCTTGGATATGGTGAGAGCAGGACTCCATTGATCTTTAAGAATGTCCAAACAAATATTTCCATTATTATTTATATTTGGATGGAATACTTTGGTCTTGAAAGCCACCTGCCAATAATATTATCAAAGTTTAAGTATAATCATTTCTTTGATATTTTCCCATTATTCCATTTTTTTTGGAGGTATGTGTGAGATAAATACTTATTTATATTCGATATTTATACAAAATATATTTCATATTCATTTAGTACAATTGTATTCTAAATTGAGGTGAAAATACTTAATGATTAATTATAATTAAGCGATAATATATAATTTATCAAACAGATATATGACAAGTTTTCCGTCATCCGACGTAAACATTGAGTATGAATATTTTTTTTTTCTGAAACGAAAGCCTTGTAATGGCTTTCAAAAAAGGAGATCTTAACATTTTAACGATTTTTTTACGCCTAACAAATAAAGTAATGCCAGTGTATACTCTATATACAACAAACAAACGTATAATTAGATTATACTGGTTAAATATATAATATAAATAATAAAAATGAGATTTTTCTTTTTATCACGGGGTTTGTTTAGCTTGATGTATATTGTAGTGTAATATTTTTTTTAATTTTTATAAATAATCATACCTTAGGGGGTTTGAAAGGGTAGTCAGGGGGGAAATGGATGGCCACTTGAAAAACACCACCTGCAAAAGGGCTATCATTTGGCCCAATAATGGTTGCTTGCCAATGAAACATATCCTGAGCCACAGAACCTAAAAAATAGTTTAAAAAAATATTATGATAGTATCGTGGATTTCGAACCTAAACAAGTGAAATTTTTAGAATAATATCGTGAGTTTTGAAATTCATGACGTTGTATCATGAATTTTAAATTTTAACGAGTGAAACTCTTTGACAGTGTCTTGGATTCACTAATGGACCCTTTAGTAAACTTGTCCGTTCCTAGAAAATTAATCTATTGAAAAATATTTCATGTTTGAAAATTATTAGTAGTCATTTATTATGTGGAAATACCGTGGATTTTGAATTTAAACAAGTGAAAATTTTAAAATTTTGTTATGAGTTATGACATTATCATAAATTTTGAATTCTCTAAAAAGCAAAACTCCTTGACCGTATCTTGGATTCACCATAGGATACCTTAGTAAACTTTTCCCTTTCCATTTTGCCAACTGACCTATCCGTTTTGAAGCGTTACTAATCCAATTTCGTATTGGAGTTTGAAAATTAAATCTCTTTATCAAAAGACGATTTTATATTAAGGTTCAAACTCAAAAAGGATGTCATTTCACCATAATTTTAATCTCCGAGGGATGACAAATAGTAAAATATATATAAAAAATAACATTATTTTTTTTTACCTGCACTACATGAAATAGGAGGGTCTCTTTGCAACTCCCTAAGTTCCTTGTGAATTCTCCTTGATGCCATTAATTCTACTCACTTCTTGGATTGAAATAAAAATGTTTTTTTTTTATAAAAAAAATAATAATTTAGAAGTTTTATAGAGAGAAAGTTTCAAATTGATGAAAGATTTCAAGAAAGGACGCAAATATATATAAATGCAAGAAAATAAGAATAATTTCTTTTTCAATAATTATTCGGTGACCACTCATTGGTATAGATTCTATGGCAAAAAGGAATTTGTAAAAAATAAAAACAAAATATGCACTGTAAAAAGGAACGATGGATGATTTTTCAAACTTGTGAAGAAACAAAAAGAAAAGGAAAAATAATAATATTCTCCGGGTAAGGTCGGTACGAAGGAAAATGTTTTCTAGTAAAATACTTTTCAAGAAAAATAAGTGATTTTTTAATTCATTTTCGAAGTAAAAATGTTATCCTAAAACTATTTTAATATAATCTTGATAAATACTATGAGAGGTGAAAGTGGAGTTAGGGTGGGCGTGGAGGGACGTGGGATGGTGGAGATGGGGTTACTCGTTGGGGATAAAGATATATGTGAGTGTTAGAGACTGGAAGGACGCAATTAATGTGAAATGTCATTTGTGAAACTAATTTTTTATACTTTCACTTGTGAAGTTATTTTCCTCGTGATTAAGATACTTCTCTTTCTAAAAAAATCTATTTTTCAAATATTTTAATCAATAAAACATGAAAAAAAAAAAATTTCCTCCGACCAAACACGTCTCTCTCTCTCTCTCTCTCTCTCTCTATATATATATATATATATATATATATATATATATATATATATATAATTTTAAAAGAATAAAATTAAACTTTGCAGCAATTTCTATTTCTTGCATTTGTATGTCATATAATCTCATCTTATTGTAGAGAATATTCTTAATGTATATGTTCATGGTATTTCCTATCTTATTAGAATGATATTCTTATGACACTAATTTATTAGTAGGATACTTAAATCTTGTTTTGTGAATGGTGTAGAGTTAAAGGCCAATTTAAACTAAACATAAGTTATGTGGGGATCTTAGAGGCGGATGTATGATTTGAAGTTTATAAGTTTTAAATTTATCAATATGTAATTTATTTTAGTTATTGAGTTCATAATTAAATATTTATACATATTGGATAGATTTTCTAATATAAATACAATGTTTAAGAAAAAAAAAAATATTAAGTTCATTATAACTTCGTCACTAAATACAAGAATTATTTATGTAGTGAATGATAAATATATATGTTTTGCGAAAAAAATAATGAAAGAATTGTTATTAGGTCAGAGGATTATTTATGTGTATTCTATATTTACTTATTGAAAAATAATAGTTTTTGGGTCTTCAAAGTATCCATTTATCTTGATAGTGTACTTAGAAGTTGTGACACATATCATTAACAACTTTATGAATCTATTTGAGAACGCATATCCTTCTAGAGTTTTCTCTATAAACTCCCAACTCATCATATCATAAGCTTTTTTAAGATCGATTTTCATAAGATATCTACGCGTTGTCTTTCTCCCATAGTGTCGTAACATGTCATGACATATAAGTATATTATGGATTATGGATCTTCCCACTGATTGTTTTTTTATATGTTTTTAGGAATGTTTTAAATTGTTAATTATTATAACTCATAGTATTTTTTTTACGTAATTTTCACATAATATATGTTAATTAATCCTTTTATTTGGCACATATAAATTTCGAAAGACAACCAAAATTTTTAATTTTTTTTATAGATATTTTAGGTTGTTAATTATTGTGACTTATAGCATTTTTTATGCAATTCTTACATAGTACTATATGTAACTTCTTTTATTCCAATTTATGTGGTATAAGTGAAATTTTGAAAGTTGGCCAAATTTTTCATATGTTTATATTATATATTTATATATATAATAGACTAAAACAAAATAAAATAGATGAATAAAAGTTTATTCATTTCGTAAAGATTTTCGTCAATCGCAAAAGTTTATTCACTTCTTAATAATTTCAATAACTGCTAACATAAATCATGATTGCTAAAAATTTGTAAGTCTTCTAAATTAAATTTAACGATCTTTTAAGAAAAAGAAAAAAATAGAATCCCCTCTTTCATTAAATATATAGAATGAACCTTAGGCAAGGGAGAATCTAATATATTAGTAACCAATGAGTGGCAATCAAGTTTGCCACTTTGTGCCATGTTTGTAAAGATCACATTCCTTTTTTTTTTTTTAAAAAAAAAATACTAAATTTTGGAACAAAAAAATCATAGACAACTGTAGAATTATTATTATTATTTATTTTGAGAAAAAAAATAACTAAGGAGTGGATCACCATTCACCTCTATTAAAGGGGAATATGTCTTATCTACTTTCTAACTTCATAAAGAAAATATTCTTTTTTACTTAAAAAAAAAAAGATGGAACAATTTAATGAAAACTCAAAGAGTTGCTTCATAATCAGGCCAAGTTAGAAAAGACAAAAACTCCAGCTCATCTGTTTGTGGAATAAATATTTGAAATTTATGAATTTTTATATCGATCTTAAATTAATAATATATATATAACTAATCTTTTAGATCTGTCCCTACTTACATTAACGTTAGGTTTAATGATATAGGTTGAAGTTATAACTTAGTGATAAATGAATTGAGAAAATTCTGAAGTATCACGAAAATAAAATACTATGCAATTTTTTTTTCATATACCTTCACTTAAATGCATAGAGTTATTCGTTATTCGTGTTGGTAGGAGGTAACATGTATTCAATAAAATAGCCACATGTGAACAAGTAGCCCTAATACCACTGTCTACCACAAGTGAGGTTCAAATTTATGTAGACCTTGCTCCACCTTTATGAGATATAGAGATTCTTCCTAATAAACCTCAAAACTTTTTTAGAACATGATTTGAAAAAATGCAAAAGTAATAATTATGATAAAAATATTATATTGATTCTAAAAATATTAAAGATAATCGAAGTAAAAGAAACAACGGAGAAAAATAAAATAAAAAATGAACTCCCACTCACATTCTTTACTTTTGACCATTTTGAAGCAAAAGTAGAGCTAAATAAACAACAACATACCCAGTTTAATCCCACATGTGAGGTCTACAAAGGGTCCACTACCTCGTGGAAGTAGAGAGACTGTTCCGAAAGACCCTCGATACAAGTTGAGCTAAACAAGAACATTTCAAAGTAACTAAAAGGTTAAAATGAGATGCAAAACAAGAGAACACAGAGAAGCCCAACATTCCAAAAAGAATTTGTTTTCCTAACTGAGGATCATTCAGTTGTTAATACATAAATCAAATCAAAACAAAGGAAACACTAGAGTGGCCTACATGGTGAACAACAATTATACAGAAAAACCAAGCCACCTGAAACACTTTTTGAGAGATCGTTAGTAGTTCCAAATAAGATAGACGAGGGCCTCCTACTTCCTCCGAGACAAAGGGATATAAGGGGGGATGTTACAACGGGAATTATGATGAGCCATTATCGTTGGACCTATAGTTGATCACAATATCGAGCAGGCCTTTTGAGATTTCCCCTTCTTTTTCTTCGTCTTGGGAGGCTGGAGGACGACCTTAATGGCAGCATCAAACACGGCTTTCACATTCTGCAACAAGGACACATTCAACCAAATGCTTCAATAAAAAGCATGTGAGAAGAATATACGGTGCAAGAAATGTAGATGCTGTAGGGCTGTAGGGGAAACATACCTGTTGTGTTTTTGAACTACATTCAACGTAAGATGGTGCACCAATTGTTTTCCTTAGCTCCTCACCCTTAATGGTTAAGATAAGAGATGTCAAATGACAATGGACAAAACTATCAAAAATCATCCTCAATCGGATACAATCAAAAGAGGAAGAGAGCTAGTTATCCTTACCTGAGCAGTAGTAATCGGCACAGCACCAGGATGGTCTACGAAAAATTGCTTGTCATCCCGAAGATCTGAGTACAATACAAGAGGTAAAGTAGGCTAGTTAGGCCTTGATAATTGGAAATCAACAACACTAAGCATATAAAATAGCTGAGTAAACACACTGATAGACGTTAGCAGCAAAAGATGAGATACAGAATGTAAAGAGAAACTGTATTATTTTATATTTTTTGATGACAAGGGAAACCCGCAGCCGCTACTCTTTGGGTGCGCACAGGGTAAAACCCCCGCTCTTATGCAATAGCTCACAAACCACATAGGAGAGGTAACCCACACTAGGCAAGCCCGGTGCGACGAGCTCGACCAAAAGGCAAACCCCTTGCTTTCGCTGGCAAGGGGTTTCGAACTAGAGAAACTGTATTATAGTATGATTCCGCATGTTATAATGATGAGTAAAGATACAGTTACTCAACACAGGTTGATAACCAAGCTTTTCACATTCAAAGGAGATTAATTCTAATTATAATAATGCATCCTTGTAAATCTAATTATAATCAAAGAGGCACTAACAAGAAAAGAAACAAAGGTGGGGACAAACACACGTTTACCAGCCACCAACCATTGCACAACTTCAATGCCCAGATGGCCCACCATCCTGTTCTATTAGCTCTTCAGAAGTTTCCTTAAATCTATTTTCTTACCCGGGAAAAAATTTCCTTCTACTTCGAGAACAGCAGAAATCTTTACACTCTTCTACCAGTAACAACCTAAACACTATCAAGTTAGGCTCTTATAGTGGCAATGTCATTTAGCACTGGCCTATCTTCTTTTGATCAAAGAGAATTTATAATAAATAAGAAGATTGCAGACACTATTGATCATCACCTCAAGCAGATCTATGAAACAAACCGCAGATTATATCATGTTTAAATGAAAGCCTCACCAAGTTTTGTTCCAACAAGTACAATTGGGACACCAGGAGCATAGTGCTTCAACTCAGGAATCCACTGAAAACAATCAAATCAAAATAGTAATTTTTTCATGTACCGACAACGAATAGAAAGAATTGTAAATGAAGAGAAGTACATAATAAAACACTCACCTTCTTGGAGACATTCTCATAGCTGGCTTTACTAATGAGAGAGAATGCCAAAATGAAAACATCGGCCCCACGGTAACTCAGAGGTCTTAATCTGTTGTAGTCCTCCTGTCCTGTTATACATTTAATGAAGTAAGACTCATAACAATTTGGACAGCTTATTGTTGGCATTATTATAGGTATATATGCATTGGAATACATAAACATGCAACAGTTATCAGAAGATTCAAGCAATAAATGTCGAGCAAATAAATAATTACCAGCAGTATCCCACAACCCTAGGTTGACAGTGGCTCCATTGACAACCACATTTGCACTGAAATTGTCGAACACAGTGGGCACATAATCCTGTCAAACAATTACATGAATAAGTCAGGTGATGTTAAATTCTTTTTTTGAGAAGTAGCAATTGATGTTAAATTTGGGGAAGATGAAAGGAAATCCTTCTCGGAATATACAATTTTTTTTATGAATCAAGCACTGTAATTCAAGCCAAAATATAAAAAAAAACATTCAGTGCATGTGAAGTGAATTAACTTTTCCTCAAAACCACCAAAGATGTAAGTGCAGAAAAGAGCAATCACCAAACGGTCGGATGTAAATATCACCAAGTTCATATTGAATAAATTCAATGTCTTCTCTTCCTTACCTTTAAGACTAATTATCACAACTAGATTTAAGAGGAACACGTGGTGAATTTGTTAAAGACATAACTCAATATGCTTCTAAATGTAGCATAAAACAAACAAACATGTATACCAAGAAATACTTGTGTAAAAATATCGAAAAAAGTGCAAGTTAGCGCGCAACAAGATATTATTAAAGCAACAATCACGTAAAGTTGTATGCCAGGCAATTTATCCGAAAGATCAAAACAGGGTGGGTCACGATAGCTCCCAGCAGAT